>JAZGUH010000094.1:0-629142 GCA_037893225.1 Hippasteria phrygiana
ACCATCTTTATAGCTCAAGGACAAAACTCTGTCGTGGTCAAAACACTTCACTGTTGTTTTTTTATTTGGGTTTTCATTTCAGCATTTTTATAACCTGTTGCAACAAGAGTTAATCTCACCAACTGTGGAAGTCATCTTACCACGGTCCTAATAAATCTGGAAAACTGGAATGATTCTCCTATGTTTGTTGAAGATTTATACTGCTATTTAAAACTGGCTCGGAAAACCGTTTGATGGTAGGGTTAGTAACCCGAATACCCCGACCATTATATGGTGGTTCTAGCCCTTCACCCTGTTAAAATGGCCTTAAGCTTTGAACGGCCGTCTACTTTCATTTAAAAAAAAAGTAGTTTGAAGATACTACAAAGTCGGCTATTTGCACAAACACATTTAAATGTGTGAATTTATAGAAAATTGAATTACGTCAAACTGTGTAGAATTCCGCAATATCAGGTGTTGGCGAAGTGTATGCGGATTAGTAAAAATTCATTCAGACTCAGGCTACACCCTGTGCCGTCAGCTCTTTTACTCTTCAATAAAACCATCCTTTTTTGCCCTGAAAATACACCTTCTGACTCGTCTGAAAAAAAAGGAATAAAAAAAAATGATGGCTATATATTGACACAAACTAGTGATCATAAGGTTTCTCTTTAATAAGTTGATTCATAAAAGTGATGCACCCCAACAACGTAAGCAACGGCGATGGTTCGATGACGTGTGTGTTGCCTCGGTTGAATCATGGATCGCCATTGAAGCTTCAGGTCCCCACAGATTTTTGAGGCCACTTTTAAATACAACTTGTCGATAGAGGGCGCCTTTTGGTGTCAAGTCGGCAATCAATTCAGACGTTAAACGAGAATATCAAATTGGAGGCTTTGCAGTTACTAATCAAAGGTGAATAAAGGTTTTTGCAGTGTTATTACATTCAAAAGAATTTGTTCGTATGTCAAAATATACCTGTACGATGGAGGAAAACGCCCCCAAAAAAACGGCTATAAGTAGACTCTTATAACAACACACCCAGCACATGATTAACATAAATCCGTTTAGAAAAGAATTGTTATGAAGCCATGGCTTTTAAAGTTGGACAGTTCTCCTTCAGTTTTCCGTTAAAATATTTGGTTTACAAGCCCAACTGATCAACGTTTGTTCAGTCTCATTTGTTGTTGGACCATGTCGCAGTCCGGTTAAAAACAACTAATTTTATAACTTGGCTTTATTTGTTATATGTGTCTTAGAATAATAGGCATAATTTGTGTTAATTGGTTTAGAACGGTCACGCGTCCCAGCTTATGACCGTTTTATCACAAGTTCCAGTTAACCATCTTCACGTCGTCTTAATAATCAGATCTACCGTGGAGGCCCGTCACATTAATGCGAATTTTGCTTTGGTGTATAGAATTTTCCAACAGAGCCTTAAAGCAGAAGCCAAATCTAACATATGCACTTCGCAAAGCACTGTCGTAACGTAACTGCTTACTTAAAAACATCCAGCGCGACATTAAAATTCGATTGTACCGTACGTACGCAGGAGCCCTATGGTGGCCCAGAAGGGACATCGGAAATAGTGAATATTGACCGACAAAATTTCACGACTTGCCCCGAATCGTGAATATTCAACGTCAATGTTCACGTCTAAAATTTCACGTCCCGCTCTCACCTCGCTAATATTCACGTCAAAAAATTTTCACTCCCGCTCTCTGGCCATAAATATTCACGTCCAATATTCGCGTCAACAAATTCTCGTCCCGCTCTCCTGGGGTCGCAAATATTCACGTCAATATTCACCTCAAAAATTTTACGTCCCGCTCTCCGGCCACAAATAATTACGTCAATATTCGCGTCAAAAAATTCACGTGCGCACTCCGGTCGTAAATATTCACGTAAAATGTTGGTATTAGCAAGCAAGGTGCTGGTTGTCAAGTCCGATGTGCGCGTGCGAACTCAGTCGCGAATTCAAAAAAACTAGAACGCATGCACAGCAAAGGGAGCTGGCATAAACTCGCAGATTCTGGAAACACTTTTCTGTAAATCTTCTACAAAACTCAGGTTTTAGGTTACGTTTTTCCAACAGAGACCAGTTAGTTAGCACACTTTATAGTACACGAACGAATTATTTTACCTTTCCATTTTTCATAAAATAAATGTTTTAAATGAATATTGATTTTATTAAATCGGTTTTCAGAAATACTTAGATTTCCTGAAAAGGCAGTACCTTTCTCTAAAAAGAAAATGTAACCTCACATTTTCGGAATTTTTCCCAATTTCTTCTTCGAAAATTCTGAAAGATTATACCCTGGGCACACCTTTTTTTGAAACAGGCTAATTCGGCCCTACTAATTGAGTACCCGAATGATTCTGAATCAATGATATCCATCTCAGTAAGTAATTACTTTTAATACAACGTCTAGGTTTCGGGTGTTGCCAAACTTGAAGAAAAACATTCAACAGCATAAAACCGCAGGGAACGAGGAGACCATTCAACCTCATTGTTGACTGACAATTGTTCCATGGATGTGCTTAGTTGAAACCTCCCGTCTAGAAGTACCATTACACATAATGTGTAGGCGGTCTTGGGCGGCGACCCCGGGGGTGGGAGGGGACCACAGCCCCCAATTTGTTTGGGAAGGGACGGCTATGGCAGTTGTTCCCCCCAATTATTTCCCCCTTGCGATATACAATTTATTGTTTAATTGGCTTTCACATGCAACAGAATACAACACAGATCAGCACACATTTTCAAAAATTTTCCCAGGAATACACAAGAGACACCGAGTAGCAAAAATGCCTTATAAACAGATTAGTATACTGTTTTTTCTCCGACCTCCCCCCCCCCCCCCCTCCCTCCCCCCCTCCAACCTGACGAGAAATCGCCGACCGCTGCATCTTGTGTTCCCCCCAAAGTCAGAATAAACCACCCCCAATTTAGTCCCTACCTGCTACTGAAAATGTTACTACATGGTACACACATTTAAAAAACAAGATTTGAAAAAATTGACATTATTATGGGTACCCTAGCTTATTTAATGCGTCTTAACTCAAAAGTTCAAATGAAAATTCTCACCAGCTTATTTAAAGTGCTTCATCGGTATGAAGCCCGGGACCGAATTTCATCACATGGGGTGTCATATGGATATTCTTCGTCAGGAGCAGGACTAGCAGAGTTGGCCGGAACAATATCGTTCACAGAATTGTTCTATAAATTACAGTTCAGCACACCTTTTCAGCAGAACCACGAAATTGGGTCCACAGTGCTCAGGAAGCGCGGCATCTGGAACGGCACCAAATTCCCCACGCCCGTGTGAGGTCCCATAAAAAAATCAACGGGACTCCCGTGCACTCATTGAACATTGAGATCGTAAATCTAGCCACTTAACTTCTTTGTTGCACAAAAATAACTGAATGATGAGTTTCAAAGTCAGCCTGTTCCAAAGTTGAAACATTTATCTCTTTTCCAAATTACGGTGCATATTGTTTAGATGGGGTTTTATATATTATCGTTAATGGATAAAAAGATAATCAGTTGCAACGTATATACCGGTATAATTATTAGTTTGACATCCCCCCTCCTAAAAATTGTACGCCCATACTCCCTATCTATTCTAGTGTTGCACCACCCAGTACCACCCGTCTGCGGGCGCATGGGGGGATAGGGGGACACTCCAGCGTCGTAAGCCAGCGGCTCCCTCTCCATTGGAGGTGAGTTGTGGGGGGGGGGGCTGGATGTTACAGTGAGGGGGGGGGGTGGGGGGGGGGGGGGCTCACAGTATTCTTATTTGCAGTATAATAATTACGGGGGTCGACTGGGGGCGGGGGGCGGGGACGAAAAAAAAAAAAACGAATTTTTTTTTTTGGGGGGGGGTGGGAGGGGCGTGCATACAACATACTGACATGAAAACGAATTTATATGTATAATTGAACTATTTTAACTCAAGTACGGCATAAGTTACAATAAATCCATCTTATATGGAAAATGACGTCCCTTTAGCCGTCCATTCGAGTACTAATTAGTGGCCCGAATTAGCCTTTTCAAAAATAAAGAGTGTGCCCAGTGAAGTATAATCTTTCAGATTTTCAAAGAAAATTGGGAAAAGGGAAAAATTCGAAAAATGTTGAGCTAACATTTTCCTTTTTAAGTGCAAGCATGCCTTTCAGAAAATCTAATATTTTCTGAAACCAATTAATAAAAATAATATCTCATTTTAAACAGTTATTTTATGAAAATGGAAAGGTAAAATAATTTGTACTAAATAACAGTGTGATCACTAACTGGGTCTCTGTGAAAAACGTAACCTCTTTTATAGAAGATTTACAAGAAAAGTGTTTTCCAAAATCTGCCTAGTATTATGCAGCTTCCCTTTGGCTGTATGCGTTTCTAGTTTTTGAATTCGAGACTGATTCCGCAACGCGCACATCGACTTGACAACTAGCACCTTGTCTTGCTGTATACAATTTTACGTGAACTATTTAACGAAACCAGGAGTGCGGGATCGTGAATTTTTTGACGCGTAATATTGAACGTGAATTATTTCGCGACCGGGAGAGCGACACGTGAATTTGATGACGCGAATATTGACGTGAATATTTGCGACCGGAGAGCGGGACGTGAATTTTATGACCGCAGAAATATTGACGTGAAATATTTGCGACCGGAGAGCGGGACGTGAATTTTTTGACGCGAATATTGGACGTGAATATTGCGACCAGAGAGCGGGAACGTGAATTTTTTGACGCGGAATATTGACGTTGAATATTTGCGACCGGAGAGCGGGACGTGAATTTTTTGAGGCGAATATTGACGTGAATATTTGCGAACCGGAGAGCGGGACGGTGTTATTTTTTGACGCGAATATTGACGTGAATATTTGCGTACCGGAGAGCGGGACGTGAATTTTTTGACGCGAATATTGACGTGAATATTTGCGGACCGTAGAGCGGGACGTGAATTTTTTGACGCGGAATATTGACGTGAGTATTTGCGACCGGAGAGCGGAACGTGAATTCTTTTACGCGAAATATTGACGTGAATATTTGCGACCGGAGAGCGGGACGTGAAGTATTTGACGCAAATATTGAACGTGAATACTTCACGATTTCGGGCATGTTGGGGCAAGTCGTGAAATTTTATCCGTGTATATTGACGTCAATCATTCTCGATTTCAGAATACGCTTCAGGGGCCCACCATACAGATGCGGCCTAAGTAAAGACACAATTGCATGAGAAGTAACTTAGTAGCAATTTTATAGTCTTCGTTGGGACTCATCATGGGCGGCGATCCAGGGGAGATGGGGGGGGGGCATGTCCCCCCCCCCCCCCAATATTGTTGGGGAGAGGGACGGCAATGGCAGTTCCCCCATAATTAATTTTCCTATTGGACATGTACACTTTTTTTTGGATCATATGGCTTTTACATGCACCCAGAATGCACCAGAATAACACATAAGATCAGCCACACATTTCAAACATTCCGAGGAAATACGAGAGACACCCGAGTATAAAACCGTTAACAATTGTTGTTGTGTGCTTTTATCCTCCGCCCCCCACCAGCCTTGACGAGTAATCGCCGCCTCTGGTTGGACTGTTGTGGTGTTTATCGTGCTTTGTGAGACTCTGGAAGTAAAACATTGATAGTTGGACTTCATTTCGAGGTGCTGAAAAACTGAGGAAATTTGAACTGGAATTAACCTTCAGGAGCTCGGTGTTTCCTAAAGTCAGCAATGCACGTAATCACATTCACGGAGCCCAAATTTAACGGTCTTGGGGACTACCTCGACTAATTGTCCGACTTCATAACCGTAATCCGGGGTAGGGTAGGGAGGATAGGCCCCCCCCCCCCCTTACTTTTTTGGTAGGGGTAGGTCCATAACCAATCCCTAAGAATTTCCAGTAGTGTTAAATATGCTAGCGTGAAGATTTATTGTTGATACAACATTTAAGTATTGGCCGTTAACCTTTTTTTAAGAGCGCCCTCAAGAAGTTTCCCGTCCACGATATTTTGTTTAAAAAAGCGCACTGCTTTCCAAGCTTGCTAAGGTATATTTGCAGTTTCAAATTTATTTCCATGGTAACAAAAATAAATTTGCAATTTTGGACCCGGACCCAAAACTCTGATATGCCCACTAGACATAAGGACATTATAAAGCAAGGTTTGGATCGTCTCGTTTATTCATAGTCTGGTTACGGCCCTGTTTCAATTTAGAGGCTGACTGTGTGTATGCATCTGCACATATGTTAAAAGTCAGATAGAAGCGGAAGTGGTCCCGCAAGGTTGTCATTAACACCTTCGTAGGAAATAGAAAGTGTTTTTTTTCTATCAATAATTATCCCCGCCTAACCTAATCATGAGAGTGCCAGTAAAATCTATTTGGAAATCTGTCGGAAACAGTTCAGAAAAAATATGTCTTTTTACCTGAATTAGAGCTGTCTCCACATTTCACTGATACGTAGGCCTAATTCTTTTTACTTTACTTTTGGGTTATATTGCGTGAAAAAGTGATTTTTTGTAAAAAATGTGTTGTTACCAGTTTTTCCCATGACTTGTACACAAAAATTGAGCTGTGTTTATCCCAAAGTGGCCCACTGCACATGCGCCGTACTGTCCGTGTTTTTAAATTTTCAATTTGACATAATTGTTAGCGGCTATCCAGCATAACAGGAGGTACCCCCCCCCCCCCCCCCTCCAAAATATTCCACGAAGGCTTTATTTCTTTTCCATGCCTCTCATTCCATCTTTGCTTTATTATTTTCTCCTCCCCCTCTCCTCTCTCTCTCTCCTCTCTCTCTCCTCTTTGAGGGTTCGAACCACTACCAATCCCAGCAACCTAGGGATTCGAATTCGAAAAGGGAGGACGAAACGAAAAGAGTTTCTAAAATGTAGGGCGTGGATTGGAGAAGAGGTTTGAGATTTGAATTGCATTACCCATCTATACATTCATGCAATTCGATACTTTGAACATGCAGCGCGGGGCGGGGGAGACCTCCCCTACCGGCACCATTTGCCAATTTAATGTATCATTTGCAACCCCCCCCCCCCCCCCCCCCCCCCAGACCCACAAACCTGGATACCCCACTGTTCGATGCAGTCTAGTAAAGAGAGAATTAGATTGTTTTTAACTTAGCCCATCAGATTGTTTAATTCTGTGTTACCGTCCTAAAGTACACGCACCCTTTCGGACCGTTTTACTTTTTCCGACACCTTGTCGTCAAGACCATACGTGTATGTGTACATGCGAGTCAATAATGTATCAAAATCAACACAACCGACCAATCTTGCTCGGCAGATTGCAAGGATGTCGTGCGTATTACCTTGAAGAATTTGTATATTTTCTTTTTCAAAAAGACGATACATTATGATCATAACGTTTTGTAGGAAATGACAAAACTCAATTTGAGGGCCATCACTTCTATTTAGATTCACATTCTGACATTCTACATTCTACATAATACAAATACCTTGGCATCATCCTATTGAGAAGCCATTGCGCCTTGGGTGAAAAACCTATCATGAACGTCTGAGGTCATTACTTATGTTACTGTAACACTTTTTAAGTTCATTAACCTGTTAAACCCCTGGTTGCTAAATTATATTTTAAAATGATATTTAAATGCCACTTCACCCTGCCTTGATATTTACCTCTTTCTGCACTCTAAAAACAGATTGGTTGAAAACAACCAATATTATTGTTGATGTCTAAATAAATCAACCAATAATTGGTGAATTTCAACCAATCCGTTTTTAAAGTGTACTGTAACATTCATCAAACATTAATTAAAAACCCCTTGCGTACGGATGACGCCCATATGGCGTCATAACAAAGTGCCCAACCAGGCCGGATGGACGCCATTTGCCGCCGGTTTGTTGCAGTTTCAATCCATTGTTGGATTATTGTTATGATATGCTTGACTGCAGACCGGCAAACACATTGTAGCGGTTCGCTTGCTGCCAGAAAACGCCGCGACACCCCCGACGTCTCCTCGTAAAATACCGTGCCTCCAAGGGGTTAAAATAGTAATTTTATGTAATATAGTTTTCCCCCCCAGATATTTTTAACACTTATATCACACAAATTGTAATGGATAGATTTAATTTCGTCACAGACATCGTCCAGCTCAATTCACCCCTGGGATTCATGTAAGGTGGCAGTATAATTCGATTTTTTAGCATTCTGATTCGTCCTCAATTCGGGAAATTCGTCTCATATGGCAATCGGTGTAAATTTAAAAACAAATTTGTTTGTTGTCATTCAACTTTAACGCTGTTGTCATTTAAAATCAGACGGTGCATTTTTTGCATGTGTTTTTAGCACTGAATAGCCTAATATATTTCGGGGGGTATTTCTGAGTTTTGTTTGTCGCTCGTTGTTCAGAATTCCGATTGGGAAAAGATGGGCGGTAAATGCAGTCGTCCAAGAAGTCGATAACAATGAAGTTTCCAAACAACGGACATAAGTGCGTAGTCAATAAATGTCTTCGAAGGAGTAACATCTGGGACTGTGGCTGTTGCCCGACAATCTCGGTGTGAAACGCTTGCTCGCAGCATCGTCCTTAACTTACCTTCGTGAGAACAGAAGAGGAAGCTCTACCAAGAAGAAGGAGAAGACGTTAAAAAGAACGGATCATGAAATGAAAGGACTGCCTTTCGGAAAGTTTACTGGATAAAAACATCCTTGTTTACCTTGGGCCAACTAAATGAAACTCCACTACAGCAGCTCCCTGACAAGCCACATATAGGCCTATAGACGGCCATGGTGATCCCACTCAAGCTTGCCTCAGGATGTACCTCATAGTCCGTAGTGCAGACCAGAGTCTTTCCGACAGAGCGGCAAGAATATGCCAACTGGTTTTTAAGACATGGCGTTGTTGGTCAAGTGTGCTAGATCTGTGTCGTTGAATGCGGATATAACATTTGTATAACATGCGGCGTTCATTCGAGAGAGGGAGTTAGAGGACAACCTGTTCGCATGGGTGGTGAACAACCAACGTGGAAACAACTGCAATGTAACATTTTCACCATAACTAAAGTTGGACTTGTCCATTGTGTCATAAGCATGCACACTAAAACACGTGCATCATTTGTAAAGTTTGTGTAAGAAACAGCACACTGTAAAAAGTTCGGTAAAATAACGGGTTTTCCCCCGTAAAAAGGACCATCACCGTATTTTAGTTTTAACGGGTTTTGGGCGTAAAATCTAATGTTCTCCTACACGAATTCATTACGCAGCAACTGACCAATCAGAACTGAGAACATTTTTGTTCACACAAGTCATGTTAAATTGTAGTGTTTCGTCCAAAAACACGGTTTCTTGACCAAAATATTTATTTAAACAATTCCTCAATAGAATTGAGATTTTCTGTAAACAGAGGTGAAGAATCGCCTTATATCTTCTTTCGTATTCAAAAATTGAAATTGTTCATGGGAAACCGTGACTTCATCATGGCGGGATAAGGCTGAATATAAAGGTAAAGCACAACATGATTAAGTTTGTAGTGTTCAGTAGATTAGGCCTATCGTAGTATTTGTATACTTATATACCTATAGTAATGTATAATAAATTACGTCTATTTAGTCTGGTCCCATTTCTGTAAATATATTACTTACACCAAATTTCCAGTAACTTGGTGAATTATTTTCATAACCCGTCTTTTTACAGGAATAGCAGGGTTATTTTAAGGGACAGTAACGTAAAATAACGGTGTTCATGAGTCGTTTAATAGATAACAGCTTGCACCGCTTTTTTACGGGATGGTACTTGCGTCCAAACTGCCAGAAAATTCCCGTAAAAAACGGTGTTTTTTTTACAGTGCAGAAGCCTGCCAGGAAATGTTTCCTCACGAAGAGCACCTGTATTTCATCTTCGACAAAGGTTATGTGGTGTTGACCAAGCATTCAGGCGCCGCGATTCAACAGCGGCCCCCGGCTTACCGGCAGCCATATAGAGACTCTTCTGGCAGGCGCGTATCCGGGGGGGGGGGGGGGGGGGGGGGGTTGTGGGTCGAAACCCCCTGCTCGTTGGCAATTTGTTTTGGCTTGTAAGGGCCTACGCCTAAAGTACCGTAGCAAACCATAAAAGAAAAGCAAAACCCTGTAAATGTCTTGTCTCAAAACAAAGAGGTTAAATGGCGCCACAAACAAATTTCAGAAATCCCCCTTTCAAACAATCCTGGATCCGCCACTGTTCTGGGCTCGACGTTCCTGGTCCACCACACCTCCTTCCCCATCTACAACCCGAAAGTCTAGCACCATGAGAGGAAGGAACATGGCGGCACCTTAAGCATTGACTGCTACTCGCCAAACGAGCCATGGACCTGTAGATGCTTACCTGGATCTATAAAGAGCAATCTCAGGGTTACTGCATGTTTACCCATCAAGTCACGGTACAATTGGTGTCTGGAGACTGTAATTATTCTCGAAAAAAAGACTAATGACTGGGAATCGAACTGCCAACCTCCGAGCTGACTTATGACTCGCTTAACCACTGGGATGCTGTTCCCAGTGAACGACTTAATTAAACCCCAAATCTCGAGGTTGACGCGGGGTTGAAAATATGCGCCGTTTCACACTTGAACATTTTCAACCCCGCGCCAACCCCGAGATTGATTTCGCCCCGGGTTGGACTCAACCCTGCTCCAGAGCAGGGTTGAGATTTCTCAACCCGGGTTGAAACTCTCGCCCCGGGTTCAAAACGGTAGTGTGAAAAAAGCAGGTTGGGTTCGCCCCGGGTTGACGTAACGGCCGTTTAAATTCTTTAAAACAAATAACATTATACATGTTAAAACAAAATCAGGATACGCCGTTGCGTCTTGTGATTTGTACGAAGATCAAATGCAATGGCCGCTAAATTGGAGAGTTTCCCCTCTTGTTTCGTTTGAGCGTATGTACAGGCGTATTTACAAAATAGAAGTGTAAAATAACAGGCATTAATTATATTATCAGAGTTGTACGAAGTCGTCAGTTTTCCTATCGCATTATGTACATATGGTGTTAACTTTGTTTGAATAGCGCCCCAAGCCCTGAAATACCCCCTTTTTAATAGTAATAATATTTTTGTTATATAGCGCTTTACCTCAAAGCGTTGTACATCGTAAAACAAAGAAAACAGTATACAAACATTAAAAACACAATAACAAAAAGCAATAAAGAACAATAGACATTTAAAAATGCATACGTAGCCCTATCACACATGACAAAAAATACAGCAATATATACTATAAAAGAACAATATCAAGAAGCACAAAACTACATCCCACAACTAAAAGCACTGAAATAATATTAAAGCCTGATCACACCTTAAACAATAACCAATTGCAATAATGCACAAATATAAACCAAAAAGTTACTATCAAGAGGCACAAAACTTACATCTCATCACAAACGCCTCGTTACATCCATCATAAAAAGCTATACTAGTCAGACATTAAACAAAAAACTTAAGTTATATCACAAACCCGGAATACAAGTAAATGTATACATGTAATCAATGATCAAGTTTTAAAAAGTTGAAATTAAAAAAACCGTTTAAAATCACTTCGACTTTCCGCTTGTCTGATATTACATGGCAGCTTATTCCATTCCTTAAGCCCCAGTCCCACTAGGACCTGCGATTTCTCGCGACCAGTTCAGTCGTGCAACAAGGCCGGTCTTGGGCAGCAGCGTAGCCAGGAATGTCTCCATAGGGGGGCGTTTGGGGGGGGGGGGGGGCTGGATGTTACAGTAGGGGGGGCGCTCACAGTGATTTTTCTTTATAATGCTATTATTTTCTGCGTTTCCGAAATTTTCAGTGGGGGGGGGGGGGGGGGGGCGACTGGGTGGGGGGGGGGGGGGGCGACGATTTATTTTATGGGGGGCGTGCAACCCCCCCCCCCCCCCCCACGCATCTCTTAGCTACGCCACTGGTCGTGGGTAGTCGTGGATATTTCCTGCGATTCGGGCCTAGCAGTCACATTGTAAGACCAGTCGTGCAACCTGTAGAAGACTTGTTGCCGACTGATAGCACCACTAATCGCACGACTGTCGCACGACTACCAAAGACTACGTACGAGTGGTAAGGTCCTGTCACACGACTGGCTACGACCAATCGTGCGACAGGTGCCGACTGGCTGTGACTGATCGTGCGACTGGTAGTGACTGGCTGCGACCGGTCTTGACCAGTCGTGCGACTAGTGGTCAGGCTATAAATACAGGGCACGCAGAGCATGCTGAGATGCCAGCAGAACGAGCCCCCCTGTATATATCCCGGCTGACCGGTCTTGGGCATTGGCACGACCGACGTACGACTTGTCGTGGAGTCGCACGACTGGTCTTGATTAGTCGTGCAACTAGTCGTGCAATCAGGTCTACTCGCACGACAAGTCGTGCCAGTAGTCGTGCCAGACTGTCGTACGACAGGAGAATCCTACGATCAGCCACGACAATGAAGGACCGCCCAAGACTTGTCCCACGACCATCGCACGACCGTCGCACGACAAATGAAGACCAGGCTGCGACAAGATGCGACTACTTCAGTCGCAACAAGATCAAAAACCTCTCTGCGACTGATTTCGGTCCTGCGAATATCTAAGACTACCCACGACCACCCAAGACACGTGGCACGACTTTTCTAAGATTGCCTGCGATTTCCAGTCGCAGCCTGTCGAAAGTTGTCGTATCTCCTAGTGGGACTGGGGCTTTGGGCGCTGCGATAGATAGAGCACGACTGACAATGATATTAGATGCGATAGGAATTTCAGGAAAACCCAAAGTACTTGAACGCAAAGAGCAAGTGGGGACATTATGGGACTAACAAATTCTCAATGTAACGAGGTGCCATTCTACGGATGGACTTGTACACCATCAAGTATACCCAGCACGATATGGGGCAGAGGGGCACCCCCCCCCCTTTTTTTGTCCCTATACCCTATACACTCTGCAGACTATTGTTACCTAACACATCCCCCCTAGAGATCAACACAAGGGGGGGGGGGGGGGGGGGGGGGGTCCTCTGCCCCATATCGCGCATCCGTGCCATCAAGAGGATCTTAAAAGGGATGCGCTTGTTGACTAGCAACCAGTGTAAATCACCCAATACAGGCTGAATACGTTGATATTTAGTACCCTTAAAACTGATTGTGCAGCCGTGTTTTGAATACGCTGCAGTTTAACAACTTCATTGTTCGGTAATCAAACAACAAGGTATTGCAGTTGTCCAGCCTAGATGAGATGAATGCATGAACAAGTACTTCAGTTGAATGCAAGTACTTCAGTTGTCGCGCGATCCAAATATTTGCGTAGCTTTCCAATAGTCCTTATTGCATATATACGTTGGAATAATGACAGTCCATTTTAACTAGACTACGCACCTCGGTAACCGGCTTAATCTCTGAAAGTCATGATTTTCAATGACGGCAGCTCTTGTGCTCTACGAAATCATGATGAGATGTGCATGATCTCAGTTTTCGAGTCGTTCAATTTAGGCTTGTTGGAGTCTATGCTCTGATATCCATCACACAATTTTCAACAGCTGAGCAGGCTTGAGGGATCAAACATGTATAAAATTGTGTGTCTTCAGTATAAACCATACCCTTCATGTTGTGACCTGTCACTCTAAAAACTATGTTTAGCAATTAAACACAATCTTGCTATCAGTTTGTAAACATGTTTAGAAGCTAAACATTACGTGTCCAATTTCTAAAAATCAATGTTCAATGGCTAAACACTATCCGTCAAGACGCTAAACATGTTTACTATGTAAACGTGTTTACAAACTGGATTGGTGCCGTATACAGGGTAAACAGCTTGGGGCCAATAACCGAACCTTGATGCACACCATAGTCCAGTAAATGTGGTTGTGACACAGTCCTACCATGGAGGAATAGAACCGAATGCAACCGACTGTTATCGTTCCATTAGGTATGAGGCAAACCAACTTAGTACAACATATCTATCAGCCAGGCGATCCAGTAGCAACTTATGGTCAATCGTATCAAAAGCAGCCGATAAATCAAATCAAGGAGCACAAGAACAACCTCCATGTTATCATGGACAGCCAAAAGGATGTCATTAAGTACTCGTGCCAGCGCCATCTCTGTGCTGTGATCCTGTCTGTAGGCCGACTGGATTTTGCTTTGGAGGCCATTTTTTTTTAAAGATGCGATTGCTGTGGTGACGATACAGCATGTTCAAGCAGCTTTTGAAATTGGTCGATAATTTTGAAGAACTTCAGGATGCAAGTTGGTTTTCTTGGTTACTGGATTGATTACAGCCGATTTCAAGGTTGACGAAAACTGACAAAAAATGAGCGACAAAAGTCAACACACTCCTTCACTAGGAATGTCGGAAGAGGATCCAGCAAACAGGTTTTACTCCATGTCTTCATGATGAGTTTCCTCACTGTATCCAGAGACAGTGAAGCAAAGGAATTCATGGTAGTCTTTAGAGACACTGTTGATTTAGGTAGCTGATGGTCTGATCTAAGCAGGTTCATGTCCCTAGCTATCTTACCGGTGAAGAAGTCAACAAATCTGTTTGCAACCTGTTGATCATCCCCAGATGGAAGGATCGTTGAGATGAAGCATTAGACATCTTTGCCACTTTATAACACAACTGACGTGAATCACATTGCATAATTTGATTCTTGGCTTTAGGCTGAAGCTAGAAAAGAGCCATTTTGTTGTCCAGGTTTTTGTGTCTGTTTTCGGTTTAGTATGGAAGATTTCGGATTTTTTCTCTCGACCTTACAACCTGTTCACGTCAAGTTCTGTCTCTAAGCAAACGGTGAAGATTTACGGTAGGGACCAACTATACTGTCTGGTGGACCTCAGGAAATGAGGCTACAAATCTGTCTGAGACTACAAACTCGAGCCACTCGGGCTGAGTGTACACAACACCATGCAATAGTGTACATTGGGCACCGCTCGATGTACGCGGCCGGAAATTGTGCTGAAGTGCTAACACTTCAAACTGTACTCTCACTTGTGTTATCCCAAGCGATTCCTGCCCGCGGTATATGCTGATATCTGTACACATATCGAGGGTAGTATTTTCCCTCAAATAGCTTGTCCCGCGTGCGCAAAGCGGCGTTGAGGGTGCGGATGGCATTAAAATATTAACTTAACTTGGGGGGTACCATGCAAGATATGTATAATATCGTGGTTTTATTTTACTTGTGTGCAATACTATATAATGGGCAACTAAAAACGGACCACCAGCCACGTAGCAATCAGGGGTTAAGGGACTCTGTCAATCATTATTTAGTAGTACGAAACTAACGAATCCAAGATTTCCAACGAATAACTGTAATCATGAGCATCGATGGGTGGGGCCGGGTACATACCACCGACTGTTTAGAGGGGATAGTCCACTAGTTCTCAAAATGCACAACAGAGCGTCCAGTATTTTCCCACGCCTTATTCCCGCTTGGAAGTCCGAACGGACACTCGCCGTCGGAGATTTTGATCTCACTGCTTGGTGCCGGAGGAGGGAGGGGGGGGGGGGGGGGGGGGGTGCCGGGGTACAGTACCAGTTGTTGCTACATTTTTCATTGTCATATACCTCTAAACAGTGCCCCAACTGCACGACATATACAGCATATCACGTCATATTTGATTTGCGCTTTGTTTGGTTTTACCCCTCTAACTCTGCTTGTTTGCCTCCCCCACCGATGCCGGGGAGGGGGGGGGGGGCTGAAACCTATGGTGATCGTTTGGGGGAAATTAAAATACATTGTAAACTCTAACCCCCACTCCTCCCCCGCCCACCCAAGAAATGCAGGGTGAGCCTCTGTGTATATTGAGACCGCAAAATTGCTCATTTTTGTACAGGATATCCTCGATATAATTTACTGAGATTCACAGTTTTCTGTTAATTTTGTTCTGTTTTCTGTTTAAAGAAGAGAAAAGACCCACTTTTACGTTAAATCGTATAGGTAGTTCAGTAACTAGGTTGAGAAGAATGCAAATATTAATCTTGATATATCAGTGAAGCCCATTTTGCAATTTGTTATCAAACTTTCGTTCTTTTTTTCGCAGAAATGAATAGAGCAAGCCTGATTTTGGCAATATTCATGCTAATAGAATGCTAGGTTTTGCAGGCTCCGTCCCAAGCTTTATATTGTCACAAGTGTTCACGGCTTTAGAATTCTCAATGAGTTGTGTATAAGCCATTTTAAATTTTCTTATCGCTTAACGGGCTTTCAATTTCTAATTGTGGTGATTTAACAACACGGTATATGGACGAGCTGCTTCGGATAAACTGTTTGACGTCTGAAACCAGCGCTTCGGCCCAGTACTTGAAAAGGGTAAAGCTAATTAACACGGGAAATGATCAACGACATTCACGCACGCGTCACTTAATAGCTTTACACTTTGGTGATATGTACACATATTCCTTGTATATAGACAGTAGACAACTCTAAGTATGCATCCGATTCAATAGAGTACCGAAGTGATGACGTCAATCAATGCAATGTTTGGAACCAGAATACATTCTAAACTGCACGTCAGACTTCGGTACTCTATAGACCTAAGACGTAATGACGTAATGGATTTCCTATGGGAGCCAGGTCGGGACGGCAGACAATCATCCCACCTGGCTCCCATAGGAAAGCGCACATATAAACAAAGCGTGACGTCATTACGTCTTGGGTCTGTTCAATACCGGTAGGCCTACGACACGTTATTCCCATACAGCTCTAAAATCAGTGCAGTCTACCTAGGCCTATATCGGGCACCGCTCAAACCGCAAATTAAGGTTTCACTTTAACGAACGAAGACCAATTTTGCGATTTTGTTTTTGATGTAAGAAAAATCATAACAATTGTTGGCCTACAGAATCATTTTAAAAGGTAGAGATTTCGATATTGCGGAAAGGCTATAATTTGACCAGTTGACGGCAAGATGAGTTTTCTTGAAAACTGAAAAAGAACATAAAAGTAATCATTAAATAAAAAGTAATCATGATCTTCCGTACCATCCAACGTAATGAGGCGGAGCAACACTGACAATGCGCATATATCATTTATGCATGAATGAATTTGTTGAATAGCACTGTTTTGTTTAGCATTGACATCCTCGCTTTCAACCCGGAAGTGCGCAGACGGGGCTAATGTGGAATTCCTCTATTAGATACGGCGAAACTTCAGTCTATGAGGTGGGTAAAAATACAACAACCGTTTCTATACCTATAAAAAAACCGTATAGGGCCTATGTAGAAAAGACAAACATTTAGTTACCGGTACTTTACATCTTTGATATTATAAAGACGAATGGATGCTACATCCGCCAATGATGAGGCAAGACGCCTGAAATTAGGTTATCAAGAGAAACTGGTATTAAAATAACAATTAGAGCAGTTAAGGGCTGCCAAAGTGGATTTTGAAAAACAATCTTTTAAACAAAAAGCATGAAGAAAAAACTGTTTTGTTTACGTTAATCTTTGGAAACTCTTACTGTGCTGTGGATTATTTCTGTGTTGTGGTTTGCTTAAAGATGTACTGTCCGTGCTCTTTTCGAGATTATCCCGAGAAATCATTTTTAAACTGCTGTTTTTCTAGCAATGCAAAAGATTCACTCATCGAATGAAAAAAGAAATCGAAAATAAAAGGCTTTTTGGTGGGTTGCAGACACCCAAAATAGAAAAGGTGGTTTTTCGTTAACAAAAAATACGCTAGAGGACAATACTAGAAGAAAACAAATACAATTCTTTGGAAAGCTCTTTTCGAATTTCACCCCGAAAACTTTTTTTCTTTGTTTGTTTGTGTGTTTGTTTGTTTGTTTGTTTGTTTGTTTCGGCCTGACCATAGTTCAGTTCCAGCAGGATGGATCATTTTGCGACAGAAACGCGAAAGAAAGCGAGATATGAAAACATTTGTTGGAGGATTACGGAGGCTAAAATTAATAAAGAAAAAGTACGATTTAAAATTCACCTGGCGAAAATACCCGACTTGTTGAAGATCACAGACAGTACATCTTTAAGCTGTAAAATATTAAAAGCATCGATAGTCTGCTGTCTTTTTGGTACCAAGTTTGGTATTTATATAAAAAAAATCTTTTGTATAAAACTTAAGTGAAGTTTCTTTTCCCTCTGGGCCACCCCGTGATTGCACGTGAAAGCCACCGATGTGTTAATGCAGCAGCGTGCGGGACCGACAAGCGCTAAGTCATCACAGGTCACTTGCCCCCATCTTAAACACGTGTTGCATGCAAGGTGTGAATTAAGCACTCTCGCACGTATATTTTACCATGGTTTACACCTGTGTCTAACGCCGCGCCGTTCGTTTTAAGATTTATTGCCAATTTTGAAGGATACCAATTGATAGTGGGTGCCCACATGCAGCTGTTATCATCTTGTCATCACCGAGTTCTTACATCACTTCACACTTATTCGTCTTGGATTTACTCAACAGAAATAATATTACAAATGCCAAGTCATCACAGGTCACAAGACGAAATATGAGGCCTATGTTTTGAGTAATGCGATCAAAAAAGTCTTTTCCTTCTCTCCCCATTTCGTGTGTTAACGTAGCGTGAACATTGGCTCGGGAAGTAAATAGACTGACTGACTGACTGACCAACCGACCATAACAAAGCAAGATGTTAAGGGGGGGGGGGGGGGGGGGGCTATCTATTATGCCGATTTAGAAGGAATGTGTGGTCATGTGTAAGTTTTGTTTGATGACGCAAAATATTCTTGAAAGCTCAGTGCAGTATTCGGTATTCCGTATCGTAGGCTAGTCAGGCCACACAGAAAACCACGATCAATAGTCATAAAGGATCTCTCAAATTGCAATAATCATACAGGTTTTTGGAAATTTGAAAGCCTTCAGACTATATAACATTTTTTTATAAAGTGTAGACGTCCAAGGTATTCGTCTAAATAATGTTTCAGTCGGAGAATAAAGATGGGTGTATGTTCCCCAGTGCACCCCCGTAATTTCCAAAAATTCGCCTGTAAAGATAACGGCCCGTAGTCGCTCGTAAAGATAATTGTAAAAGTTTGCAGTTGTCGCTTTAAAATCGTTGGCCTTCATCAAAAGAGGACAGTGTGTCCACGGTTGAGGAAAGGCCGCAGTTAAACATTGTGTACAAAACAACGAGGTTCCTTCTAAAAAAAATAAACAATAGGAGCACAGAAATGAAGCACTGTAAAACCAACGGCTAACACTTTTAGTAAAGGTATATGAGGCGTTGCAAGCGATTAACACTAAAACACGTTTAAATAGGCGTTGGTTTTTATGATTATTAACGCTTGAGGTGTTAATTTATGTAGATATTAACACTTTAGAATGTTAATAATCATTAACTCCAACGCCTATTTAAACGTGTTTTAGTGTTAAAGAGCAACTAAAACGGCAATTTTGTTTTTACTTTTTGGACTTTTCCGACAGTTTAAATACTCTTTTACCTGATGGAGATTAGTTTGCAGACGAGAGGAATTTTTTTTTATAAAAAAAGGGTTGTTATTCTGAACCATTTATCCTGTTTTGCGAAAGCTCATTATGTATGTAAATGTATGTACGTGACCCCGTAACGTACACGTGTAGAGTCGGTTGATGCTACAGCCAAACACTATGCATGTACGTACGTGGAGTTGATGCTGCTGGAAGAGTTTTGGTCGACATAACTCCTCCGTTTTCCCGTCTATTTTGTCTAATTTTGATATTATTTCAGTATGAGCATGGTTCTGAGATAATCATTATGCCTCGATCGTGTGTAGTTGGGGGTTGCACGAGGAACAGCGACAAAAACCCTGACCTAACCTTCCTGCGATTCCCAGTGCTGAATGGAGTTCAAAGGCGAAAGGGGGTCCGCTTTGTAGACAATACAAGATAAGATTTTCGGCTGTCGAAATGATCGAAAATATGTGCACCTTTTTGTGCAGAACATTTCGCCAAAGACTGTATTGATGATAGTGTTAGTATGAAAACTCAACTGGGTTTGAAGGCACAATTCCGTTTGAAGGCTGGAGCCATTCCAACTCTAAAGGTACCGAGTATTCCAATTCTGTCCCGGACTCACGCGCACCAGACCACTACGACGTTCCCTGCGGTTGCCGCGGCTCGAGCAGCCAGAGCCCCGGCCGTCTCCCTCCATGTCCACGCTCGCTTGACTCAACGTGCATTGTACACGTAAGGTACCGTAAATAGGCTGCGTGCGATTGAGTCTGGTACCTTATAACAGAAATGGTG
The DNA here is from genome assembly GCA_037893225.1 of Hippasteria phrygiana. Classification (NCBI taxonomy): domain Eukaryota; kingdom Metazoa; phylum Echinodermata; class Asteroidea; order Valvatida; family Goniasteridae; genus Hippasteria; species Hippasteria phrygiana. The sequence continues at coordinate 20,161 of JAZGUH010000094.1, forward strand.
TATATAGTTCTGAGAAGGTTCGGGTCCTTATGAGGGCTGCATAAGCAAAGTCGCCAGACTAGAGTATAGCATCAGCTCACACACAACTCACCGCGCAGGTCTCAATAAAAGCCGACTGCAAAAAAAGGAAAGTATGACTCATAACTAGCTTTTCAGCAAGAACAAGCCTACAACCCCAATTCTAAATGTGTCTCACAAAGATGTCAACACTTTAAAATATGTTTACCGTAGTGTTACACCTGAATCATGTGCAAAAAGCACAGCAAGTAACACTAGCCTTAGAAAAAAATACGTACAGACTCTACGTAAAACATTGTCGTATAATACAGTGACGTCATATGTTTCTACACGTATACGTCATCACCGCGCGATACGGCACGCAGTTAGTTGACCTCGGCCTTTTCTGAATCGAGTCAAAGTGGCTCAGAAGGAAAAGGCTCAAAAACATTTTTTTTGTTTTTTCAGAATCATGAAACTTGTTACATTAGTTTTGGGGAGGCATCAACTATCAGATAAGTCCAAAAAGTCAAAAAAAATTGGCATTTTAGTTGGTCTTTAATAGCGTAAAACGCCTCCTATACCTTTACGTGTAAAATATTAATATTAACGCGTTGAAGTGTTAAAAAGTGTTAGCCGTTGGTTTTTACAGTGAGGCGTTTACATGTTCAGATGCTCTATGCTCTAACCTTGCATATTTTTTAGTAGACCTGTGAACAAAGATTTCCACAGAATGCAGGAAGAGTGAACGGTTTGTGGACGTCCACAGAACGTTTTGCCCTCTCTGAAAAACGACTTTAGAGGCATTTTGGGGTTGGGGTTATCCGTCGTAAAATGAAGGGGAACACTTAAGGGGATCACGATCAAAACTTCGGGTTGAAAGAGTGTTCACAATGCGAGTAAAATTTGCTTTTTCTCCGTTTTTTCTTAACTACGTGAAACTTAACTTGCAAAACACACGTGCATTCAACAAAACAAAGTTCTTCATGCTTGAAACTCATTCAAACGATTGAATATAACGTGCAGTTGTTAAAATGGAAAATAATTCAAGTTGTAACCAATGGGAGGGGGGATTCGGAGGACTAATATCGCCCAACCAGGACAGAGGCCCACGAACGACTATAAAGTACAAATCACCCCTCACAGGTCAATGGAAGTCACAATTGGATAATTCAAATTTATTTTATATACAATTACACAAGCATCAACATTTATTTTATATCAAAAACCAGTTATCAATTGTAGTGCATCCAAACAGGCAAAGTCAATCATAAAGTCGGCTCTTACTCGTGCCTCCAATTAGGTAAGAGACAGTAATTCTAAAGTGCTCTAAAAATCTGTAACGTGAATTCTTATTCATATGTTACCTGAAGTCCAATCAAATATTTAATTATATTTACATCCTAGTTAACTTTATACTGGGATTAACACCATTTCGTGCCAACCATCAATTCGAGACAGTAAATCAAAACTGCTCGAAAAATCTGTAACAGTAATTAACTATTACCTGAAATCCAGTTAAATATTTAATTATATTGCAGCTTCACATGTTACGTTTATATTTAAATCAGCACTTGTGCCAGCAGTCAATTCAAAACAGTAAATCAAACTGCTTAAGAATCCTTCACAGGACTTTATACTATTACCCGAATGCCAGTTAAATATTTCTTTGGATGTTCTTTACAATCGATACAAAAATAAATATAACACTATTGTGAATTAAATATACAACAATGTGTTACATATTCCCAGTTCCCAAGGTCTCTTTAAGCTTTGTGATAACGTAATTTAAGAATTTAATACGGCCTTAAACGACAGTCAATACTGCATCTGTCGAAAAATAAGACACTTTTTTAATGTACAGCTATTTCAATACAGTCATTTAATTATATATGTTATTGAAAAGATTGACTAATCCAGCAGTCGTATGTATTGCCTTGTGTACATGTGTAAAAAAGTTATCACGTTGATATAAAGGGTTTGGCAAGTTTGACAAACACAAATCGCAATTTCCAAAATGTTAGGTTCAATTTGTTTAAAATGATCCATATTGCACAGCATGTACATATGTTCAAATATGATTATTTCAGATCAAGCAAAATCATAACTTTTAGTAACTTATTTACCAAAATGTCTTCATTGCAACTGTAATAAACAATAAGTAAAAATACCTTGATCACAAATTGAAGTAAATTGAACTTCCCATCTCCAACTGAAGAAGGATCAAGGACAGCCAGCACATGTAGCGTCCACAACCTGTGCCGGGACTACCGATCATCAGCGTCATAGCAAAACTCAGCGATGCCCTCAAACAAGCAGTATGCAGGAAGGACAGGTCCCGAACAAGATGTAATACAGGACAAAAATGCTAAAATGCTTGCAGTGCAAGATTGCATAGCAAAGGACAAGTTCCGAGCAAGATGTAGTCAGGACAAAAATGCAAGCAGTGCAAGATTGCATAGCATACAGCAACCGTAGTCTCATGAAAATGACAGACAGACTCCCTGTGCACGCAGCTACAGGCTAGTTTATAATAAACATGTTCCACTTGGATGCTTATACCACACAACAGCAAGCTAAAGATATTTGTATAATAAAAGAATTCCACAATAGGCCTCGGGTTATAGAGACCCTGCAGCCAAAGAATTACCGAACAGGTAACAAAAGAGTCGGTTGGTTGGTTGGTATGAAATAAAGAACAATGGTCATACCAAGAATTGTTGAACAGATGCCAACCAGTGAACTATGTAGTTGACACGATGAAATAAAGAACAAATGATAATAGCAAGAATTACTGGCCAGGTGACAAAGGTCTACTGGTCATAGGGACCCTGAAGCCAAAGAATTACTTAAACATGTAACAAAAGAGTCGGTTGGTTGGTTGGTTATAGTTGGTATAAAATATAGAACAAATGATCATACCAAGAATTACTGTACAGGTGACAAAGGTCGACTGGTCACAAAGTGTTTGTACACACGAGGGCCAATCCAAAGCGCCATATCCATTCTTGCCATAACGTTTCCCACGTGTTTTATACAAGAGAGTAATAAACGAATTCTGAGTCGAGTTCCCAGCTAGACCATGTATTAGAGTGGTTGACCTATACGTGTACCTACGTGTACAGAGGAGTCAGGTTGGCCATGTGGTACTTTCCTCGCCTTCCACCGCTGTGACGCGGGTTCGAATCAATCTGGGGTTTTCCTCCCACCTCTAAAACTGAACATCTCTTCGTCGTTTTCCAACAGGCTTCTTCAGACTTTCGAACTAGGGTGCGACATTTTTGGAGGAATCCTGATCCTTGGTTCATTAGCATAAATAAATAAATAAATACATAAATCAATAAATAAAGTAAATAAAAACATTATAAGCATGACGTATTTTTTCCTGTACTGCCCAATCTTGCATATGTAGGCCTAATAGCCGACATTAAGCACCGCCTTTTGACGTAATTGACCAATGACAGCCGCAATTTTGCCGCACTTTTGTCAGACCATACTGTGATTGGTCAATACGTCAAGGGGCGGGGCCTAATGGATTGGTCTGTGCGGCAAAACGTGTAAAGACCAGGCAGGCTGTGAATGTGCAAACGGCATTCTGAGATCGCTTTTGTTGCATTTGTTAGTGTTGATAGGCCTAAATACGTAGCCTTCACACAAAGCTATAAAGAAAGTGGCCAGTTACGGGGAACGTGATATGTTTCCCGTGTGTAATACGTTGTATAAGCACAGAGAAACATCCACATTTAATCATTCATTGGCGTTTGAATAGATAAACACGCATGTGCTTTTAGTAATTCAAAGCAAGTGTTGAGATGGCCCACCGTCAACAGAAAAGCGGCTGACTGTAAACGTGTTACGAAGACCACGTTTTGGCCAGACGACATCTAGCACTTAAAAAGGGAACTGCAAAAGGAATGTGATGCATCCGAATAATTTTTTTATGGAAATCGCTCAACACAAGGCTAAAAGCCACTCTAGTAAAGGGCTACACCAGGGGTGGCGGGGTTGGCCACATTTTAGGTTTCTATCATGATTTGAGGTATTTACCCCTTAATTGTCTATTTATTTCAACAAATTGTAGAAAAGTCTTGGCGAGATTTTGAAATTGTTCGTTTAACAATAGAAAAGGCATTTTGGAGTATAGAAGCTGGTAACATATCTATCTTCCTAACTCGATGGTGCTAAGTCCGAAAATTGCATGATTTTACCAACCTTATTTTTTCGTCCTTGACGTACAGATCTTATTTAGAAATCAACAAGAACAAAAAATGGCATACTAAGGGTTTAGTCGAACATGACCTTGTCAGGCATTTTGTATATAAAAGATAGCAGTTGACAGACTAGCCGGGTACCTTTACAGTGCTCTGCGTGATGTATGCCCCTTAAGAGTACCAGACCATGTGGTGATCGCAGATTGACATAAACAGTGAGAGACAGTTGTGTGCCGGCTAATCGTTTTTAAAAACTAATGTTCTATGCAAAGAATTTAGTCTAGATTCAAGTTCCAGGTTATTTAGACGTCTGCCTTTCTTATTTTGTTTGATTTTGTGTGGTTAAGTTATATTTCGTGGGAGTTTGAGCACTTTGGCGATACGGCGGCGAGAACAACCGGCATTGCTATGATACCGTACGGTCCTCATAGTTGTCATAGTTACCCCTTACCAATGAACTATGCCAATGCCACTTCTTTTCGTAGTAATATCTCCAAAGACATAACTCATGACATTTTAGCAGCAGAAGTATGCTTCAAAATAATATAGAATGAATGCAAAGGAATTTATACTATCCCCTTTGCACATTCCAAATGAATTCGGGAACATCTTTGAAGAAAATCTAACCCAACAACCTCTGTTTTATGACACGACATCTCGATTCGGGACCTTTTCATCAGGTAGGTCAATATTTTGGTCCGGCACCTTATGTGGGAAATGCTGCACGCGCAGCACAACATGGGTGTCGGCTAGTCTGGTAAAGATATTTTTTTCAAAAGAAAAATTAATACTAAGGCGTAGTGGAATCCGACTATTTCGGACAAATGAAAGGATGTCCTCGGCTCTTTTTCTTGCTAATATTTAGATCACTGTTTGAGGTAAAGGGCTAAAATGTGAGGTTGGTAACTAAATAATTTCGAACTGAACACCCTCATATTAGGTAAGAGGACTACGTTACCAATTTATACTGAAATGACTCTTCATGTAACTTTTTCCCAAAATCTCGCCTGATCTAGAATCAATTTTACTCGTTCGTTTCAACTTTTGAGGCTCCCCCGTCAGGAAAGACCGAACCGGCCAAAATGATGACGTCATCCCCCAACTTACTTTTGCTCATTGTGCAGATCTGCAGTTTACCCTTTGTGCTGTACAAGTGAAGTCAGATCCGTTTCTTTTTTAAGCAATGAGGTGCTTATTTGCGTTTGAATAGACATAATGGTGTTGCGTAATTTAAATGCATAGTAGCCTTTTACAAGCAGTGATATTCGTTGATTTCCTCTGTTGCTGTCACAGTTTTCATGAGATTCTTTGAAACCGGATTTTTTTAAAGAATGCGAATCCCATGGAAGTGAAGCTAACGACCAACTTAAAAATCTTTCTGGTGATTATTAGTGTGCAATAATTAGTTTTGGTCAGATTTACGAGTTCAAACCCGGTGTAGGCTGTGCTTCGATTCTGTAGTAGCAATTGGTTAAGTGAACCAGCGATCCCGGTGATTTTCGAATAATGTATAATTCAATAGCTTTTAATCATATCGATACAAATCACTATAGAAATATGCAAAAAATCGATACTATCTACTTCCGACTTTATCTGACAATGTTACAAAGAAATCAATAAATATTACTTTAAAAACCTTTGCACGCCTGATTTTATAATGTGTGTTTTGGGAAACTTCTTGTGCACATATATTTCTGGGGTACATCTACCAGAAAACCCATTATAAGAGATAATTTGAATGGTTCGTGTTGTCATAGCGTTCGTACAGTATTTTGGCAACACGCCTAGTATAGCATCCCGATGTAAGACATCACAGACATTTGTATCAATGGCTACGGCTCTTCACTGTAGCCTGTCAATGGCCAAATTAGAAGCCGTAGCCACAAAAGACCCGATCCGGGCAACGTCTTATACTGTGCGAGTGCAGAATAGCAGCCTGTGAAAAAACTAAACTGATACAACCGCAATTGCACACATCCTCACATATCCGGGGTATGCACCCTTATGGGGAACAACTATTGTTCAACCTACTTTCCTTCTATTATTCTCCTTTGTCCCTATTAAAATATCAAACTCCATAGCGTTTTCCTCGTGGGGCACCAAGATTTCTAAAGACTACGTCGTGGGCCACCATTGGCTCCATTGTTACTCATCAGTGTTGTAGTCGAGGCCAGGCACAAGGCCAGGCACAAGGCCAGGCACAAGGCCAGGCACAAGGCCAGGCACAAGGCCAGGCACAAGGCCAGGCACAAGGCCAGGCACAAGGCCAGGCACAAGGCCAGGCACAAGGCCAGGCACAAGGCCAGGCACAAGGCCAGGCACAAGGCCAGGCACAAGGGCCAGGCACAAGTAACAGGCACAAGTAACAGGCACAAGTAACAGGCACAAGTAACAGGCACAAGTAACAGGCACAAGTAACAGGCACAAGTAACAGGCACAAGTAACAGGCACAAGTAACAGGCACAAGTAACAGGCACAAGTAACAGGCACAAGTAACAGGCACAAGTAACAGGCACAAGTAACAGGCACAAGTAACAGGCACAAGTAACAGGCACAAGTAACAGGCACAAGTAACAGGCACAAGTAACAGGCACAAGTAACAGGCACAAGTAACAGGCACAAGTAACAGGCACAAGTAACAGGCACAAGTAACAGGCACAAGTAACAGGCACAAGTAACAGGCACAAGTAACAGGCACAAGTAACAGGCACAAGTAACAGGCACAAGTAACAGGCACAAGTAACAGGCACAAGTAACAGGCACAAGTAACAGGCACAAGTAACAGGCACAAGTAACAGGCACAAGTAACAGGCACAAGTAACAGGCACAAGTAACAGGCACAAGTAACAGGCACAAGTAACAGGCACAAGTAACAGGCACAAGTAACAGGCACAAGTAACAGGCACAAGTAACAGGCACAAGTAACAGGCACAAGTAACAGGCACAAGTAACAGGCACAAGTAACAGGCACAAGTAACAGGCACAAGTAACAGGCACAAGTAACAGGCACAAGTAACAGGCACAAGTAACAGGCACAAGTAACAGGCACAAGTAACAGGCACAAGTAACAGGCACAAGTAACAGGCACAAGTAACAGGCACAAGTAACAGGCACAAGTAACAGGCACAAGTAACAGGCACAAGTAACAGGCACAAGTAACAGGCACAAGTAACAGGCACAAGTAACAGGCACAAGTAACAGGCACAAGTAACAGGCACAAGTAACAGGCACAAGTAACAGGCACAAGTAACAGGCACAAGTAACAGGCACAAGTAACAGGCACAAGTAACAGGCACAAGTAACAGGCACAAGTAACAGGCACAAGTAACAGGCACAAGTAACAGGCACAAGTAACAGGCACAAGTAACAGGCACAAGTAACAGGCACAAGTAACAGGCACAAGTAACAGGCACAAGTAACAGGCACAAGTAACAGGCACAAGTAACAGGCACAAGTAACAGGCACAAGTAACAGGCACAAGTAACAGGCATAAACCATGACAAAGGAATGCTTTTATTACAGTTCATTTGAATAGCTTGAGACTTGAATTAAGACTTAAGGTCTTGTGCTAGCCTTGTGCTGGCCTTGCAGGGTCTTGTGTGACCTTGTGATGTCCTCGACTACATCACTGTTACCCATTTCGCGTGGTTCCCATAAGGCAGTACTTGTACAGACACCCATTTAAGTCTCAACCTCTCTAAAGCCCTTTTATTTATTTCTGGTTTATTTCACATTAAAAATTGAAACTGGTGGCCCAAAGGCCAAAAAGGTTTCAATATACAGTGACAGTCATATACAATTTCGAATAAAAATGGTTAACTATTTATATCATAAAACATTTATATTAAACCTCCTATACAACATTAAATAAAAAAAACATTAAGACAATTAACAAACTCACAATTTAAATTTCGTAAGCATCATAGTAGATAGAACAGCCATTTATATAATTCCATTCAATATTTGTGTTATCTGTGGTATAGCTGATCGTTTGTATCTTTCAGTATTGCACCGTGGTTGAACTAAGCAAGACCTACTGTCTAATCTAAGGTTTCGATTATAAGTTTTAACTGGCGGGAGCATATTTCGATGTCTTTCCGATCTGAACATTCTTTCCCCAAACTTACATAGTAATATGTGTCGTCGATGTTGAAGAGTTGATAAATGCAAAAATTCCAGAGCCTCGACATATGTTGTATATTGAGAAGCAAGAGCAATACGACATGCCCGTTTTTGAATTCTCTCAATTGCCAGGCATTGCTGTTGGGTGATAGATGTGTGCCAGACCTGGCATGCATATTCTAAAATAGGTCTCACATAGACAGTGAACACAGTCACAATGTCCTCAATAGGAATATTAGCTCTTTTCAATATACACAGGGAATATAACCTACGTGAAGCCTTGGAAACAATACTTTCAATATGAGAGTTCCATTTCAAATCATTCTGGATAATAACACCAAGCAACTTAATTTGTGGAACATGATTCAACTGGGCAGTATTAATAACAAAATCTGGTAAATTAAGTTGTCGTTTGAGGAAAGAAATTGTCATGATCTGACATTTTTTCACACTAGAGCCTTTTCAACCCGGGTTGAACTCAACCCGGGGCGAATCCGGGACCGCCCCGTGTTGAGTTTTTGATTTTTCAACACCGCGCCCAACCCCGCGTCGTTTCACACTTGATTCGTGCAAACCGAGCTTATTTCGCCCCGGCGCGGGGCGACTTCAACCCGAAGATGTGCATTTACACTTAACTTGTGCACCGTTAACCCGGGGCGAGCAGTTGCCGTGTACTGCGCATGCGCTGTGCTCGCGGATAAACCCCACAATGCAACATGGCTCCCGTTGACATGTCGTACGAATCACTCTTGCATTTGCGAAGATGAGAACTCGAGAAAACGAAGCAAGACAACGGCGGGACGTGCGGTATAAAACGTAGGTCTATACTCGTATCGTTTCGATAACATCCGTTCGGAAAACTGAGCGCTCGCTATGCCATGACATTGTACCCACAATTTCAACCCGGGCCGAATCCTATAGGGTTGTGAACCCGGAGCGATAGTTTCAACTCGGGTTGAAAAATCTCAACTCTGGTCTGGAGCAGGGTTGAGTTCAACCCCTTACAATATTTTTAAGTCAAAAAACGAGTTGTCCTGAAAGCTGCAGCGGAGGTAGTGGAGACTTCAGCCATGTAATTACAAATGTCTTGGATTAATATTGGGATAATTGATTTTTCTTAAAAGTAGTTCATATTTTTCCAAAATTATTATTTTATGACTGAATAAGAGAGTTTTTGGGAGTCCCACACGTTTCTAGAACCAACTTCAGGCGATTTCGGAAAATGTCTTTTTTGGACCAAAATCGACAACAACGGGAAGGGGCACCCCCGTGCAATTTTTAATAAAATTGTATGTTGATTAGAATGTTATTGAGGAATAGTTTGAATAATTACATATTATGGTCAAGAAAGTGTGATTTGGGACACTAAAAACTGCAATATAAAGGGAGTATACATCATTTGCTTTTACTGATTTTTTTTGAAAAAGGCCTTTCTTTTAGTCTAGTTCGCTGACCCTATTCAGACAAAACGGAGCAATTTATAGAAGTCGGGGAATTATCAAGTCGGGGAACTAGACCATTTACAACGACTGTCGGCCGACAATCGTTGGAAATTCCACTTTTCTTGAGCATGATAGCACACAAGGTACCATGATTTCACAGGATGCTTGAGACTATTATTTACTTACATTCAAGTAAGGTATTTCATAATAATTCAGTAGTTTGGTTTTTGATGTTTGCAAATGTTGCATATTACCTTTAACACTAACACAAATATTTTTGTGAACACAAATATCTGATTGATCCATAAGATCCACAGTGTGTGATGTAGTTACGGTACGATACTGTAATTTTAGTTTTTGTTTTACAATAGCTTCGGTTAATATACTATAGTTTACAGTAACTACGACACAATACACTACTATAAATAAATACTGTTTAATACTGCCAAAATTACAGCTAGTTTTAATTTATTAATTAAAGCTGCTTTTTTTCTATTTTACAGCTATTTTACATGGAATCTATGCAGTGATGACTTGGGTTTTCCTTACTATCATCATGATACCGTGGGTCACTCTTTGTTTATTCTACCGATATTTTTTACAGTAGACGCTCCCCTGGTGCAGGCCCGTCGGTGCAGGCCCACTTCTCTCCTACCAATTTACATTTGACTGTTAGTTTAAATGCAGGTTTCCGTTAATTTATATTTAAATGCATTTCAGTTTAGTATAAGACATTTTCCTTATATTTTTTTTATTTTTTATTTTGTTGTTGTTATTATTATGTATTTATTTATTTATTACTATTGTTTAAAAGTTACTTTAGTTCTGTGGGGTCAAAAATGTGACGACGCTACTGTCAGCACTTTTACTGTAATTTTACGGTGAGAACATAAAATGTAGACAAGTGTCAGAAAGTGTAGGAAAGTGTCATTGGTTGGAGGTACCTAGAGGCATGTGCTCTTGTAAGAGGGTGTCCAGGGCGTTCACGCGCAACGTCTGTTTGTATAGGAAACCCCCACACATGAGGGAAGGGCGTGCCCTATATGCACCCCAGTGTTCACAGAAGATGATGACTTTCACGGAAGATTATGATTTGATATGAGCGTTCCGAGCATCCTATTTTGTACATGAACTATTCGGTGGTATAGAGGACAGTCCGAGTGTGTGTATGAGCGTTTCTCACATCCTGTCCAACGGGTAGATCTAAGGGGAGATAAACTATGAGCAAGCAAACGTCAAGTTTTAGGCCAACGTGGCTGATCGACTACCGTGTGAACGCCTAAGGCAACGATCAAAGGATAAGGTTGCTAGGTTATGAAGAATAGATATGGCTTCACTGGTATCAAAAATGATTCCACATTTCATATTGCTATATTGTTGAGGTAATTTCATAAGCGTGTGGGAATTTCCGCTCATTGATATCAACTAATCGGTGGCGTGGCTACGGGGCGGGGTGGCGGGCTCAAAAATGTTGTGCTTTTCACGGTAACTCACACTGAAAATTCGGTAAATGAAAAACACAAGCGCTTTCATTGTCCGAAAGAGACCACCTCGTAAATATCTTCCCCAACAGTAAAAGAATTAACCCGCCCCAAACAATCTCGTCTATGTCCAGTGCAAGTGCAACAAATTGTCGTTTAAGAATAAAAGGCCTATGCAGTGAAGGATTTTTAAACGCTACGTGTGTTTTTCCCCAAAAGGCTAGGCCTCCTTTCAGTTACATATTTTTAGTAAAATAACGTTTGAGTAAAATAAAACAATCATTTCAGAAAAACAAGACATTTCAAGGGCTTGTCATGATGAAATATACTTCTTTTTAAAGATCTTTTCCTTAGTAGGCGTAACAACTTTAGGGCACATTTTTCTTTTGGTGAATTGGCCGTATCCCAGACACTGTGTCCCTCTTCCAAAATACTTAAAAGTCCCGTCGCCGTTTTATCGCCTTTCCCGTCTTTTTAATGTTTCCAAGTCCGCTTGAACTAACGTTCTCGCTTTGGAAGTACTAAGTGGTGTAGCAGAATGCGGACTCAGGCGCGGATCCGGGGGGGGGGGGGGGGTCGAACCCCCCCCCCCCCCCCTTTTTTTGTTTTTGCTTTTGCTTGTAGGGGCCTACGCCTTGCAAATAAAGGTTCTATTTTGCCTATAGGTGAGAACAAAACAAAGGTTAAATGGCGCCACCAACGGTGAGAAAGTGTATTAGCCCCCCCCCCCCCCCCCCCCCCCCCCCCCCCCCCCTTGTAATTTTTTTTTTGCAGGCGGAACATTTTGGGAGTCACTTTTCTGGGCAAATTTTAGAAACCCCCCTGCAAAAATTCCTGGATCCGCCCCTGGGACTGGTCATCAAGTGTTGAGCTTATAAGGCGCTTTCAAGATGCGGATTTATTCTGCACACATCTGTCAATATATACTGAACAGAGCAACTGCCTCAGGAGTCAACAACGAAGTGATTAGATATTAATCCGTATAACCAAGATGCATAGACAAATCAAACAAGCCAAATGAACAAAGGTGAGTTCTCCCTCCTCTCTCCCCCTCCCGCCTTCCCCCAAATATTGATCAGACAAAATGTGTTTCATAACACTTCTTTTACCTACCTATATTAATTAAAAGTGGTCATGTTTTTGTTGTTGGGGAACTGTAATTAGCCGTCAGCGACCCTGTTATGCTGTAATCCAGTGTGCATTTCAGTGGAGTGGAAATGCTGCTGGAGGTGTGCATAAGGCAAGGCACACGACTTGCCCTCGGCTGCCTTTGATGTTGCCCCTCGAGCCCCTCATAACAAATAAGCAAAGTTAGCACAACACAATCGGAAGACTTCACTATGTCAAATGCTCTTTGCTAAATCTAATTTTAGAAGACTAGATTCAAGGTAATACACAACATTTGCTTTCGCTGTAATTTTCAGAAATACATGTATTTGGGGGTTAGTATTTTATAGCAAATACTGTGACACTGACCTGTTTTAACGTTTTGTGTGCATATTTCTTTCTTACTTTCTTATTTCTTATTTATCCTGGGTAGCCTGATCAGTGCAAATGCACTGTTCTCCCTCAGGGCTCAGTTTGAATTGAGAGAAGATGCCGAAGGAAATTTCAGTTTTAGTAGTGGGAGTTATTCTTGGGGAAAACCCACGCAATCAGGTAGGGACTGAAAACCCAATCCACATAGTGCACCTGAACGGGAATCGAATCAGGGTCTCCAGAGGTGGAAGGCAAGGAATGAACCACTACACCAACCTGACCGCCGCAGTTTGTATATATGCAGTTTGTATAAATGCTGGAAAAACAGAGAAAACAGAGGGGAAAATGCTGGTTCCCTGACCCTATACTTCAGACAAAACAGAGCAATTGATAGAAGTCATGGTATCATCAGGTCGGGGAACTAGACCATTTCCAACAATTGTCGGCCGACAATCGCTGGAAATCGATACAAAAATTCCACTTTTCTTGAAAATGACAGCACACCAGGTGTCATGATTTCACAGCATGTTTCAGGTTATTATTTACTTACAGTCAAGTAAGGTATTTCTTAATAATTCAGTTGTTTGGTTTTTTGATGTTTGCAAATGTCGTATACTACGTTTAAAGCCATCTCGATTTCAAAGGTAAGAAATGGCAGTCAATATAGACAGAGGTTAGCGGCTTATTTACAACGCCATAATAATGATAATAATACTACATGGAAATGAAAAATACCTCCTTGACCTTCAGTCTTTCCAGGGCGTATACCGTACATATAGGATTCTGGTTCAATGTTGAAATGTTTGACCGACAACTGCTCACGTCAATACTAAGCACGCACCTAATTTTTGCCTAAATACACAGGCGTAAATTCTATGGATGAGGAGGATATACTCTCTTATTTCCAAAGAGTCGAATTTTCACTCGAGTTGCGACTGAATTGGTTCTTTTTTTTACAGTATTCAATCGAAAAACAGAGTGATTTTCACTCTAAATCGTCTCGTCCCTAATTTCACTCTTTGGGATTTAGAGAGTATATCCGCAACTTTTGGCGGGAAGAAGTTACAAGTTACATGTATGGAAAAAAAATGTGAATTTGCCAAATAATTAATACAGGGAAGCAGAATCATATTTATTCGTAATAATAATTACGGGCGATGGGTCATTTGGGAGACATTCCCATAGACTTGTGCACAACTTTTTTTCCGACTTTTAAACCTAACTCAACTATCCCCTATCCTACCCCCACGAAATTTTGTATATTTATGTTTTGGACCATTCTCTATCGATATAACCTAATATAACACGTTCATATTTAACTGTTGATTTTCATGTTTGCCTTTTTAAAGATATAAGATCAAAATGTGGCTACTTTTCCGTAAAAATAGAAAGTCTTGGCTAAAAATCGATATCAGGCAATGTGGCCTCAAATTTGGCCCCAAATAGGACATGCATGCAAAACCACGAGTAACCTAACAATAGAAAAGTATTTATGAAAAACGACAGTTAAATATAAACGTGTTCTATTTGCGACAGTAAAATTCTCAATATTTAAGGGGGGCTGTGACATTAGGGAGACATCGAAATGTCTCACTAATGTCACTTGTCTCCCTAAGGTACAAAAAATAACTTTAAAATGTCTCCTTAAGGGACCATTGACAGTTATATGGATACATTATGAATAATTATAATTTAATCATGATATAATACATATTTATTATATCAGGAATATTCAAAACCGTGCTTTGCTCCTTTTATGAAAATCATTCGAATGCAATATGATAGGACACCATTCAAGCAGGCAAAGTCATTTGTGGGTGCGCATAACTTTATGTCAAAAGCATTAAACTATTGGTTTATAAATGGAGAAAGATGCTTTACAATCTGAGTTTTCTGAGTTAATCCAGCGGTTTGTATAGGCCAAATCAGAATTACAATACGCCTGAGCAAAACTAAACCAGCTTTGGACAAACCAAGCTATTTTGTTTTATACAAAGTGATATGAGGATACCAGTAAAATATATTTTGTTAAATGTCTGTCTTAGAAAAAGTCATCTTAACTTTAACACATCACAGTTTTGGCTCTGCTTTAATTGATATGTATTTTTCTCTTGTGGTGTTTGACGAATTTTATTTTTGGGTTAATTTCGTGAAAATTGAAATTTTTCAAATGTTTTACCATTTCCCCACGACATTTGCACAGAATGCGGTCGTATTTGTAACTTCGATCTGGCCTATTTCTTCACATGGCATAAGTATAAACGCGACGAACTCAGTGATCACATGCCGTGTACGTAGCATGCAACTAGTACATATTTAGTCTGAACGCTCCATACAATGCTTGAAAGTATTTTAGTTGAACATCAAGCTAAGCCTAAGCTCCAAATATGGAATTTTCTTTGTTAGGGCTTAATTAGACAATTTTTCAGTATTTTAAATTAAATGGAAAGTCACTCACCGTGTCGTTGTGAAATACACACTTCGGGGTGGAAACATAATTGAACTGGAATGTAATCAAAGCGCGCCCGGACTCAACTGTTCAGTGTAAACATTACGACAAACGCGTACATAGTACATGTGCCGCATCTAAATAATAGCCCGAGACCCTAACGTTGCCCAAGCTGTAACAGTAACCCCACCATATACCCTATTGCAGTGCAAACCCCAAATATATAGTCCTATTTAGGTACAGGGTTAGCCAGGGGCGGGCTACATCAGGTCTCGGATACATTAGGCGCCGCTCACCCACACACACATGAACTTACTTGATACCTGTGGCATGCACAGTGTGAAAAATATTTACTGTCAATGTAATAAATATTCACTGTAAATGTATGACCCTCCCCTCAAAACGGATACAAAAAAACACTAATAATATTAAATAATAGGCCTATTAGGTTTTCCCGGCCATTTTTTTCAAAATGTTCATTAATTTGGATACAAAGTTAATTCAATTCCACCGAGATTTTGAAAATCGGTCTGAACACGCGTTTAATTTTCGCTACCAGAGCGATCGGTTCCATTTTTTGCAAAACCTTTCGTTTATGTCCAATTTGATTCATTTTACAAGACTTCTTTTTCGCTTTTAGAGGGCGAAATTCAAATATTGACCATTCAATTTCACATTTTGTGTAATGGCATCTACACCAAATACAAATTAAGGGTTTCTTTTTCATTAACCGTCAATCAAATTAGCCATATACCTTACATCAATTTAGAATGAAATTCTAAGCTGCATCATGTATTATTGATGTAAATAGAAATCTCTGTAGTTGATGGAGTAACGTCAAATTAAGATAAAAATTATCAAGCTTTTAACTTATTCAATCTTCACCCGAATTTTTTAATATATTTTTCCATTATTTACCTACATAGTCTTTAACATAGGGAAATTATATTTATTCTTACACCTCTTTGCATTACATTTGGTCAAATCCCCCTTCCCCTCAGAGCCACCACTGACTATATCTGAGATAAAATTCATTTTGTGACAGACTTTAGCCCTCAGTAGGTTCTCTGCATGGCCAAACGTCGAGGGAGATAACTTTGTGCATGAGCATACTGCTTGTGCAATTGTCGTGGGTGATTTCTTTGATGTTGTCACGGGCCTAGAGTATGGGCAGTCTACAGATAGTCTGCAACACTCTCAAATGCATACAATGGTTGCGATCGACATTAGAGGTTCGTCTATAATGGCCTGGTGCTCCCATCACGTACAGGTTGATTCAAATCGAATATCAAATGAAGAGTAATATCTCATTTCAATTTCCGCTTGAATTTATGAGATTCTGTATCAGGTTTAGAATTCTGCGATGTAATCTGCTATTTTGAATGAAATAAACTTTTGTTTGCACATTCAACGAAAATGTATTTCCGAAGTCGGCTGGAAATGGAATGCTTGCGTAAATGAATGCACAGGTAACGTAAATGACCGCCTGTTTCTCAAAACCGAATGCACGGACAATGAAATCGATTGAACTTTCGTTGAATTGAAACGGGATACACGATTGGCTTTTGCTGTAATTTTGAAAAATAAATGAATTTGGCGGTTAGCATATTATAGCGTGCTAGCAAATACTGTATCACTGACCTTTTTCAAGTTTGGTATGCAAAGATGCTGGGAAAAACCGTGGTCTGCGTAAAGAGAAAATTTCTGTTCTAGTAGTCTGGTTCCCTGACCATACTTTAGACAAAACGAAGCAACTTATAGATGTCAGGGAATTATCAGGTCGGGGAACTAGACTATTTCCAACGATTGTTACGCCTAACAATCGTTGGAAAACGATATAAATTTAAACTTTTCTTAAAAACGACAGCACACCAGGTGATATCATTTTACAGGATGATTGAGACTGATATTAACTTACAGTCTATAGTAAGGTATTTCGTAACAATTCAGTAAAACAAATTGGAGGATTACCAATCGTGTGCAGTACCTTTATAGACGTGCGTTCAAATTCAGACAAAAATGAATGACCGAGTTTCAGAAGTGAATGAAAATTTTACAAAATTGGCCGGGAAAACCTATAATATCAATATTCAGGCTGGATTTTATTATGCAGGGCCACTATTTTGGAGTGATTTTTGATGTGAGTCCCAAAGACAAATCCTGGTTTCGTCACTGTTGTATGCTGCAACATTTCTTTCTATGTATTATGATGTCCACTTCTCAAAACGAGACGTCCATGGCTTACGATCATTGTTTGTGTTGATTGAAGTCTCTAGTTGATTTCCTGGTTCAATAACGAGGTTTTACGTTATATTATATATATTTTTTAAGCTTTTGGAAAAAATCACTGACGCGGTAACGGTATTGCGGCAATGACAGATAAAACCGGACTTATGATGTCATGTCATGGGCTTCCTGCGATTACGGGGTAGGGTATTTTGTATGTTTGTCGGTCTACGTGCGGACGCACTTTCCCTGTGTGTTACCTTTATGCTCCTGTGTGTAACCATTTAGTTATTCTGTTTTCAAGAAAGCAACAGGAATCCTGATGTTACACGCTGCAATGGCGATAGCTTTGGGATAGCTGAATTATTGCATCATGAGATACATCCGCAAATGTCAAGGAAACTGATGACCTTACCGGTGAACTTTCACTGACATTATTACGAGTCTTGCTAGCTCACGTATGCACGTTGAAACCGTTCAGTGTGCGGAAGTTCAGACACGCTGCATCCACGTCTAGGAGGAAGCTATTTCAGTCTCCTCGGGGAAACGAACCTGTGTTACCAGGGAACGACGGAGTCTGAGAGCACAGAACAAACTCGGTAACAATAATCACTCCGTCCTCTGAACCTGTGACATCCGTGTTCGGTGGCCTCACTGTGCGTGATACATACCTCGCTGACCACGCAGCAATATCTAATAATACGGTAGGCTGCAAGGGGCTGCATGGGTCGTTGGCAGCACGGTGGGTGAAAACTGGAACCACAGCCAATAAATCTGATGGTGTTGGTAGTGGTAACTCCAGTGATGTAGCAAACTTTGAACTTAGAACCTATCAACGAAGACAATACAACAGTGGAAAGACGCACCTTACAAAACAGACCGGTGGTACAGGACGCACAGCCAACGATCAGTTCACCCTTTGGTTCACATGTCACTATATGTACTTCATGACTGGATGTATACCGAAGACTTTAGTCAGTTGATAAATGTCGAGGAGGCATCAAACGACCAAAGGAGAAAGGTAAGCCCCAGGGAACAAAGGCAATGTGGACACCGCCAGTGCAAGGAACATCAGAGGCATCAATGCCGGTGTAATAGAATCAACGTTTCAGAATAGGACGGCCGGCTGAGACACTTCCGCCTTGCCTTCGGTGAAGACAGCCTATGCGGCGCAGACAACTCCACCAGAATAGACAGGCCTAGCGTAGAGGCCCCCGCCGGTGAAGACTAGGAAGACAATACTTTCGAAGGGACAGCCCCGCTGACGGTAAAGAGGCCCCTTGATAATGCACTCACAACTACACCATCGTCCAAGAACACAGCCCCGTCGGAACAGAGACAACAGCGAATGCAAACATTTCCATCGGTGTAAAGATCCCCATGCTGGTCCATGACACGTTTAGACCTGTGCAGATACCACCTTCGAAGGCGACCGTAGCCTTTGCTCCTCGTGACCCTTTCGGGGGCGGGGGACCAGGGGTAGTCCTCGTCGCGCGCCATTTGAGGGCAAACGTACATGTAGGCCTATGCACGGACCTCAGTCAGCTTTACGCTACACATGTACCGTATGTACGTGTATTTTGTAAGTCTTGCTAGCTACGTATGTACATGCATGTACATGCATGTACGAAGGGCTGGAACGGGTCTTCGCGAAGCTTCGCAAACAAAGCGGCTGCACTACTGACCGCTGACGGGTGACGTATACGGACAACCGTACTCCGGGTCCGTCAGCCTGGTGACTGGTGTATGGACAGAAGTGCGGAAGAAATCCTCCACGGTAGAAATAGGCCTACGTGTCGTCGGCGTGCGGGTTGTGTGCACGGACGTTACGGCGTTGTTTCGTTTCATGGGTCGTGTGCTGCCTTCAGTTCTTTCCATCACAGATCGACTGAGGAAAACCTCGATCGGCTTGGACAAGGCGAGGGTGACAAATATTAAATGATTATGATTGTATAGGATACTTGCCCTAAAAAACAAACAAAAATTGTTTAGCCAGTCTATATTGGTCCGTTGTGCTGTTGCTTGATGCGATTAAACAATTTTAGGAGTTATAATCAATGCTGATCATACAGCTTCAAGCCTCCCTGTAGAGAAGCTAGGACTCATCGATTCCTTTCTAGGGTGGCCAATTATTGGATTCCCAAATAGGGCCTACTGAACCTTGCTTTATAGAAAGACGTACTCTATGAAAAACAGGGTACCTGTCAGGTTGAGATTTGACAAATTCACGTGGCATTCAAACTGTGAACTTGTGGGGATCTGCCTTATCACAATTATAATGTTGTACCTTTATTACGGTTGCTTAGCAACCGATATAAGTTGTTTGGCCCTACATAATGATGTTTATTCATGTCTCAGTCCTTTAAATCACAAATGGCGCATGTCGTTTGGTTTTTATGGTGTAACTGAATATCATATTTATTATGAAGTATAAGTGTTCTTGGTATTCGTAAAAAGTTAAAGTTAGTATAGGCCTGCAACATTTGCTTTTGCTGTAATTTTCAGAAATGTTGTATGCATAGATGCTGGGAAAACAAAGGAAAAAAATGCTGTTCTTGTAATCTCGTTCCCTGAACCTACTTCAGGCAAACGGAGCAATTTATAGACATCTGGGAGTTATTAAGTCAAGGAATTAGACTATTTCCAACGATGGTCGGCCGACCATCGCTGGAGATTGATACGAAAATTCCACTTTTCTTGAAAATGACAGCACGCCAGGTGCCATCATTTCACAGGATGCTTCAGACTATTATTTACTTACAGTCAAGTAAGGTATTTCATAATAATTCAGTAGTTTTGTTTGCAAATGTTGTATTACCTTTAATTCATCCGGTCCCTCGTTAAAATTCGCTATGCATGTTCTATCACGTTGTAAAACATTGTCGGCAAGCCTTATAATAAGACAGTGTTCCAACCTTGCAATACAAATGACCACAAACACAGGGACTCTATAACAGCCAAAGTTGAAAGAAATCTTATATTGAACTTTTGTCAAACAAAATCAAAACACTAATAAGTGCTTACAATTGCGGTGTCAGCAATGACTAAACAATGAGATGAAACAGTAGGGGCGGGAAAGGAGGGGGGATCGGGGTGGAACCCCGCCTTCCTCTGTTATTTTGTTGGTTTTTATGTCAAAAGAATTAAAATCTGTTGGGACTGACCCCATGCACGATTATTTTTTATAATTTCATTTATGTATTTGTTGATTTATTTTTGGCGGATACTAGAAAGAAATACAAAAAAGTCTGTTGGGCCTGACCCCCTACAAAAAATCCTGGATCCGCCCAAGAAAACGGTCAAGGGGGAATCACATAGCAAAATGGTTAAAATCTACTTATAAGCCTTAGGCCTACATATGAATAGACAGAGAACCAATCAACATCAGAACGCGAACGCGCCGTGCTACACCATTCACCTATACACTAAACACGAAATCGCAGTGCAAATTTGTTACTGATGTGTAGCTTGCATAAACTTGCTTGTAGTCGAAACAAATGGTCCGATGATAAAAAACAATGACATAAATTGGAATAAAATATGCCAAATTAATTTTGGTAGTGAAGTGTTTGCATGTTACTAAATGCAGACATAGTAAAACCGATAGCATGTGATTAGGAATAATACAACTGAAACCATGATGAACGGCGATATCTCAGTATAGCTTGACGATGCCATTACGCACAAATCGTAATGATGCGATCAAAGGACAAGCGGGAGGCGTGGAAATAACGCAATTGACTGGAACAGCACCAGGCCTGATTGATTACCATGTCACCATAAAGCTCTGTAGAAGACTTATCTCATTAATACTGCAGACGTATTTGCACAGTGGTCACAATTATCGCAATTATAATAATGGCTGATGCTTGATTTGCTCAATAAACAGCCAAATCTTTGTGAACAACAACAAACTTACTTAATTTACTGTGCTTGCATTGTTCGTGATTGGTCATTGACATACACGTCCCCGTGAAGAAAAAAACAAAAACAAACAACCACACACACACACACATACTAGTAATTCAGAAACGGTTGGTTTTATTAGTGAATAAATTATATCAAACGAATATTCCGTTTTAATCCCGGAACTTTATAATTTCAGAGTTGGTGGAAGCTGTGTTGTTGGTGATAATATCGCACAATATCGGCTATGATAAAATCATAAGTGAGATGAAATAATGCCAAACTAAATTGACGTTTGGAGTTCTTGTATAACGATAAATAAATAGTGTGCACTGCGATAATTTATATATTCTGATCAGCACATTATATGAACTTGATAGCGAATAATGAACATATTGCACGAACTGATGAGTGTGTTTCGATAGACAACTCACACAACATTATTCCTGATGTATTTGCTGTCAAGGAAAAGATTTCACGAATACAATTTAATGAGTTTAAAATGGTATTATAAAGAATACAATACCATTAGGCAACAAGATTTCTTGAAACAAATCTGTGCTTCATTGTGAAACGTGTATCTATATACATTAACCAAAATTACTGCATCTGGGCAGTCGTTTGGAATTGTCTACACAACACCACTTTGGATTAAAATGCATTTAAGGCTGTCTTTTTTAATCTTTGTAACTTATATTTATCTGGTTGTGCATTTGAAGTGTACCCCTAACTTATCCATGGAAAGAGTATTTCACATTATTTTGGGCTTGTTTTTCGCATTATCCGACCGTTTGATGTTTGTGGAAACACGCGCTTATAATTATTCTTGACTTACATTATTGCATATTTGTTAAATTTGAATATACATGCATATGTATGTTCGCTAATTCCTGGAAAAGATAAATTTAAAAGAAATGTTTCTTTATATACCGGTACGAGCTCAAATACAGATGATAAAATCCTGACATAGTGGGTAGAGGCCAGACAAATATAAAATGCGGCTTTTATCTCTGGATCGAGCAAGATATTTACGACGAATTATTTTTACGAGAATTTATCTGATTACAATATCCATAGTAAAGACTGCTGCAAGCAGAAACCACTAGCCTACTAGTTGTGCGTTGTTTAGTTTGGCACAAAGTATCAGCAGATCCTGACTGTAAACGTGCCGTAAACCTTGGGCCAAAGATCGGTGCACATAAACCGACAGATCGGTGTACGTAGCCAGCCAAGAATCACTCTTCCAGCTTGATTAAAAGGGACCACCGTGTGGTCCTTTTGACTGTCTTGCTAAAAGATTACACCCGATCCAGCCCCACCTGAGCTCCTCTGTTGGAAACCCTAATACCGTATTATACTCTCGCTTAAATTAAAAGGAGCCGGTTTCATTTCTAATCACAATAATGACATTTTCGGGGGAGAGTAATCATAGAGCAGGCTACGAGCACGACCGATTTGGGAAAAACTAATCAACTTAATGCGTCTGAGTCAGTACGCGGCTCTCGTGCCGCTTGCTACGGCAAGCAGATCCCCCCATCTGACCATCCATGTAACCTTGCTTAGCGCTGGATTCCATTCCATCTACCAACAATACGTTGGTACCACACAGTTCTGCATAGCATGCCTTCGACCAAGTCTTTGTTGTCAGCCAAAAATCACCACTGCTACATCGGTCATATACAACCATTACATGTGTTATATCAAACATACTCGAGCGAAAACCCGAGCAGAAAATCTCTCAGTTGCTTATGGTAAAAAATATATATTGCTCATTACAATATATTTTCATGGCACATAATGGTATATAATGGTAATTTTAGTATGAAAACCGTCCTGTGTAATAGCCATCGTTATTTGACGATACCGTCCAAAAGTTATTGAAGTATCTTGTCCAATCGAAAAATAAATACGCCATTCATTACATGTTTTTGATTCTGAGTGACTTTACTTTGTACTACCAGAAACCTTCACCAACGGTGGGTTTCTTAAAGAAATTCTCATTTTTATGGTTCATAATTTACATAAAGTAAACAGCACCTATCACAATGCGTGAAAGACTGTTTACATAATCAATACGTCGTGTCATTTCGCCCATACCCTCGACTTGCAATTGATGTTATTTGCAGAAGCACTTGACATCTAGAAACGTGAATACCACCTCCTTGTGGGTAATAAGAGTAGAATCAACCAAACACAAAGCCACTCATTGCTATCACCAATATACATTGTCTTTGGTCGAGGTAAAGGAAAAAAACCTTTTGGTGCCATCACAAAGCTGTTGCAGACACGCCTGCGCAAAGTGTGCGTCTCGCAATCCACATGACGCTATACGGGGCTACATGCTTTTATGATGGGATTGCTGTCATTACTGGGTTACGTTCATACGGCCCTTATTACCATGCATCACTCGGGTTGAAGCTGTTCCACATGCACTTACGACTGGTAATTATGTGTGTGGACCTTTATATCATTTGAGTAAATTGTACTTCGAAACGGATTTATATGGTTTAAAAGAGAACAAAAAAGAATTAAAACAAAATAATATCATAAAATAAAATGAAATATAATAACATAAAATACATCCTTCCTTCCTTCCTTCCTTCCTTCCTTCCTTCCTTCCTTCCTGTCTATTTCATTAAGAGCAAACGAGAACACTGTTCGCTCATTATTTCTTGCTATAAAGGAAAAGTACGTCACCAAAAACTGATCACAGCGTTCACGAAGTTGACTCGCTTAGTTATGAACCCAAAATAAGCTTTTATGAAAAATTAGCATTCCATTAAAAAAAAAACATCAGCAGCATACACTATAATGTAACAGGGAAAAGGCTGATGCCAGTGCATTCTTTTGCAAGATAATGACGTTTTTGTTGGTGTTTGTATGGGCTTAGGAGCTGAATGAGCGGGCAAGGGAGGGTACTTTGTTTGATTTCCCTTGGCACCGCGCTGTAAGGACTAGGATGCCGCTTTTTTATTGCCAACGGATCGGAGGCTACGGTTTACCGTTTTACTGACATAGTTCAGACATCCACATGGTTCAGATAACAAGGTTCAGAAAACCATAGACTTATGTGAACCAATATTGACCGAGTGAACAGACATATTTATAGGATTTGTTTCTCATATTTTAAGGGCCTGAAACCTGTGAGTTTAAAATATAAAAACAATGCTCAGTGGTACATATAAAACATTTCTTAATTGTTGTGTTTACTTGATTTTACACACAAAATAATGTATTAACAGTGGTTTCCTTAGCGTCTTATCCGTCAAATTTCGCTCGGTTGACTTTCGATGTTCCGTGAGGGGAATGCTAAGAGAGCATAAGGGTGTAAGATCGATCGGCCATCTCTGCCATTTCCGACTCTCGCCTCTTTAATTGAATCAGGTGCATTACCCAAAATTTTCGACTCCGAAAAGGCCAGTTTATTGCATTACTTAGAAACCCTAGAATTTTAGCATGACCTGAGTGTTGAGTACTATAACAAGTAAAAAGACAAAAGTGGAGATTTATTCCGCACTACTTGCCGAGATACTGAACTAAACGGACCAGACAAGTCACCACATAGAATGGTTTGACGCAACACAGAGTCTACCTAACGTGAGCCAATGGCTTGATTCCGGTTCACATTGTTGCCCAGCTTATGCATAGTAATGACAAGAGATGCGCGTGCTATCTCAAATCGTTCTGGTCGCCGATAAATCACCGTTATCCATGTGCGCACGGCGTTTTCTTCCGGCTCAGTGGTGGAAGACTCGCCCAAACCTCAGCTACAATTGTCACCCGGTCCTCCCTGGATTCTCAAGGATCTACACAGGAAGTTGCTAAAAGGAAATCTAGTTTGCTGGGCTGGAGTAAATGGCTAACCGTAGAACACAGGAGATGCTGTACACTCTTCTGAAACAAGGTGGGCACAATCACACGACTCAAGCGTGCTCCATCAACCCTTTGAATTTTTCATTATATGTTTTCATCATTTATCTATTGGTTATTTGTTTGGACCAAATTAGTTTTTGGCACACCAAGCACGATATGAGCATGGCAGGCCACTTTAGTAAATTGCGATCCCCTTTGCCAATTAAGGAGATGGTGCTGAGCCAGCAAGCGGGCATGGCATTGGATAATACGCTAAAACGCATCAGATATTCAATATGCTAGCCTTAATATTGGATTCAGTTTGCCAAATTTAGTCACTTGGTACGGACACATCGACATGATTCGCACGGCATCATGGAGCATATCCAGTTTGTAACTTGCTACCAAACCATTTCAACCTTCAACTAACATGAGAACGTCCCTCGATTTTCTATTACAAGATACAATCTACAAACATCTTCATTCGGTAAGATTTTCCAAAAGTAAACTTATGTTGTACCAAACAGTTAGGAAATGTTTTTGTTTGTTAATAGCATTATGACAATTTAAGATGACAATATTTTTTTTGTTTCATGTCACTATCTTCTTATTTCTTCTCCCAATAATTATAGTTATTATATAGTTGTATTATTATTGTAGTTGCTATTTTTGTATTTATTATTGAATTTATTATGTTGCCATGCACCCTATCCTTTCTATCATAATGGTCACCACACTTCCCACAGCCATTAATGTTGTTTCTGTGTTTGGTCATGTTACAAATTTAAATTCAAACTAGAAAGAGACATTCTGTAAGCTGCAATGTTTGTTCAATATATCATTGAAATGTCGAGTATGATAATGTGACAAGCTGTATTTCATTTTTTTTTATTACAATAATATTTCATAGATCCATTAAAGTATTCTGTGGTCATCAGTTTTTTTTGTTTTTTGGATATTGCAAAATTGTATTTACTAATTGTCTTGGTTATCACGATAATTATTACTAATCCTACTTTTGTAATATGCCATTGTACTAGGCATCACCTCTTAAAATAAGCAACTGTCTAGCCACTGCTCCTCAATATTGCTTTACTGTTTAATGGAGGACACATGCCATGTTTCGAAAACAAATTCCCTCTGCACAGAACGGTCAAAGAAAGAACTGACCAAATGATGTTGCAAAAACTACTTCTTCGAAGATCTCTTGTAATGATCGTTCGTTTTATAGCAAGCCCAACGTTTACAATACCCAGTTGTTATTCTGACCCGGTCGTACGGTGTAAAAAATCGTTCAGTTTCCCAAAAACTCCAAAACGCAAGCGCTTACAACACGCTCTTCTCGTGTACACGATGCCGTGTTTTGCTGTACACACAAATTTTCTCAAAATTTCGCATTGTGTAATCAGCTATCTTGCAGTGGAGAACAATGGCAAAGAAATTGGGATGCGCAAATCACTAATGTCTTAAAACGTATTAAAGTTTTACGATGATATATAGATAGGATTTGTGACACTTTTGTCGTTATCCAGTAATTCGTATTTCACTGGGGAACGATCAGAAGAAGATGCGGTTTTCTGTTGCTGGCTGGACGAGCACGTGCCCACCGTTGTGTTGGCTTTGATCGGTCGAAGTCTGTGCATCGTAGTTGGCTGTTTTCATATTGGTGTGATGTGACATCTAGCACCTTTGTCCTATAATACGATGGTGTCTGTCAGTCTTCAGAATATTTTGTTAAATTTGTTAAGAGTCAATTTCGCTTGCTATGCTTTCATTCTGATGATATTTCTCTGTGATAATTGACTAGAATTGTAATAACACGCAGCAATAAATGAAATATTTCCTCGATTTGTATTTTCTCGAAACAAGCATGACCTCTACAGACAACCTAAAGCAACAAAATAACTCCATGTTTTTTATGATATAATATTAGTACAGCTTACTGCCTCAACGACATTACATTAGCCAAAAAAATTAACTGCAATTTATGCTTGAGTTTAACATTTAATGGTATACTCCTACCGCGTCTATATTATTTGACAACGATTTTCAACATAGGCCTATCCTTTATTGTTTATGAAATTATGTCTTACACAAAACATACTATTTGTGGGTTATATTTTTTGTTATGGTAGGCCTAAATCCCGCTTATTTTGACTCTATACATATATTTCTCCCCACCATCAATGTAAACAAGGTGTCGACTTTTCTGTTCAAGAGACCCGACTTTATCCCCTTTCAATCGCGACCTGCATGCCTTTGATACAAACGAACGCCAGTCAAAGGTGTGTTTCTTTCGGTGTGTGTGGGTTTGTTTTTGCATTCAATTGGGGACCTTTAACAATAGGGTCCCCGGTTGAAAATCGTGTACAAAACCAATGAGGGTCCTTGGCAAAAAGTTAAAGTATGAACAATAGGAGGACAATAGGAGGTCCCGATTGAAGGTGTTTAGGTTCAAACGAACTTCAAAATTTCAGAAACATGTTTAACACGGGGTTTGAAAGCCATTGTTTGTTACAAAAAAACTCGTTGTTTCCAGCCCTTTTTTTCAGAAACAAAAACTACTACGCGGGCAGGAATGCTCTAGGCTTTTGGATGACATTACTCTAACTCAATGTCCACCAGCAAACAGATGCTTGACGTGTTTTTCCAATACCATACCTAGAATAGCAGGATTAAGCAAGTCGAGCAGAAGCAGGCAATACCCCATGTAGCGCATGTAATGCAGTGCTAGCCACTACCGCACTACACATGGCACCCGCTTCTTGCACGAGTTGCGGTCTATGGTCAAAGATACCGACAAACATTGTTCAAATGACTCTCTACATATATTTCTTCCCACAATAAGTGTGAACAGGGTGTCGCGTTGGTCGACTTTTTCGGTTCAAGAGACCCGACTTTATCCCCTTTCGATCGCGACCTGCTTTGATACAAAAGAACGCCAGTCAACGGTGCTTTTCTTTGTACAAATCGCATTATGAGATGCATAATCGGCTGAAATATCGTGTAGTACTCAACACGATATTGAACCATTGGCCTATATATGCGGCAAACATGCGAAGGGACCATATTGTATTGATATACAATTTAGGCATAATGAAGGGGATTAGAAATCAGTGTTCAATGCAAACTACCTTCACAGTCTCATTTACTATGAATAATATGACTTGGAATGTTCTTCATACTTTTCAATGCGATTGAAAGTTTGGTCAGTTTCATGAGACGGAAATAGTGTTCCATAAGAACGCAACATGAAAGCAACATGAAGGCAAGTACTTATTCATGAAGGCGCTGATTATTGGCGCAACCTTGCCATATGTTTTCCGTGCGTAATAACTATAGCCTTCTTTGTTCTGTAATCAATTTATTGATACTTCGCCGGCGAATAAGCGACAACACAAAGGGTTATTGACTTGAGTGTTTGTCAAAGCAGTGTTTCAGAAGAATTTCAGCACAACGTCCACAGTGACAAATTAATAATCACAATTATGCTGTCACCATTTAAGTGTACTCTCTTAATGTAAAAGAGTGAAAAACTCACTCTCCAGAAGAGTGAATCCCTTTTTAAACCACTCCAAAAGAGTGAATCTCTTATATAAACCACTCGAAAAGAGTAAAAACCACTCCAAAAGAGTGAAATGTCCACTCTTTTGCGGAGCCATATAAAGGACAACTCGTAGGCCTATAGATTTGTTGTATTTCTTTTCTGAAAAAACCTTACTCATGTAATGACAAACCCATGACGTCAGTTGAACAAATACACTTTGAATCAGGGACGTCTATAGCCATGATTTTCAAGCATCCAAATTTTAACGCTCGAACGTCTTTCATCAAAAATGTCAATAACACAGCATTTTTTCAAGGGATGATCTCGTATATCATTACATTTTACATTAAACAATTATTTTAGCCATGATAATAAATTTAGGACTAGCACTTTCTGTTGTACCACCGGGTGCATTCAACATAAAGTGCCCGTTTAAGCCTGCTTACAGTCTTAACTCCTCTCACCATTTCCCACTTTCCGATAGAGGAATTTCACATTAGCCCCTACTGCGCACTTCCGGGTTGAAAGCGAGAATGTCAGTGGCAAACAAAACAACGCTTTTCAGCGCATTCATTCATGCATGAATTAATCATGCCATAAAAGGAAGCACAGGCGCACGATCAGCATAAAGTTGTTTACTGTGACATTGAGATCCTCGTTTTCAAACGCGGAAGTGCGCAGATCGGCGCTAAACTCGTCGTTGTGGGATTCCTCTATCATGTATTTTCCCTTTTCTTTGAGTACTCGCTGGGACGTGTGCCCTTGAGTGGGCCAATTTTTGTGGAATACGGTAGGCTATACTTGCTTTTCACCACCTTTCCACTTTTGTACGTCGTTCTTACTCAGACATAATGACTATTATTAAAGTTTGTCGAAACTGTTTTGAAATTACATTTACATTATTTAATTAGATTTGGGTATTTTGTTAGTTCAATTTTGAAGAATAATTATAACTCATAACCATTGTCCGTTGAAGTTTTTATTCACGAATATAATTGTTCTTTTACTCAAATGTAGACAGAAGTGATTTGCTCAGACCTGACTTAAAGATAATTGCCTAATGAACAGTAATAGTGCATTTAGATCTCATTTGAAAAGGAAAAGAATGGCGAGTGGTTAAATGTTTAAAAAGATTTAAACGTTCTTTTAAGAATTATGTAACGAACCTCCACTAATAATACACAACAGCTATTGCCTTGTTTTTTTATGAAAGGCATATGATTGATGCTTATGTTTTTTGTTGCTGTTGCTGTTGCTGCTGCTGCTATTGCTGCTGCTGCTGTTCTTCTTCTCCTTCTTGTTGCTTTGAAGAAAAAACGCCTTGGCAAGTACGGCCATTTAAAAGGGGTTAAAACACTTTGTGTATGCTGATTTTAGATAAGATGATATGCTTTGGGCCAAAATGGTATGGAAGAAGCAGTTTGTACCGCACCCTCTATCTTTAATCATCGGGAGTAAGATTATCCCCGTACCATGGACACAGGAGCGATGAAACAATATGCCTAGCCGTTCCGAAATATTCGCTCTCCAAGTGCAGTGCTATATAGTGTCGTGTGCCTATAGCATTCACACGTTGTGTTCTTTGGATTTTTTTCGTGGATTTTGTTTTTGCAAGATCCATTAGCCTAATGACTCAGTGAATGACAGTTGAGACAGGCGGCTTCCCTATAGCCGGCACACGGGCTAGTCAATCCCAGCCTCTAAACAGTTATGCAAAAATGAAGCCTGTTAAAACAAAGCCACCCATTTCCCCATGTTGAGTAATGGTTAAGCACAGGCACACGTGTAAGCGTTTATAGTTTTGGCCTTACCAGGGCAAAGCTGGCTGACCAAACAGACCACACAATGTCCTTATTATGGGAGTTGCACTTCCAACGACTACCCCGGTACTCTATACCGAACAGGTTGCAGTTTTTATCAGAATGTATGGCAGTAAGAGAACGCATGTACTTTAAAAGTATGAACTCTATAAGTATTAGAACACATACTAATTAATCAAATGAATTGAGAAAAAAAAAAGAATATTTCACCATCTTTTAATTATCAATGTGACAAAATAACTTTCAAACTGCACTGCAAGCCTGTTCCTGATTTGAAAAAATACGTGCCGTCGATGTGTCAAAGGTAGAAGTCAAATGTAGTTATCTTGCCCTTTACACCAAACTATTTAACAAAGCAACAACTTGTGTTACATTGTTTATTACCGTACTGGTCAGTAAATTACCTGCTAAATCCGAACAAAATACCAAAAAATATAACGTTAATCATCATGATCTGAATCATACGTTTGTTGTTCCTACTGTTATGTGCCAGTTTATATCAAAATCATTAAAAACATTTGTTAAATGATTACCGGTATTATTGTTTGTACTGTGCATTGTGAATAACCTGATCCTGCAAGAATTGAAACTAAGTAACAACAACAATCCTGGTTTTCATTAACCTCGTTTACTCGCTTATTTCATTCAAATTTAGGTCATTATTTCCACAACACTCTCTTGGTGTTATATGATTAGCCTTAGCAAATCATCACCTCATTATTGAATCATTTATTTATTCATCGAAAATTCAGATGACTTCATTCGTTCCGGTGACTCTCTCCGTTACAATGTCTATTCGGTTTGCGCAATTCTCAGCATTTTCCTACCGTGTGATTTTGTTCTCATTTTGCCAAGTAACGCATCAAGTCTGCCAACACATTCTCGCTGAACGTTGCCTAAATCGAATTAACTTAGAAGGCATCGAGACAATATTGGTCAAATTAGATTAGTGCCGCCGTAGTCCACATCCTAGCCAGTGCAATACTGATGTTTGCTCTAGTCTGCGAGGATCGCTATTCTCAGTTTGACTCAATCATTTTCTGACTGTAGGGTCAACACTCAGATACTTTATTGTTAAGACAAACACTTTGCTTCTCGTTTAATTTCGTTTTTTGTTTCAAGAGGAGGTTTCGCAAAACAAGACATCTTTGCTAGAAGCGCACACCATCTATTCGTTCACTGATAAGCATTGCAAACATTTAATGCCTTCCATATTCATGAAGTATAGTTTAGATTTTATACACAGAGTTACGGTCTTTGCGGTTTTATTTATTTAAATACAATCTCATTGTTCCAATAATTATATGCTGTCACATCTTTGTCCGAAGTGTCATCATTAACATGTGACCTATATTTTTGCTAGCATTTAAACCCAACAGCTCATTATGTCTTGCCGAAGGGTGCACGCAAAATGAACATGGACTGAATTATTTATTATTTGCAAATTTGATATGGACATGCGTTTTGTGTTGAATCTGGTCACTTTGCACAGGAAAATGGGTCAATCGGCATAGGACTAAACTGATTCTCCACAAATTATATTTCTGTATATGTGCATTACATTCACACTTTCATCTAACCCACGTTATCTGTATGTCTTCACTCAAAAGCTGACTGGACAATTTGCATTTTCATTGTTGCATTGTTAATGATAAGTTTTCAGACAATTTCTAGTCCAAGAGAGGGTATAGGAAATACAGAAAATACATACCGGTAACTATAAAAGAAATGAGTTTGATTTATCATTACAGACGCACTGCCCTTAAGTGTTTTGAACGGATACAGTCTATGGGATACACACAAGCGTGCTCGGTTGGTTTGTTATAATTATACGAATCAGCACACACGTATGATGTACGGTACTCAGTAAATACGAATTCAAAACGGTATTGAATTCTATTTAAAATCTTCAAATATGACACAAATGTAAACAAAAACTAATGCCATTATTTGCTATCGTATTTTAACGCCATCGATGCATATATAGTACGTGACGATACGTAACGCCTGTATCATAACACCATGCACTCTAAAGTTAGTTAAACATCTTGATTATAAAATAATGTATGCTACCTAATATATATTTAGACGAAATAAGGCATTAAAGTGCTCAACTTATAATCCAGTTCGGTATTTCAACTGCGCATGTGCACAATAACATTTTATCCCTAATGACCTTTGACCTTTGAGATACCGAACTGGCTTATTATCATGTCAACATTATCTGGAACATTCGTTACACCCAAAATAATACACAGATTGTCATTCTGCGGACAAAAGTGCACTTGGCACATGTCGTTGTTTTCAATCCAGTCGTAAAATCGATGAGGTTTTCTTAACAACAAAAGCTACGGAAATATACTCTGACTTTTGAATGGAAACGTTTAGCCTAATTTCTGCCTACGTGAACCGTAGGCAGAAACTAGTCCCATTTTGTTTAGTGAGCATCTTTGTCAAACCTCAAATATTCACTTCAAGTCTGGAAAACACTCGTCTTGATCCTCGATACATTCACGCTTTTATGATCATTTATGTTAATAACTATTTTAAATATCACTAAATTGCTGTATTGGATGGATGGACACATAGGTAGATGAATGGATTCATTCATAAAAACTAAAGTCTTAATCAAAGCAATGCTTTGGAGGTTTGGTCAAGTATATTGTAGGTAGAGATCCAACAAAGCGACAACAACAACATCACTAACCCCCCCCCCCCCCCCCCCCCCAAAGAAAAATTACAAACAAACCAAATCGAATGCCATAATGTAGAAGGTCTGAAGGCAAACAATAAAAACAGGATCCTATGAATTTGGAACCGATTGATCTGGACGTGGGCAAAAATTATGAATTTCGCATTTGGAATTACCTTCTTTTTGGCGGGGGAAGGAGGCTAGGAGCCTTGTCGTCCTTGGTCGTGGTGGTTTATGTGGAAATGTTATACCTCTGTGAATAAATCACATGGAATGGGCGCAGATGCTAAATGAGTTTGAGCTATAGAGCTTTGGCGCAGTGGTTGAGGCTATAACCATGCACTGTCGCTCAAGACAATCCCTCGCCATCTTCCTACTCGCACGGTCAGAGCGGAACGGGAGTATTTTCCACATGAGCTATTGTACAATGTGTCCTAATTACCACGCGACTCGTGAAGAAAACCACACCTCAAGCATTTGGGTGGTGCGCAAGGTGCTGCAATAAATCGCCTGTGTGTCTATACTGCCTACAGCATCCGCTCGGGGACTCTGTGTCCTCGACAATTCCTTGATTAGATGAGCTCTGGACACCAAGTAAGTTGGTCGCGAACTCGGCGCGAGCTGGGCGCGAGCCGAGCTATAAACCGGCCGCTTCTGGTAGCTGTCGCCTTAATTGCCTAATTTTGTTGGCAGTTGTTGATTGAAACATGCTCGCTTTTAGAAACCCATAAATACCAGGCCGGCCAAGCCAGAGCAACCTGTTTGAGTAAGGCTAACTGAGCTGAGAAAACGAATGTGTCTGTAATAAGGTGCAGACGTTCCCAGGTAGCTTACAGAACGGTCATTTTACACACAAAGCAGGTGTCGTATATAACAGGGCGCAAATTAGCCTTATGGCGGTCACTGCATGGAGCTGCATGTATACAGATGCGGGGGATATTTAGGCCTAAAAAAACCTGCCCCAGTCGGCATGTCCGTAAGAAAATTTAAGAAAAGATGTTTGGTCAGGAGAATTACACCAGCATTACGCCAGCAAAGCCTTGCTGGTATACTCCCGTTAGACAACGAGAAAACACCAACCTCAGAATTCATCAATGCTAGTGAAAATGCAAGAGTAGGCCTAAACTTAAAGATTGCAGCTTGACGTACCGATATACGAACAAACAGACTGCCAAACAAAACGAACAGACAAACAAACGATAAACCGATTGTATCACCTTTGATTTAGCTGCTGCCAATCGATGTGTCCTGTTGAAATGTTGTGTGTTGCATTCTCGGATCATATTTGTCATATATATGTTAACAAATAGGCCTATATAGGCCGATCCATGGGATTCCATGGCTTTTTTGTAATTCTTGTGAGTCACAGATGAATCTTACCTGAATTGGAACTGTTCAGGACGTCCCTTTAGCCTACTCCTCCTTCCCTTCCCCACCAACCCTCCCCCCCCCCCCCCACCCCATGCACGTGCTTGCTCTTCATGCATACATTTGGTGCCTGATTAATTCAACCTTAGTTGCAATCTGATGATCCGTTTTAGATTATGTTGCTGAAGCGGATAGGCTACATTTAACGATGATAAATCCGACTGTTCTCGTGTAGGCCCTAATAATAATAAAAACTCTCGATACTTTTGCTCAGTTCGAGGGAAGAAATGAATTTACTGGTCAGCATATCACATCAATTTCATCAAAGGTGATAAGCAATACAGTATATTCTGGAATCCAAATAAATAAAGTGGGGTTTTGGCGTTGCCGTGCGATATAATGAGAATAGGGCCTATACAGAGCACTGTAGTTGTTATTAGTTCATGATGTTTTGGGTTTTTTTATTTTTTTTTTTTTTTAGTTTGTTGGGTTGCTTGCTTAAGGTAGTTTTGGAAAATGTTAATTGTAACACGCGACGTGTCAGCTGCAACGTGTCAATCATCGCAACTCTAGCTATAAGTTATTACTATGTGTTGTATTGCTTTGTTAAATCAGGTGCTGGCCTCGATGGTACCGGTATGAGAAAACACAATGGCTTCTCACGGCCACTGGGATTGGTTGATATGTGTTATAATGCGTGTTCTATTCCTGTACCCTGATTGGCCGAAATCACAAGCATACATGTAAATCCAAGCTGACCCTGCGATATCGTGCCAATACTGCGAAAGTTAGTCCAACTCGGCGGACGTCTGACCTCTCAAGCAACATGTTGTGGTTGCGAATGGGTGAACTACGTAACCCATACCTATGAGCATGCCCTCGTGTATGTTATTGTCAGTTATTCGCATAATACATGTACGTAATGGCGTCTGCATGGGTGTACACAGAGGTGCGTTCTACTTGCGGACAACGCAAACGCAGCGATTTTCCTTCAGATGAACCAACAAATTCGCGACCTACGCCGTTTGCGAGAGTCACGTAGGTCTAGGTGTAGGCCCTATGCAGCGGCGGCGATTTCTCGTCAAGGTAATTGGGGGGACGGAGGAAAAAGCACACAACCAACAATAATTGTGAAGCATTTTGTACTCGGTGTCTTGTGTATCCTGGGAAATTTTTGAAAATGCGTGCTGATATTTGTGTATTCTTGTGCATAGGCCTACTGGTGCGTATAAGCCAATGACCCATACAATTTATACGACAAGGGGGATTTTATTATTGGGGGGCGGGGGCACTGCCATAGCCACCCCCTCTCCCCAAAATATGGGGACGTGTGTCCCCCCCCCCCCCCCGGATCGCCGCAGATGCGTAGATGGAACGAATCCTTGTTAACTAGAGTGTTAGGCCTACAGCAAAAGTGTTCATGTAAATAAGTTGCTAGGTTTATGTAGGCGACCTCGAAAGCAAAGTTACAAATCGTTGCCGTTTTCACAAAAGACGAATCACATGTGCTAATTAATTCTGAAATTAGTATTCGTCACTTTTGAAAACGGCGATAACATTATTGAAGAATGACGAATGAACAGTCTCTGTTGACATTTTCATTTGTTTACCAGCACCTATGTTGCAGATACCACCTTTGTGGCAAAATTTGAGTTCACGTTGCTCAGTGATGTTTGAGTTTAATATGCATGTTTCAAATAAAAGTGTTAAATCGATATCTTAAGTGTGCAGTCGGTGGTCACTCTTTAGATTTAACGCCAGGAAAGATAGATGTAAAGCTGAATCAACCTAATGAAAGGTTAATTCCACAGCTTTAGGTGTGACATCTAATATTTTTAAGAATTTGTTTTATTTTACTTGAAAGCGCCTTAAACGTCTCTTTTAATTGTTATGTTATTATTATTGGATGTCAGCCCGTGGTTGAGAATTACTGATCACAGTCAGAGTTCTTTTTTTTTTTTTTTTTTTTTTTTTTTTTGTTTCTCGTCGAAGCTATGCAGCTTCGTTTATTGCGAAATTTTCAACAAAGTACATACAATATCTACATATTTACATATTTACAAAAGGAATAGAAATATGCTAAAAGAAGAAAATCGTTACTTGAAATCCATATAAATGGAAACTTTAGAAACAAAATTTTAGTTGGTTTAATTCTACATAACATAAAGCCTTATTTTTGGTGTACATTGACATAAATTCAATGTCAGAAAGCCGGGTCTTATCAAGCGTAATACATTTTTTGAGATTGGTCTTGTAACAGGCTAGAATATCAACCTTCTCGCCGTCCATGTGATTCATAGCTATATTACATCGAATACTCCAGATGGTTTTATGCAATACCCCAATGAGAAGCAGGGAAACATTCGTAATTCCTTTGCCTACCCCTAAAATTCGTTTACTGTCATTTAAAACAAAAAACTTGTCATTGTTGTATTTTCTTAATTTACCTTCCACAAAGATCCAGGCATCCAGGTGCTTTGGACATGACAAGAAAATGTGTTCTATTGTTTCCTCACCTGTATTACAAAGCAAACAGGTATTGTCAATAGTAATCCCCATCTTATGTAATTTAGCCTTAGTGGGTAAAATCCTGTGTTTGAGCTTAAACCAAATATTCATAACTTCATGATCCATTTGATTACACCAACAGTTTTTCCATACTTCATTCCAAACTGGCTTAAAACAAAGAGAACTTTCCCATGCCCTTTCCGCAATTGGGGGAACATACAATTTTTTGATAAGGTTTTGGTAAATTACTTTGACAGAAATTTTTGACAACACACAAAAATCTTTTTCAAAATTTTGAAAGTAAACCTTGCTACTGACATGATTAGGAGGCCCTTCTCTTTGTTCTAACACCCATTCCTCCTTTACGTGCAATTTCAATCCAGATAATATTCTTCCCGCATTTATTAATTTAATACCACAAATATCAGCAAGTTGTTTGTATGTAATCCATTTACCTTTATGCACAACATGACAAAGTTTGGTCATTCCTTTGGGTTTAAGAATTTTACTATCCATATCTTTTCCATCGTCACTAGTAATAATAGAATTTTTCCATAAGGGAATTTCAAGAGTCTCATTAACACTCGTGAATTCTAACTTAAAACAACCTCCCGTTTCATTAAAGGAAGTAATAAGATCTTTATAAAATGTGGGAGTTCCAGGAATTACTACTCGGGGGTTATTAAAAACATACCAACCGAGATTGTTTTTCCCGCTAGCCTCGGATATCCAATAATCAAAAAGAATACGCCATTTGCTGGATGATTCCCTGTACCTCTTCATAATGTTAACTTGAACAGCCTTTAGTTTGGCATCGATGTTAAGTAAGCCAGTGCCCCCCCATTTCTTTCAAGCTCCTGATAGTGTTCCTTTTAATTTTATCTGGTTTGCCATCCCAATAGAAGTTACAAATAACGTTGTCCATACTCTTAATGTACTGCTTGGGACATGCTATGGCTGCACCAAAATAGGAGATCCCGGCCCCAACCAAACTATTCACAATGACAGCTTTTCCTTTTAGAGTTAATTTCCGAGCTTTCCACCTATTCAGGGTGACTTTCATTTTATTAATCCTAGGTTCCCAATTGTCCGCCGAGGTGTCGACATTCCCAAAGTAAATGCCAAGAATTTTAATCTTGTCTTTATGCCACACAAAATCCCCCGGTTTGTCAGCCCTGTTTTTCCACGTTCCCACCCAGAGACCTTGCGTCTTTTGTTTGTTAATTCTGGAACCCGACCCTTCACTGTAAACTTTAAGGATATTATCTAAAAAATCAAATTCTTGGTTGTTGGTGATAATAACAGATGTATCGTCTGCATGCTGCACAAGCTTAAAACTTTCCGTCGTCTTCGGAAGAATAACCCCCCGAATTTGAACTGTATTTCTAATAAGGTTAGCCAAACCTTCTGCACATATTGAATACAAAAGCGGAGACAAAGGGCATCCCTGTCTTATCCCTCTTTTGACTCTGAAAGGTTCTGTGATGAAGTTGTTCACAATAACGGCACTAGTTGGGTTTTTGTATAAAATTCTAATCCAATCAATAAATTTACCCGGAATGCCCATTTTCTCCATTATACAAAATAAATATTCCCACTCAACTCTA
This sequence comes from Hippasteria phrygiana, assembly GCA_037893225.1. Taxonomy (NCBI): domain Eukaryota; kingdom Metazoa; phylum Echinodermata; class Asteroidea; order Valvatida; family Goniasteridae; genus Hippasteria; species Hippasteria phrygiana. The sequence continues at coordinate 58,868 of JAZGUH010000094.1, forward strand.
TCAAATGCTTTCTCCTGATCTAGACTTAGAATGGCAGCCTCCTTATTGTTATAATTTACATAGTCGATGACATCACGTAAAATAATCAAATTGTCATTAATATTTCTACCCTTAACTCCACACGATTGGTCATCTCCCACTACCTCCGGCATTATTTTCTTTAAACGGTTGGTAAAGGTTTTGGCAATTATTTTATAATCGACATTTAACAAACTGATAGGCCTCCAATTTTTTAAATCACATCGTTCCCCTCTGTTTTTAAAAATCAATCGGATGAGAGCGTTGTTCATACTATCAGGCAGTGTATTTGAATCCTTGCAAAAGGTCACAACTTCAAGAAAATCATTTTTCAGAATCGGCCAAAAATGTAAATAAAATTCCATTGTCAGACCGTCTGGGCCTGGAGACTTATTCTTTTTCATGGCAGTAAGAGCCGTGAAAAGTTCATTTTCACTCATTTCCTTTTCCATGTCTTCCGCAACACCATCTTCAAAAAGTGCAGTTTTGGTGGAATTAAGAATGTTGTCTAACTGGTCTTTGTTAATTTCTTGACTCGAATAAAGCTCTTGGTAGTAATCTCTAACACACTGTGTCATAGTAACAGAATTATCACAAAATTTGTTGTTTTTATCAAGTAAAAATTTCATGGCATTATCATTAACTAGTTGTTTTTCGGTGGAAAGAAAAAACTTGGTCGGTTTTTCTCCTTCTACCCGATGGATATTGTGTATTCTAGATTTCGACTTTTCCCACTCATTCATCTCATAAGATTTCAACTCTTGTTCAATTTCTCTTATTTCTTCCGTGTGACCGAGAGGATTGACAATCAATATCTCGTAAGCTTTTTGGATTTTATTTTGGTGGTATTTCTCTGTCCTCCTCCTTTCAATACCGTATTCTCGAATGATTTCTTTGATTTGGGTTTTCCCTATATCCCACCAGTTAAGAATATTATTGAAGTTACTTTTTTTGGTTTTCCAATACATCCAGAATTGCTCGATTCTGATTTTACATTGATCATCATCTAATAAAGAATTATTACACTTCCATCTTCCCTGTCCTCTAACGGCATTTTCCTTGTTTAAACGTAAACTAATAAATCGATGATCAGTCACACTCATAGCGCTGTTAGCGATGCTAATTATTTCGTTCAGGATAGTGTGCGAAACAAAAAAATAATCGATTCTACTGGATCTTTTTAAACCTTTGTGATAAAAAGTGTAGCCTTCCTCATTGGGATGAATTGTTTGCCAGACATCGCTGAGGTTAGTTTCCTGAATAATATTTTGCAAAAACCGCGCACTTCTATCTTGGCAATTGGGACTTAGCTGGCAGTTAAAGTCACCCCCAATAATCCATCGGCTATCATCATTAAAAATTTCCTTTAATTCTTCAAAAAAATGAATTCGAGGATACAAAACATTCGGCGCATAAACACTCATAATAGAATATTTCTCTTCCTTCCACAGAATATCAACTTTTACCCATCGACCATTACTGTCGCACTGGTTACCCAGAAATGTAACTCCACATTTCCCTGAAATAAGAATTGCCACCCCCCTCGAATTTCTGTCGCCGTGACTAAAGAAGATTTCGCCACCCCACTCGTTGGTCCACGCTTTTTCATCATTTTGTGTACTATGAGTTTCTTGCATGATAACAATACTGGTCTTAGAGCGAGTGAAATAATCAAAAAGAAAGTTGCGTTTATTGAAGGCGCACAAACCATTAACATTAATTGTAGCGACACTAATGGCCATCAGAATGAAAAGAAGTCACTAGCACGCATTGGCTCATAATAATGAGAATGATTTATCAACTAACCAACATATTCCTTCCCCTTCCTCTCCCTCGCCCTGCTTGCTGTGAAGGTTGTTGAGATGATTGGGAAGATCCCATTCTCTGTAGTGCGCTGGCACCTGTCCCTCTCTTCTTTCGAAATCTCTGTACCCCCTTCCGATAGTAGGGAACCATCTCGCCCTCTTGTTCACCTTGGACGCGAGTGTCCAATGGCTTCTCGTTTTCGGATGCCCTCCTTTCTGGCTCCATATCCGTTTCAGACACTTCAGATGGATCATATTCGTCATCCGTCGCGGATTGTTCTCCCGTGTCGAGTTTTCTTTTTCGTCCTTCTTGGACATGTTCATCCCAGAATCCTTGTTTCTTGTGTTGTCGTGATGTTCCTGGTTTGTCCGTCTCTGGCTCGGTGTTTTTGTCCGTAGACTGCTTTGTCTGGCCTGCTGCTCCTTCTTCTTCCTTTTTATCCATTGTCTCCTGTTGTGCCCCTGTCTGTTGTTTCTCGTCCTGCTGTTTGGCATGTTTTTCTACCTGTTCTCCTGATTGTTTCGCGTCAGTTGTTTGTTTGTCGTCTGATGCTTTCTGCTGCTCTCCATGTTGTTTTGGCTGGTTTTCTTCGTTTTGTTTCTTCTCACTTGGAGGCTTAGTTGTCGGTAGTCGTCCCCGTTGCTGTACTTCTGCTCGTCTCTGTTGTCTCTCCTGTGTCTTTTTCTGTAGTTTCTCCTCTCGTTTCTTTTGTTCGCTTTCCTCCATCTGTTCTGACCACGTCTTCTTGGTCCAAACCTTTTGTGTGTTCGGTGGTGGTTCGACCCCGTCTTCCTGTGTATTTGTGTTGTCTTCGTGTGCTGTTTCTTCGTCGTTTTCTTCATCAGTTGTGTAGTCGGAATCGGCATCCCTGTCAGATTTGTCATCTCGCGTTGCATCACTTTCACTGACGTCGGTTGTTTCCTGGTGTTCTTCTGCTCTATGTCCGTACTTTCCGCATACCAAGCACCTCCCTTTCATTTGGCATTCGCGGGCAAAATGTCCAGGTTGTTCACAAGTGCGACAAGTTCTTATTTGCCCTCTGTGTCGGACGGGTAAGGTGAAGCCCCCGATGCGAAGGAAACTGGGGATAGGATGTTTAAGATTTTTGATCATTAAACTCCTCACCCCTGTTTCGATAGTGTTATCAAAAGGGTGCACTTGCCGTCTTATATTCGCGACTGTCCCATAGGCCAGAAAGGCGTTCACAACTACGTTGTTGTCCATCTCATAGGGCACCTTGATGTAGGCTACCACCGAACTGAGCAGGTTGACCCGTTCACATTCCACCAACATGCCTTGCATTCGAAGACCAATTCGGGCAATTTGTAGACAATGCATTTCGTTCTTGAATGTCACATTATACCATCCGGTGTCGAGCTCTGCAATGCAGCTTATTGTAGTTGTTGTATCGAGCTCTCTATTTACAGCATCGTACACGTCTTGCGGTTTGACATGGAGGTCTCGAGCATAAAAACGCACGGTGTTCGGTCGATTGAGCCGGTTCATTGTATATGCAGGCCGCGCCATATTGGCGCCCTACACAAGCGTCCCACGAAAAGGGTTGGAAATTTCGAGACGCCTTGGCGCCTCGAAATGGTGAAGGAAAAACCACCCAAAATCGCTCAGAATGTTCCTCGCACACAGATTAAGAAGAATTCGTACTTACACGTAAGATGAACCTAACCAAAGGTGGAATTTTGGACGTTTTTTGGCAGAGCTCTGTGATGTACGTGTTGCGTCCTCGAACGCTATTATTATTATTGTTATTATTATTATTATTATTATTATTATTTTGATTGTTATTATTTATGAATAACTTGGCGAAATTAATAATAATAATATTATTAATAATTGCTATTTTAAAACATTTATCGCTCAAATTCATATTTAGTGATTTTCAAATTCGTCCCAAAAGTCCAGTTTGTGCATTTGTTATTTTCAATTTCGTCAGTGAGCATTTAAATTCAAACTTTGATTGTTCGATTTAATCATTTGATCACTCTATTTTGTCCAGTGCACATCAAGTTAGTCCCACCTGTTTTTCAATGCCTTCAATGGCCTTATTCAGAAATCAAATTCGTCTTTGATCAAATCGTTTAATGCTATTGTAAAACAAATTCGTCGGGTGATTTTAAGTGTGCTGCCTTATATAAAACGCTTGCATCGGTCTGTCGGCCCGTTTACATGTCGCCACTGGTCAAGCAAACAGGTCGTAATATAAATTTCGTCTGAAGACAAAATGCCCTGACGTTGTTTAAGGCCTATCCACTGATATATATATTTTTGGATCAAAATGTATGTCTGGAAAAGTAAAAAAGAATAGTGTTTACAAAGGAGAAAGTGAATTAAAGAAAACAAAGAAATAAAGAACTAAGAAAGAGATAAATAGAGAAAGAAATAAACAAGAAAGAATATTAAATATTATTACAAATATATATAATAACAATCGAACAAAAACGACTAACAGTAAAAGGAGCAAACCAAGATGAAATAGGCCTATATATCCATTAGATTATTTAAATGGAAATTATGCGAATTTACTTGGGCAAAGACGAATTTATTCGACCGATTGACCACTGTACGCAGGTCGAGACGAAATTGAACAATATTTAAAGCGAAAATCAACAACTAAGTATTAAATTACTTGACCAAAGTTTTAATATGTTTGACCAAATACGAAATTGAAAATAACAAATGCACGAACCAGATTTTTGGGACGAATTTGAAGTTCACTAAATATGAATTTGAGCGATAAATGTTTTTAAAAAGCTGGGAAAACCTATAATAATAATAATAATAATAATTACCTGGGTCCGATTAGCCTATTTGAGATAATATACCATACTATAAGTTTTCACGGCTATTTTAAAACATTTATCATTCGAATTCACCGTCTTTAATATTCAAATTCGTCCATCAGCATCGATTTAGTGCACTTCCAAGGTTTAATTTCCTCTTTTGTCATACAATTTCAATTGTTGTTCAAATCAAATTCAATCCACGAACACCCATTTTCGGCGAGGAGTATTCAATTTCGTCTTGTCTACGCCGGACAGTTTTATTCAGAAAACAAATTCGTCTTTTGCCACACAATTTAATGATTTGTTTGTTCAATTTCAATACACTTTATTACGACATCTTCTGCAGAAGGTTCGATACACTTCATTGCGACATCTTCTGCAGAAGGCATAAAGGTCGCAGATGAGGATATTTTCTCCACTATTTTTCTGTTCTTTCCCTGTTATTCACAAATATAGGCCTATTGCGTGTTTCGTTCTAGTAAATTTTCTTACAAATATGTTATAGACTCATTATAGGTAGCCTACACAGAAATGTAACAAAGAAAAATACGGGTCATCGACTGTTTTTTTTTTGCATGGTCGTCTTTATTTTTTCAATCTTTTTATTCATTATAAAACTGAAAAGAACTTTGTTTTGCTGGCCTTGTTAATTTTACACTTTTGTTGTAAATGTATTGTTGCAGTTTAAATTAAAGTTAACATTATAAATTAATTTAAATTAGGCCTAAATGCTTCATATTGGCCTTTAAGATATTATATTTTTCCAAATTCATGACTTTTGTATAAACGACATGCACTCATTATGCTGACGCCTGAAGTTTTTTCTTTCAGAGTCACATTCATCCCTCAATTGGCTCTCTAGCAATGCAACGAGCTAGGTAGGTGTGGGCATGGTTGTACCATCTTACACACTTCTCCGGAGTAATGGCATCCACATTTTCCTCCGCCACCTCTTGCAGTAATTTTGCTCTCCATCCTTGCATGTTGACGCCTGCTTGTCTTGCAGCACCGATATCCCCGATTCTTGCTTGCCATGCTGGTGAAGCTAGACTGCTGCCTTGAAGGACGAATGGGCCATCTCTACAGGGTTTAGGAAGGGGGAGTAGGGCGGAAGACGTCGGATCTCAATGTTGTTTAATGCTGGTGGAACTTGAGCATTTACTTGCGGGCGGGCATTATCGTAGATCAAGTAGATCTGTTCCCCAGCTGGTAGGATATCGATAGATGCATTACAAGTCTTTTCGATAAACTCCTGAAAACTTGCTAAGGTTGTTGTCGCCAATCAGATGCTGTGATGTACCAGTCCAATTTCATTTGATGTTGCAAATGTGACGTTGCAGTTTCTACCACGTTAGTTGTTGACAACTCTCCTGACTGGTTGTCCTCTGGCAGCCCTCCCATCCCATAAGACCTCCTTGTCCAAATGTTGTAGCCACATTCGTCGATGTAAATGCAATGATGCACCACACCATGTCTCAAAAACCATTGTGCATAATCCAAGCGTTGTTGAAGGACTCCATCTTCGTTGCGGCCTTCCGGAACATCCTCAGCTTGATTAAGAGTCATGAACATCCCATGAAGTGTTCTGGCTAAGGTACTACGTGATATGTTGGGTTTGTTTGGGAGCTGTCTTCTGAGACTCTCGTTCATTTGATCAAGTGTCAGTACAGGGTTTTCATCCAGAAACTGTTGAAGAGCATCACGCATCTCTTGATCTACCTTTGAATGATGAGGGCCTCCACGTGGAAGTTGCTCACGTCTATGTTCACGCAAGTAGACAGAAATGATTGAGCGAGCTGTTTTGCGTTTAATGCCCAAAGTTGCAGCCACTTGGATGTAGTCCATGGCATCGTGTTCAAAGGATTTGATAATTCTTATCCTGTCCTGGTTAGAAACTTTGTTGTATGGTCCTCGGGCCCTAGCATTACCTCTAGCAGCCATTTTCTCTCTGCAGTTTTCTGATCTCAGTACACCTACTTGGTCTTATACCATGCGAACAAATGAGTCGAATTGTGTAGGAGGACAACAGGAAAATTATAAATAGCACACGCCAGACTAATTTACTTAACAACAGTTTTAAATTGATTGGTATAAGACGAATTCAATCTCTGAATGCTGCCATTCGGCAACAGCTTAGACAAATTTGATCTGGAATGACTAATATTCTCGACACTGTGCTTAAATGTGGTGACCGAGCTTTGAAATTGAATGGTAAATGACTAAATCGCTTTGGTAAAAGAATGTGAATTTTTTTCTCAGACGAAATTGAATGTTAGACTTGGTGAATATGAATGAATTTTTTGTTAAATAGCCGGGAAAACCTATATCATAACATTGTATGATCAAACGATTATCAGGATAGAGAAACTGGTTCTGATGGACCTAATATTTTCAACGTCATGTTAACGAACCAACCGCGTCACATATTTGTGGCGCGTACTTTGCTGATTAGACAACAGTCATTTTTGTTTTCATTTACATATATGATGGCTCTTCATGCTGCTACAAAATTTTGCCACAGCATGTATTTTCACGTATGCGCGCGCAGCTGTGATTGTCAATATGTAAAGGGCGGTGCTGACTGGATCGGTCTATTATAGCTATAGTAGGCCTATACCGGTATCATATAAATATCCGACTCAGTGTATTATTATTTTTTTTTTTTATACTGCTATTATTTTCTGCGTTTGCAAAATTTTCAGTGGGGGTGACGATTGATTTTTAGGGGGCGGGCGCCCCTCCCACGCCCCTCCCCCCCCCCAATAACTACGCTATTGGATGTGTGGCAGGGGGTTGTTAGGTGGCAGGGGTGGGGATGGGGGTTGGGACTCATGCATCCCTCGTCGTCGCTGTCCAAAGAATTGAAAACACGTAATATGGATAACGGAACAAGAACAACGTGTTATTTCATTTTTTACAAAACAACAAAACTGATGAGGTTACAAAAAAACCGAATGTATTGCAAAAATGTATAATGTACCATGCCTCCAGACGAATGGCGGATTAACCCTAACAGTCCTAAATCCTCCAATTTTAATATGATTTTCCATGCACCCTAGGGGGCTATAGGGTTAATTTACAAGTTGCTTTTAAAAAATAACCCTAAAAATAGTTCCCTGAGTTTGTGTATAATTTATCATGTGTTTTCCTTGAAACAAACCCGAATTTGGACAGCTCTTCCCCTTGAGGACTAACTAACCATCAGCACCATTTTTGTGGTACACGAGTTGCGGGAACTGGAAAGCTTTCTGCTTTTTAATTAGCTAATTGCAGGGCCGCTTGCCGTCTACACGTGATTGTTGGAAGGCATGGTATCTCATCATGAGTGCACATCGCCTCAATCGCTCACTTTCCGCGTACAGACTCTGCTTGGCTGGGCAGCTGGCATGGCTAATTTAGCAAAAGTGATTCTTCACATAGGCTATGCACTCGACAACACTGCCATCTTTCCACCCCATGAAAAATTGAAGAAATTTAAACCGATTTCCCAGGGGCATCAGCGTTTTGCGAGATCATCAGACACGAAAGGATATAGAGCGAACAGAAATAAAAAGATTAGACACAATATTGCTTCATATATATATATACATGTATATTGCATGTGTGTCATTTCAGAGATAGGAACATAATATCCTGTCTCCAAACGTCAAAGGTAACACGTGTTTCATAAGAACGGGAAGCAGGATAAATTGAGAAAGTTTTACACCATATACAAAGTCAATTGTGTACATTTTTAATGATATGCACAATTTATTTACAGGAGTCATACGAAGCCAGGATTTTGAATGGAGGATTCAAATTAAATGAAATGATCAAGGAAAATAATTAGGGATTTGTATGATATGGCTCGAAAATTTAACAAGTGCATGCGTTTTGACCAGAAAACTTAGGATAGGCCTATTAATATTTTTCCTACAAAAAGGAATTCAAATTTAAAATTAACATTGAATCGTTTTACTTAAAGTATTTAACGTGACATGACAGGAATCCTTTCCATCATATAGAAACTGGTGATAATTTTCAAGATAATTCTTTAAAACTGTAATGAAAACCACGAGCATGTTCAACAACGTACCATTGTAATTCTCTGCAGTTAATCACAATCTTGACTGTCGCTGGCTATCGATTTAAAAATGAATCTCTTTTTTTGATATTAATGATTAGCGTTACAATGTTGATTTACAGACAAGTTTAATTATGTCATTTTCAAAGGAAAGCAATTCATAGAACATGAACTCATTGCATTAAATGTCTTCACCGCTTTGATGGACGTACAGCTTCCAGTTTGATATACGAGGCACTCATCTATTTGAGTGCCTTACGCCCAAAGATTACCACGCCCACTTTGTTCAACTTATATTGGCATGAAGGGGAGGTGCTTATTGTACGACTTCTTGTCCAAACTCTGTGGTCCAATGAGATGCAACGTGCAAAAGCCAGCAGTTGCCGTCTACATTCAGTCCGTCTGTCACGGGCTGACTAAGCCCACTAAGCGAGGCACGTGGCTCACAGGACGCGCCAAATATCAACAACGGCGCAGTTTGTGTAGGCAAGGAGAGGTTGGACGGGTTCAGAGCCAATCTAGCGAGGGACTGAGACACGCAAACACGGGGAGGTATCAACTCTCACCAACTTCACATCACCAGGCCAACTTGCACTTTGGATGTCATCCTAATTTCCCTCCTCGGAACTGGAAGAAGGCTTTAGTGGGACTGTTTGCAGTTTACTCGTGGTGTGTCTTGTCCGGTTACTTTCAGTATCATGAAAAGGGACACTGTGGCAGATTTTGATTTGGCAACCAGCGTCTTCAAAACGATGTCACACGGTGCTGACTTCAGTTACAATAAAGACTTTCCGTTTTGCCGTAAGTTTTATTAATTTATCAATCAAACTCGATTCAAGGGTTGATTTTTAACAAATCAACTCGGCGTGCAGAATGGGCAGGTGCACGGAACTTTATGTTTTCCCATTATCTCCGAAAACGTGGTTTTCAATCATTTGTCTTTGTTTTACTCGTATATATCCACAGGCTTGCTTTCAAGATTTCTAATGCTTTTAGGAAACCAACAAGATGAGTACTCTTCAACGATATTTTCCCCCGGTTGTTACGTCCAAAACACTGCAAAAACTGTGATGTTAACACCATGTGGTATTTGTATTAATCTATTAGTGCAATATGGATGCTGGTTTGATGCTAATTTAACACCTCATTATTTTTTCGTATTGTAGGCAAAGAACTTCATTCACCAATGACACTGATTTTTAGATATAATTTGATCCATTGTTTAACTTGTTGAAATCCTTGATTCAGTGTTTTGATTCCCCCTTACCATTAAAGTAAAAGATATATTTTTTCCTGCTCTTTTCGTTTTTTTAACTGCTATTTTTCGAGTAGGCCTAATAAAAAAGTTATTCACTTTGAATGACACTTCGAATGAACAAAAATCAATCGCGTTTACTCATCGAATAATTACTTTTAAAAAATGTCGAATTATTTGCGGCCCGACAATAATTCAGTTCCTGGTGTATCTTTTGTGTGTTAGGAACACGAAATCAACCAAGAATAAAATAATTTTTCTTTGGAGGATGCAGACGCCCAAAGTAGAAAAAGTTGGGTTTTTTTTTTAAATACAGCATAGGCCTACGATCTGAAAATTCTTCAGTTAAAAAACATTTTCGTTGAAGAGCACGGAAATTACATCTTTAACTTTAATTACGAGTGACAAATGCATTCATCGCAAACTATTTGCTCTATGTAATTTGTGTTTGACCTAAAATTCATGAGTAACAACTTTTATTAGACAAACGCTGTGTTATCAATCTTATCGATTGTGTAACCTTTTAGTCACTCTCCCAATGTAGAGAATTGAAAGAAGTGGAAACAAAGTGTGGTTATATACCGTCTCTCTATGTTCGTTATTATTTGGATCATTCAAGACCGTAAAGATCTTAGCATTTTTGACCAAGCATTACAGTTCAGAGTAGGGCGCCACCCGGCCTCTGTAACAACGAAGTTGTATATAGACAAACTCATCTCATCAAACCAGCTGGCTTGCTGGCTTGCTGGCTTGCTGGCTTGCTGGCTTGCTGGCTTGCTGGCTTGCTGGCTTGCTGGCTTGCTGGCTTGCTGGCTTGCTGGCTTGCTGGCTTGCTGGCTTGCTGGCTTGCTGGCTTGCTGGCTTGCTGGCTTGCTGGCTTGCTGGCTTGCTGGCTTGCTGGCTTGCTGGCTTGCTGGCTTGCTGGCTTGCTGGCTTGCTGGCTTGCTGGCTTGCTGGCTTGCTGGCTTGCTGGCTTGCTGGCTTGCTGGCTTGCTGGCTTGCTGGCTTGCTGGCTTGCTGGCTTGCTGGCTTGCTGGCTTGCTGGCTTGCTGGCTTGCTGGCTTGCTGGCTTGCTGGCTTGCTGGCTTGCTGGCTTGCTGGCTTGCTGGCTTGCTAATTGTATTCATAATTTTTAAACAGGATGAAATAACGTGCAGTCATTCATTGCACCCAATGTTTATGTCTCGCCTTCAAAGGTAGTATTCAGCATTTGCAAAACGAAAACTACTGCATTATTACGAAATACCGTACTAGACCAACCAGTATAGCGTATCCAGCTTTTTGTGCCATGGAGGGCAAACAACGTCTGAATCGTCTAAAAAATTTCTTTAAAACACTATGTGTATTTCTTTTTGGTTTTTTTATGACGCCTCAAACCAGCTGGCTTGCTGGCTTGCTGGCTTGCTGGCTTGCTGGCTTGCTGGCTTGCTGGCTTGCTGGCTTGCTGGCTTGCTGGCTTGCTGGCTTGCTGGCTTGCTGGCTTGCTGGCTTGCTGGCTTGCTGGCTTGCTGGCTTGCTGGCTTGCTGGCTTGCTGGCTTGCTGGCTTGCTGGCTTGCTGGCTTGCTGGCTTGCTGGCTTGCTGGCTTGCTGGCTTGCTGGCTTGCTGGCTTGCTAATTGTATTCATAATTTTTAAACAGGATGAAATAACGTGCAGTCATTCATTGCACCCAATGTTTATGTCTCGCCTTCAAAGGTAGTATTCAGCATTTGCAAAACGAAAACTACTGCATTATTACGAAATACCGTACTAGACCAACCAGTATAGCGTATCCAGCTTTTTGTGCCATGGAGGGCAAACAACGTCTGAATCGTCTAAAAAATTTCTTTAAAACACTATGTGTATTTCTTTTTGGTTTTTTTATGACGCCTCAAACCAGCTGGCTTGCTGGCTTGCTGGCTTGCTGGCTTGCTGGCTTGCTGGCTTGCTGGCTTGCTGGCTTGCTGGCTTGCTGGCTTGCTGGCTTGCTGGCTTGCTGGCTTGCTGGCTTGCTGGCTTGCTGGCTTGCTGGCTTGCTGGCTTGCTGGCTTGCTGGCTTGCTGGCTTGCTGGCTTGCTGGCTTGCTGGCTTGCTGGCTTGCTGGCTTGCTGGCTTGCTGGCTTGCTGGCTTGCTGGCTTGCTGGCTTGCTGGCTTGCTGGCTTGCTGGCTTGCTGGCTTGCTGGCTTGCTGGCTTGCTGGCTTGCTGGCTTGCTAATTGTATTCATAATTTTTAAACAGGATGAAATAACGTGCAGTGATTCATTGCACCCAATGTTTATGTCTCGCCTTCAAAGGTAGTATTCAGCATTTGCAAAACGAAAACTACTGCATTATTACGAAATACCGTACTAGACCAACCAGTATAGCGTATCCAGCTTTTTGTGCCACGGAGGGCAAACAACGTCTGAATCGTCTAAAAAAATTCTTTAAAACACTATGTGTATTTCTTTTTGGTTTTTTTATGACGCCTCAAATGCCGCCGGGGGGAAAGTTGCCCCCCTCCCCCCCCCCCCCCCCCCCCCCCCGCTGGATACGCCACTGTATAGACTGTAGGTAAATAGCAGTATTAAGCATCCTGTGAAATATTGGCACCTGAGGCCAATTTCATAAAGCTGTTAAGCACAAACATTTGCTTAGCATGCAAATGCTTCCTTGATAAAAACTGGATTACCAACCAGATTTCCATGTGTGGAATATTGCTTTTGACTGGCATTCAGCTTAGCATGAAAATTACATGGACTTTTGGCTGGTAACCTGTTTTTACTAAGCATTTACATTTTCATGCTCAGCAAATTTTTTGTGCTTAACAGCTCTATGAAATTGGCCCCTGGTGTGCTGTCGTTTTCAAGAAAAATGGAAATAATTTATATCGTTTTTCAACGATTGCCGGCCGACCATAATGCACGATATGGGGCAGAGGGAACCCCCCCCCCCCCCCCCCCCGCTCTTTTGTGTTGGTCATTGTGTTCCCGGAATCTCAGGAATTCTTTTCAGATGTCTAGGGGGATGTGTTAGGTAACAATAGTCTGGCGAGTGTATAAGGTATAGGGACAAAAGGGGAGTACCCCTCTGCCCCATATCGTGCTGGGTATACGGCCGACAATCGTTGGAAATAGTTCCCCGACCTGATAATTTTCTGACTCTATAAATTGCTCCGTTTTGTCTAAATTATGGTCAGGGAACCAGACTACTAGAACATAATTTTTTTCTCTCTGTTTTCCCAGCATCTATGCACACAAAACAGTATTTGCTAGCACGCTATAAAATACTTACCCCAAATCCATTTATTTCTGAAAATTGCAGCAAAAGCAAATGTTGAATACGGTACTACTTTTAAACCTAACATTGAAATGCAAGTGACGAGTGACTGCATTGAAGACTCAGTTAACTACTAGGATACAAGATTCTTACGCGCAGCATAAAAGGCCCCTCCCCTTGATAGCCACGAAATCGTGTGCAGCGATTAACTTGCTTTTGCATTCAAACAAAGCCAGAACACTGGTGTTAATGGTTTGAGTTAAATGCCAATAGCAGCTGCGGACAGGAAAATGATACTTCCAATTTGCAAAAATTGTTAATTTCGTTAAGCAAACGGGTAATCGAGTTAGTGTGGATGCATGGGGAGAAAGCATCACGCAAAGGTGCAATATATCGTGCAACATCATTCACGTTATTGCTGTCACAGCCTCCCATGCCAAAAGATGGAATGAATTCACGTTGAGTTTTGACTTAAACTGAAATTAAATTGTCTAGAGCCCTATATATTGATTTGAAATTATTATGTCTGAAATGCTTGCATTTTGATTTTTTCAATATTCAGTTTTCACACACGAGTCATACCGATTTCTTCCATGTGAATAATATGATGTGAAATAATTTAGTGTTAAAACTGCTTGTTAACTAGAATGGCCTGAATTATAAATAATTAAAGTAGCAGGACCTGTCATTTCCATCCGTCTGCAAAGGCTATACACACAAATTGTATAAGCAACAAACGCACTGATTCCGAGCATATTTGACTCAAGAATGACACATCAATGCGTAAAATTATAAACTTCGTGGTTTATGCGTCATTCTGGAGTCAAATAAGTGCGTCTGTTGCTTAGACACGCACATACATTTGTTTGAGAGTTTTAGCCTGCTATATGATGAAACGAATAACGACAGCTTCTGCACTTACAAGTCGATTCGGTCTCCATACCCGCATTCGTGCCGATATCAAATGCATAAATGTATTCAACTCAGAAAAAGGCGTCAGCATTGTGTCTTTTGTTTGTTCTGGCATTGTTTATAGTGAAACACTTTGTTTCATCCTTAGCTTGTATATATTAAACCTTTACGTAGATTTAGAATAAATGGGAATGTTATCTTTTCAATTGACTACGAGAAAACACAACAGATTATACGTGAGAGTTTACGGCACAACGGAAATATACAGCACTTGAAAATCGTTGGGTCCTTTGTATTGGTGTTCTAAATTGTCCTCCTCTTACTAATTAAAAATAGAAAAAGACTATTTTAACCTACATTTGTTATGCACAATACTGTCTTTTGGAATTATAGATAATAAAAATGCGTATAAAATGTTTTTAATTGATAAATTTCGTTCACGTTGTTCAGTTCAGTCTTAGCACATGTGGCAATGAAACACGCATGGTCACACGGCATGCAGATTATAGTAGCCATGCCACACGAGGCAATTTCCCAGAAGAAAAACATGCACATTTCGTTGTTCACATAATATCCCTAGGAATGTCAATGTTAGGAAAATATCTTTTCTGCTACCTAAGCATTTCTTTAACCTGCAGTAATGTTAATTGCCTCCAAGGTGCTTGTAAAAATTGCCTCGTGAGGCAAGGCATTAATAACGACAAGGAAAACATGTTTTTAAATGAATGCGCGTCAAATAATTATATCGATTTAATCTTTTAAAACAAATATCTTGATCTATTTGCAGAGAGTGTTCCAAAATGTGCCGGATGTGACCTGTCTATCTTAGACAGATATATTCACAAAGTTCAAGATCGTTCGTGGCATGCCAAGTGTCTCAAGTGCGTGGACTGCCAGATGCAACTCAACGACCGCTGCTTTACAAGGGGAGGCCAATTGTTCTGCAAAGAGGACTTCTTCAAGTAAGTGGTTTCAATGTCTAAATAATACCTCGACATCAGTTAGCGGACAGTTACAAATGTTCGATGTGTGCAAACAACGATGTTGTTATTTATTGTTCACGGTGCAGTCAGATTCTCCCGACACAAATTATATATAGTAAAACTGCTATTTCTGTCCTCTGACTGAAAATTTCAATGTAATAGATTTCCCCTTACTAACGAACTGTGGCAGAAAACTGTATCTTCCTAAAATACAATGTTTTATAATATGATACGCGGGAAGATTAGTATATACGTTAGTAGGAATAGTACTGCAGGAATTAGTGGCGTCCCGCTTCCAATTCGAAAAACTGATTGCATCTGTTACTTTGTCGGTCGATTATTGGAATGTCTCATTGGAAAGCTTATAACTTATATAAAGCTAACAAATTAGCAATTCAACTTGAATTTTGTTTGAGGGTGATACACCCAAATACACGAAAAAGGCATCTTAAATCTTGGTATTTTAACCAGAATGACAGCAGTTGTTCTTTATTGAAATCAATCCAAATGAAATTTGTCAACAACACATACAACAATCAATGTATAGAATGCATGTAGTTCACGTATTCACCAATCGTCAGTTTGGGCAACTTGTTTAATAGGCTAATGAATTGATCCTTTCAAATAAATAGGACGTGGCTAGACAAAGCTATACACCATTTCCCAGGTTCTTGGGTTGGCACGATGTTTGTGCAATGTTTTTTCTTTTTAAAGCAGTGACAAATATAGAAAACAGACAGTATAGCTCCAGTTTGAAATGACGCGCGAAAAAATGTGGAATTAAATACGACAGTAACATATGTGTTGCTATTGGCATTAATAGAGTTGATTAAATAGATTGCTCAGGGGTTTACCGTAATAAATTACCGGCAGTCAGGACGTACTAGTTCCCGGCCGCTGTTTAGTGCCATAATAGCTCTAGGCAAATCATATTTTCTGAGTGCAAATATACAGAGATAATGTGGGGTAGTAATGAAATTATAAAACTTTACTCTAAGGAACGTCACAAGGCCTCAAAGTATTGTGTATAAACGTTTTTAAATAATATCTAAAACCCGCTTCACGGGGGAAAATGTTAGAACCATAGAATCATAGAAACACATTTACATGTGGGAAATATCGATTTTGTTTATAACAAGAATGTTCGAGAGGCTTCCTAATTTATTTAAAACTCAGTGGCATCATGGTCAATTTCAATTTCAGTAACTTTGACTAAAATTTCGTCGTTTGGAAGATTTTGAGAATGGAACATACATGTCGTGCGCAAGCTTCGCTTGAAATATATGCTGAGGCTGGTTTCTGTAGAGCCTTGCAGAAAATAAGACAATGCTTGCAGGCTCACACGGTGGAAACACGCTGCCTGATTAGGAGTCTGCTGAGCACGCCAAATTAAACTTTCTAGAAATCCCTTCCTTCGTTGATGGACTCCCAACCAATCTTGCGATGTAAACAAATACCCGCTCGCAGAAAAATTAATCAGTAGCGGGACTCGCGGCCTGGCTTTGGTAGGCTCCAGTCATCTACGAGTCGTGACGAGAGAGAACTGTCACGGTACTAATCAATCTAGCAAGCTGCTAGCCACTGCGCCGCAGCCTCGGCCCCTCATACACCATGGCTCGCCAGGCATTGGCTTCATGCAATGCAACCCAGCCTATAGCAATCAGGACAGGCAAACGGACCAGCGCATTACCACGAGTTTATCACCGCAGTGGCCTCAGTTTCGAGACTTTTGGCCTCCCTAAAGATGCCTCTTTCAAGGTCCATATTTTCGGTTAAATAAAATATTGCCTCAAAGAAAATCATCAAATATCTGCAAAATTGGATGCTTTTATACTCAAGCAACATTGGTTGCAATATTGCCAATATAGGCCTACTACTTAATTTTACTTCTGAAAGTATTGATAAAAGTATTACCTTCATGTCCGCTTAAGCCGCCTTTATGCGTTTCTATTATTCAATGGAGTTATGCAAAAGGGGTTTTAATCGACACCGAGAGTAAACATGAATTACAAATTCGTTTCTTTGGAATTTGATTAAAATAAATTCACTTTTAAAAAGCTGACTTAATTCGCAGAAACTGTTGATACAACATGTTCTCCGCGGACAAGCATGCTTCACCTCATGATAACGAAATTATTCACACCAATCAAGTTCAATTCAACGAAAAGATTTTAAATCTCAATTCAAAAGTTAATACCCCATAGCATTACATTTGTTGTCGGTGTCATTAACAGATTGGACAAAAATGATCATTACAAGCTCAACATCTTATTTGTACTAACACAACCGCACATATTTTGTGTTCGTGTCTTTTGAATGTCTTTTTCCGAGTTTAGGGCCAAACAAATTTATTTGATACCAAAATGCTTAAAGCGTAACAAAAATCCTGAATAAATTATCATGTTTGTTAGTGTAAAAAAAGTTTATTTTCATGATTAATCATACAGACATTGCTCTGGTACATTTAGTGGTCTCGGTGTCAAATCTATACAATGCATAAATCACAATCGCTGAGGGAAACAGTGTATGTGCTTTTTGTCGTTTGGCGAGTTTGTCAGGAGACCATGTGCCTTTATGGTTATAAGAATATGAGCAAAGAGATAGAGCATATGCAGGCATTTAATTTATGTGATTGTGTCTGTGCAAGCGCGAATTGGGTCACTTCGGGAGCGGTGAATCAGCACAAGTTGACAGAGATGATCATCAGGGGAAATCAAGACACTCACGCCAGCAGTGAATGGATGAAATCGCGCTCACACTTTACAGATAAATTCACCACTACCTTGCTTTTTCTGACAGCATCAAACCCCGTCCAAAAATTCCCAATAACAACGAAAAGAAAATCAAACCTTCAGTACAAAAATGCGGGCTTTTTTCTGGGATAAGGATGTTTTTTTCTGCTTTTGTGTTTGTGAAGAAAAGGTATTGCGCACAGCCACTATGGGAAAACGTTGCTGGGAGATTGAGTACTGGGTGGCCTACACGACCGCCCTTGATTCCCATTATTGAGGCGGCAAATAAACCAATGTCCTCTCACCAGAATCACCCCTGAGATTGGCAAATGACAAAAGCTGAACGGCAGGAAAGGTTCTTTGATTCGAAAGAGAAAATTAAATTGCGGGAGTGAAGGAAAGACAACACGGCGGGCCAGTCTTACGCTCAACTTCACATCTGTTCGGACGTTTCAAAGAAAGAATTAAATCAAACCTCGCTTGTAATCATTGCCGTCTCCTTCGGGATTTTATGCTGTTGATATTTTTCATCAGAGGTATCAGTCAAGGTTTCGGCGTCACAAATGAAAGTTTTTTGTATATATCCTCTAAGAGATACCTTTACTTTTATGTCTTTAACAGCAAACCTGTGCTCTCACCGAATTAAAATAAAAGGAAACTGCTGTAAAAAGACGCTTGCTGCTGACAATTCAGAGTACCACTTTTTTGGTTGGAGTGCTTGGAAGGGAACAAGCAAGCTGATGTAGGTATTAGGTAGGAAAGCCCGCAGGAAGACATGTAGACAGACACGCATGGGATAATCGAGGCAAGCAAACAAGCAACTATAAATATCAAGACAAAGGCTGACTGATAAACAAAGTATAATTAGTCCAAATAAATTATTATAAATCAGGAACTTATGCAGACAAAGATATGTTTCAAGTCGTATGGCTTGTAGTTAATTGTGAATTATTTCGTTGTATTTTTGTTATCATTTAAAAAACTATATTTGAACATGAAACGCATTTTTTTAAAATTATTTTGGCGAATCTCAGCTCTGGTGTCTAGAGTATTGTGTATAGTCTACTGGATGGAATAACAGAGGATGTGAAATCAGAGAAATCACCAGGCGTTGATTCCATGGAACGCGATACAGTGTCGGACTTGCTTTGTAGATCCAAACTGTCATCTCGTCACGGCTTCCAAATCATTCCGGCGGAAATTATACTGGCTTCTGGCTTAATTTGAAAGGCAGCATTCGCTCATCTGACGTCTCCAGGGAAATAACGGATACGATAGCTATAGTTTATGCTACATGCCGAGTATGTATATCATAAATGTACAACATTGTCATCGTCTACAAAAACCCCACCGAGTATAATATGCAGAAATATAACAATAACGACAGGCAAGATAATCGTTTCCGCCTGACGTGCACCACACATAAGTCCCAGGTGATGATGCTGGTCCCAACCTCTTTGAAGTAACAACCGCTTCATGAAGTCAGAGAATTCCACCCATGGTAGGGGAAAAATACAACCAACTAGCAAACCAATTAGCCAACAAACAAACAACCGACCGACCGAACAACAAAATATAGCCAATATCCTTACAAATGGGAGACTTTTGATACGCTGGTGGCAGCAGACATACGGTCCCTTTTCATTGTTCTCACCATTTGTGCGCATGCTGAGAACTACGAGCGCATGCTCAGAACTACGCGCGCATGTATGCTCAGAACTAGCAAAATAGTCTGGTTCCCTGACGTCTAAATTGTAGGTCAGGTAGCCACCACCGACAAAAATAGATCATGACGTACGTGTTTTCCTACCTCCATCATTCAAAAATACTCTTGCAAAATCCGTTCTGCAAAATACTGCAAGAGTATGGCATTAATTTTTGCAGTTTTTGTATATAATTGAGAATTCAAAAATTCAAGGATCTGCAACGGGCCTGACTGACATTTTGTTATTACGAACATCAACGTTAACAGCCAAATGTTACAGAAAACAAATTCGGAAAACAGCGGACATTTTCGGAAACGGGAGGAATTCCTCTCATTGGTCACGTAACATTGGCGGCTACCGGACCTAAATATTCATAAGAAATAGTCAGAATATTTTGGTCTGGGAACCAGACTACTAGCAAAAAGGACTGGTATGTCTGCTGGGAGCAACGTCTCAAAGGTCTCTCCAAGTACAAACAAAAATTCCACGGTGATGTGTGAACAAACTCCTAAAACAATTTCTGTGTTCAAAAGTCAAAAACTCGCCAACATTAAGTTGTTTTGCATTAAAAGAAAGCATATTAATTGCTTTTTCAAATATCTACTCTTTACAAATCAAATACGCAACATTTTTTATTCACATTGTGTATGTAAAATACGTGGTCTTCGACTGTTTTCGGTAAAAAGAATCATTTTCAATTTAAGAAATTAGTTTGAAGAATATGATTATTTCACTTAATTTTACTTTGTTCATGGCTTGGCATTCTGAAAACACTATTGCTGTCTCACGCAACCTGTACTAGATTGAGTGCAGTACTGCAGTAATAAACTGTTAATGAAATAGGCTTGATAAAGAAATTCTTCTATAAAGTTGATTTTTTTTTTCATTCATGTTCTCTTCTCAACGTACTCTTATAAAATCTCCTTTTTTTCTGGTCTCATTGAAGATCATTGTATGAAATATTAATCCTTTGAGTGATTTACAAACCCGATCGAGTTTCTTTCAATAAGATGTCGATGAATTGATTGGAATTTTACACACAAGACTTTATAAGGTGTAGACAAAAGGTTATTTTTGATTCACCCCGTGCATTTTCGTATACACTCTGATGTAAGATATGTTTTGACTCTGAAATTACAGAAGATACGCAGCAAGATGCGCTGCCTGTGACAAAAGTATCGCGCCCACGGAAAAGGTGCGACGGGCTCAAGATAATGCTTACCATCTCCAGTGTTTTGCCTGCGTCATATGCAGTCGGCTACTGGCTACGGGCGATGAATTCTATCTCATGAGTGACAACAAACTCGTCTGCAAGAATGACTTCGAAGTGGCAAGAAGTAAAGGTAAAACTACAGCACTTCCAGAATGATCAGAGATTGTTTTCTTCAACAGCATTGTAAATACTTTCACAAAATTATAAAACAGCATTTTCGGGGATTTTTTCTATTGCAAAATATGACAAACAATTTGTTTCAGATCATAACATTAAGAAGTTACTTTTTGCTGCAACAAATGCAACTCTCAATATTTGTGTCATTTTTGTAACAGAAAAAGCCAAAATGCTGATTTCCAATTTTGTCAAAGTATTTCTAAAGCTGTTAAATTTCAAAGAAATCATTCCATACTGCATGTTTCCTCACATTACTTAACAAAATTTGCAGTCATTTGCAATTATCGTTTACAGTATAGAAACATTATCATGGATGAAACTACATGTACTTGGATGACTAAAATGGCAAATACGGTAACTTTTAAATGCAAATAGGTTGGATGGCGGTCGTGGTGTTGAAGGCTGGGAGTATGGCTTCAATCTAAGAGTTTGTCTAGCTTCCTAATCCCCGAAAGGCGGCCCCAAATATCTATTCAACCACCCACCCAAATTTGCTGGCTCTAAAGGCTACGTCATCTCTACCCTCCATCATTTTTACTCCATTTTTACAATATAACTTTTGTCTGGTTTTGTCTTTCTAGAGGTAGAGATGGATAATTCCAATAAACGTCCACGTACAACTATCACAGCAAAGCAGTTAGAAACCTTAAAGACGGCATACACCAATAGCCCTAAGCCAGCAAGGCATGTCCGAGAGCAGCTTGCCCAGGAAACCAACCTGGATATGCGAGTTGTGCAGGTGAGCTTAGGATCAAAGGTTTCTATGCACACGATTTATATGAAACAGAACCTCCGTCCATTTCATAGGAAAGAGCTCGCTAACATTGGAGCCAAATGAAAAAGATCATGAAAAGATCATGTGTTCTGTGTGCAGATAAAAGTCACTGGAAAACTTTCAACCGCTCCAATTTAACAGTTACAGCATTTGCGAAGTTTTTAAAGGCTGATGTAGGAATGACGTTTATTTTAAAGGCACACAATGCCTTGGAGGTGCCCAATTGGGCGACAAAAATTGCCGGAAAGATCATTCAAAAGTAGAATATAATAACACGACCATCCCATGAAAATGCACCGCTTGCCTGAAAATCTTTGACGAAAATCATTTCGGGGATGGAAAAGTCGGATCGTTTGAAAATTGGAAAATTCAGAGTGGTGTCCTTGGTCTGTAGCGGCGCCAGTCTGAATGTCAGGTGTCAATGCAAGGATTTTTTCACATTTCTCCGTAAATATCCCAATTTTGTTTTTGACACTCAGTCCTTGGAAACAGGCCAGATAACTAACCTAAGAGATGAAATGTTGGGGATTTCAGGGCAATGTGTCGTTCTCTCAGGACCGGGGGCCATTGTGCCCCTTGTATTCATGTGGTTTGACCAATTTACCTAATATTTGGCAGAGGCACGTGTTTAAAAAAAACAGAGGCAGGGTTTGCTTCAAATAGTGACGCTATTATTAGCTACCTTTAGCACGACTTTTCCGATAATCGTAAAGCAATCCGGTGACCCTGCTATTTCATGTGCATAGCTTGGGGAAGAGCTTCTCTTAACATGAAATCAGACATTTATTCGTGACTTTGTTACCCTTATGTATTTTGAAGAGCGCCTGCCTCTTTGTGACATGCCAATATTGTTATCTGGTTTTGTGGTCAACTCCAGCCCGTCCCACCGTATAGCTGCAGCACGTACCCTACTCCATTGCACCCAACCGACACCAAGCCCAACCCATCCCACCCACCTCACCCATTCCCTACACAACCCTACCCAAAATCCACTCCCCGAACACAAACCATACCCCCCCCAATTTTCAATTCCCCATTGTCTATCATTATAGCTAGGCTACGCGTATGATATTCATTTACCAAACACATGTCCTTAATGATTGCAGCACTTCGATGGGGACGGTACAATTGGGTGTTTTGTTGTTGGAGCTGTTGTTTTCTTGTGTTATTTTCATTATTTCATTTTTGCGCAGTTTTACACGTCATGCCCCTGCACGCTCGCTCTAAAACATGGCCCGACTTATACCGGTAACCAATTTCAAGTACTCGGGGTCATTGAAATGACGACATTTCTTATTTTTTATCATGACTAATTTTGAGCAACCTTTTGCGCATGAAATCCGACAATCATTCAGAGTGCTTCTTGATTTTGCTAATAATGTGCACCTTTTGTTTCGTTGTCTTCTTTCAAGTACATGTCCTTCGGGATTCTCCCATAGTTTCAGTGTACGTGTGTTTTGTTTATTTGTCACAATGCCGGTAGCCTTCGTAAGTGCGGTGGAGTACCGCAATTTCTAAATCACTCAGAGCTAACTTTGGTTTGTCTATATTCTATGATGAGAAATAAGAAAGTTTAATCTGAAGGAAACAGGTTGATCGTGCAGCACATGGGACTGTATCATTATTCCTTAAATGTTTGCTTCTGTTTGATAGGTGTGGTTTCAGAACCGAAGAGCTAAAGAAAAACGACTCAAGAAAGATTCCAATCGCCAACGTTGGGGTCAGTATTTTCGAACTGTCAAGCGAGGGAACGAGAATAGTAGCCCTGTTCTTAGCGGGCAGGAATCCCTTGCCTCACCTATTAAACTTGAAACCGGTGACGAAAAGCTTGACTTTGAAGGTATGTTCACATGACAACCCAACCCAAAAATAGCTAACTCTCAGTACGAAAAAAACTTATCAGCTGAAGCAGTCACCCTCATTTCAAAAATCGGCAGTGGTAAAGTTGTGCACAGTTTATGCACAGTTAGTATCGTTAAAATTAATGTTTATGAGCAAGTCTGGACTTTACCGAAGTGTCAAAATCATTTCAGATATGTTTAAGAGAAAATCTTAAATGAAAGGAATATCCGCGCAAAAGGAAATCTAGTCTAGAAATGTAAATTATCACGCATTCTGGAATGAACACGGCACACTACGAATTTGAAACATTACAAGGTTGATAGTGTTACGTTCAAAAGCTTAAAAACATTTCTTCACTAGTTTTGTCAGTCTTGGTTTTTATACTCTTTGCCTAGCTCTTAAAGAAAAACATGTAAAGTATGACAGAACTTAAAGGTAGTATGCACCATTTGAAAACTTTAAAAAACAAAACTACTGACTTATTACGAAATACCGTAATAGACTGTTTGTCAATAGTAGTCTCAAGCAACATCCTGCAAAATCATGGCATCTGGTGTGCTGTCGTTTTCAAGAAAAGTGGAAATTTATGTCGTTGGTCGACAATCGTTAGAAATAGTCTAGTTCCCAGATAATTCCCTGACGTCTATAAATTGCCCCATTTTGTCTAAGATATGGTCAGGGAACCAGACTATTAGAACACATTTTTTCTCTGTTTTCCCAGCATCTTTGCAGGTCAGTGTTACACTATTTGCTATAAAATACTAACCCCCAAATTCATTTATTTCTGAAAATTACAGCAAAAGCAAATCGTGTATACTACATTTAATCTATATTTCCTTTTAAACAGAGTCATCTGAGGTTAACTCCGAAAGACCTTTGGGCTTTACAAATCATGAGCAAAACACACAAACAAATGGTCCACAACCTGGTCACTCTAACAGCT
Source organism: Hippasteria phrygiana (assembly GCA_037893225.1). NCBI lineage: Eukaryota > Metazoa > Echinodermata > Asteroidea > Valvatida > Goniasteridae > Hippasteria > Hippasteria phrygiana. Next base: position 83,332 of record JAZGUH010000094.1, read on the forward strand.
TTCTCAACGCAAGGGATAGCTATGGTTCCCCTCCACCACCAGTGACTGGAGCTCGCAATGGGGTCTACTCACTCAACCATTCACCAAGCCTTCCGGTCAGCCAACAAGGCATGATGCCCAATATTCCATTCAGTGATGCAGGTATGCCTGGCTTACTCAGTTCGGCTAGTCATGGTTTAGGTGAAGCTATGAGAGTTATGGTCAGTACTGTGGCCGACCTTCAACACGCAGCCACATCAGCTGGCTATGATGACTTCCCCAGCCAGCACTCCTGGATAGAGCAGCCACAGTACTAGAGTCCATGTTCTCTTGCACCGGTTCTTTATGAGAGGACTGACGTGTTATCTGAAGGAAATGGTTCTCGTACAACACATGACTCTATACCGTACTCCTAAAAACACTGGCCATTTTGCAATTTTTATACAACGCAGATTTAAACTCTAGGATCACCATTTTATTAGGCTTAAACATATCTGAGGCTTTGAATGCAGGATGTCAAAGTATGTATTGAGCAACATGGACTCCAACAATGAATTATAATTATTTACTAGCTACGCCACCAGAACGACAAATTATATGACAGGTAATTGACGTATACATGTCATTTTAAATGATGAAGAAAAATCTGCCCTTCCCGAAGCTGAAAGCAGGTCCATCGGTGTTCATTTCGAATGTTTAAAGGCTTCTCATTGCTCATGTACATCATTCAGTATTAATGATGAATTGAAGATTTGTATTACATACATTAGTCTCCTGTATCAAACAACGCTTGCATTTTTATGTCTATTTGCACATTGTTACCTTATCACTCATACCAATTATGTTTACATTGTGCTTTTGTTTTTTGCTGATTTTAGAATTTGTTCGTCCAACAAACCAAAGTGCAGGAGTTTGCGTTTACTGGGGAATGACTAAAATATCCCTTTGATTCTAATGGAATTTCTAGGACGTCAGTACATCAGTACCGCAATATTACGCTGTAAGTTAATCAAGCTTGCTCTATGTGCATTTAGCGCACAAACATTCACAGGAACAAAGCTCCACACATTTGTTTTCGATTATTAAAGTTTGTGTACAAGAAACCTTTTTTGTCATTTCGTCATACTACAAAATGTCTTATTAAAAGCAGCCACAGTATAACAAATAAATGTAATATACAACATTTGTAAACATCAAACAACAAACTACGGAATTATTATGAACTACCTTACTCAACTTCAAGTAGGCCTACATAGTAGTCTCAAGCATCCTGTGAAATCATGGCACCTGGTGTGCTGTCATTTTCAGTAACACTGGAATAGTTGGAAATAGTCTAGTTCCCTAATCTGATAATTCACTGACGTCTAGAAATTGCTCCGTTTTGTCTGAAGTAGGGTCAGGGAACTACAAGAACAACGTTTTTCCCCTCTGTTTTCTCTGTTTTCCCAGCATCTATGCACACACAACTTTAAACAGGTCAGTGTTACAGTATTTGCTATAAAATACTAACCCCCAAATCCATCTATTTCTGAAAATTACAGCAACGCCGCTATAACGAACATCGCGGGATCCACAGGTTTTGTTCGGTATAGCGATCGTTCGGTATAGCGATCGTTCGGTATAGCGATTTTATCCGCCGGTTACTTAAGGACGACTTTAAACATGTGCCGGCCATTGAATTATGTAATTACATGTTCATACTTTTTAAGCTTACCAAATTCTAAAGCAACAGTTGGCTTTCCCCTTCTATTCATTGGGGAAATAATAGTCACCTGTCACTCTTCAACATAAACTGCGGCCGTTTAGGAATTACAAACAGCCTAAATGCCTAGTACATTTTTTAATCCGTTGCCTTTTTTTCACAACAATGTTCCGTAAGTTTTGTACACAAAATTTGGGAGCAGCTATAAGGATGGTGTTCGGTATAGCCGAATGTTCGGTATAGCCGAATGTTCGGTATAGCGGTGTTCGGTATAGCGGCGTTCCACTGCACTACATTTAAGTTAATGTTCACGAAGCCAAAGAGAACATTAGTCGTGAACACATGGCCTGGCTGTGTGCAAAGTCCGGTTGTGATGACGTGTTTGTGAAGTTAGCACACTAAAGACTTGCTATTTTGGAGAGTTCAGCATAAAGGTTTTAGTGTTCGTGTATACACATTTCAGCATATTTCATTTGAAGAGTATACAGTCCTCAGGGTGTCCTGTCCTGCGCATGGACACAGATTTTTCAAAAAAGTGCATCTCATTGCTAATTTTCGAGCTTTAGATCAGAAAGTGAGCATTGGGAAACAAATGCAATTAGTATGCATGCATAAGGAAAAACTTTTGAAATGTTATTGATATACTGTGAAATTACACTCTAAAACGGATTGGTTGAAATAACAAATTATATTGGTTAAAACAACCAATTATTGGTTGATATGTATCTAACCAATTGGATTGGTTGGACACATATCTACCAATCCTACCAATATATTGGTCGTTTTCAACCAATCCGTTTTTAGAGTGTACATATAAAAATTTCAGGAAAAAGAAAAGCGGAAGAACAACTGAAGAAACAATTTCCATGTGCAAGCCTTCAACGCAACTTTAATGTTTCCTTTTTCTCATGATGACTTGCATATAATTTTCTTCATGTCATAAATATTGCAGCCATATACTGTTACGTATAACGCCCTACTGGCCCTGTCCTCGACACACCAACTTATCAGTCAGGTTTGCTGCTGTCAAAATCTTTTTTAAAAGAACAAGAAAAAGAAAACCAATCGGTGTGTATTGCACAGATGTTGGCATTTACAGTCAGTTGATTTTTCTCTTCAAAAAATAAACCTGTCTAGCCGAGTGACTTCACAGTCGGGTTATAATAAAGCCTTTTCACACTAGAGCGCCGAACCCCGGGGCGACCCCGGGGGCGACCCCGGGGCCGCCCCGGCGTTTTTAACCCCGAGTTCAACCCCGCGTCGTTTCACACTCGTTTCGCGCAAACCTACCTCACCCAGCCCCGGGCGAGCTCGCCCCGGAGTTTGGCATTAACGTTTCACACTAATCGGCTCTATTTTCTACACTATTATCTTATCCATGATTATTAAACTGTACGACTATACAAATTATCCGCGGTATGCCGCGCTTTCGGCCAAGCTGCACAATTAACAATAGTGCGCGCTTTGACTTGACTTTTGGAATTCTTTTGTCGGGACCACCTGTTTCTCAGAAATCTCACCCCTGGCCTGGAGCAATGGCTAGTGTGAAAATGGCTAGTGTGAAACGTTGCGCATTCTCACCCCCGCGTCGCCACCCCCGAGATTTCGTCTAGTGTGAAAAGGCCTTTAGTTAGTCATTACGTAAGTCGTTTCGTAATTGTGAAGTGTACAGGCTGGAAAGGCTGTCGATACATCCAGTGCGTGTTTGCTGGACGTTTAACAGTAATAGAAAAAAATTAGCATATGGCCAAACTGTACATGTTTATGGGATATTTACTGGACTCCGTCCTAATAAACCAGTAGACCTGCTATTTGAAAAGATATGAATAGGCACGTGGTAGTCGATTAACAAAACGAGAACCGAAAAACAACATTTTAAAAACAATGCATCCGTTGATTAACTAAGGAGCCATGGCACAGGTTACAATTGTACTATGGCCTTAAACCGAATACTTGTCTAATGCCACGGTTGGACTTCAATTGACCCGGCAACATTACGCAAATTTGATTTATTTAATTATTGGTTTTCATTGCCATGAACTTCATTGTTTGATGCAGTTTGAATCCGTACCGATTATGTTCGAGATTACAAGCATGTGCGCTATCTATTATTATGTTTTGTTTTAACTGATTTCTTGATATGTTAAGCTTAAAAGTTGTATTCTTACTAAAGGGAAAAAGGTCAGTGCAATTTTCTTAAGAAAAATGTATATATTTTAAACACATTAGAAGTATTCATAAACCACATTCCATCTTGTCTGAGTTAATGATATGTTCCATTTAGAAATTGTGAACAATACATTTGATTGAATCGTATTTGGCATTGCTCAAGATTTCGATTTTATTCAGTGAGGTATTTCGTGTTATATTTTGTTCTGTTCTGTGTTGTACTGTTTTGTTTTGTTCTTTTGGGGTGGTGGTCATTTAAGATATTTCCTTTCATGAAGAGTGGAAGGGGTTTGGTTTTTGGTGGGATGCGGAATTTTGGGTGGCTAGTGGCCTGTATCTCCACATCGTGCTTTAGCCAGGCCTTTGGCGACAGTGACTGTATGGCAAACCTTATCTCATCCGTTGCTGATGTACAATATCAGATTTCGTTTCACCTGCCTTTTAATACTTTTCTCCCCTAATGGTGGACTCGAAGGGGATTTTCTGGTGAGGATTGCTCCAAAAAGTTAAATTACTTCTCTATAAAAGGAGTGTATTTTAGCATAATTCAAACTCATACTAGCTGGAACAAAACAAATTAATATGCCTGAAAACGTTGTAACATCAACCCATCCTTCCTCAACCCCAAATCAGGTTCTAAACCGTTTCCGTAAACATATATTGACCGGATCTCTTTGTTAGGGACCAACAGAGTTTTTAACTGATTGATTTGTTTTACCAAAAACTAATCGTAGCAAATGTAAAAGTTGTCGCTTGCTATATAACAAAGATTGTTTGCAAAAGTCGCCTCTGTACTTCATAATCCTAAAAAAAATCGCAGTATTTGATTTTTGTTTCATCACAGAGACCACAAGGGCTGATTTTAATAGCTTATTAAACGTACGTACTAAACAAAATTCCGAAACTAGGCAGGACACATGATTTTCATGTTTGCCTTTTTAAAGATAAGATCAAAATGTGGCTACATTTTCGTAAAAATGAAAAGTCTTGGCTAAAAATCGATATCAGGCAATGTAGCCTCAAATTTGGCCCCAAATAGAACATGCATGCAAAACCACGAGTAACCTAACAATAGAAAAGTATTTATGAAAAACGACAGTTAAATATAAACGTGTTATTTATATTTTCCCCCAATGTTTTCAGTATAGGAGACGAAATAAACAAGGGAATATTCATATTCACTTCCAACTAGATCAGTTATATTTCCGTTTATGCTTATGCATGTCATTTTTGTCTGATTTCTTCTGCCGGTGATACTCTTTTTTATTTATGCCGTCCGTGCCAGGGGATTTCGTTGGGGTCAAAACAAGTTCCCATAAAATCTTAAAATCATACTGATTAATTTTTGGATCAACTGTATTTATTTATTTATTTGCTTCAGTTGTACGCATCTTCATTTACTCATTTCTTTTTTTTCCAACAATGTCCGCAGACATCTTCCATGTATACATTTTTTTTTATCCACCTCTTTCCAGTTCCATATCCTGGCAAGGTATTTCAAGTCCTTAAACTCTTGTGAAAAATGCATTGCAGACCTAAGACTATTTTTTCACCTCTCCACCTATTACATCAGAACATAACAATAATCGCACGTCATTTCAAAGTGTTTCCAAATTATAATAATTATCGAGGTGGAAATTCGCAAGCAGATTATGTCTACGAGTGACCAGTGTTAATTATGTATTTATGTAACTATTGGAAACTACCTGTTGTTGCTGAAGCGTAATGACACAGCTTGAAAAATTGAATTTCCCCTTCAAATAATTACGCCTCTCTTCTACACTAGGAAAGTTGTCTTTTTCCATAAAAATATGATTGGAATCACAAGTAAAAACAAATGTGGATAGAGTGAAGCGGAAACACAGTCAGTTGCACTCGTTTCTACAGTTGACTCTGCCGTTATGAACACTCTCAAAACTGCTGGGTCAAATTTTGTGGGTCAGAATTTACTGACCCAGTTCGTATCAATTTGACCCTTTTAAATGGTGAAATCGTGTGAAAATATTTGACTGTGTGGGTTAATTCATCGCCAAACCAATTATCAGTAATTTTTTCTTGTTTGTCTGGGTCAAACATTTTTTTCGACACATTTTGTGTCACTTTGATACTGCAAGTGGCCACTATTGGATGAAACTTTTCCTTTCGCCCAATTAGGGTCACTTTGATTTTACGATACAACGAAAATTGGACGTGATCACGGCATTATGGGTTTATGACTTCTGACTAGCTCCCACCCGAACAAAGACATTGACAATATGGGAGACCGCCAACATATCGGGCAAGATAGCTCAGATCGTAGAGCGCCGATACGGTATTCCTGAGATCGCAGGTTCGAATCCCGCTCCTGCCAGTTTTCTTTGTTCATTTTTAACATTTATTCAAAATTTACCTAGTCAGTTTCCCTTGTGGATTGTTTGACGAAGTAGTCATTTCATTAAGTCAGAATCCTGACCCGCTTTGGGGAGTAAGGGATTCCTGACCCATTTTGTATCAGTTTGTCCGTATTTGGGAGTATTTCTGGGTTAACTATCTGCAAATCAATTATGAGTCATTTTATACGAGTGCTCTGTGTCACAATTTTTCTGTGACCCACTTTGCGTCAGTTTGATCCAGCAAGTGATCAGTTCAGTGGGTCAAAATGTTGACGCGTTATCGGGGTCAGATTTTAATCACCCATTTTTTATCAACCTTGACGGCGTAAATCTGGTGGAAAGGTTTGACTATAAGGTTTTTGTTATAAGCTGGGTGTTGCGTCGAAGAGATGTATATTTAATAATAATATTGGGTTTAGTACCCTTCGCCGACCTATTTTATTACAAACACTGTGCTCAGTGTTGTCCGAGGGCTTACGGGAACAACAAATCATGGGTTATCGTGGTCTGGTTAATCACCGCCAAACCATGGGCCACTTTTATAGTACGTCTGGGTCAAATTTTTATTGTGTCCCGCTTTGCGTCAATTTGACCCATCAATTGGTCATTTAATTGGTCCATAATTTGACCGGTTGTCGGAGTTAGATATTATTTTTCTTTTTAAATTCAATGTTAGCTTGTAAGCGGTTATATTCGGGAAAATATGACGATATAGATTCCTCATCGGCAAGTAATTTATGGGCCATTTTTGCTTGTACTTAGTTCAACATTTTCAGCGTGCAGGGTGGGTGCAGAACGTATACCGAAGTTGCACATGCACCAAATATATTCCGTATCACAAAATTTGTATCATTATAGCGTACGATTTCACTTTAAAATGATAGGTCACTCCACCAGATCACGTCACTAATTATTGAGCAAGAAGTGACTCCTCAAAACAAGTTTATATAAAAACTTCATGCTTATTTTTGTATGGGGGTTTGTGATGTTGACTGGGACATGTTTATGGTGTAAATCATGGGAGACATTGTTGACTAATTGAGGACAGGAGTAACATCGAGGACGTCCTCGAATAAATATCGTGTACAAAACCAACGGCAGCTGTTGAAAAAAAGGTTAAAGTATAAACAAAAGAGGAATAAGAAAATCATCCATTTACACCCATAAACATGCTTGTGTGTACGTGCACTGTATATATCTCCGAGGACAAGAGAAGAAAGGAAACACAAAGAAACCTTTCAGTCCTAGAACGTAGAGTCTTTTGTTGAAATCGGTCCTCGAACGTAAGGATACGTGCTTATGGGGGTTGGTTATATTAAAGGAACAATAGGAAACACAAAGCATTGTCTTCGGACGTATTGGGGAAGTACGACAATATGTTCATGGTGTTCACCCACACTGATCACCAGCCAACATCACTCAATCCTACACAAACTTGGACAGGGAAGTTATTCAACTGTGTAAACACCTCGTGATCAGTGATCCGTGACCTGATCAGGGTTAGTGACCTATCATTTTAAAGAGAGGATGATTGTAGGACACATAATGATACTAAATTGGTTACCTCAGTTTAAGGATATATCTCGTTTTTAACTTCGGTATACTCTTTGACTCACCCTGTAGAATAATACGCATAGCCAGCGCAACCACTAAATTCTTCATGTTATACCGGTACTGTTTCATAAATCTCAAGCATTAGACGTTATTGGTGCTTTTCACCAGTACGCGCTAAAAAAAGATTGATCGCAAAATGTTAGTGTTAATCAATCTAAAGACGCATAGGAGTAATATTGTTAGAAGCAATAAAGACACCACGCTCATTTACTGCATTCAGCCGAAGTCTGGACTCAGCACCTCGTAAGGGGGGAAGGGGGGGGGGGGGGGGGGGGGGGGGGTGCAACCCTTAATCCTTCCCGTTGGAAGACTCCAAACTCATACTGGGCTTTATTTTCTAAATCTATCGCCATCAGAGTATTCAACATTATGTTATGTAATCTATCGTGGAGTCACCTCGAAGAAGAAATAATTGTGCTCACACAAGGATGTGTTTAAAAAGAGCACGGTGTGCAGTTAACTTCAAAAACCAGGTAGAATTTACGTGAATAGGGACTTCCGGTCACATAGTATATAAGCCACTGTCGGAGCGAAGGGGAAGGAGTCACCTATAGTCTGATTCCTTGACCTGAAGATTCCCCAACAACTCTTGATAAATCTTAGGTCAGGTAGTACCACTGATCTCTATATACTGGATTGGCAGCGCAGCAGTGATTGCCATGCGTGAATTGAAGCCACCGCGCGGCCATCTTGCTATATTCAAAACAATAGCCGTTTTCCAAGCTCCAGGCTTCAGCTCCGTCTCCAACTTCAGCCCATTCATAAACTACATGCATGAATGCAGTTTGGCAATGGGCTGAATTCGGAGACGGAGCTGAAGCCAGGGGCTTGGAAAACTGCCATTGTGTTGAATATAGCAAGATGGCCGCGCAGTGGCTTCAATCGCGGAGCTTCGCAGCCAATCCAGTGTATAGAGATCAGTGGGTAGTACCTACGGTTTAAAATAGATAGTGACGTACAATGTCAGTCCGAGTGACGTCAGTGGCATCATTCGAAAAATAATTTCAATATCCGGTCGGCAAAATGCGACAGGAGTGGCATTGATTTTCGAGCTTCGATTTATAATTGAAAATTCAAAATTGTCAAGACCTACAGCGGGCCTGGCAGACATTTTGTGGACGTGAACAATAACATCCGAATGATATCGAAAACAAGTTCTGAAAACTTCGGACATTTTCGGAAAATGAGGAATTCTTTCACGTGGACATTGGCGCACACCAGACCTACGATTTGGACAAGAGTCGCCAGGGAATCTTCAGAACCAAAATAGGCTTACCAACTGGAATAATCCCGAGTAGGCATACCGCCCAAATTATTTTCAAATTATTTTTGCTAGGGAAATATTCGGAGAAAATGTTTGCAATTCAGTTTCAGGGAAAAAGTATCCAGTTGTAACCCCCCCCCCCCCCCCCCCACCTCCCCCGAAAAAAACAGAAACAAAACCAGAATCAGAAATAGAAACAGAACCAGAACCAAGACCAAGACCAAGACCAAGACCAAGACCAAGATTAAGACCAAGACCAAGACCAAGATTAAGACCAATATGGGCACCTGTAGCTACTATGTTTATGGCGCTTTTGGTCGGCCTCTTTTTGCAAGCGCTGTAATAATTTTACATTTATTATATACTGTTTCTATTTTCGTAAATGGTTTTCAATCATAAATAGATTATTGCTTTTTAAATTCACGCGTGCTTTTTTGGGGGGTAAGTTTTTATACCAATATAAAAAAGAAACTAATGTGCATATGTCATTAAATACATCCTGGCATATGGGAAGTAGTATTAAAAGTCAGAACACTGATCTCCGTGTATACAAATCTTAATAACTCATTGGCCATGGGCGATGTACGAACAACTGTCGCCAGCAGCCGCCATCTTACCACTCGTAAAACATCCATAATAATTGCTGCCCAGTCTAGCGCCTGATTACGCCATGCTTGTATTTGTTTCACGTAGCCTACGTTCGCGCAGCGCGTGGAGTGGAAATATGAAGGACAGTGTCGTCAACTTAAACAGCAAATGATCTATCCAGATTTTTATAAATGGAGGTCAGTGAATCAGAACCACAATGGCGGAATGAACAGAGGCGAATGAACTGGTCTAGTATAGAGGGCGCCCTACCACTTTACGGTCGCCGTTCGTTAGCACCTGCATTGACGCAAGATTTTTCATGCATGCACTGCACACAGTGCATGTGACGTACCTAAACTTTAATCAAAATGAGAAGTGTATATAGAAGTTTATAGTCCTATTGTTCCAAACTTGCGTCTTTTCGTTTTTTAGAGGAAACAGTCCATGGCGTACAATAGTATTTTGGATGTTGGTTAGATACGAGGGCGGATCCAGGAATTTGTTCAGGAAGGATCTGGCCTTTTTTGTACTAATACAGAAAAAATGGCCGACTATTTTGTTTTTCTGACGGGAAACAATTTGTTGGCAAATTCTTTGATCTCCCCCCCCCCCCCTCTGATCCCCCCCCCCCCCCCCCCTCTCCGAAAAAGTTATTTTCCTGCTGCTGGAGATAATCACCAATTTCTGTGTGATGCAATTTCCCTACATTGCTTCCCGCCCCATTTCATACGGGGCGACCACGGACGTACGTGTATAACTTGGGCTCGCAATACGTCCGTGGAGCTGAAGCCAGTCGAAGCTATATCTTACCGTGCCAAAAACAATACGTTTGACACCCTTGTCGCCTTACATCCTTTCATTCTCACTTCGTCCTCGTCCGTGTGGGCAACAATTATGTGTTGGGACCGCAAACCAGTCTAACCAAAGTATTATAGAGGGCGCTAGACATATCTGACTGTCTAAGGCGATGCAGCAATTGCGCTTGCCAATAAACAGTACAAACTTTTTCACGTGTCGTCATGGACCGCGTGCTTATTCAAGTAAACCAGTCAAACGTGTCCACACGTAGTGGTTTTGTTTACATTTCACGCGGTCACGTGGGTGAAAAGGTCTTTAGTCGGGTGGCGGCGATTTTCCGTCAAGGTTGTGGGTGGGATGGACGGAACCCATAAAATGTATACGACAAGGGTGGAATTATTGTCGTACCCTCCCCAAAAACATTGGGGAGGGGGAGGGGGAGTGTCCCCCGTGCTCCGGAATCGCCGCCCATGTCTTTAAATATCCCGCAGTCGCCCAGCTGATTATCATAAAACATATACCTATGTTTGACCAATTTAAAGGATGATTTGAAGGCTGTGAAAGTGGGGAATCGTAGGACTGTGAAAAGCAACTGTCCCTGAGATTGTGGGCCTAATAGTTGATGGGTTTCTGGGCACACGGGAAGCTCAAACTATGGCCCTATTTTTATCGGATCGGCTATATTTAATGTGTGAGTAGCCAATATCTGGGGTTTGTATTTCACGGTGATAAAATTCAGACCAGGCGAAGTCGGCCAATCTTTTTCTTCTTTATTTGTACCAAAAATCTGTACGGCCTAATCCCCCTTCAAAACTTCCTGAATCCACCCTTGTAGCTAACCAACATCCAAAATACTCCTACCTCCATGTTACAAGTAATGCCACGACAAAACGCGAATTTGGAAACAAATAATTATAGTATATGTACACAGGACGGCCTCCATCAAACACTCCTCATTGAGGGTTTGATGTGAGTTACACTGCCTTCACTGCATGTCTGCAAAAATCTTGCTTCGACGCAGGGGCTAAGGTAGTCTTGGTTCAAGACGTTGTTACGTATATACGCGCTAACCGGCCGCCGCGAGAGGGCGTTATCACGACAAACTATTAATAGCCACGAACCGCTAGTAACAACTTCTTGGGAATTTCGTAAAATCTCCCCCCCCCCCCCCCCCCGAAAAATGGGGGAAACTAGTGCGCATGCGCAATTCTGTATGAAAATAAGGAACATTTTCTCTTCACGCACGCGCACATACGAAAAAGAGCTGCCATGAAGTTGCACAATAGTCTGGTAGCTATCTATACTACTGGCCGAAGGGGCGCTGGTAAGTTTGCGATCGAAGCTGCTATGCTTTGCATTGCAGGCGGCCGGCCGGCCGGCTATGCGCTGGCGGCTGCAGTGTTCACCGCTCGTGTTCGCATGCGACGTCTTCCAACGGTGACGATCGACGCGAGGGAGATACGACGGGAAAGGTGCCGGGCGGGACCGGGCAGGCAACCTGGGTGATGGTGTGTGATCTGCGGGAAATACTTCTCCATTATATTAAACCGTAGGGGCTCGGACAACTCGACCGTTGGCCGACTCGACTCGAGACAACTCGACCGTCTTTGCGTCAAATGGGAAGACAAATCGTCCGTGGAGACAAGTCTTCCGTTGAGACAAGTCGTCCGTTGAACTAAAGTCGACTCGGTTGTAGGGGAATCGCTGGGGTTTCTCGGCGGGGATTCGCGTCCAGCCTCAAAGAAAACATGAGCCTGAATTTTTGTCGAGTTTTACCAGTGGAGAAAACCCGCAGGAGATCTAGAGTGCGTCTCGGTATCTTTGTGAACTGTGTGACAATCGAATCACGCCCTCTCTGAGCCTGAATTTTTGTCGAGTTTTACCAGTGGAGAAAACCCGCAGGAGATCTAGAGTGCGTCTCAGTATCTTTGTGAACTGTGTGACAATCGAATCACGAGAGTACGACAATCTCCGTTTTCCCCGGCCGTAAAGACTAGGGCCTCGTGAGCTATTTGTTTTATTATTATTACGGCCTTTTTTTATTTTATATCTAAATCAAATCACCTAACAAGGTCTCCTCAGCACCATTATAATATATCATATTCAGCCCTGTTAAGATTTTCTGTTTATTATATTTCCATCATTCCGGAACGTTTTAGTTCATTCCCCTCGGCCCTACCAAACAATCTAAATAGCACGGACCTGTATCTTTATCTTTATACTAACACTCGGGCGGTATTTATGTATTATGCAAACTACATAATGCGCGCTGCAATCATTGGGCTAAGCAGGTGCGTGCGCACAACACGGCTTCTACGAAATTCCCAAGACGTTGTTACTGGCGGTTCGTGGCTATTAATAGTTTGTCGTGATAACGCCCTCTCGCGGCGGCCGGTTATCGCGTATATACGTAACAACGTCTTGAACCAAGACTAGTCTGCAACCCAAACGAGGGGTGGTAGGGCGCCCTCTATAATTGACCGATTCATTCAATCAAGGCAGCCTTCGACTCTGTAGACCGGAGCCGGCTCTGGGATATTCTCTCCTCAAAGGGAATCCCGCACACGATTTTAGATCTTATCAAAGCTCTATACTCAGGCATAAGAGCCAAGGTCAGGATCGGCAATGACCTATCTCTCTCATCCTTCTTGACTTCCTCTGGAGTTCGGCAGGGTTGTGTGGTGGCACCCACCTTGTTCTGCTCAGCCATGGATACAATCCTGTCACGGTGTGAGGGTTCACTGGGAATCGATGTAGGTGATCACAGGTTTACCGATCTCCTGTATGCAGATGACGCCGCCCTCTTCACTAAGGATCCAACCAGATAGGGGAACTTCTCACAATCTGTGAACCCGAGGCCAGTTACACTGGCCTTATACTCTCATGGACAAAAACCAAGGTTCAGTCTCTATGCGGTCCAGCACCTGTCCCAATTTCCCTGTTGTCCGATGCTGTCGAACCAGTTGAGTCGTTTTGTTATCTTGGGTGCAGTAGGCCTATCGACTCAGAACAAGAACGCATCCAAGCTTTCCACATGCAGTGTCAGCGTCGCATACTCAGAATCCGGTGGTTTGACTTCATTTCCAAAGCAATCGTCCAGCAGCTCACGGGGCTTGGTAGCATTTGTCAGAGATCTCAGGGAGGCGACACACCCTTTTTGGCCATGTTCGGCGCCTCCAAGCTCCTGCCCCTGCTCGTCTTGCTCTTGATGCTGTCTTCCAGTTCCACCTTGGGCAACGTCCTGCCACCTGGACGAGGCCTCGTGGTCGTCCTTGGCTTACCTGGCTTAATAAGCAGGTCGCTGATGCTGTGCAGCTGTCACAAAACGAGTGCTGGTCTCTTGCTCTTGACCGGGGAGGTTGGAGGTCACTACGACCCGTATAGACTCTAAAAAATGTCGGTCAAAATGGGTTGATATTTTGCCCGGTGTTGGGCAACATATCAACAACCGAAAATCTTGGGCAAAAAACAATTATTTTTGATAATTGGTCCATTTTAACCTGAATTAATCAACATGGGGTAAATTAATACCAATAAAATAACAGTTGCCCAATTATGTTTTACCCAACGTTTTTACAGTGTGATGGTCAAGTGCAGCAGTAGTAGATAGTAGTAGTAGGTGCGTTCGAGTAGCTCACCCGGGTCGACTCGGGTTATCCCCGTGTCGTTCGATTAGATCTGACGTCATACCTGGGACTCAGGTCAGCCACCACAGACCCTGCTCGCGGAGTATACCCAGCACGATATGGGGCAGAGGGGTACCCCCCTTTTTGTCCCTATACCCTATACACTCTCCAGACTATTGTTACCTAACACATCCCCCTAGACCTCTGAAAAGAATTCCTGAGATTCCTGAGATTCCGAGCGGTAAATTAAGAAGGGCGACTGTGTAGATAACCCTTTCGCCACCAGGAGAAATAATGCACTCATTACCTCAATACCAGTCCCCTTTGTAAAAATTTCATTGTATAGCGCCCCCGTTTAAGGTTGTGTGAAATTGGGTGTGCAGGCAAACCGACTAATTCTTCCACCCCTATCAACATTGCATTGGGGGGAGGGGGAGGGGAAGGGAGTGGGGGAGGGAGTGGGGAGGGAGTGGGGGGAGGGGAGGGAGTGGGGAGAGGGAGGATGGGGGAAGTGGGGGAGGGCGAGGGGGAGGAGGTGGAGAAACAATTATTTATATTCACATAATTCTGTGATCTGGAATGTTTCAAACTACGGTACACGCAGATGCGAGATCGACTTGTTGTCGATAGGGGGCGCTATTCACATTTTCGCCAAATACAACATGAGCTTGGTGCCAAAAGGAGCCGCGGTAAGCAGTGCTGTAGTCGAGTCCACCCAATCCGAGTCCGAGTCCGAGTCCGAGTCCGAGTCCTTGGGTTCGAGTCCGAGTCCGAGTCCGAGTCATTGTGTCCGAGTCCGAGTCCGAGTCCGAGTCCGAGTCCGAGTCCTTTTGTGAATCTCAAGTACATGTACAGTGTTCTCGTTGACACCGAGACAGTACACAAATACTACACAGCATAGTCAAAAACGGTATTTACGGTAATAAGATGCTTAGAGAGGCGTTTAACACTCATGCGCCTATCAATTGCTTCCCCCACCCCTCCCGACCCCCGGGCTGCCCCACCCAAGATGTGGGGATTGTCACTTTTGAAGTGACCAAATCCAAAATTTTAGTGACAATCCCCGACATATATGGGTGGGGCACCCCCACATCATGGTTTTAACTTCTGATGATGGGAAAACAATAGCAAAATGAGTGACCAAAATCCCAACCCTGGGGCTTGAAAAACGTGACCAAACCCCCACATAAGACCTGGGGCAGCCCGGGGGAGGGGTGGGGGAAGCAACTGATAGGCGCATTATTGAATGACATTTAAATATAACCTATAAATAAAGTCCATACATGGCATACATATGTGTAGGGCCCCTCACAGAGAATTCAACTTAAGATAAGGAAAGTTTATCCAATGTGGTTGGATTCCAGAATAAGTGTTGATGAGAACGCTCAATCCCTTAGCCACTTGCAAAACATTAATTGTTGATGATATGATAATGTTGATTTTACATGTATTTTATTATTATTACTTTTACGTTATATAACTTTTATACTTTACTTCTAGCTACATATTATAGCCTCTATAGTTAAGCCAGTCCTTTACAATAGTGGGCAACCTTGAGTATTTATAATGAGAGGCAGTACTGTGTAATATGCTTCAGTACATGGGGCAAGGAACCGCCCATGCATAGTGCAGTGCCACCTAAGAATTATCTGGAGATAGACAATGAAAAGCTAGACAGTTAGACTAGTACCAGTCAGCTAGGACAAGAGAACTTTATGACCACTTATATTGTTTATTGGTTTATAGTGTCACTCTACAGTCAAGTAACTGGAGCTTGTGGGACTGGAGCAAGTTTACCATTGACCAGTAGATTATAAGGACCTTGGCTCCTTGCAGACCAGGGAATAGAATGTGGAGTGGAGGGCCAGTGTCCCTAGGGAAACATTACTTGTGTGCAACTTATTCCCTCCTCTGACCTTAAGTGGTAATTGTTGGAACACCTGTTGTTTCATTTTGGACTGAACCCTGTAGAAACCTATGGGAACAAGAACACCCTTTTTTCTTATGAATATTTAATGAAGCTCCACTCTGGTTGTGGGAAAACCCTACTTTGATGAAATTACTGACTAGGAGACCTTGTATTAGTGTTTGCACATAATTATGCTACTGGTATTTTCAAAAGGAAAAGGATTTAAGTGGTTGGTACCAATTCAGGTATTTTCTGATAATGTATTATGGATTATGTATATTCCTTGATGGGCAGCACAACAATAAACATCTGTAAACACAACTGTACAGTTCCACTGTATCTCATGACGTGTAACTGTCTGCTCATTTACAGGAGTTAAAAACCAACCCCTTGCGGGGCTGGCCTACATTTGGCGATCTTGCCAGGACAGGTGCGTCTGCTGGGAACACCAACAACCAGCAAGACGATGAGCGCCTGTTCTCAGATGACATCGAACCTGTAGAGATGTACGGATCCGTTCCCAATTGACCAGTCTGTCTCTCCCCCCTTCCTCCAATGGCGCTTCTGGACGAGCTGCATAGTGTGGTGCACGCCCTGCTGCAGAAAGCCACGGGAGATCAGCTGCAAGACGTGTGTGCTGAGCTGAGTATTGATGGTGAGGGAAAAACAACACCGGCCCTTCTTCGCCATGTACGACGTCACCTCTGCAGTGAGGAGGTTGAGGAGAGCGAGGACGGCGGACTGTCGGTGCTACAGGGGGTGCAGAAGCTGCTGCACACAGCACAGGCCGCTCCATCATCATCGAGCCAGGCACCCCCCTCAACGGCATTGATAGAGCAGCCCACTGCACCCGTCTTCAGGAGGGAGTTTAAGATTTTCGGCCAAATTGGGGACCCTGGGCAGAAGGACAAAATAACCTTTTTGTCCCTAATGCACCAGATTGAGGCGGGGCTCGCAAAGACGTATCAGGAGCGGGAGGTGGTGGAGTCAGTAATTCGTGCAATTAATCCTGCATCCAGGCTGCGGAGCTACTTGGAGGGAAAGTCCTCTCTCAGTCTGACAGACCTTCGTCGCGTCCTCCGGTCGCATTATCGGGAGAGTGATGCGACGGAGCTGTATTACCAACTGTCGAGGGCTCACCAGGAGGCCAATGAGACCCCGCAGGAATTCCTGATTCGTGTCATGGATCTCCAGCAGAAGGTGTTGTTTGTGTCCAAGGAGGTGACAACAGGCCCGAAGTACGAGGCATCACAGGTCCGGGCTATGTTCCTACACACTCTGGAGACGGGGTTCCGTAGTGAGGGTGTGAGGATGGACATGCAGTCGAGTCTTCAGAACCCGAATGTGGGAGATGAGGAGTTGCTGGAAAGGATGAACATCGCAGCTAGTCACGAGTCTGAACGCCAGCAGAAGAGGTCTCTTCATCCTAAGGTGAGCTCTATAGCTCAAGTCGGTCAAACGGAAGTACCGAAACCCACCGAACCGTTGCCAGCCAAACCCAACCCCTTGGTGGCAGACGTGAAGGAGTTGAAGGCACAGGTCGCTGCTCTCGTCCAGGCTCTTCAACGGACCGACGATGCCCCATCCCGCCATCCAAGGCCAGCAACATCGAGACCGCCACGTCCACGACCCCAAACTAGGAGATGGGGATGCCAAGTCTGTGTAAGTGCTGGTGTCGGTGACCAGTGCCGCCACTGCTTCTGTTGTGGGGCGTCAGAGCACTTCATCCGCGACTGCCCCCACCGGGCGGGAAACGACCAAGGGTTGCTGCCAAGGGACGGGCAGTAACCACCCCTAGATCAGAGTCCCAGCAGCAAGGAGGAACCACAGCAAGTGAGGGGACAACAGGAGGCTACAGGGCAACGGCACAGGTATGTGCTCATCTGACCCCACAACAGCACCATCGAGTAAGCCGACTCATCGGAAACAGATGTATGGTGTCGTGTTGCATAGAGGGGCAACAGACCGAGGCCCTATGGGACACTGGGTCCCAAATTTCTCTCCTCTCTCGTTCGTGGCTCAAAAAGAATCTCCCAAAGGTCCCCCTTCACCCCATCACGCATCTCCTAAACGAAACCAAACTAGACGTGAGAGCGGCAAACTCAACCCCGATCCCATTCGATGGGTGGATCGAGGTAGGGTTTACATTGCGTCAGAAGGAGGGAGATCTGCCTACATCGTTGCGGGTACCAATGCTGGTGACCACGGGTGACATGGATGAACCAATCATTGGATTCAATGTCATAGAACAGATCGCCAAAGACAACGGCGGAGATACAAGGAGTCTCCTGCGAGCAGGTTTCCCCAAGATGAAATCTGCCGCAATCAGAGCGTTGGGTGATCTTCTTCAAGACACTGACTCCGATGGTGTGTGTATTGTCAGGATGGGAAGAAAGGATACCTGCATACCGAAAGGTACAACTAAAGCAGTGGTTTGCATGGTGAGGGCGGGACCAATCTGTAACGACACACCAATGCTGTTTGAGCCAAACATCGAGGCGCCTTGGCCACAGGATGCAGAGATAGGCGAGTGTTTGGTTACGGTGAAGGAGGGGACATCAGCACGTATCCATGTGCCAGTCCCAAACCGTACCGGGCGCGACATTCTCCTTCCAGGCCGTACCATCCTGGGCGAGTTACAACAAATCAGGTCCGTTCTACCATGCCCCATTGATCTTCCCTCTATCGAAGACACCCAGCCACCCTATCAGACAAGGGTCAACAACGTCAAGGTCCAGCCCACAGCAGATAGATTGGATTGGACCCCGCCTGTCGACTTGAGTCATCTAACTAAAGAGCAACGCCAGGCTGCAGGGCAGATGCTGAAGGAGGAAGCTGGAGCCTTTGCCAGAGACGAGAATGACCTGGGCAGCATCGATCATCTACAGATGCATATTCAGCTCCGTGACGACAAGCCAGTCCAGAAAACCTACCGCTCAGTGCCTGGCCCTCTTTATAAGGAGGTGAAGGAGTACCTGCACGACCTGATCAGCAGGGGGTGGATCGCAAAATCATGTTCCCCATATTCTTCCCCCATCGTGTGTGTTCGGAAGAAGGATGGGAGTCTTAGGCTCTGTATCGATTACCGCGAGCTAAATAACAAGACAGTGCCAGACCGACATCCTATTCCTCGCATCCAAGATGTCCTCGATAATTTGGGCGGAAACTCATGGTTCTCGACTCTGGACCAGGGTAAGGCCTACCATCAGGGTTTCATGGCAGAGGAGAGCAGACCACTCACAGCTTTTGTAACGCCCTGGGGATTGTATGAGTGGCTGAGGATCCCCTTTGGCCTTACGAATGCCCCCGCTGTGTTTCAACGCTGCATGGAGACAAGCCTCGAGGGCCTAACGGGGGAAATAGCTGTCATCTATCTAGACGACATACTGGTGTACGGGGCATCCTTCGAAACTCACTTGGAAAATCTCCGTCGAGTCCTTCACCGCCTGCAACAGCACGGCATCAAGCTAAAGGCCAGCAAGTGCAACCTATTCCAAAGTGAAGTTCGTTATCTTGGTCGCGTTGTCTCGGCACAGGGACACAAGATGGACCCTGCGGACACCAGTGCTGTCCAGGCTCTAAAGGGAAAACCACCAGGAACCGTCGGCGAATTGAGGAAATTACTGGGATTTGTAGGGTACTACAGGCGCTACATTCAAGATTTTTCACGAATTGCAAAACCCCTGTACGACCTCCTTGCAATCACCCCTGAGAACCGAGAAAAGCTTCAACGAGAAACCCGTAGACGAGGCAAATTACAACACTCAAAACGAGGCGCCGGACAGGTGCCATCCAAACAACCCATCACGTGGACCAGTGAACACCAGTGTACCCTAAACTCGCTTCTCGATTGCCTGATTGTCCCTCCCGTGATGGCTTTCCCGGACTTCTCCCAACCCTTCATCCTACATACGGATGCATCAAATGAAGGTCTCGGAGCGATACTGTACCAGCAGCAACAGGGCAAGCTGAGAGTCATCGGTTATGGATCCCGGACCCTCTCCCCGGCTGAGAAGAACTACTACCTACATTCTGGCAAGTTGGAATTCTTGGCACTGAAGTGGGCGGTTTGTGAAAAGTTCCGGGACTACCTTTACTATGCCAAGTCGTTTACGGTTTACACCGATAACAACCCGCTCACCTACGTACTTTCCTCCGCTAGACTAAATGCTACAGGGTATCGCTGGGTTGCCGAGTTGTCAGACTTCAACTTCAATATCAAATACAAACCGGGCAAGGCGAACGTAGATGCTGACACGCTCTCCAGATTGCCACTCGACTTTGACAAGTACATATCCGAATGCACAATGGAGACAACTCCGGCCGCTATCGATGCTACCATCAGCGCGGTCACGACCAAGACCCCTGGTCTGTCGTGGATAGCAGCAGTGACACCAATAGCCCCCACTGATGAGGCCGCCACCCAGCAACTGGACCAGGGCAACAGGTCGGCAGCACAGCAAGCTGATCCAGGGATTGGAAGAGTTTGGCAATACATGGCCAAAGGACAACGACCATCAAGACGTGATAGACGAGGTGAGATGCACGAAACAACATCCCTCCTGCATGAATGGCGGAAGTTGGTACTCAAAGATGGGATCCTCTACAGAAAGAGAGGCCAGCAGCGTCAACTAGTCCTGCCAGTAGAACACCGACAACGAGTTTATGAAGAGCTCCACAATAACATGGGGCATCCTGGTGCTGATAGAGTAGTCAGCCTTGCTCGTGATAGGTTCTACTGGCCCGGCATGCAGCGAGATATAGAGCACTATGTCAACCAGAGATGTGTGTGTTTGAAGCAGAAGCGGCCAACTCAACCAACACGCGCCCCAATGCAGAGTATCGTCACTACAGAGCCTTTTGAGCTTGTCTCCATCGATTTCATGCACCTGGAGCGCAGTAAGGGAGGCTTTGAGTACATCTTGGTAGTGGTTGACCATTTCACCCGCTTTGCACAGGCTTATGCAACAACCAACAAGTCTGGAAAGACTGCTGCAGACCGAATATTTAATGACTTCGCATTAAAGTTTGGTTTTCCAAAACGTCTCCATCATGACCAAGGCCGAGAATTTGAAAACCAACTCTTCCATCGACTTCAACAGCTTTGTGGTATTGAAAAGTCTAGGACAACCCCCTATCACCCCCAGGGCAAGGGACAAGTGGAACGATTCAATCGGACTCTACTGTCCATGCTGAGGACCCTACCAGAGGCAGATAAGGCAAATTGGAAGGCATCACTTGGTAAGGTTGTCCATGCGTACAACTGCACTCGCAGTGAGGCAACTGGATATTCACCCTTCTATTTGCTTTATGGAAGACCACCCCGACTGCCGATTGACATCTTCTTCAATCTTCCAGCCAGTACAGAGGGCTCAGCATCCAGCCACCATGACTATGTCACAAATTGGAAGACGCAGATGGAGCAAGCTTACGCCCTGGCTTCCGAGCATAGTTCAAAGATGGCACACAGAAACCGGGACCAGTACAACAAAAGGGCACATGGCGTCAGCCTTCAACCAGGGGACCGTGTGTTGGTCCGGAACCTGAACAAGACTGGCGGTCCAGGAAAGCTAAGATCCTACTGGGAGGGGCAGATCCACATTGTCATCAGACAGATGCATGATGATGCACCAGTGTACGAGCTGAGGCCCGAGAGTGGTACGGGTAGGACAAGAGTCCTCCATCGAAACCTTCTCCTCCCCTGCGATCACCTCCCTGCAGTAGAGACGAAACCAGAGGTCTTGCAATCGGGACAACCCACCAGGGCAACACGTAAAAGAGCCCCACCCCCAACTCAATCCAGCTCACCCCCAGAGGACAGTGGCTCTGACGATGAGTTCTATCTTCCAAACCCCCAATCCCTCATTGGTGAGCAGCCCACCCTAGAGCAAGATGATGTCCAAGCCAAGCACGTTACTGGTGAAAGTGAGACAACCCTCTCGCTAGACCCTCACTTCCCAGGGCTGTACCCTGATGACCTTGAGGCAGCGGCTGTTCCAGAGCCGCTAGATCAGCCGAATGCACCCACAAAACCAGAGGAGACGGGACTTCCAGACCAGCCACAGCCTGAAGTTATGCCCCCAACCGAAAGTGAGGACTCCATGGCACCCACGGAGGGTCGGTATCCAAGCCGACAGAGACAGCCTCCGGATGCACTCGCCTATGATCAACTCGGTGTTCCTCGTCAACACGTGGCTGCAGTGATATCTTCGTCAGTGATGGAACCCTCTGCAGTGCCCCGAGGGCAGGTGAACCGCGAATATGCCCCTTCCCCATACTCTGCACCCACACTCGTCCCAACCTATGCCCCCACTCAGCAGATGGGATCTGCTCCATTCCCTTACCCATGCCCAATGCCCTACGGAAATGGTACATTTCCACCACCCTACCCTCTTGTGTATCCAGCTCCGCCCAGGGGATACTACCAAGCACCACCGCAGTATCCACCCCAGCAGTGCACTCCAGGATGGCCTCCATACTGCTACCCACCAGGATTGGTGCAGTAGTTTTTTTTTGTGGTTTCACAATGATAGTATGCTAATTATATTCTTTATTTTGTCGTTATCGTTATAAACACACTTTGGCTTGTACTAATAGAAGAAATCTTCTGCGATGGATGAGCATTGCGTTACAATGGTTGCTTCACTTTTTTTTGTTATAATCCTGTCCGGATTAGATTTTTGGAAATCGAGAAGACTTGATATCATCTTCAGACATTTCTTTAATCAATCTATGACCCTAAGCTTAGGAGAAGCTTGGCTCATAGTTGGAGAGACCCTCCAGGTGTTGCAATGTTTTTCTCCTCTCTAAATCCATCATGTCAGACACGGTATTCCTGTGTTTTGTAGCCAAATTGTTTTTTGTATCTTTTTATGTATGGATTTTTTTTCAGTCTTGAAATGTTGAGACAACATTTATTTTTCAGGAGGAGTATGTAGGGCCCCTCACAGAGAATTCAACTTAAGATAAGGAAAGTTTACCCCCCCCAAAAAAAATATTACCTCCCAATGCCCATGTGGCACTAGCTTGTACACATGGCACAGGACCCACACAGCTATTAGGCTGGCATGACCCAGTCACCATGGTTACTGCTATCTCATTGGCTGGGGAAAACAAGGGGAAAGGCTGCCACCACACTGGGCCATGTTGGACTGCCTCATTCCTTGATGGGCAGCACAACAATAAACATCTGTAAACACAACTGTACAGTTCCACTGTATCTCATGACGTGTAACTGTCTGCTCATTTACAGGTATGTCAAGTTCATTTTGATTTCTAGATTGTTTTAATACTTTCCCATTGTGGAATTTCCTTTATATGATTCACATTTTAGCTTGCTTAATTGATCCGTTGTTTTAAGATACATGTAAGAAAGCGCATGTACATATATAAAGTAAAGGACTGCTTTTAAAAACTTTCTCTTTCATCAAAGTCCTTTGATGAACTTGGAATTTATAACCAAAGAGGTAGAGAGAACATGCTTTAATGCAGAGTTTGACGAGTTGAATGTCAATAGGAGAAAAGTTAATTATGATGTAGAGTCCATAATGAAAGACGTATTTTAGGACGGTTAGAACCGAGAAATATTGATAGATCTACCAAGAGTGTTATTGTGATGTGGTTGGATTCCAGAATAAGTGTTGATGAGAACGCTCAATCCCTTAGCCACTTGCAAAACATTAATTGTTGATGATATGATAATGTTGATTTTACATGTATTTTATTATTATTACTTTTACGTTATATAACTTTTATACTTTACTTCTAGCTACATATTATAGCCTCTATAGTTAAGCCAGTCCTTTACAATAGTGGGCAACCTTGAGTATTTATAATGAGAGGCAGTACTGTGTAATATGCTTCAGTACATGGGGCAAGGAACCGCCCATGCATAGTGCAGTGCCACCTAAGAATTATCTGGAGATAGACAATGAAAAGCTAGACAGTTAGACTAGTACCAGTCAGCTAGGACAAGAGAACTTTATGACCACTTATATTGTTTATTGGTTTATAGTGTCACTCTACAGTCAAGTAACTGGAGCTTGTGGGACTGGAGCAAGTTTACCATTGACCAGTAGATTATAAGGACCTTGGCTCCTTGCAGACCAGGGAATAGAATGTGGAGTGGAGGGCCAGTGTCCCTAGGGAAACATTACTTGTGTGCAACTTATTCCCTCCTCTGACCTTAAGTGGTAATTGTTGGAACACCTGTTGTTTCATTTTGGACTGAACCCTGTAGAAACCTATGGGAACAAGAACACCCTTTTTTCTTATGAATATTTAATGAAGCTCCACTCTGGTTGTGGGAAAACCCTACTTTGATGAAATTACTGACTAGGAGACCTTGTATTAGTGTTTGCACATAATTATGCTACTGGTATTTTCAAAAGGAAAAGGATTTAAGTGGTTGGTACCAATTCAGGTATTTTCTGATAATGTATTATGGATTATGTATATTCCTTGATGGGCAGCACAACAATAAACATCTGTAAACACAACTGTACAGTTCCACTGTATCTCATGACGTGTAACTGTCTGCTCATTTACAGGAGTTAAAAACCAACCCCTTGCGGGGCTGGCCTACATATGTATGTGATTTGGGGCACATAAACACCTGCAAATATTGTCTATACTTTACTCAAGCGAAAAATCCCTGAAACAAATTGGATTTGCACAGTAATTTGAGAAACTTCAAAGGAACCTTGCCGTGACACAACCTTGTGAAATTACTTTCAGCCATTATTATTTGAGATTATATAGAAAAACTAATGGGCTTTGTGATGATACTGAACTATCCCAGTACCTTATTCCAATTTGAAAATATGACGTCAAAGAAATATCAGCTACTGCAACCGTGCAGAGAACATGTATAAAAAAAAAAGCTTTGTAAACAATCACGCATTGCATGTGCCTCTAACGTCACCATAAAAACGTAGATTTTTTCAACTTTATCTGTCTTTTTTCCAAACTAAAATTGCCCCTGGAGATTTAATTATACTGAAAAATACAAAAATGTATTCAACCAGATTTGTTTTACTTCAACCAATGATTATTTTGATTACTCAAAAACTGGTCTTGGGGAACATTTCTCTTTAGCAGGGCTGTAGTCGAGTCCCGATGTGAGTCTGATGACAAGTAGTAGGTCAAACTTTAGCTTTAACATAATGTTGCAATGATTTCTTATTTAAATTGTAATACACGAACTATTTTAGCAGACAAAACAAAATATGAGAATGTGTCTATGGTGCAGAAATTTAAATAAGTACTTCACAATTTTGAAATGTAAAAGATTAATGATGTCATGACTATCAGTTGGGAAGTAAGGCCAGTACAAGCCCACTAGCGCGAAATAGATTTTTGTGAATGAATCACTTTCGGCCAATCAAAACGTGTACCGCGCACTACATTACAACCGGGCACTACATTACAACCGGTATTCCGTCTTCCGTATTCGCAAGTAATGGACGTCGAGCACCAGCCACATGACTTTGCGGCTCGACTGGCAACTACACGGACACCGCGCCTTCGCGCATGCATGCAGCGCATTCGATCGCACACGCACGTACGTAGAGCGAGCAAACGGCGAATTCATGCCATGTTTAATCCGGTACAGTCTCAGCGCGTCCATACCTCACGTACTGAGCTCGTATACGTGAACTCAACCTCGTCCCCAGGGTCTACTTTCATCCTAGTTCTGGAAGCGTATTGCTCGAACACTATGGGGACGAGGTTGACGCGTACTGTACTACCGAATTAAGTACATGTGTGTGTGCAGGCTGCTGACGGGATTTGCGAACTAAACACTCGGCTTTTTTGGGCCGGACTCGGGCCGAGTCCTCGAGCTGGTCGAGTCCTTATTGTCCGAGTCCGAGTCCGAGTCCGAGTCCTGACTGTCCGAGTCCGAGTCCTGACTGTCCGAGTCCGAGTCCGAGTCCTTAAAAATCGGGACTCAAGTCCGGACTCGAGTCCGAGTCGGGACTCGAGTCCTCCAGCACTGAGGAAGTGGCGTGGAACTTTGGTGCCAAGCGGAGCCTATGGTAGTGAAAGGGTTAGGGACACTGTTCCTACTACATGTCAAAAAAAATGTCCCACATTTGATCCTAAATAACTGTGTTGTTTACCAATGGAATTAAACCAAAATTTCAGATCATGTAAACAAGGCATGACAAATTTTATGGAGCGAATTTCATCGGTTTTTTGCAAGAGGGTGAGATTTAAAAGCCATACGAAAACAATACTCACTTTCAGAATCTGCCACTTTCGACTTGGCGTCCTCCAATGTCGATACAGCGCTGGAGACGGTGTGACTTCGTCTTATTGGACTATCTCAAGGAATTAGTCTATGTCAAACGTCCCTTTATAGCAACTCTTGATGTGTTGCGCCAAATGATCGAGGAGGTGTGCAATGACATCAGGGTGATCCTGCATTCCTTCAGAAGCTTTCGGCCACAGCACATGCCTTCCGCCACCGTCTCCAGCGCTGTATCGGCATTGGAGGACGCCAAGTCTGAAGTGGCAGATTCTGAAAGTTAGCATTTTGTTCGTATGGCGTTTAAATCTCACCCTCTTGCACAAAGCTGATGGAATTCGCGCCATAAAATGTGTCATTCCTTGTTTACATTAACTGAAATGTTGGTTTAATTCCATCAGTAAACAACACAGTTATTTTTTAAAGGACTTTTTTTAAACGTAGTATAAGAGAACAAAATCCACTTTTCAGTCATTTGACTTAGCAAACTAGATTGCGACATTAAAAACCAACGGGTATGTCCTAGATAGAGGGCAGTGTTCAAATGTTTAGTTTTGTTTTGTTTTTTGGGGGGGGAGGGAATTTTAGGGTAAAACGACAACGAAAATGACAAAACGCAACACGAAAATAAAGATGGCAAAAACCGCACTGATTCGCAATACACCAACCGCAAAACACTTTTTCTACCGTCATAAAAATTGAGAGAAGTATACTTTAGGTCGATAAATTCATTTTGGAATGATGGAAACAACCGTGACTCGAAATGGATCAATTAAAAAGAGGGGCCGTATAACTACACATTCGCCGGACTCAAGTGCTAGGTGACACAACAGGAGAGGGCGTTTGAGCGTTCTATTAGCCCAGCTCTCGTGGCTAACCCGTCTACCTTCACCCAAGTCGATCCGGGTAAGCTACTCGAACGCACCCTATGAGAATGAAAACGGCATACAAATCTTTATAAACGTGAAATTATCACACAGCGCTTGCGCAAACGAGGGACAAACAGCAGCGCCATAAACGTACTACAGCTACAGGTCCCCATTTCTTGGGGTGGGGGGGGGGGGATAACCAGTCTACTCCGCTTACATGATGCTGTATTATGAATTTTGCCAAGTGCCATAGTTCCCTGAAGTACGTCCCGGAACATTTCCCCTACCTCCTCTACCAATATGTGTCAGCATCAATCCAAATTGCATCATTGATTCACATGTGAACTTCACATCAAATTGGCAAATGGATTTTTGTGTAACAATAATCTTTCATCTTTCAAACTAATCTTGAACAATAAAGAGCACCCATACTAAACTGTATTATAATAGTTTGCATTTTGTTTTATTTCTGATGAAAATAAAAATTAAGACCATACTCGTATTGTATGAACACACAAACAAACACACAAATACCCCGACAAACAAACAAACAAAAATACCAACAAATCTAACATAAGTTAAAGAGAAGGCTGATCATTAATCTTCCATGATCGAACCTTTATATTGTTAAGGACCTTTTTTTCGTGATATTCCTATTTGAAGAAAGTCAACCTCGAATACCAGTGCCAAAGTTCACGGTTTAAGCACATGATTTTTAATTTTTTTTTATTTAGAGAGATTTTTCAAGAATATACCACGGCATGTTAAGTAACTTACTTTCTCTTGATGACGACCAGAGTCACCGACACGTCGAGTTTATTCCTCCGGTTCTTACTTCACAAAGTGTATCCGCAAATATTTCTCTTAGCTTGCACTTTCCACCATGCCAAGCCCCTCGATCACATTAAAAAGAAAACAGTTTTTGAAAATTTATTTAATCCTTCTATAAATTCTAGTTCAACGCCATAAGGAACTAGCCTTCCCCACCCCAAACGTTCTCATTCAGCTTAAATGCAATTCTGGCTGTTGACAAGAAAAAAAGTAAATTGAGGGCGCTATGCCGAATTAACGGTAAGTTTGATGCCTTTGTAGCCCACAACAGCTACAGCTGGGTTAAATTGATGAGGTGTACATTTACGTGTATTAAAGTCCCATTGTACAATCACACTTCCTTTGATTTGTTTCGATTAGTTTAATTCAACATCAAGTCATTCGTTGGTGAAACAGTTAATTAGCAGGATTAGGTAGAAACTCAGATGGTAGAATTGCAATAACTTGGAATAAGCTGATGACTGATGCAAGTTTATGGATGAAGATTTCTCAAAGGATGTCCGGTTTACAAATTTGAAGTAGTAATGAGTTCTGAGGTTAAAGGTTGGTCGATTGATGGACGGAATGGTTTCACAATGGTAGGTACAGAAGTAGACGGAAGGTTTTGCTGAAAAGAATTACAGAATAAACTACCATGAGCATTTAAATAACACATGAAGTTATGTAAAGCGTGCATTATTTGGAATAATAAGCACAGGAATAAATAATTTATCATAAGGAATAAACACTTTCACATATGAAACCTTGCAGGGAATACATAAATCGCAGCAGAATTTATGGACCGAGCAGTATCAATACTATATAATAAAGCACAAAATAATATGATCAGATGGGCTTCAGATTCTACAAGTACACATGCATATGTGCAAACCAAACAACACATACTGCGTAATTATGTGAAGATGCACTGAAATCTCTGCAACAAGTGAATCAGAAAATATCACATAAATTCACAATTTCTACTTACTACGCTGGGGGTATGAAGATCTATAAACTCTTGACTTGACTGTGAGATTACATGTAACTAACTAAAGATGACCTTGGTATACTTATGGGATGATTTTGTGGGATACAATTCACGAAATTAACATCACTTTATAATCAACGATGGAATTTTTCTAAGTTAACGGTAAGTATGAACAGCGCCCTCAATTGGCATCAACAAAAAACTACGGTGACCATAAGAGGCCACGTGCTGTCCGCTATATCCCGGCCCGATGACACGTCCTGGTCGTCATCCTCACAAAGCCAAGGACAGCAGTGCTACAGATACAAAGAAAACATAACTTCAACAAACAAGTTAAATTGGTAGACAACTGTTCAGTGTTCACAAATGCTTTAGTCGGCGTTGATGATGAGATCATCTGTGGAAGTGGGCATTAGCTGGCCTTCCAGAAGACAGATCTTGTCACTTGGTCGATCATACACCCCCCGCTGTGTCTTGACTTGGACGGAGCGGACCCATCCATCCTTCCCTGGGTAGGTGGCTGTAATAAGACCTAACGGCCACTTGCAGCGGGGTGCATTTTCATAACGCACAAGCACAAGGTCTCCGACTAGTAGGTTTCGCTTGGGGTACAGCCACTTCTGTCAATGCTGGAGTAAAGGCAGGTACTCTTTCAGCCAGCGATGCCAAAATATGTCGGCTTGGTACTGAACCTGACGCCATCGTCTCTTGTAGAGATCTTGTTTGCTGAAATGACCAGGTGGTAGACTTGGTCCTTCACGAAGTAGTAGGAGATGGTTTGGCGTGAGGGGTGAGGGATCCCTTGGGTCATCGGAAAGCTTAGTGATTGGCCGTCCATTCACGATGCTCTCTACAATGCACATCAAGGTAGTAAGTCCCTCATCATCCATGGTCTGTTGTCGCAGTAGGCTACTCAAAACTGAACGAACAGATCTGATCAGGCGTTCCCATACACCGCCCATATGGGAAGCGGCAGGCGGGTTGAAAATCTACTGGATTTCACGCTGACGTAGGTAGTCCTCAATTTGGTGCTGATTCCAGTCCTGAAGTGCTCGTCGCAGTTCATGCTGAGCTCCCACAAAGTTACTTCCATTATCAGAACGGATCTCAGTAGGTTTTCCACGGCGGCTAATGAAGCGCTGGAGGGCATTTATGAACGAGTCGGTTTCAAGGCTGTGGCACACTTCTATGTGGATCGCCCTTGTGGTAAGGCAGGTAAACAGACATCCGTACCTTTTGACCTCGCTTCGTGCTCTTCTGACTATGAATGGTCCGAAGAAGTCCACTCCTACAGTGTTGAAGGGAGCTTCTCCAGATGTGACACGGTCCTTTGGTAGGTCTGCCATCCTTTGTGATTCTGGTGATGACTTTCTCTTCTTACACTCTATACAGCTACGGAGCACACTCTTGACTGCCACGCGCCCCTTCACTATCCAGAATCTTTGGCGCAATTCAGCAAGCGTCCTCTCCACACCAGCATGTCCACACAGAATATGATAGTGCCTGGCGATGAGCACAGTAACTGGATGTTTGTTAGGCATAATCCAGGGGTGTTTAGCTTCATTGGGGATGGCAGCATTTTCCAGGCGACCGCCGACACACACGAGACCATCGCTTGAGATGATAGGGGTCAACTTCTGGAAGCGAGTAGTTGTCAGCTGTGTACCACCAAGGCTAGTCTGCTGGATGTATTTCACGACTGCTTTCTCGGCATCAAGCAGCTCCTTCACAGTCAGCGATTTGGTACCTTCGATACCTTCATCACGGTTCTTGGTCACTTTCTGGTGTAGTATTGATTTGGCTCGAAGAATCCATCCAATGGCCTTCTTCAGCTTGTACCAGGAAGAGTACCGAGTAAAGATATCTTCAAGTATGGTAGTTCTTGGGTTAACGGTTGTGTCCACAACATACACCTTTGTCTGTTGCTTGATCTCTGCATCCTTACCAAGTTCAAGAGACTTTAAGTCTAGCTGTTTGGGCCAAGCATCCTCCTCCTTATGCAGGAATTGAGGCCCATTTATCCAGCGGTCACAGTCGACAAGTTGCTGGGCAGTCATGCCTCTAGAGACATCATCTGCAGGGTTCAAAGCTGAATCCACGTGCTTCCACTGAGATGGAGAAGTCTGCTCGTGGATCACGGCGATTCGGTTGGCAACATACGTCTGGAATTGTTTGTCTTCATTACGTAGGTATTGTAGCACGATCATACTGTCTGACCAGAAGACTGACTCAATAAGTGGGAGTTGCATCTCGTGCCTGATGATTTGATCCAGCTTCACAGCCACAACCGCAGCAGCAAGCTCCAGTCGCGGAATGGTAGTAGCTCTCAGTGGTGCAAGCTTTGCCTTAGCCATCAAGAATGAACAATGGGCCTGCCCATCAACATCCACCAAGCGGAGATAGCTGACGGCACCATATGCTCTCTCGGATGCGTCTGCAAAATGGTGCAACTGCATCGTTGAAATGGCAATGGTCTTGTCTGGTTTCACGCATCTAGGTATACTCATCCTCTCTATGAGGGGTAAATCTTGCAGCCATCGCTGCCACTGCAATGCCATGTTGCTTTGCATAGGGTCATCCCACCCCGTCTTGAGGCGGCACAGTGCCTGGAACAACATCTTTGCCTTCAATACAAATGGACAGACGAAACCTAGAGGATCATAAATCGAGCTAGTGATGCTCAGCAATCCTCGTCGAGTGAGCGGCTTCTTCTTCACACTTGTGTTAAATCTAAGGGTGTCCGATTCGACTTCCCAGAGTACTCCCAACGCCCTCTCAGACGGAAGTATCTCCTGGTCTAGATCCATAGTTGTGATGGACTTTGCACACTCCTGAGCAGGAAGTGACTTCAATACTGCTCGTGAATTGCTCAGCCACTTCGTGAGCCGAAACCCACCAAGAGCCAGTAACTCACGCAGTTCGCTAACCAGATGAATGGCCTCAGCTTCAGTAGGGACAGATTTCAAACAGTCATCAACGTAGAAGTTTTGGTCGATGGTCTGAACGGTGTTTACATCATACTTGGTGTGATGGTCAAGAGCGGTGCGCTTTAGCGCAAAGTTGGCACAACTAGGGCTCCAGGTTCCTCCGAATAAGTGCGCCGTCATACGATACACGACAGGCTGATTTCCAGCTTCGTAGTCTTCCCACCACAAGAAGCGAAGGGCGTCTCGGTCTCTTACATTTACCCGCACCTGGTGGAACATGCCCTCAATATCGGCCATTAAGGCAATGTGATCTTGATGGAACCTCAGGAGGACCCCGATTAGTTTATTGGTGAGGTCGGGACCTTGATAAACTTGGTCGTTCAGTGAGGTACCTTGAAAGCGTGCAGCACAGTCAAAAACAATTCGCACCTTGTCTGGCTTGTGGGGGTTCAGTACAGGATGATGGGGCAGGTACCACACGTAACCATCATTCCTGTCCATATCATCAGCAGGAACTGCCTCTGCATATCTTTTCTTTAGGAGGTCTTTGATTCCGCTACTATACTTCTCTAGCAGAGTTGGGTCTTTGGAGAGCCGCTTTCCTAACAGCCTCAACCGGTGTTCTGCGAGTGACTTGTTGTCAGGGAGGTGTGGTGGTCTTTCCTTGAATGGGATGCTCATGGAATAGTGAACTCCATCTCGACACAGTGAATTCTCCCAGATTGAAAGAACTTTCCTTTCACTGATGGACGGATTCTCAAAGGTGCTCCCCACATCATCCAGCCTCCAAAACTTCTCGACTTGATGCTGTAGGTCAACGTCGGTCTTGACGAAGTAAGAGGCGGATAACTTGGGCTTCTTCTGAAGGTCAACTGGACCGTTAAGTGTCCAGCCGAGAGCGGTCCTGGTAGCATACGGCTCGCCGATAGCACCAGTACGAACTTCTAGGGGGACCATAGCATGTGGTGAATCTTGTCCAATTAGGAGATGGACATCATTGAGGTCAACATCGGGTATTGTGATGTCGCGAAGATGTGGCCAGTTGTCTAGCTCTTCCCGCGTCACCATGCTACCGAGACCGACGTTTAACTCCGGTCTGGTAAGGACATTGGGCATCACAAATAGGTGTGAGTCATCGCGATCAGCCACCTCTAAGCTGACGATGAAGGTGTTAACTTCAACTTCCTTCTGGTCTAGTGTAGTTAGCTTCATGGTATCTCTCTTGGCTTGAATACCAAGACGTCGCATCAGATCTTCTGAACAGAAGCTTTGGGTTGAACCAGTGTCCATCAGAGCATAAGTACTCACAAACTGCTGGTCTCCGTGTGCTCTGATCTTGACAGGAACGATCGGCAGTGCAACCTTTCCCCTGCCACCCCCAGTAAGGTTGCATACAACAACTGGGCTAGTTGTGGCTGATGTCTGTGATGGACTCGAAGAACCATCTGGTGTAGGTTGACCACTTGTCGGTGCAGAACTGGTGTCACTGCGTGGACGTAGAAGGTGCAGATACTTGCTATGCTTCATGCCACATCCCTCGACCGTGCATACGAATGGACGAGTACAATCTCTCCCCAAGTGTCCTGGTTTGAAGCAATTGACACACAGCTTCTTGCCTTGCACAAAGGCAAGACGGTCCTTTATACGCATCGCTCTAAAGTGGTCACACTGGTTGAGATAGTGGGGTTGTCCACAACACGGGCAAGGGGCAGCTGCCCTCATTGATATGCTAACACTTGGTTTGCCAGAAGGGCTCTTTGTTGAAGAGGCCTGGATGCCAAAGTTCGCACGAGCCTTGCTCCCTTTTGTGTCTTTAGGCCTCCACTCCTTAGTTGTAGCTCGTTGGACAATCCTTCCAAAGACTGGGTCGCGGACTTCTTCGGCCGCAGTTGTTACAAACTTTGTAACATCATCGATGTTTGGGGATCGTTTCTTGTTGGTCTTTATTTGATGAACTTCCCTCAGCCATCGAGTCTTTAGATGGTATGGAAGCTTCTCGATGATTAACAGGAGGCTACCTCTGTTATTTAGCTCATTAAGGTAGCCCATTGTGTCCAGAGTTTCTCGGCAGCATCGCAGGTCATCAGCAAGATCTTGCAATGCAGCGTTGTCAGCGACAGTTGGCCTTTCTGTCACCTTATCTATCCAGGCCTGTGAAATGGTGTGTTCGTCTCCAAATCTTTCTTTTAGCAGACGAAGGGCAAGGGCATATCCTTCTGATGGCCCCTTAACTGTGCAGCACTGCAGGAGTCGCCTCGCCTTCCCAGAGCAGTACTGCAAGAGACGGGTGAGTTTGGCTCCGTCCCCTATGGTTTCTTGTCCAACGGTGTTTTCAAAGGCTCTGATAAACGACCAGTACTTAAGAGGGTCGCCATCAAATGTCATGAGTTCAGCCTTAGGGAGCTGAAGTGCCTCCACTAATGACTGTTGGTATAAGCGGGTGTCATTAACCATCTGGTATAAGACATCCGTCACATCTGGTGACTTAGGAGTTGACGGAGATCCATTGGGAATCACTGACGGTGCCCACCACTGACGGGCAGGACTTGAGGTCTGACGTGTAGGTGCACTAAACTGGGGTGTGTCGTTAACCTGAGCAGAGTGGCTAGAGCCTGGCTTCCGATCCCGAGGGTGCTTCGGTGTATCTTCATCTGTAGGTTTAGTATTTGGTGTGGAGTGGGTGAAGCACACATCTGATCGGCTCGCTGCTTCGGCCTCTGCAAAGGTTTTTTCTAGAGCTTCTGCCCTGGCGTATTTGATCTTTAATTCCATCTCCCGTCGTTTCTGATCAAGCATCAGCTTTTGCTCTTGTAGCTCCATCATGCTTCGTAACGAGGCCAGTTCGATGGCATTATGTTCTTGCAAAACAAAAGCCTCAGCCTCTAAAGCAGCCTTCTCGGCTTTGGCTCGTAGGCGGGCACTTGCTGTAGAACTTGTGGTGGATGCACCGGAGCTGATGTGGGAAATGCCATCTTGTGATGAGCGATTGCCCTGTTGGCTGATGGAGTCGTTTACATCAACATCGTCCTCAGGGTCTTCAAACGATACTTTAAATTCACCTTTGGCCCGGTTCTCCTCTAACCAGTGAGTGACCGAGCCCCGAAATTGTACAGCCTTGTTCTGGGATTCTTTCCAGTAAGCTGCAGAACCCTTTTTCTCATCTTCACTCGTAAGGTGTTCATCATAATTGTTGTGTGCATCAGTGAAATCTGCGAAGGCCTTTTCAAATTCGTTCATTTTTGGCTCAATCTGGGGGGCTTCGTTCTTGTCTTGCATCAGGCTGGAAATGGAGTTCATAATCTTTGTAAGTGATGCCTTCCGGACGCCTCTGATCTTCTTTAAGTCACGTGACTGTTGTGTCAGACTTGGTGTAGGTGATTTCGAATCTACAGTATCCATGATGATTGTCTTCAATTTCTGATCAAATGAGTTCAGCTCGTACAAAACTAATGTAGCCCACAACAGCTACAGCTGGGTTAAATTGATGAGGTGTACATTTACGTGTATTAAAGTCCCATTGTACAATCACACTTCCTTTGATTTGCTCCGATTAGTTTAATTCAACATCAAGTCATTCGTTGGTGAAACAGTTAATTAGCAGGATTAGGTAGAAACTCAGATGGTAGAATTGCAATAACTTGGAATAAGCTGATGACTGATGCAAGTTTATGGATGAAGATTTCTCAAAGGATGTCCGGTTTACAAATTTGAAGTAGTAATGAGTTCTGAGGTTAAAGGTTGGTCGATTGATGGACGGAATGGTTTCACAATGGTAGGTACAGAAGTAGACGGAAGGTTTTGCTGAAAAGAATTACAGAATAAACTACCATGAGCATTTAAATAACACATGAAGTTATGTAAAGCGTGCATTATTTGGAATAATAAGCACAGGAATAAATAATTTATCATAAGGAATAAACACTTTCACATATGAAACCTTGCAGGGAATACATAAATCGCAGCAGAATTTATGGACCGAGCAGTATCAATACTATATAATAAAGCACAAAATAATATGATCAGATGGGCTTCAGATTCTACAAGTACACATGCATATGTGCAAACCAAACAACACATACTGCGTAATTATGTGAAGATGCACTGAAATCTCTGCAACAAGTGAATCAGAAAATATCACATAAATTCACAATTTCTACTTACTACGCTGGGGGTATGAAGATCTATAAACTCTTGACTTGACTGTGAGATTACATGTAACTAACTAAAGATGACCTTGGTATACTTATGGGATGATTTTGTGGGATACAATTCACGAAATTAACATCACTTTATAATCAACGATGGAATTTTTCTAAGTTAACGGTAAGTATGAACAGCGCCCTCAATTGGCATCAACAAAAAACTACGGTGACCATAAGAGGCCACGTGCTGTCCGCTACAGCCTTGGCATTCGCTTTGCTTAACTAGCTGGTGATTACGGTTACCAAATGCCCAAGTACGGACATCGCTGCATGACACTGATCAGGGATGGGTCAACAACGCCTTCATTACATTTAAGATTAATATACACCACTTGCTTCTTCGTTTGTTAGTATAAATGCAATTTTTACCAACTGCTTGACCACCTCTAGTTTTGGAGAGACGCTTCTCGTGGATGTCATATTTTTTACAAATCTGTGAGTAATTTTTACATGCCATTATGGGGCAAATCAATGTAAAGGGTAAAAATCACAAAGTCTTTGCACGTTGTTCTGAAATGCTGCGCCGCTCTTGATAGCCGCCTCGGCACTGGGTCATTCCATAAATTTGGGGTCCAAAAGTGCGACATTTTTGGTGTCCCTGTTAAACCTGACCTGTGTAATTTCCCATCAAGTATCATTACAAGTGACTTCACATGTTTTTCACTTTTACAAAGTGAACAAAGAAAACTGGCAGGAGCAGGATTCAAACCTGCGACCTCCGGAACACCGTACAGGCGCTCTACCAACTGAGCTATCTTGCCCTATGTTGGCGGTCTCCCAAATTTTCAGTATCTTGGTTCGGGTGGGCGCTAGTCAGAAGTCATATTAACCCAGAATGCCGTATAATAGCCAGGGATCACACCCAATTTTACGATACAACCTGGGAAGCGACATTGTGGGGATCTTTTTTACTTGTTTGGCAGGTACTTTGCTTTACATAATCACTCTTGGAGATAGAAGGCATTAAAGAATGTGTCCTGAATTTAGAAATCTCATACATGTCAGATGTAACAGGCACCAACATTTGTCCCCAAAGTTATGGAATGACCCTACTGCGATAGGTGGATCTCTTTCATCATTCTCATAGGTGTGACTGAAGTCGTTAACTTTCGACAACGCTTGGAAGACTTGTGGTTCCATTAGGATATCGCGCTATTTCCCTCGAGATGCAAAACATGGAGAATGTGCAGAGTGATTGTGATATTTCTGCATGTTCGTTGATTATCCTGTGACTGAAATGATTAATTAACAATCGATAATAATAGAAATACTTTATTCGAGCATCTTTTGACACATACAAAATACAAAATAAGAAAAAAGCCACAATAAGATAAAACAAACAAACGAACAAACAAACACAGAGAGGGACAGAAAAAGGACAGACAGGGCTGCCTATGAGAAATAACAGACAACACACCACCGCCAAAAGGGCGCGTCAGAGGATGGGTGGTTTGTCTTTTCAAAGAGGATGGGCGAAAGCTTCAAACTTCTTCCATGATGAGGTGTCAACATTGCATCCTTGGAGTCTGATTGTCCGATAAGCAACGAGAATATACAAGGAGCAACCGGTCGTGATGGCATATGTGTCATCGTCGCAATGCACACTCACGGCCGCCATTAAATTACGCATTGGAGGACGTGCGCGGGTAGTCCATCATGACCTAATCTGGAGCGCTTCCAGAAGCCAACTCCGCCAAACCTGGATAACTTGGATTTCGGGCACAAATCGCCTGACTGCACGCGCATCCAAACTAGTAGCTCGACGTCTGGGAGAGGTTTCTCTGTATAGAAAAGTATGCTGGTACATCGGACAGGTGTAGCGTGAATTTCAGTCACTGTGAAACACGGGCTCATTGGTAGTATATTGCACATGCCCAAGTGAAGATAATTAGGAGAGTGGCCGGGACTGGCCGATCACGTGAGAGGGTTTATCCAATAATAGGGAAAAGGAGTGCGATTTTCACAGGGGTCTGATTTTCATATGACACCTGTACGTGGAGTGTCGTGGCCTAGTGGTACAGTGCACTGAACTCAAGAATTCAGTTCACATGTGGGGTCGAGCCCAGCCGGGGGGGGGGGGGGGGGGTCATGGTGCTTGTGTCCTTTTCACAAATTGCTTTTCTCCACCCAGGTGTAAATGGGTACCTGTGAGGGCAGTGGTGGCTATGTGTTTCATTAGCCCATGTGAGATTAACTTACAACAGGGGCTGCGTACTCCCAAGGGAGCTGAGAAGGATTGAAGAATGATTGATAGGCCTGATGAGCAGGGGTAATAATGTAGCACCTTGAGCACCGTTATCATGGTGGATATGTGCACTTTATAGATCTACACATTATTATCTATTATACAGGGTGGATACAAAATCGAAACCGAGATATTAATGTTAAATAACTAAAGGAGGGTACGCATTAAAATAAGGGATATTTCCTGTCATAGACCCGAATCTCCTCTTTCAAATGACACCTTGATCATGTATTAATGTCGATTACCTCAGCAGTGAACAATTTTATGGAAGGCTCCAGTGAGGGCCTATAACACAGAATAATTGAGTTCATGAGAAAATCTTCCTTTTGTTCTGTTCAACGTGGCTTTTTATCTGTCAACAATCATTGCATCATAAATGACTCCACCTGGAACAGAAAATCAAAAGTGGTGCAATACAAAAAATTGTTCATTGTATTGATGCCCCTCTTCCAAAGGTCTTGCCCTAAGATAAATGAAAATTTGATTTTTCCTCCTATGTGTATTTCTTGTAAATAACACAAAGTGGAACACCTTTGGTGGTGGAGACTATACACCAACCTTTCAATTCGGTAGGCGCCTCCGTCAAACAAGTTAAAAAACTGTACGCCAATAAAAAAAATGGTAAGACGTCTGACGGGTCGACATCTTAAGTGCAAAATCATCATCATTTGTCAATGTTCAGCCATGACTGATTTAAAACTGCCCCACTTTTGATGATTATGGCTTTGCAACTTAAATATAGGTCAATATAAAAGGAGTCACCGTGTTAATTTGTTACCGTCCTGGTGCTCTCGTTGTATGGACACAACGTGGAATAATTAGGTGAGTGAGGTGATTGTACTTGTATAGTGCTCTAAAAGAGATAGAGAATCACTATGAAGAACCAACCTGGACGTTTGATGCTATTAACCCAAAGTATACGCGTTAATTACTCTCGGAATTGATCAATTTCCCGAAACTTATATTCTTACATCTATTATTACCCACGCATCTAATACACTACGTAAATCATATTTCATCAAACAAACTACAAGGGAAACGCCGGTACGGTATTCCGGAGGTCGCAGGTTCAAATCCCACTCCTGCCAGTTTTATTTGTTCACTTTGAAAATTAATTCATTTAAAATTACCTAGTCAGTTTTCCTTGTGGTTTGTTTGATATTTTAAGTTTTAAAAACGTATCCTCATGGAGTGATATGATCCCCACAATGTCACTTCCCAGGTTGTATCGTAAAGGTGGGCGTATTCCCTGGCTATACGGCATTATGGGGCAAGATAGCTCAGTTGGTAGTACGGTATTCTGAAGGTCGCAGGTTCAACTACCGCTCCTGCTAGTTTTCTTTGTTCACTTTGCAAAATACATTATATTTCGGTAGCTTGAAAGATAAAGGGCTCAAATCTTTCACGACCCGGCAAATAAATAATAGAAGGTTTTGATGTAGCTCTGAGTGCTTATTATGCTATTTGTCGTTTATCTCAAAGAAATTTTTTTATACAAAATCGTAATTTATGCTCCACCGTGAGTTTTCCATCCATTTTCTGTATCATGGAGAACTATGGACTTTGCCTTCAGTGGCCCGAAAATGTAGCGTCATGGAGCCTGTCGCACAGTCGTTTCTCTAAACACCGTATTTTCTGGAAATATGTTTTTAAAAATTCCAATTCCATATTCTGACAACTAAGAAACAGCTACAAAGGAGTTTCACATTAGCCCCTTCTGCGCACTTCCGGGTTGAAAGCGAGAATGTCAGTGGCAAACAAAACAACGCTTTGCAGCACATTCATTCATGCATGAATTAATCATGCCATAAAAGAAAGCGCAGGCGCACGATCAGCATAAAGTTGTTTACTGTGACATTGAGATCCTCGTTTTCAAACGCGGAAGTGCGCAGATCGGCGCTAAACTCGTTGTTGTGGGATTCCTCTGTACTAGGCCTATTCATATCAAGAAAGCGCCATGATATGTTTCAGATGTTTTTGGTCTGAACTCTCACTATGTACAACGGCATCACAATTGTAGTTTGCGCTACACGTATTAAGTTTTCAATTAAAACAAATATGTTAAATAAAATGTCATGTGAAGGAAGGTAAATGTCAAGGAAGGGAACGAAGTAATGGAACAATGACTGGCAGTGTTAGTCTGGCTCAAAAGCCGGGTCAGATAAAATATGCACCGCAATGCCCAAATGCATAATCATGAACGTCATTGAATTTGCACCGTGTGTAACTCAGTCTGGTATATACCCGCCGGCGTAGTCGTCAAGCCCTGCACACAACTTCCCAAACGTGTTGAAGAAGTGAAAACGAATGAGTCCTTAGCCGCACACAAGGGATGATATTACCCATTCAGTTATAATTGAACTAAATAAATCATTGACACTGATATTGTTTGCGCCCTCGACTTCTTTCCACAGGGGCAAAGAGACCGTAAGGCATAATTTTGAACTTGTTTGCATCAGCACAATTATTCTATATTATAACCTGGCCATTGACAACTCAGAATTCATGCTCGAAACGTTGGCTTTTATATCAGTTAAAGAAACGCAAGAAACTCTTAATTTTGCTTATCACTGGTGACTTCGCACAAACCGTTTGTCTGTTGATGTTAAACGTCAAATTCATG
Source organism: Hippasteria phrygiana (assembly GCA_037893225.1). NCBI lineage: Eukaryota > Metazoa > Echinodermata > Asteroidea > Valvatida > Goniasteridae > Hippasteria > Hippasteria phrygiana. Next base: position 124,266 of record JAZGUH010000094.1, read on the forward strand.
GGTATTTATTTCCATTCTGTAAAAAGTAGCTGATATATCTTTCCATTAAGAGCCGACCAATCCACAAAGGTCCACGCACGTTTTGAAGTTAGATCCATTCCACGTTCTTTGGATCCAAGCATGCAGTAGGCAGAGGGTCTCGACTTCTCGACAGCGGGGTCCCAACATTTCCGACACAATGGTTTCTGTCGGGAAAATCAGGAAAATCAGGAAAATCTCTGTGTTCATTTTCTATGTGTATATTCCTGCGAATCAATTATAGTGCTTAATCGAAGGATGAAATCTGCCATAATGGCCAAAGCTGTGTTATTACCAAAGGTCTTCTGAAGAACTCGACCTTGACAAAAATATCCTTCGTAACCATGCCCATTATAAGTTTGACCTTTCTTTGAGCAGGACAATCGCAGGGCTGGATCCAGGATTGTTTGCAGGGGGTTTCTGCATTTTTTCCCCGTACATTTGCCTAAAACGTTGACTCCCAAAATGTTTCGCCTGCGAACAAAATTTTACAAGCGGGCAAAGCGCGGGGGGGGGGGGGGGGGGGGCACTTTTTTCAACGTTGGTGGCGCCACTTAACCTTTTTACTTTGTTCTTACCCGTACACGCAAAATAGGATCTTTACAGGGTTTTGCTTTTCTGGCTTGCTACTTTAGGCGTAGGCCCTTACAAGCAAAAAAATATTTAAGATTGGCAACGAGCGGTGGGGGGGGGGGGGGGGGAGGTTCGACCCCCCTCCCCCCCTCCTGTGGACCTGCCCCTGTATCGAGAAACATTTCCGTATGAGATGGGAAGTTCAAATGGTGGCAAATAATTGAATGAGACCTCCACTTCCGACGTCTAGAGACATTTTACGGGAAATTCCCGTAAATGACCGTAATTTTACGGTTTTTCATTGGCAACCCGTTTTACTGGGAATTTACCGTAATATTACGGAATTTGTTTACAGTGTGTGCTCTCCACTTTCTGGAGCGTAGGGCCTAGATGACGAAGGAGAAAAATGAAAATTGCCGACAAAGCGCATCATTCGTAACTGTACAAAATACTTCGTTTGAGATGAGCAGTTCTTTAACAGAAAGAAGTGAATGGAACAGGTGAACATCGACATGAGTCTAAAATCAAGAAAACTTGTTCAAAGATCACCTTGGCAACATTGTTCACCAGTGGTGTTACGGTCGATTATGAAATAATGTAAAGGTATGGGTGATGGGACTCAACGTGGCCAGCACACCCGACATGCGCACTTCCGCGTTCGTAACCGGCAGCCTGAGAATATTGTCTCGGGTCACTTACTTGGGAACGAGGTTTTAAATACGCCCTTAGTGAACACATTTCAATCATCAAGTTGACAGTGAAGTATTGGTTTTCCACATAATTGATTTCTGTCGTAGCAAAGGAGACCTTAAAGGGACAAAATGTCCTGAAATCCCGCAAACTTTAACATTTGCAAACATCAAAAAACAAAACTAATGAATTATTATGAAATACCTTACTTGACTGTAAGTAAATATAGTTTCAAGCATCCTGTGAAATCACGGCACCTGGTGTGTTGTCATTTTCAAGAAATGTGGAATTTTTGTATCAATTTCCAGTGATGGTCAGCCGATTGGAAAAAAATTGTTCCCTGGCCTGTTAATTCCCTGACGTCTTTTTTGCTCCGTTTTGTCTGAAGTAGGGTCAGGGAACCAGACTACAAGAACAGCATTTTTGTTCTTTGTTATCGCAACATCTATGCACACAAACCTTTAAACAGGTCAGTGTTGCAGTATTTACTATAAAATACTAACCCAAAATCCATTAATTTCTGAAAATTCCAGTAAAAGCAAATGTTGTATACTGCCTTTAATCTATGTAGTTGTTACTTAACCTTTTCCCAAGCTATTTGTTAAATTTACAGATGAATGTTTAAAAACCAAACTATTGACATCCGATCATGCGAAGCCAGCCATTTGGTGGCTGTCGTACGCATTTCCAGCAGTAAATACAGCCAACAAAATGCTCGACGAGATTCAAACATTGTGCAACCTGTTTAAACGTAAGGAGGTGAGAGATAGAAACAACGTCTATCGATATATAAATGGTTTAACGATCAAAAAGCTGACATCATTTTTATGCAAGAAACACATTTTACCGAAAACATAACTGAAACTCACGATTTATACGATTCACAAAAATGGCAACAGTTTTAATTCCCTTGGCGATTCTCAGTCGTGGGACAACCATAATCGTGAAAAATTCAGCTAATATTGAAATTAATGGGTTTCATTGTGATTCTTTTGGCCGAATATGTTTAATCAATGCAACTTCCGATGATAAATCGATATCATTTATAAACATCTATGCCCCAAATACTTGTAAAGAAAGAATAAGTTTCTTTTTAAAAAGTAGAAAAATGGATTTCCCAATATGTCCCAAAGGAAAACGAAATCGTACTTAGAGGTGATTTTAACTGTGTTTTGAATTATCGATGTGATAAAGAAGGAGGAATCAAAACATGCAAACGGGACACTACATTTATCAATACATTAAGTAGAAAGAAACTCCTTACATACATATGGAGAGAACAAAATCCTAATAGTCATCAATATACTTTCAGAAGAAATTCTCCATGTATAAAAACTGGAATTGACTACTTCCTTATTTCACGTTTTTTCGCGGACATGGTTAACTCAAGTGACATTCGACCAGCAATTAAAACAGATCATCAAGCAATTTCGATAGAAATAACCTTAAGCAATACTAAACGAGGACCAGGTATTGGAAGTTTAACAGCTCCCTCATCAAGGATAAAACCTTTATTGATACAATTAAATCATATTTAAAAGAGATGTCAATTAAACTAAGAAATGAGTATGAGGATGAAAGACTTCGATGGGAAATACGCAAAACTGATATTATAGATTTCGTTATTCGTTACCCAAAACAGAAAAAGAATAGATAGGCCTAATAATATCAAACGCATTATTTCCGAAAAGATAATAAATCTTAATCACTCTAATACTAATCGAGAAACTGAAGAGATACATCAACTCCAAAACACATTAGAAAAAATATATGACAAAGAAATCGAGGGACAGAAGATTCGATTTCATGAAAAATTGTTTGAAAATGGTGAAAAAAATAGTAAATATTTTTTAGGTTTAGAAAAGCATAATGCAGTAAGAAAAAAATAACACTATTAAGAAATGAAAATGATTTCATTGTAAAAGATCAAAGAGGAATACTAGCAGCGTGTTCGATTACTCACCCGCGCTTACTCGATCGTGCCTCCAAATCGAGGAAAGTTGCACATGCGCAGTACGTTAGAGTAAACGAACGATCTCGGGTCACTCGAGTGACGTCAACGCGGCTGGTGACAACATCTCTAGCTAGGCCTGGTGGCGCTGTGACCAGCTTATAATTTGTTTGGTATTTATTTTTTGATCATTTATTGACAAATAATTGGTGTTTGTTAATTGTTACTATTTTAAATGACTCTTAGAATTATTTTAATTTATATAACAAATTGATAAGAAATGAATGAGGCTCAAATTTTCAATTAATTTTTTAGCAATTTAGCAATATGGTCATTTTTTTTCTAACTAAAATTTTCCTCAAAAAATTACCAAAAATTTTAATCAACAAAAATCCATAGCTTTGCATAGGGTTAACCTATCATGACCATTGACCCCTCAATTTATTTCTATTTTTTTACTCTTTCCAGTGAAATAATATTTAAAAGAATTGAAGCAACTGAAAATGTTCATGAATCTGCCTTGTGAGGCGGAGTGTCCATGATTGATGGACAGATAGAATCGGAGCCCTATTTTAAAGTGGATTGGTTTTAAATAAGGTGACATACTTGACTGAAGCCATGGTGCTTCATTCGCAATATGTACACATTTACGTCAATCGTCCAGAGTAATTTGGAAAGAAATATTTGTCGCTGTTTTGAATTAATTTCCAACCGCTGGCGCATCGCCGGACGTGGCAGCCATGTTTTTAGCATGGCCTTATGGGATACTTACCCTACTAACCGGCTCGGCAAGTCGGTTAGTAGGGCCAGGCCCGAGTAAGCGCGAGAAGTCACGTGAGAGCTAAATCGAACGGGCTCGCGCTTGCACGAGTAAGCGCGGGGTAAGTAATCGAACGCGGTATAAAGATGAAGAAAAAAGATTTTATAAAAAATTATATTCTTTAAATTCCGTTGATTTAGATAATCTGAAAAACTATCTAGATGATACACATTTTTACTACGTTTTAAACAATGAACAAAAAAAAGGATTGTGAAGGATCACTCACTGAAGTAGAGTACGAACGAGCTCCGATAGGTCTAAAAACAGACAAAAGTCTAGGTATAGACGGATTAACGGTGGAGTTTTACAAAACCTTCTAGGTTGATATTAAAAGTATTTACGTTGAGTCAATGAATAAAAGTTATAACCATTTACAATTGAACTGGCGACCAATTAGTCTTTTAAATACTGACTACAAAATAGCTGCCAAAGCATTAGCAAACCGTCTTTCTAACGTCATAGGGCATATAATTCAAGAAGATCAATCTGGGTACATTAAAGGACGAAACATTGCGGACAACATAAGACTAAATGCGATCCACTTCTCACAAAAACAAAAATACAAAAATATTGCCATCCTTTTTTTAGATTATGAAAAAGCTTTCGACACGGTAGAATGGAACTTTCTATTAGAAACACCTAGAAAGTTCAATTTTGGAGATGGCTTATTCAATGGATAAAGACAATGTATAGGCCTACTACAGTTTTTCTCAATCGCTTTAACACGGTTATCGCAACCTCGTACATGTTCATCAAAACAAATAACCCGATTCCTAAAACACTTCCTATGCTTACTTAAACTACAAATACATACTTGGTTTAATAAACTGCCAGAATGAAATATTGTATTCGAATTTCAAGAAACTTTTTACAAAAGCTCATAACACCGTCAAATCGCGCAGAACGTCAACATATCACTAACGTCTATTGATAAACATAGTGAAACAGAAGAAATTATGACAGCATACAAATTTCAAAATTATGTATTCTCTGTATTTTAATTCAATATCTGCATTCAGCCTCGTCCCCCCCCCCCCCCCCCCCCGAAAAAAAAAGAAACCCACCAAAAACCGCAAATATTGCCAACAAAACGTTTAATGTTTTTTAGGCAAATGCGTCCGCAAATGGAAAGTAACAGTTTCCATATTGTTTTATGCATGATCAAGGCGATCATTTCTGTCAGGCCATATCTGTGGGCCCAATTTCATGGCTCTGCTAACGACAGCTTTCCGCGCTTACGATCACCATTTTGCGCTAACAGCGCCAGCGGAAAAATTCTGCGCTAACCAAGTAAGCACAGAATCCTTATAACGTGATGCTCATCAGGAGCCAAAATTCCCCGCTAACGCGTGAAATACGCTTGCCGTAAGCACATAATTTTCTGCTACAGTAAGCGGGGATTTTTCGCTAACGGTATAAGTAAAGCCATGAAATTGGGCTTATTATTGGTAACTTGAATCTCGACTAATACATACTTGGTTTAATAAACTGGCAGCATGAGCTAATTAAAACACTCGGGGTTTACTTTGGAAGAAACATGACAGATTGTTACGAATTAATCTGGGATGAAAAAATAAGAAATTGTACAGCATTGATAAATCAGTGGAAAAGAAGAAACTTAACTCTTCCAGGTAAAGTAACTATTCTAAATAGTCTAGCGATCAGTGTTGTAGTCAAGACCATCACAAGACCCTGCAAGACCAGCACAAGACCAGCACAAGACCAGCAGTCTTAATCCAAGTCTTAAGCTATTCAAATGAACTGTAAAAAAAACATTCCTTTGTCATGGTTTATGCCTGTTACTTGTGCCTGTTACAAGCTGGTCTTGTGAATGGTCTTGTGCATGGTCTTGTGCCTGGTCTTGAAATGATCTCGACTACAACACTGCTAGCGATGCCCATACTTACATTTTTAGCTTCTGTTATCCCTACACCACAAAAGTATATTACAAACTAAGATTATTAATGTAGTTTTCCCATTTATTTAAAAAGGCAAAATAGATTGGACGGAAAACTATTATTCGAAAGCTGAATGAAGGTGGTTTAAACCTTATTGACATGGAAACCCGTAATATAGCTCTGAAGTGCAATTAGATTAATAAATTATTAAACAACTCTAGCGGCAAATGGAAAGAACTTTGCGATTATTTCCTTAATTCATGTCGTCCTAACCTTGCAGTTCTTAAGATGATCTTTTTTTATAAAAGGGCTATTCAAATATTATACAAAATCTACCACAATTTTATAAGGAGCTGATATTGTGTTGGCATGAACTACACTCACAACAAGATGTATGAAAACAATTTAACCCCATAGAAATATAATCACAAATAATTTGAGGCAATAAATCTATAAAATATAACGATAACATATTGTACTTTAGTAATTGGATCAAATCCAACATTATTTATATCAATGACCTTCTAAATGAGAAAGGAGAATTATCTATAGAGTACGTCAAAGCAAAGTTAATTAAGAAACAGAATTGGTTAGCTGAAATGTACATATTAAAGAAGGCTATAGGCCTACCTAAAGAATGGTTATCAGTCACACTAAACGATAAAGACAAAATTCATGTTGACAGAAAAGTACATGTTAATCCAAGTTTGGGAAATTTAGAGAACATTACAACTAAAAAGATATATAATAGTTTGATTGACGGAAGAGCCAAAACACCGCGGGCTGAATTGCGTTGGGAAGAAATATTAGACAAAAGAATTAATTGGAGTACAGCATGGAAAAATTAAGTAGTTGAGATAAAAGAAGTTAAAGGGTGGTTGCAATGGAATTTTTATTGTGTATATATCGATGAAATATAGTTTTTGAAACACAACTGTGTGTTGTTTGTATTTTTGTTATTTCGCGTAAGCATTTGAAAATAATTTTTTTTAAGGCAAGAGGGGGTCAGCCCCGCCCATCAAGTGGTAACGCCGATGTGACGTCATCCCGGGAACCCGGCTGGCTGGTCGGCCATGACTAGGCTCGACATGTACATACCGAGCGTGCGTTGCATTGACATGCACGTGTGTTTTCGCTGTGTCGTGGAAAGCTTTCAGTGTTTTGCGAATGTTTTTCGTCGATAATACCGTGTCGTTGTGTTGCTGCTGGATTCAGCAACACCACTAAGGATGGTGTCAGTCTTCACCTCTTTCCAGTAGAACCGAAATACCGTCGTATTTTGACTCGGAGAGTGTTATTTAGCCCAGCAAGTTTTCAAGTCTTTCACCGTGTTCCGCATCGGGAGTCCGATTCGGAGTCTTCAGTAGTTTCGCTGTTACTCTCACCTTCTGGCTCATACATGTACGGAAGAGCTCCAAGATCCTCATCTTCCTCGCCCCAATAATGTTCCGAAGAAATGTCTGAATCAACAAGTCTAAAATCGACACTTGCATGATTGTCAGATTCAGATCCAAAAGATTCTGTTTGAAGATTTTAACGCGACGAGAAATGTTTCCCTGGTCCCTTCATCCAAAGATATTTATTCGCGCGTGGCTGGTTCCCTCAACAACGGCACACATCCACACGTACACCCACACACTGTGATCAAACTACTCTCGCTGAGTTTACGTGTTCCCGAGATGACGTCACGCAATTAGGGGCGCGGAAACAATAGAGAAAGGGGGGAACTTTATTCCGGGAGAATTAACACAAAAAATGGGCAGAAACACGGAAAACACATTTTAATCACATTTCTTATATTGTAAAAAGTTATACAACACAAAATTAAATGTTTTGTACAATTTCATTGCAGCCACCCTTTAAGTTAAGAAACTTCAGCAACCAAAAAGTAGTATTGTTTAGGTGGAAAATAGAAAACAGTCCAATGTGTCCAATGTGTAACTTGGTAGATGATTATAACCACGCTTTCCTATATTGTGTACACACAATTGAATTCTGGAACAAATTAAGGCAGTACTTTCAATATACCAACAATGTTAAACTTAGTAACATGTTTTGATCTTCAATGTGAAGTATATCTGATCATTACGATAGATATGCACTCTATATACAAAGCAAGAGTAAAAGCTTAAAACAAAAAAAGTGGAATAATATTTTCAGTAGTTTTGTTCCAGAATTATTATTTAGAGCAAAACTAGAGAAGAAAAATATCAACTTTTGTAAAAAAAATTATGACAATGTACAAATTGTACACAATATAACCGGTACGGTGCAATATTTCCAGAAGCTGTTTATATATAGTTTATATATTGTTGAGTATGATGTAAAAAGAATTGTCTTCGTACTTTCTATAAATTTATATATTTATGTAGGCTTGATGTTTATATTACACAAAATATGTTTGTGTCATTTGATATACTCTTTTGGCTGAGACAGCAACTCAGATAGCAATGATGAATATCAATTTCTTGTCATGATTATAGTTTTGTCAATATATATTTTACGTGAGAACTTTCGCTTAAAACGTTCGGTGAATTGCCATCTTTTGCTGTGCATTGTGCACATTGATTTTCACACAATATATTCATACAGAGACAAAAAAAATCAGCTTTTTACACTTATCAAAAGTTAATTTGTTTGATTTTGTAATCTGCATGTCGCAAGTTCAAATTCTGTTCCTGCCATTGTTTCTCACTTGATTAACTCATGTTTATTTAACCAGCATTGTAATACTGTAGTTGCCACAAAAACTGAGGGACTCCTGGATAAGGGTTTTTCACTGTGAAGTTAGTGGATTTTACACTATTAAAGGTCAATGGGAGTTTATTTAGTGTGGTATACACAAAATAGCGGCGCCCAGCAGCCATTTTGGTTATTGTCTGTTTTGTTTACAATTATCAGTAGGCTTGAAACGAGGACAAAAATAAGTTGTTGGAGACATTTTTCATCAGATAGTGCTGCTATTTTATTGAAGACATCATTCCGGAGGCTTCAAAGTATACAATTAGGCCAAATAAAAAAAAATACATGTTTAGCGTCCCCGCCCGCTTCCTTTTTTGAAGCCGCCTCCTTTTTTTTTTTTTTCTTTTTTGAAAAAACACGAAAAAATGAAGAATATTTGATCTTTTTCGAAAAAAAAAAAAATCCCAAAACAAAAAGTCGTATTTTTAGACTTTAGCATCACCTTGTGTATGCTGGCGGCCATCTTGAAAAATAGCCCAGCCGGACGTCTTGGAAAATGTGTCGAGCGGCCATTTAAAAAAAAAAAAAAAAAAAAAAAAAAAGGGCCTCCTCCTTCCTATTTTTCAAAAAGGCAGGACGCTAAACATGTTTTCTTTTTTATTTGGCCTTATATTGATATTTATAAAAGTTAAAATACATGATTATTCAGATTATTGAACAGTGGGTGGTTTGATTTTAGAAGCTAAGTTGGCATAAGTATTTTTTTTTAATATGCATTAGGCATGTGTTCATGTGTTAAACGAAAACCAAAACAGTTGCTGCAATAAAAAAGGGCCAAAAAAAATTAAATAAGTGCAGCGTCTCTGCGTTTTGCCATGTCCCCGCGTAAGGCTTTCCTCTTGCTTAACTTCTCGCTGAGTGACTTGCTATTTTGTACTGCTGTCTTGGATGGACTTCCTTGCCTATTTTGCTCGGATTAAGTTTTGATTTGTTTTTACCTCATAGTTTGCCTAAAGATGAAAATACAGGAAGTAAAGTGTTGTACAGATATAGATCCCTAAAATGTAGTTGCATTAACCATTTATCGCATAGAAAACCCATGTAATTTTCCACGAACAGCAGTTTATTATCGTGAATTAAAGATTTAAAAATAGTGTGGTACAACATATACAGCCCAAAGCTTTTAACGGGCTCCATTGTGCCATGGGCATTTTCCGAAAAGTGTGGTAAGAAGCCTGTCGGTAGGCGCTGATCAGTGTATGGCTAGCCCCGTCGTGTTTGTTAAGTGGAAAATGGACTAAAATGGGCTAAGAGCTGCTGTTATTAGATCTACAATGAGACAAGATCGCTGTTGGTTATGTTCGACAGAAGGGGTTCATATTTCTAGAGGCCTGCGTGTTAAAACGGTAACTTCTTGGTTACAGAAAGAGTGCACAGTTGATGAAGGTGATTGCTTGTGTGTAAAATCTGAAGAAAAATATCGTGTTCTTGGTAGCATGCCTTAGTTACACGCACTCAACAATACATAAAGCTAAGGTGATTGGCCAAAACAACTACCGGTACGGAGATTAATTTTCAAAGAAGACTGAATACACAGAATATTATCTCCTGTACGAGGTACGATCAAAAAGTTCCGAGACTGCGCCTATAACAAGCAAAAACCGTACGTGATTTAAATCTGGCCGCAATCTCCTTTAAAGTAGTCCCCTTTGTGCAGCGATACACCGCTCCCAGCGCTCCTGCCACGCTTGCATGGAACGCTCCCTGGAAATCCCGTTCCGTAAGCGCGTCAAGCCCCATCTGCGATTCTCGCTGGATCTCCTCCACAGTGTCAAAACGGCGACCCTTCAGCTTGAACTTCATTTTGGGGAACAGAAAGAAGTCGCAGGGAGCCAAATCTGGCGAGTAGGGGGGGGGGGGGGGGGGGGGGGGGGACGATTGTGTTGTTGCGGGCGAGAAACTCGCGCGTTTTCAACGCGCTGTGAGCGGGCGCGTTGTCATGTTGGAGCACCCAATTGCCAGCGCGCCACAGTTCAGGCCGTTTGCGCCGAATGTTCTCCCTCAGACGTCTCGGAACGGTGCAGTAGAACTCAGCGTTGACAGTCTGACCATGCCGGGAGGAATTCACGGCGTACAACCCCGCGAATGTCAAAGAAAACGATGAGTATGCTCTTGGTTGCGCTCCTGACCTGGCGCGCCTTTTTCGGTCTTGGAGACTGCGGGCTCTTCCACTGCGAATACTGCTATTTGGTCTCTGGGTCGTAGCCGTAGACCCAACACTCGTCACCGCTGATGATCCTCGACATGACGTTTGGGTCATCCCGGGCCTGTTGACGGAGATCCTCGCAGACTTCGACAAGGTGCTGCTTCTGCTCAAGTTTCAGGTCCAAGGTGAAATCGCAAATGCGCACGTAGTGGTCACAGAAATGCGTGTAACGTAACACATGTGCTGATGTTGATCAAGCGATGTAACTTGGAATACTTACTCACGAAAGTTATTGCTTACACCTGCTATAATGCACATTACTGTGCTGCGCTCGTTCGCAACAGGAACAGTCTCGGAACTTTTTGATCGCACCTCGATACATCTGCATGCACATGAAATGTAGATTAAAGTGGTTAGTGCTGATAATGGGTCCCTGCTCGGATAGCCTAAAATAGTTCAATGATCTGGATGGAATAATTCATTGATACATTCAAAAGTGTAAAATGAGGCTATAAACGAACTAAGGTTCGCAGATTGGCTTCTGTACACCCTACACTCCATGGAAACGATCGTCCATTACTGTCGCTCGCTTTGTACAGATTCCACCTTACACTCAGCAAGGTAGCAAAGTGACAATGCAGCTAACTTGGAATTCCCATCCTCCAGTTTCTGTTTGGTGAATGCCTTGGTTTGAGTGAAAGGAAACATAAGTAGCTAATCGAGACAAGCGGGCTGCCAGTTTCATTTCCGCCAATCTTCAACAGACACTGTTAGACATCCGTGTGTAACTGCATGTTGGCCACTAATGGAAGGAGAACTCGTAGCAATTAGCCGTGCACGCGCAGCCCAGGCCAGACCAAGATTTGGTCATACTAGATGGCAAGTACTGGCGGCAAGCCAGGCGGAGCACTCTACGGACAATTTGTAAGAACAAACACACTATTAATATCCCTAAAATTTCGGTTTGAGAGTATTGCTTTCAGCTAATGTAGACAGTACACACACATTAGCGTGCATTACCTCGTCTACTTATAATGCACTGTAATGCAGGCGTCACGGTTTGTGACACATGCAAGTTTTCAATTGCATTCTACATTCCACATCCTCTGTGGGTAGGATGATGGTTTAAAAGGTTTTAAAGCCAACGAAGCTCTTTGTTTAAGAATTTGCGTTTCTGTCCACAAAGAAACGGCACAAATGTAGTTAAGGGTGAGCAAAAATGATGCTTCTAAAAACTGAATAATACTTCAAGGTTTATGGTGGTGAACACGGTTATTTAACATCACCCCATATAGTAACGTTTTTATCCAAGTTCGTTCGCCTCGAACAAGGCTAAAATCCACTCGAGGTACGGAGCTACAAAAAGAAAAAGAATCAGAGACGCAGGAGGTAGGAATTAAGATTCCTCTTGAAGCAGGAAAGATTGTGGGAAGATTGTGGGAGAAAGAACCTTAGCAACGCATGTCATCTGGGTTTGTACACATGAACAGATCAAGCAAGTCAGGCCCGTAGGCTGGGGGTGGTTTGGGGGAACGAACCCCCTTCCTCCCCGCTCAGTGGCGAGTTCCGCTCAGAAATAAACAAAGTCGGTACGTCACTATGCAACTTCTACAACACTTCAGCATTTTTTAATGTTGCGCATATTATGCCAAAAGTTCCACTTTGGGGTTTGACGAACCACAAAGCCCCCCCCCCCCCCCCCCCCCCCCCCAGTTTCGGGGCAGGCAACGGATGGGCGATCAGGGACATAAGTTGGGGATGAATGATCTGAGTGAGATCCTGGGTGACACAAATTATACCAGGTTGCGATACCAGGACTATCAGTGTGGCGAGAATGAATTAGCTGGCTAAGTCCTGGTGGTGAACATTGAAGTCACCAAACCAGCCTGTCTGTAGTAACCATAGAGGCATCACACTCCTGTCCATACCGGGCAAAATATTCACCCGCATTCTACTAACTAGAGCCCTCCCAGCCATCAGAAGCAAAGGGCGTCTTCAACAGGCAGGCTTTATGCCTGGCCGTTCCACTGCTGACCACATCTCCGCCCTCCGTCTCATCATTGAGAAGGCCCGCGAATTCCGTAAGGACCGCCACTTGTTTATTGCTTTTATCGACCTCAAAGCCGCCTTTGATACAGTGGACCATGCCTCCCTGTGGAAGATCATGAAGATCCTCGATGTCCCACCTAAGATCTCCACTCTTCTCCAGAGGCTCTACAGTACTGCCGAGAGCTATGTCCGTGTCAACGTTAAGACCTCCTAGCGGTTCCCTATCAACAGTGGAGTTCGACAAGGCTGCGTCGCCGCACTCGATCTCTTTAACTGTGTCATTGACTACCTGATGACAAAGGTGTGTGAGCATGTCCCAGGGGTGTCCTTCGGAAATGACACCCTTGCCCTTAGAATACGCAGATGACACATTATTGCTGTGCACTACCATCGAAGAACTGAGGACTGCTTTGACCATCTATCAAGAGGAGGCAAGGAAGCTAGGCCTAAAGGTTAACTGGGCTAAGACCAAGCTCATGCATATAGGGGACGGACCCGCCCAACCTCCGCTTATGATTAATGAGTAACCGGTTGAATTTGTTGACTCCTTTTGCTATCTGGGCTCGACCATTACAAACACTGGCAATTTGAAGACGGATGTCGATAGGAGACGCAGCCTGGCGGCTGGAGTGATGCGGGCGCTCTGGCGCCCCTTGTGGCAACACAGCTGCATCTCACAGAAGACAAAACTACGCATCTATAACACTGCAGTGCTACCTGTCTTACTGTATGGTGCAGAGTCATGGCCCCTTACCAAGACTCTAGCCAGCAGGATCGATGGCTTTGACAGCAGAGCACTGAGGACGCTGCCCCGTAATGCATGTGTGATGTATCCTTAGTCGAGTTGTAAATCCCAGGGCGTAAAATGGGAAGGACATACTCTTCAACTTTTTTACCGGGGTTGTTGGCCTATCCATGATGTTTTGTTTTGTTTGAAGCTTTGCATTGTGGGTGCGATATGAGAGAGACTGGGATTGCGGCTAACACCATGTGAAATAAATCTCTTCTAGGAAGAAGTGTGGTTCTGAAAAGAACCGGGGTGAGTGTGTAACTCGACGTTTCGGACAGTGTGCTCTGTCCGTCCTCAGGAGTGTGAGTGATGTGATGCGGAGTTGCTGCAGCTTTTATACCTTCTGGGTGCCTAGTCAGGTGTGACGACTGGATGCTGTTGTGTGCGTTGGGGTGTGGCAGAAGCTTGTTAGGTGGCGTGGGTGTAGGATGTGTGGTGCTTGAAGAGTTGGGACCAAATGTCGTTGATGTGGAATCCGATGTCTTGAGAAACTGTGTTGTGTTTGCGGATTTCTATGGCCTCTCTGATACGTCTTGGGTGCCAGAATGTGACTGGGGCGATGATCTTGGCTTGGTTCCAGTTGATGCAGTGGTCTTGTTCGTGTGAGTGTTTGATGATTGCTGACTTGTCTATTTCTCTATTCCTGCCGTGTGCTTGGTGTTCCTTGTCTCAAACGTCGAGTTACCCCGGTTCTTTTCAGAACCACACTTCTTCCCAGAAGAGATCTATTTCACATGGTGTTGTTTTGTTTGTTTTGGGGGTGTGTTGCTTTGTTTTGTTTGCTTGTTTATGGAAATGTTACTTCAGAGAACTCTTAAATGTAGTGTACACGATTGGTAATCCTCCAATTTTGTTTTTACTGAATTATTACAAAATACCTTACTAGACTGTAAATTTATAGTAGTCTCAATCACCCTGTGAAATGATGGCACCAGGTGTGCTGTCGTTGTCAAGAAAAGTGGAAATTTATATCGTTTTCCAACGATTTTCAGCTGGAAATCGTTGGAAAACTGCACTGTAGCCTTTAGTCAAGGCACTCGTGGCGCGCCCCGGACATGCTGGCATATTTGGGGCGCGTCACTCGTCCAGGTAGCCACGTGCGCCTTTACTAAAGGCTATCATCCGCCCGACGGTTGAAAACGAGCGCCGTCTTTCTCTGGTTGTATTTTTCGCCATCCAACAACGCAAAACTTTGAACAGGTCAGCGGAACGATATTACCTATAAAATACTAACCCCCAAATCCGCCCATTTCTGAAAATTGCAACAATGACCAATCATGTACACTACCTTTAAGTATTGATATACAGCATAGCAACATATGGCAAGTATATAGGTATAAGGAGATATGTCACGCATAATATCGCCCCCGGTTTCCGTATAAACTCACTAAAAGAAAGGATTAATAAATGAACGCAAATCAAAATAGGCAGTTTTTGAAGGGGGTTTCCGTTCTTTTGGACATGGATTTACTGTCAAGGTCAAAGTTTTTACTAATTGTTTTCTGTATGATTGTAGTTCTGCACTTGATTCAGTCAGTAAATATGAACAGCTATAGAATGAGCCATTGAGTTTTATTGAAGGCGTAACACGACGGCCCAATCGACAGTTGTTAATGCTGGAATAGACTATACTGATTTCAGGTTTTATAACATTTCACCTTAGTATTATATTTTCATAATAGAAATATATATATAACCCCCCGCTTGCGTTATTGGGGTGAGGGGGCAGCCTTGTGCCTTTAGGTAAATTTTTGCATTCAATAGGGGACCTTTATAGGACAATAGGGTCCCCGGTTGAGAAAGGTCCCCGGTTGAAAATCGTGTACAAAACAAATGAGGGTCCTTGCCAAAAAGTATGAACAATACCCACGGTAGGAGGACGGTGTTTACACACTTGTGTGTGTAGTGCAGGCATGGGCGTCGATCCCGGGGGACGGGGGACACGTCCCCCACCCCAATATTTTTTTTGGGAGGGGACGGCTATGGCAATTCCCCCTCCCCCAATAATTCCCACTTGTCATGTACATTTTATAGGTCATTGGCTATTACATGCACCAGTATGCACACTAACACATTTTCAACAGTTTAGACACCGAGTACGAAATGTCTAACAATTATTGTTGGTTGTGTGCTTTTTCCTCCGTCCCCCCCCCCCCCCCCCCCCCCAACCTTGACGAGAAATCACCGCCTCTGAGTACAGGTACCTGACGTATAATCAGCAAATTGACTCCACACTCTGACGTCGCACGGAAACATCCGTGATATTTGGTTTTCAGTTTCGCGACAAAATGGCTACGGACAAAAAGGACAAATCTGACGGTTTTTTGAATTTTTAAATTGGATATCAGTTTTGAAGTAGTATTTAACATATATTACCTAACAGATGACCTGAAAGATTTGATGTGTACGGGATCACCTCCCGGCCTTTTAAAATATGCAAACCAAACGCATAGTTTACATCACCACTCAGAATGGTCCACCATCATTTTTTTTAAATACAACTCAGAGGAATTGGCATGCCACTGGACACACCGGTACAATGCTGAGACAAATACAAACGTGTGAAATATGTTTGGTTGTGTAAAATATTATGCCTTGTTTTGGGAAGTTGTCGGTGTAAGGATGAATGGCAGCGGGAAGAGGGGAGACGGCCACAAGGGGTGGGACCCTCCACGCTTTTTGTTTAAATACTCGAAATACATAATTCAACACTGCATGGCTATTGCAGTTTGGACCCTCTATAAATTACCAAAGTGTGACGTTGGTTGGCAAAGCAACCGGTTCTAAACAAAATTCTCACATGGCTGCAAAGCAGGTGCTGGCATGACGATTGCATAATGCGGTTTGAAACGATACAACATGACGTCATCACTTCTGAACTTTATGGTCATCATGATCATGAGTGTCCATGTTGCGACCCGAGTACGCGTCTAACCTATGCTGCATAATGGCTTAGGCCCATATTAATTACTGAACTGCCAATCCGGCTGTACATTTTTGGGGAAAGGTACAAATTTGATCATAAATACATGTATTTAACACGTAAATTTTTAACGGTCGTTTTTCATCGGTCACTTTCTACGGGAAAATGGTTTTGCATCCATGTCTTTTTGGGGGCCAAATTGGGAGCTTTATAGCAGGTAAATGAATTCCAGCCAAGATTTTCATTCATTTTTTTACTGAGAATTATGCACATTGTTCTTACTTGCATCTTTAACAAAGGCAACAAATTAATGTATAATTTTAGGTATAATTATTTCCATTCCTGCAACGACCCCGCCCCTTAAATGGTACAATGCATTGCAGCTCTGCATGTGTTTGAAAATTTGAAGATTCGCCAGTGTAGATTTTTAGTTAAAAGTAACAAAAATACTTTACTTAAGAAGTACTCCTTTCAACCCTTCTTTGTCAATAATTCACCAATCAAATGGGAAACAAATTGAAGAGTCAACGTTTCAAATGTGCAACTGTCCCATTTACCAATTTTCAGACAAGTGAAACATTTCACAAATATCACTGTCTACAAGGCCCGAGGTTGATTTCCATATGTCAACACTACATGATAAAACTTGAACAGCTCCCAACATCACGTCGCTTGCCGTCGATAATCCCATAACTTTTGTGTTTATTTTCCCGCCATTTGCTTTGTTATATCAAAATTCAAGGGAACTGTTTGAATTGGAAATAAATCCGTAAGTAATTAACGGATGCAATGCTGGTTCTTGAAAAATATTCTGAAATCTTCTGACCATTTGGCAGAAACTTAAAATTCTCATTATTCACAAATGCAACACACAAACGAATGCAATGTAATGTGATACGTACAGGATACTGCAGCGTCTTTATTTCGTAGTATTTAAACATCATTACCGAAAATTAGCGTTATATATATATGTATAAATATACCAGTTAGGCCTACTCTGGGCAATAGTAAACAAACTGTTGCCCGTTAGAGTCACTTCTATGCGCAAAAATTACTGAAATATCAATAAATCAAACTAACGAAACGAACTGGCGAGCTAGGAATTGGCTGTTACGAATTGAGCGCGTTCGGTCAGTTTCATGTGGGTCCGCCTGTAAATCATAGGTTATGTTGTCAAGAAGTCATTATCACATTACGCATGAGAAACATGTGCTGACGTCGGTGTACTTTCACGTGGCAACTGAAAAAAATGTATTGCAAACCAAATTCAACTGTTCAAGCTTTTGTTTAGTTCCTCGTGACGTTGTACACCAATGCAATAAGGTAAAACCGTATTTAGCTAAACCATAATTTTAAATTTTCCCTAATTTGGCGTCATATTGCCCACTAATCTGAATATGAGAAACTGCGTAAAAAGTTTGCTTCAGATTTAATTTTCTTCTTTAAAAAGAGAATTCACTGGAACGGATATACCGAATTCCAACGTTTTACACTTACAAAGTTATTAAAATAGAAAAACCAATAGTCAGTAAATGTAACAAAAACATAATTCGTATGTACAGTGGAAATGAAACTCAGTCATTGTACATTCAATATTGGCTTTTTTCCCTTCACCGACGTATGAAGGGCAAAAAGCCAATATTGAATGTACATCACCCCGACGCAAAATTCCATCTTATGAATAGTTCAGTCTTATTATCTAGAAGCCTAAGTCCAAGGCCAAGAATTCATTCTCGTTCAGCGCTCCATATTCTTATGACAATTACAATGGCAACATTATATGAAATGACAGAATTTTATTTCCATAACCACCTCTGCCGAAGTCTGAGAAAAAATACATACAATATAACGAAATGAACTGCATTTAAGTAAAATTTACTTTTAAAAAATGGTGCGCATGGGCCCACTTCCTTAACCCGATATGTAAGAAGAAGTTTAAAAAACACGTTTAGCGTCCCTGCCCCCTTCCTTTTTGGGGGCCGCCTGGATTTATTATTGTTTTACCCAGTGGAAAACGAGGTGAAAAAAAATTGTCAACCAATCCATCGGAAAAAAAATACAAGCTAAACGATTAAAAACCACTGTTAAATTCTCTTGTCCAACATGTTTCTTTCATTTTTGTGTCTTGGAATAGTTGAAAAACCTACGGTTATCAGAAATATTAAAAGAATGGCGGCCATCTTGAAAAAAAGAAGAAAAAAAAGCCCCTCCTCCCTTATTTAAACCCCCGACGCTAAACATGTTTTTTAAAACTTGGCCTAACACGTTAAATTTGAAGTGTCCATTTTCATTTTGCCCTTTTGAAGGGCAAAATGTAGCTACATTTCAGCAAAAATTAGAAGTCTTGGCTGAAAACAGTCCAAAATTTGACCCCAAATAAACCACGCAGGCAAAACCATGAGTCACTTTTCAAAAGAAAGCGACTATACAAAAAACGACTGTTTAAATTGAACGTGTTCAATTGGGAAAAAGCATCTGTTACAAAGTAAGATAAGTGGTATGGGTCAGAATTGGGAAGATACTCGAACGATGTTTGTTTAGGGTCAATAATCTTTTTCATTTTTCAATCACTCGAGCACCTCGAACTCCTTGCTACGAAAGTGTGTTTGTCTTATACAAGAAGTGTATCAAATTTTGACTTTTAATAGCATACTTCATTCAGTAAATAAATATTCACAAATTCAAATGAGATGGCAACATCAGATGATGAAAAAATCTACATGAGAAACACTGCACTTTTTTAATGAATTGATAAAAAAAAATTAAATCACATAAACAAGCAACTTTCTTTGAGGTTGTTTGTCAAGTGTAAAATCAGACAAGGCATAACAAAAATGCATCACTCAGCTTATTAGCTTACGAAACGCAGCAAATGCTTTACAAAATAGGCCTAATCACAATGTGATTTTTACGATACGGGGTGGTTGGCAAGTCAACCAACGTGAGGACCAGTGATTTTGCCAGTTCACCCACCCCCCCCCCCCCCCCCCCCCCCCCTAAAAAGTAAAAAAAAAACACAACTAATGCTTGTTCACATTGTGTTTTGAGCCCAATAATTGTCAAAATACCAAAAGGTTGTCTTGAACGTATGCTGAACGCGTGTGTATTGTTTTGGTTAATGCCCATCGAGATTCCGCTGTAATGTGCACATTTAGACTGGCACAATTATCACGCGGCTACGCCAACAGCGAGGCCGGTAGTCTGGGAACAAATCTAACCGGGTCAGTTGTACTTTTCTCGCCTTTGACCTCTATGACTGAAGTTGGATCCCGCATGGGGCCGATATATGCGTTGGTTTTTCACTCACTCTCTGATTCTGTGAGTTTTCTCCTACTTCTAATCCTGTAACATTTCGTCATCTTCACTCCACAGGTTTCTTCGGGCTTTCGAGCAACAATGCGCTTTTTGGAAATTTTTTTATTTTATTTTTAGAGATAAATAAATAAATAAATAACGAAAATAACTGTGCTTTTTGACTACCAAAATGTGACACCGATCGGACACAACTTTGAAAACATGCGAAAGAGAGCCTATTTTGTTTCTCCCTGATATGTTGATCAAGAAAATTGCGATAATGTACTCATATGTGAGGTGCAATCAATCCAATGCAAAAAGACGTCCATGCTTGGATTCAGAAATCTAAAGACTGGTAAACCGCTCGATAATTCCGCATGCAAAGCACGGGGTACCACTTTCTCCTAACAGGACTTGGCACCACCCAAATTTCAAGTGTTAGATGAACGGCTTTTTAAAAAGACGGCTACCATTGTTCTATCACACATCCAGTGTGCTCAACGTACACCAAGTGCCCAGAATTTCACAGTGAGCAGTTTTTAAGTGATTACCATGCGAATATTCAGCGTCGAGCTACTTGCTTGATTCAAATGGTTTACAGCTTCCCGTAATAATTATTGTTCCAAAAACTGAACGTGTCGTTTTCGGTCATTACCTGACACCACGACATGCACGGTACCAGGGAACAGACCCAGGTGAGTGTTACTAAAAGGCTGGGCTAATAGACCGATCCAATAAGCATCGCTGCTTGATGTACTGACCAATCACAACCGCGAACAAAGTGCCGGATGTGTGGTGCGCGGCGGTGATTGGTCAATACGTTTCAGGGCGGTGCTTAAAGGATCGGTCTACATTTATTCACAAGCATCCCTGTGTGGGATAGCCTACATTCATTACTTATAATTAACATGGCATCATTCTTGAACGGGGTGGCTATTACCTTTTAAATTATCAACTTCAATAGAATAACCAAAAGTTGGTGTCTGTGGCTTAAGACATAGCACTTTTCTGCAATTTTAGAATTTGAGTCGTGGCCCCCATTCTCTCTTCACGCCACGCCCAAAAATATATCATCTGCCCCTTGATAAAAAGGTCACTGTGTTTAAACGTACCGGTACCTTTTGAAATAGGCCTATGCCAGTTCTTTAACGATCATCATTAATTAAAGGCTTTTTTCGATACTTTGTGTTGCACACTACGAATAAATTTTGATTGTAAATAAGACTGTGAATGTTGAGAACTTCACACAAAAATATTCCAGCCATATTGATTGATAAAAAAGTCAGCATTAACCAATATGTTTACGTATACGTTTTTGTTTCTTTTATCAAATCCGACGTATACGTACGTATAGTAAATAGCTATTATAAACCTATGATGGATTATGTACAGATCTATGTGCTATAATACACTCCAGAATTATTCATCAAGTACTTTTCCATTTAGTACCTTATATACACATATATATATATATATATATATATATATATTCTATACAGTAAGCCCTCCATCTTGAGTTCACTTCCTCAGTGGCCCAACATAATTGTGTCCAAGTTTTGTTCTTGCACACTGGCACTATTAAATTAGCCGTTTTCTCATTTGGTAACTGTCGTTATGAAAAGTTTAAAAGTAATACGTTATGTCACTTGACGGCAACGTATATTTTCAGGTGGCATAAGGTGCGATCGGGAATCGATAACTTGGTACTTAAAGGAACCACGCAATAAATAATTTCATTTGAAGTAAACAAAAAAGAAGAATGTGGTGCTTTTTAGTTGTTTAAAATGTTGCCCATTCGGTCATGCAAGATAGAGGGCGCTGTGTTTGTTTGGTACTAGAAGGAACCCCTTGTCAAAAGAACATTTTACAAACCTCCTTCCTCAAAAATAACCAATCAGCAATGCTTGTTAGAAATGGATGCCAGACGAGCTATTTAATGTGAAAATCAACGAAAACGCGGAACCTTCTGTCATAAGCACGATATATGGGGCAGAGGGAACCCCCCCCCCCCCCCCCCCTTTTTGTGTTGGTCATTGTGTTCCCGAAATCTCAGGAATTCTTTTCAGAAATGTAGGGGGATGTGTTAGGTAACAATATTATGGAGTGTGTATATAGGGTATAGGGACAAAAGGGGGGTACCCCTCTGCCCCATATCGTGTTGGGTATACCTTCTGTACGAAAATATAAAAAAGGTTTCATTTTCTGTACACAATGCTATGGAGACATAACTATTGTCCCTCATTCTTTGGCTCGTGAATTTGAAAATTCTTGTTAGCACACAAATCTAAATTTTGCAAATATTTTCTAGGATTGCTACAAAGGAACTGACAATTTATTGTATGATTGAAACGACGCTGTGCTAGATTTACTACTGTGGTAAAATCTGTTGCATGGCCCCTTTAATCCCATGAGTATTGGCAGTGGATCAGCATGTAAACAATGACACTCACTAACCCCCGCCTTTACAAACTTAAAGGGATACACGTTATACTCTTACTGTTTTCTACATCTTTGCCATAACATCATCAAAACACGACGTTAGGACCAACCTTAGGATGGCCATAATTTTTGACCGACTGGGGGCGTATTCATACAAGAGATTTCACGGTAAAACGTCCAATGTAGACACTTTCAAGTGAGTAAATTGATACTTAAGTAACTTTCGTAACGCATTAAAAAAATGCAAATTGCAGAAATTTTATAAACCAATTTTGCAAAGTTGGTATAATTTACCTTTGCTTTTCCCCAAATAAAATCACTGAGAACATCATAGTGCCCTAAAACGGTAAAGATTACGGCCCATTGGTGTTAAACAAACCTAAATATGCCACTGGATTGGTTGAATTCTGTGTCAAGAAACTTCCACTGAAATGTACTTTAATGATAATGTGATTTACAAGTCACGGTCATTCTCTTAGGCTTTATCACGCTGATTTCTGTTTTTATCAAGTATACAAATCAAAGCATATAGCAGCAGCTGTGTTAATTAGAGCGTTGTATAAACTGAGTTTTAACAATTTTAAACGCTACTGAACTCCAAAGGAGAATTCGTTTTTGATAGTATGAACATGATTGGAAGGTCGAGTTTGTTGGTGAGGAGGGCGTGAGTCAAACTCCATTATACAGTGTAAAGTAAAAATTGTCCACGTACAATCAATTCGATGAATGTAAGGTGTGCAACTCAGTGCTGTGGCGATGCATCGATGATGGCCAGCAGGCATCGTTTTCTCAGGCCTCAAACCAACCTCAACAAACCTATACAGGGAAAGTAAAAAAAAAAAAAAGAGTTGAAAAGTAAATTGTCAATCAAAAAGCAACAAAAAAATACCTGTTCATATTTAGGTTTAACCCGTCTTTCTGTAAATACGGCATTGTATTTCGGTTTTCAATTAAAAGATCTTAAAAAAAACTAATGTGACAAAAATCATGTTGATTGGAGTGTGGTTGTAACAACCCAAGGTATATTGAGAGTAAATAAAAGCTACACATGAGACAGTGTAAATGGTGGAAATGATTAAAAGGAGTTGTCTTGTAACTAGGGCACAGGCTATTTGCGATTATATTATTGGCATCTACCAAAAAAAGTGTTCAATATTGCACTTTCAAGATACATTAAACGTTCAACTGATAATGACCCTTTTCTTTAATAAAATTGTAAGTTTTAATAAAATAATAAAGAGGTATAAATTAATCGTGTTCGCTGTATATATTTGGCTAACTCCAAACACTACTCATAATATTCAAGTGATATCTCATGCACTTGACTTTAAAAATAATGTATTTTTATACGCGGGACGATATGCTGCATATCCATGTGACAATAAAGGTATTACAATGATAATTCACGTCTCGCTTCCATTGACCCAGCGCCTACTGTACCCATAGGCTTTCAGCCACACTTCTATAATCACTGCTGTCATGAGAGATGATATATTCTCATTTACACTTGCATTTCATTCCATACGCGTCAAATTCACGTAGCACGACCCGGTGCCAATCATTACGAATTAATACAAGTTTAACAGAAATATATAAAATGGATTTACATATTCATTTCAGGCATGACTGGCTACTTTTTCTAGGAAGTATCACGTGGCCACATGGCGCCAAGGGTGGATTGCTTTTTCGCGCTCTCCATATTTTATTTAATTGCCAATTAAGGCCCGCATCAGAGATGAAATTGCTTTTAGGACTAATGTCACAACGCGATACTTTGTGGATCACTGAAACGTCAAAAATGGAATGACAAAGACCGTAGCTCGCGTGCATTGCAATCAAAATTTTTGTTCGCATTAATTGCTTCATTTTCTGTCCTGTTTATATTTCACAATTTTTATCTTTTACATCAACGGTACTTAAAGCAATGTACCAATTGTAATCTTTTCTCTATTTTTACGGCAAGTGTACATAAATCGAATACGGCATGACAACCTATGCACCTTTTGATCACAACAAAGGGACAAAGGAATTTGGCATTACTTTACAAGACACGTTTCATAAAGGTGAAATAATATTGCTTTTAACGGCAGGTGCTTTCCCGGGCGCCTTTAATAGGCCTATTATTAATCCCGGAGACATTGGTTAGTTTAAGTGGATGGCGAGTTAATGCGACCCCAGTAAAACTAAAGTAGTGCCGGATGGAAAGAGCGGGAATTCGCTAAACAGTCAGAAGAGTCGTCTCTTGCATCTACAGCGCAATTCGGGCTATTTCTAAGTGCTTTTAATTTTATGTTTTCAGTACATGTATATACGCAGTGCCGACAGCCACTAACCGCTCACTGGCGCCGAGAAAGATGTGTCATCATGCGCATGTTCAATAATGCCTTCCCGCCAGGAAAGGAAAGAACTCAACAAGAAGGACAGAGGACTTGGGAAGATACAAACTCGTGACAAATGATAATGATATAGCAAATAGGGACAGTGCGTTATTCTATAGCTACGACTGGCTAGTCATGACGATCAACGGATGGATGGCTTGACAGCGTCTCCTCACTAGCACAACTCTCTACTCAATTACTGGCTGCATCCAATATTGATGCAATAGATGTAGGCTGGCACACAAGGGACCACAGGCGTAATTTGCTTGGACGAGTCATTATTCGTTTGCCATTAGCGCTGGGCCAAGGGCGCTAAGGGATCAGGCCAACCGAGGATGGCTGCAAGCTTCAAACACCACCCAACTCGCCTCAAGACGAGTGCTGCATGGACAAACATCTCTTCAAGATCGCATCGACATTTCAGCGCCCCTTATTTGATTACAACTCAAACCTAACTCGTTTAGGGGGAAGGGAAGCTCCAACATGGCGGCACCGAGTTTACGATAGCATCACGTGATTGGGCAACATTATCAAGGACAAACTCCATTTTGAAAATTTCGGCTAGCATGCACAGTGAGAATGTTTGTTCATTATACGATTGACCAAACCTATCATGAGATGTGGTTCGGCAACAATTAGCTTGCGGATGAAAAGAGGGTCTCAAAGTATTTAGTTCAAACTTTGAAGAAGCTATATCCAGAACACCTTGACCTTTGAACACCCCCCCCCCCCCACCCCCACCACCACCACCACCACCACCACCACCACCACCACCACCACCGCCACCACAATTTGTGTATCATGGTCGTTTAGTCTGTTAAGACTAATACAAGACACAATGCAATATTTCAGAGAATGTGTATGTAACTTGCAATCACAAGATGGACTTGTGTGGCATTGCTTTATATTATGAAGAAAAATATCATTACAATTGACGTAAGCTAGGTTTAGTGCCACAGAGATGCCAATTATGGAGATATATTTGCAGTGCCTCTGTACCGGTACTTGTATATGCATGCAACATTAATGGAAAATGAAATTACATTGAGGTTACATTGCAAAAACTGTGGTGTTCAACGTGATATCTTATACAGGTAACACATGGTGTTAATTTAACGCCACAGTTTTTGCAGTATAACTTATCGGGACAGATGCCATCAGCGCCTTCAAACTTTGCATTGTGCACGTTGGACTGTCTGGCATGTCATTTAGAAGACAAAAAAGTACATTTAAAATCTACAAATCCTCAACGATGGTTGCTGAAAAAGCATTAAGAAAACATGTTTTAAATAATCAGCTAACATAACATCCCTGCTAGTCTTAAGAAAAAGGATGATTTTACAATAACATTTTAACTAAAATGTAAATTTAATGAAATAACACAAAGGGCTGAAATAGTTGATGCCCGACTGTGTATAATTATCTTTGCAGCTTTCTCAGAAAGCTTAGAAAGCTTGGCAAAGTGGTAATTCAGAAGAATTTAAACTTTCACATAACACTTTTCGAATATGTAAATCATTTTCGTTGCGAAAACACCCTATACACAGCCGCCGAAATGCTGCAATTTACCTTTAAAATAGAGAAACCGAACACGTCCAATACACACTGCAAGAATATAATGTATTTGCATGGGATGTTGACTTACATCTATCAAATTAT
The DNA here is from genome assembly GCA_037893225.1 of Hippasteria phrygiana. NCBI lineage: Eukaryota > Metazoa > Echinodermata > Asteroidea > Valvatida > Goniasteridae > Hippasteria > Hippasteria phrygiana. Next base: position 150,636 of record JAZGUH010000094.1, read on the forward strand.
GGCGGAGGTAAATGCAATGACCAGCGAGTCAAGCATCCCCACGAGGCTAGCGCTAGCTGGAACAATTTGGAATTGGCCCAATTAAGAGTGCGGCAATATCGCATCGTCCAATTAATAAGCCAAACCGAGCTGTTATTTATCGAGCCCTGGGTACGTTGACGGCCAACTTGAGTTGCATATTATTGCTTGAGCATGGGGGAGGTTGCCATCAATAATGACTGCAACTGAGGTCAATCAAAACAGCCTACAAGCCACAAAGATTGGGAAAAATAAGCCGAAGCAAATGACTGCATACAATGAATAATTTCGTTTTAAAAAGTACAAACAAATAAACAACAAACCAGTAAATGTGATTTGAGCCTTTGCATAAGCTTTGCAGGGTGGATGATAATATAACTAAAGAGAAATCTGCGGATATACCACTGAAGTAACTAACTCAAAAAGAGTGTGGTTCAATAAAATAATCAGGATTATTTAATTTTATCTTGGATTGTTTAATAATTGCCTATCACTAAAAGAAAGCAATTCTAATCCTACCTTGTCAACAAATATTAAAATCAATGTCTAAAGATGAAAGTCATTAATTCTACTTAGGTGGGTGGGGGGGGGGGGGGGCTCACGTCAGTGGATTGTTTGTAGCAAGTGATTTATAGTTTCAAAAGATGATGGAAACGGACTTTTAAGGGGAAACAATTTAAAACCTCTCAAGTAAACATTTTTTAGAGTTAATCAATTTTCAAATATTATAAGACGATCAATAAGGGAGTCATATTAAAACAATGCTGATATCAAACTTGAGATTGGCGTTTCTTTTCCCTAACAAACATGAAGTTTTCCATTAATTCGCAACCAAAACGATTTTACGGAAAATGCATTAGGCCGAGTAAAAGAACATGTTTAGCGTCCGTGTTGTTGTTGTTGTTGTTGTTTTGTTTTTTTAAAGGAAGGAAGAGGGGCTTTTTATTATTTTTTTCAAGATGGCCGCCATTCTTTTTAAAATTTCCGACAACCGTAGGTTTTTCAACTGTTCCAAGACACAAAAATGAAAGAGACAGGTTGGACAAGAGAATTGAACATGTTTACAGTGGTTGTAATAGTTTTAGAAGGTCTGACTCACAAGTATTTTATTTTCAGATGGATCGGTTGACATTTTGAGGGGGTTTTTCCACCTCATTTTGCACTGGTAAAATGTTTTACAAAAATCCAGGCGGCCCCAAAAAGGAAGTGGGCGGGGATACTAAACATGTTCTTTTTTTTACTTCGCTTTAAGTTACATGGAGCATTCGGTTTGGTGGCATCAACGATTCAATTTCTACAATTTCACTTTTGAGGATTTTCCATGGTAAACATAACTCATTGAACTTAGAAGTTTTAATAGCAGGACTACTCGGTAGTTGATTAAGTATTCATTTACACATTTACACATTCGTGCAAATAACTTTAAACTTTGATTTACATAGTTTTAAATAATTTCTTTTAGACGATTGTTCAGTTCAAAAGTAATGGAAGTTCTGTTTGATCTTGTAAAACTGATGACCACGCAGATGAAAGTGGTCTTACGAGCTTAATAATTATAAATCGGTTACCCAATCGTGTTGAAAGACGTACCTTTGCCCTCGAATGTGACCTAGCTTAAATTCGACACCTGACGTAAAGTAGTGTTCATACCACAGTGGCCTGTGACTTATTATTTTAAAGGAATATAATTATATAACCTATTAGTCCCCACCTATGGCCCGCAGTTTCCCCTGACGCCATCCCCTCCCCCACCTCGCCTGATGGAGGTTAGTGATCATCGTATTTCATTTTTCTTTTTTTATTCGTGTGGAATATCGTTTTGCCCATAATAGCTTGGGAAATGTAACAGGAACATCAAATCGCATCAGCATTTGCATAATCAGTAATACGTCATCTTAAAACGGACTTAATGTTGTGCATTGCTGACCCACTTTAGATTTCACTTGAAAAAAAAAAAACGATGAGAGCAAAATAAGAACAATTTATTGAAATTTATTGAGGCCATTTCTTGGAAACATCATGTCTCAGCACCTTCGTGACAACATTACGACAATGCATATACTAAGCTGAATTTACGTACTGAGCACCGTGATATGATCCACTCATGCTAACGCCCATGCACGTGTAATTTCAAAAAATGTATTACAAACTGGCATCAAAAAGATAAAAAAAAATTTAAGTAACCAACTCCTTCCCCACTCGGAACCACCGATATACACCCCTTTAACGCAGGTGGCTAATCGATCGAAACAACCCCCAAAATACCATCTTGCGAAGAATCGAATCAAATTGACGTCGCTCCACTTTCAAGCGAATCGTACACATCATCATTATTATTATTATCATTATTATTGTTTACAGCTTGCTACACACATTAAATATATACAGACACGGTACATGTACATGCATGCATGGTCTATTACCGACAATAAAGCTGTTATATCGTAACTGTCCATTATGAATTGTGACTGATGGATTCAACACGGATGTTTCTAACAATATCTAATGTCAGCAGAATTATTTTATCGTCATTTTAATTTCATGGTACCACTGTCGGTGATCTTAGACTGTTTTATAACGTTTGTAAAGTTATAAAGCTGTTATATCGTAACTGTCCATTATGAATTGTGACTGATGGATTCAACACGGATGTTTCTAACAATATCTGATGTCAGCAGAATTATTTTATCGTCATTTTGATTTCATGGTACCACTGTCGGTGATCTTAGACTGTTTTATAACGTTTGTAAAGTAGGCCTACAGCCGCGTGTGTGAGCAGACACATTTCCAAAAAATGTATACAGTTTATAATTCAAGTATTGATTGGTTAGATAAAATAACAAAATAATAAGAATACAAAATAATGTGTTATTGATACAAGTATACCGAGAAGATTTTTTTAAATATTTGATGGTAGTGCTAAAAAACTATGCTTCTTTAATACTGCACAATATTTTAGTGTTTCACTGCCAAACATGGTACGGTCAAATCTGCTGGAGTGGCAACCTTGATATAAAGAGGTCTCAAATGGCCACTTTTCGTCTCAACTGACTGGCCATTTGGCAAAGGTTTGATTGCAAAGCACTTTGTGTAACTTTGTGTTACAATGGAAAATATATCATCATAATATTGACAATAAAGTTGTGATAACTTTGTGTTATGAGAATCATACTACAAAAGGCTCTCTGCCAACAGTCTGCATTAGCAGTGTAATATGGGATAATTTGATTGCATTCCTTGACCCTGAGAGACTAAGCATGGCATTTCCTTCATTCTATTGTTAGCAGCACTGCGTACAAGGACTCGTCTGATTAAATTCTGCCATACACTACCAACGAGTGACTGTACAGCCAATGTCAGCGTGCCTTTATTAAAAACCTAATAAGAGTTTTGGTGTCTGAATGGTTTGGACATTAACCTGGTAATTGCTACTAACGGTGACTATTCCGATATCAATTTTCTATTGGACACTCTCACACAATGCAATTAAATATTTCAGAATTGCACAAATCAGCCAAGATCATAATTATTTTACACCCATTACGTCCTTGCACATATTTTGCAAGCCGCTGTTATTCATTATAATACTAATCAAGTGTAATTCTAGTATACTGTTTTGCTATGCTAAACAAAACATATTAATTCATGAATTGATACCACAAGCATAAAGATAAGAAACAACACGTTAATGTTACTCCGACAGAGGTTGAATTGCTAATACCTGCTGTTGGTGATACAAGAAAAGGCAGCCATGATATTTAAAAGTAAAGTATACGCTAGAATATTCAAAATCTCATGAACGTAAAAGCTTTCCACGTAAAATTCCTTAGCACCTTAAATGGATTGTAAGATTTCCAGAATAAACCTAATCAAATTATGTTATGTGGATATATTACAGTTCTAAGATCGTGTAACCTAGAACAATTTTACAAACAGGCCTAGGGGAAACGATGTTTTTTTTACTGGACCATGAGCATCGGGTACACGTCGTGAAAACTGGTGCATATAGCTTGTTATTCTTTGCCTTTTTTCAGGAACAGCGCCTGTTATTAATTCATATCAAGTTTCCGAGGAATATTTTGCCATCTTGAACACATTCGCCCTTTATTCCTATCCCGACAGTTTGCACTGGAAATGGAAAAGGAGCGACGTTTACACGTCAATGGAAGAAGATGTTTCGGGTTTAATTTTAACTGCATGCTCAACCACATGCTATCCTGAAGCTACTCAGAATCTGCATAATTCACCCGGTAATTTCCAGGCATAATTGCAGCCGATAGGAAACGTACACAGTACCTACACATGGCTAATTGCGAACTTAATACATCATAAGATGTAGCCACAAGGCGAAATCCTTGTACTAAAAACACTGTCAACGACCTAGTGATATACCACACGGGCCAGGTGCAGCGTCCTAGCCTGCGCAATAACCTCACGAAAATCAACACAAGTTCACAAGCTATCTTTCAGTAGTTGTCAATACTGCTCAAACAGCAATTTTTTTGCAAACCGGTGTAGCGTAAAATCTAGTCACTATGAAATATGGTAGTATTGCACATGCCTAAGTGATCGATGATATCGATAATTGGGAAAGTGGCCGGTCACGTGAGAGGGTTTAACCAATGAAAGAAGTCGGATATTCATATGACACCGGCTTCTGTCATGGATATTATTACAAACATGATATCAAATAAAACGTGAGTTAGGAAAAAGCTACTTGTTTAACATTTGTTAGGATAGTGTCACTAATTTTTGTTTTCAAAATAATTCCCAGAATTGTGCACAAAATTTGTGAGAGTTCCATCTCAAAATGTGCTGTTAAAAGTGATGAAGAGAATTTTGGATCAGACGCTTTCTTCTTTGCGCCTAAACTATAAGCATAAACAAGGCTTAACAAGCGTCTAATTACTGCCTCGAGCTTAATACTATAGGCTACTGCGGGATGACGTTTGCAGTCTTTTTTAGTGTTCAGGCCAGTTGTATAACGGGCTTCTTCCAAACCAATAAAACCCAATAAAACACACAGCAGCCGGCCAATCGGAAAGAGCTACAAAGCCAGATCGACGTCTGCTTGTAATAGCAGGTTGCACATTCAAATGGCTCTGACGGATATCATTGTATCGAGAATATTATCGTAGGAATCCTAATGTCTACCTCTGATATTTTTATATTTGTTCCTTTTGTATAGCTCCGTACCTTGAATGGCTTTTAGCCTTGTTCGGGGCGAAGTTGTATACAAAACATCATCCTAACTAAAAGGTTGATAGACTTGGTTTACCATTTCATATTTACTACCCGTCAAATGTGGTGCACTCTGGGAACAAGGACCATCAAGTCAGGGCACTATTCTTTAAATATCACAGGACATCTGCGGTTGCTTATAGTAATACATTATAATTTAGGACTTCCTTCTCGCGAGACAATATTCAAATTTTCACACAGACGAATCTCTTTTTTGCAATATTAAATTGGCGCAAAATTATACAGTGGAGTATAATAGGAGCTGTAGGGGTATGTCCCCTGATCATGCCTGCACATGCCTGCACATGACATCTTTTGGAGCAAAATAAAACCTTCAAGCAGTTGTGTTCAAGGTATTCTTTGTAATCCCGTATGTTACACGTCACACAAACAGTACTCACACCACCTAGAACAGATAGTAGCATTTTTACATTATGTGAGAATTGTTTTCTCTTTATAATGTTGGAGATACGCGATTTATTACATTCATGAGAGAATTCTTTAAAAATGGCATGTCACGAAGAATGTTCTTCGTGAAAGTTCACGAAAGTTCTCACATTCAGAGGATGGTATCTTTCCCGGAAAATGTACTCATATTCGTCTTCAAGTACATTTTTCATACCTACTGAAAGATTCCATGTGCATGTACTTTACTCCTATACTCGTGGACTTTCTCCTATACAGCGCTATAAACAATTGAAAATTTGAATTTGTACTAGTTCCTATACATAGCCTATACGTATATGTGCGGCATCATACATTATTGTTTTGAGGAGATTCATATACTATGAGGGCTTTGTGCCTTTATCATCATGATAATATGAATACATGTTGATTCCTTTTCAAGGAATTCTTCATGAACATAATCATTCCCATGGACCACATGAAGCTTGGAGGTCAACAATATCATGTGTCGATAAACCATGCATACATGTTAGGTGAATATAAGCGATCAAGTGTGGCGAACTGTAACTTGTAAGTGAATGGCCCATATTTCAAATGTGACTATTAATTTTGCTGCCCACCCAAACAAAGATACTGACAATTTGGGAGACCGCCAACGGTATTCCGGACGTCGCAGGTTCGAATCCCGCTCCTGCCAGTTTTCTTTGTTCACTTTGAAACATTTTCCTGCTAATCTGGCAATGAGTTAACTTAAGTTGAACATTTTGAAAATCCGATTTAATGAAAGAAAGACAGTACACACCTTATTGCCTGGTCTGAAACCAGACACCGCGGATGGCATGCCGTGTGCTTTGAACAGTTTGCTGTGGTCATTTTCACACACAAGGCTACCGTTGATGAGTGTATACCGGTCACCGGGTACCAGTTGTATGTGACATGAACTGCAGGAGAAACACTTCAAATGGTAGACCTTGTTGTGTGTCCGCATGACGAGTTCACTAGCGGGAATTTGTTGAGCACAAGCTGCACACGCTCCGCTTACACCAAATAACCTGAAAACAATAATACATAAAGAGAATGGGGTTTATTAAAATAAAAAAAAACCAGGGGTATTATAATTGGGTCTGTTCTCTTTGTATAGTTCTTTTAAAATCCCTTTTTTTATACGAAATAGAGCTATACAAGCTATAAACATGAACGCCTAACAAATAACACATAAGCAAAGCAGCGATATAACTTCATCAGCACACGGAATCATAAAACTGAATCTACAGATTTATCAAAAAACATCCACACGTGTTTAATTTACACTGTACTGATGCAGAATTCTATCTCCTCAGAGTAGCAGTGATATTAACACTGTGGAGACTACATATTTCGAACTTTTCAAAACTTCGCCAAATTTTGGAGTTAAGCTACGAGTTTGAACAACAGAGAATGCAAGCGCTGTTGTAACGTTTTCAACAGCATCGTTGCGTTACAGTTAAAAAATGTTTAAAACTGAAGGTGGACGAATTACGTGTTGATGCCTTTTTCAAAAAAGGACGGAGTACGCCCCGCCCCCCCCCCCCTCCTTTCTTAATTCTAATTTAGATCCTGCCAAGCAATATTTCCAAGATGGCCACCACTTCTTTTTAAAGATTGCTTCCACCGACAGCGGAGTCTACCAAATCGATTCAAAATACCAAAATAAATCGACTGAGAGACAGTTCTTCTCTCTTCCTTTGGTACCGTAATTGTAATGGTTGTTTTGAAGAAAGGGAAAACAAAGGATGCGGCCACTGAAGATGGAGCGGGAAGGAACACTAAACATGTTTTCCCTTACTTTGCTTGACATTACCTATTTAATGCCCTTTTATCGTTACAAGTTTCATCTGTGTGCCAAACGGCAGCGTGTTTATTATTAATAATTTCTCCAAAATGCACAACCTTTCAATAATAATCTATAATAAGGTAATTTATTAGAAGGCACTTTATGGAGCGCACGCCTTAAATAGCGCCATTAGGACGCGTATAATTGCTTTTCACGACCCTGACTGAGTAACGGTATATTACAACCTCGCATTATGCACAGCATGTAGGCCTACTGTACCTCATTCAATCAACAAGACCTTCAAGCTTTTCAATTTATCTACATTTATCTACATCAAATCAAATGGGAAAATTTGAATTTTAGTTTGACTTAATCACTTGGTGTTAAATACGGTGCGTACATTATGTCATACCTTCCAATATATTAAGATATTTTTCGGTTTGGTAAGGGACAAATCGAATGCAATATATTGCGAGTTCAAATGTCATGTCATGTCTGTACATATTAACTGAAGATATTCAACATAACCATTCCGGTTTATCTCATTGTATGTGTCATTTGTCAGCTCTCTAAAATAACTTGACATCACAATAAAAATATGAAACAAAATTGGGATTATTAGATTGTGTACTGTGACAGTGATGTACACAGAGAAAACGCTGTTTAAACTTTTTAAACAACCTGGGTTGTTTAAAAAGTTTAGACAACTTTTTAAAAAGCTGGCGAAGTAATTGTGGACAAGAAATGAAATCAACATGACATGAACACATTATGAAAAGGAAGACCAAGTCTTCGACCGCAATTGTATATGATGTTGACAATTATGGCATGACTGATGATCCGCCTAAATTCAGTCAGAAAGCACTCACTGTTTCACCGCTACCCTAACAAATTCGCTTCGATCTCAAACCGCAAAGTTTCCAACTTGACAAAAAAATAGTCCCTCCACTCTAGATAGAGCAAATTTTTGGTAAAATTTTATCTAAGGTTCTCAAAAAGCTTACATGCTTAGATGTTTATTTATTTATTTATTTTATTTTTATTTTATTTTTTTTAATTCCCCATATTACATGGGTCTCGAAAGTCTTTACTTGTATTGTAACGGAATGAAAACACACCTAGCCAGTGACATTTATGTCGTGTTGCAATAAAACACGGGAGCATGTAAAATCATGTTAAAATTGGAGGATTTGGGATTGTTAGGGTTGATTTCTGGGGGAAATGTTTAAATGTTGTGCCATACTTTTAAAAACGTACACAAAAGTGGTTTTTGTTTGTGTATATTTTTTATTTTTTTATTTTTTTTTTTTTGGCGGGGGGGGGGGGGATTTCCATGCACTTAAATGCAACTGACCCTTAAATGCAACTGACATTTTGGGATTGCTGTTTGTTTATCTGCCTATTCCACTGAAAAGAATAATAAAAGGTTCGAGATCATATTTTTGTTGTTGAGAAGATGGCTTAATAAAACTGTTCTGATTAAACTGGATTACGTATACTTATTTAATGTCACAATTAAGCAAAAAATTATGTCGTCCCGAAATTCGCCTCGTCTTTGCATGCGCGTGAAGTATGAACCGGCCTTTACCCGAGATACACATTACGGAGATTGCTTTGTTATTACATACATGGCATGCTTACGTACGGTACCGGTATTGGTTAACCCAGTTTTTTTTTACCTTTCCCAGATGCCCTCCTCTCTGTTTCCTTTATTCTTTGGCCAATGTTCCTACAATTTTGTGAGATATTCCTAAGCCTGGAATCTGCAATGAATGATCTCATTTGGATGCATTACGATTCTCGTTAGAGGACATGTTTTTGTTTTATTTAGTTTTGTTTAGTTTTGTTTTGTTTTGCTTTTGCTTATTTGGGGGTTAATATCTTTAACCAAATGTTTTGAAGCTAAGTACAAACTTACGGTCAACTAAAGGGGAATCTGTAGCCTATTCTTTGCCCTTAATTTCTTTTTTAATTTTGCCTCAAGATTTGACTAATTTGGAAAATGTGAAAAATAAGTGCATAGTTTCTAAAAGGAAATAATAAACGGTTACTCGCAGTACAAAGGTAAATTACATAAAGTGTTACTGATAAAGGGGCATCAATACTTGATGCACGGTACCGCATACAACTCAGATACGGAGTAGATAGCACATGAAAAAATCATTACCGGTACCCAACCACATACCAGGTATAAATCATGCATGGAGCACAACTGCGTGTAGCCTTGCGGTCTACTCTCAGTTCAGTGGAAGGAGTCTTTGACTGTATTGACTGATTACCTGGTCATTTTTGTCTTGATAAACAAATCAATAATGATGGATCGATGAGTGATTACACTCAACTGCATCGCACCTAATAAGTTAATTGTCATGACATTGAACGCGACGACTCCAATAGTGCGCGGGTCAAAGCAAATAGCAAAGGCCTTCACTGTCCATAACAGGGATGACACGCTTTTCTTTTCCTTTTTTTATGCAATCAGTTAATTTCAAGTAGTTATGGCAAATGCCGTTTGCCGTTCACAGAAAATAGTTTTGAAAATGAAAATATTATTAAATTACAATATACAGCCAAATTATAAAGAGGTACACACAATAGTAACTCATAAAAATAAAACAAATAGGCTGTTTCAAATAAAACAATCTGTATTTCAGACTGCAGATACTCAGCTGTGAATGTGGCCTTTTTGTTTGGGAAAATAAAGAAAAGATAAGGGGAAACTGACGCACATACTTTCAATTTACCGAGGACAACTTTAACAAAGTAGTCGTGTCGGTTTATGAGAAAGTGTTCATGTTTACCCTAATTTCAAACTAAACAAGTACATGCCAATTTACTTTGATGGCCGTGACTAATACACATGGGTCATTCCATATGGGGTCCGAAAGTGTGACATTTCAGGACACATTCTTTATTGCCTTCTATCTCCACTAGTGATTATGTAAAGCAAAGTACCTGCCAAACAAGTAACAAAAATAGTGGAATGTGAATTTTAACGATACTTGATGGAAAATTACACAGGTCAGGTGTAACAGGGACACCCAAAAAAAATTACTCTTTTGGACCCCAAATTTCTGGAATGACCCACATGTACAATAACTCTATGCTACTGGTAATGTCGACATCTTTTAAAGGTAGTATACACCATTTGCAAACATAAAAAAAAAAAACTACTGAATTATTACGAAATACCGTACTATACTGTAAGTAAATAGCAGTCTCAAGCATCCTGTAAAATCATGGCACCTGGTGTGCTGTCGTTTTCAAGAAAAGTGGAAATTTATATCGTTTTCCAACGATTGGCAGCCGACAGCCTTTGGAAATAGTCTAGTTCCCCGACCAGATAATTCCCTGACGTCTATAAATTACCCTGTTTTGCCCACGATATGGTCAGGGAACCAGACTACTAGAACATATTTTGTTTCCCTCTGTTTTTCCAGCATCTATGCACACAAAACAGGTCAGTGTTACAGTATTTGCTAGCACGCTACAAAATACTAACCCCCAAATCCGTTTATTTCTGAAAATTACAGCAAAGGCAAATCGTGTATACTACTTTTAAACGTAACAAGAGTTTTTCCTTGGTTTGCCATGGAATCATTAAGAATAATAATAGCAGGTGTATGGCAAGCAGACAAGACAGGTGGTTTCCTGTCTGTAAATTTCTTCAAGATCTATGGAACAGAAAACTCCGGAAACTTCTAAAGCCAACTCAGCCGAAGGAGATTAGGGGTTTGAACCAACGGTCTCAACATTAAACCGGCACTATAAACATCGACAGCGTAAGTCGGTTCCCTCTTTTTGCCCTATTTCCAAGTGTTTCTTTTAAAGACATTTTTTACACAATTCGAGTGTACACAACATTAAGGAATACTTTTTAACGGACATGCCTACAAGCAAAAGTCCGGCGTTGAATATCTGAAGCAACTCCACACGTATTGAGTAGCAAGTACGGTTGCATGACCCTTTCGATACATATAAACTGTAATAATTAGACCTACATTGGAATGATCCTTTCCAAGAAAATGTTAAAAAATTGAGGTCGTTTAAGGGCATCATCTTTGAATTAACTTATGATGGACCTTCACGGAAATAAATATTGTTTACGTAGTACTGGGGCATGTAAGACGGATCTAATAATGTTTCACATTGACTGTGAACATTATCGCCATTATCAAGTACGCCCATACACATATATCAATTAAATGTACCGTACTTCACCAACTCTCCCCTGCAAATCTGTGCACTCCGCGAAGATTATGGCCGTCTTATTGCCTTGTCATACCGCATTTTCGTCTCCATCATATGACGAACGTCTTTCGAATTCAATCAAGGTTGTCATGTCAATTTTTGTCATTTCCATTTCGATGACTACGTACATATATATCTAATTTCTAAATTAATCTGCCGTACATGTATATTCTAACTTGTCATCCTCTGCGACAAATACAGTCTGGTAATTGTTGATCAAATTGGGCCCAAAACCAATGTCTATAGGGTATCTGCACGTCGTCTGCACCCATAGTTTTCAGTTAAAAGGACAATAGGCTATTATGTAAATCGATTGTTCAATCACCGATCAGATGCTGGGCGTTTAAGCTCCCCATTTGTTTGAATTTTCCCCTTTAGTCCCCGTTTAGGCCCCTTTCTCTCACGATTAACCGCCATGCGCATAATAAATACATTCGTGAATTGATTGCATTTCTTTACCCGTGGTATGCTTAAACAGTAAATACTGGTTTCCACTGGGGCCCTGCATCATAATACATTACAAATTACTACATGAACAGACAAAAGAAAAATCGCAAAATAAAGCATATGAAAATGAAATAAGGTACGAAAAAAAAACATACAAACAACAATACAGCATTGTTAGGGGAACTATCATTGGGAAAGTTAAAGCAATAAAAATGCACTGTATTTACGCTAAAGTACATATCTTAAAATACAAATTTTAAAGATGCTGTGTCCATGTTTTTTGGGCGTGGCCCCGAAAAATAAATTTTCAAATAGAACATAATTTGTTGTCATTATATAAGTTATGAGCTTTCCGATGATACATTCCACCAAAGGAATGGACTGAAGATAAGTAACGCAGTTAAGTTTTGATTGGTGCAATAGGAGTGGGACACTTCTATTCTTGCAGTGTTAATGTATTGGGCAATCATCACGCGTAACAGATTGCAGAACGTAGTATATAAGTATTGCAGCTTTAAGCCAAATATTCCCCAAGTACGGGACAGGAGAAAAACCCGCCAAAAAATCTTTCGGGAAAAGAGAAAAAAGGGAAATTCCAACTGGGCTCCAAGTTTCCTTGGCAACCAAGTTTGTTAACTCCGCAGAACAGCACAGATTTTGGCTGGATACATTGAATGGGAGTGTGTAGGCTACATATTATTAGCAGACGTATTATTGACTGGACGTTTTACGAAGTTCAGATTTGAATAGAAGTTCTCAATTGTACATACAAATTATTCCACATAAGTGCACTGGTTACACAAAAACTCAGGAAATATCACTCCTTTTCGCACCCTCCCCCCCCCCCCCCCCCCCAAATCATATAAAAGCTCCACCACGCGTTTTGGGTTCTCCCCTCCCACCCCACACCTTTAAAATATTGTTTCAGTTCGAAAACCGAAGGGTTCAGTTTTGACCGAGTTCCTTTTAAGTTCGGCACTCACTCCTGATCAGACTGGGTACTGGCAAACACCCACTGCATTATCTTGGCCAATATGATACATTTACAACAAAGAGTAAAAAAATAAAGACACCTGCTTAATCCCCTATCAGCTGCTAGAGTACGGTATCGTATCTCAACAAAGCCCAATCTGAGAAATTTTACTGGATAAATTAAACGGTCTGCCAATACCAACTGTATCCTGAAAATACCACAGCATTCTGTATACAAATGCTCGATATTGCTGCAAGTTATGGAATTGATTTGGTTCAACTGTTGCTGATTGTAGGAATCAATCATCTGATCATTATATAGCATTATGTATAGCATAGCAATTTGTCTAATTAGCCGTCAAATTTTCTGCCCCAGAAAATCCATGAGTTCTTGGGGGTGGTGTGCTCTTATCGTAAAAAGGAACATGATTGTGAGAGAAGGAATTACTGGCTTCAAAAGTTTGAAGCTCAAGTCTTGTGAATGTGTGATAGTTGTACTTTCAGCCGTCGCACAGCACAGCATGCACAGATCAATCCTCGTCCTCTCCGATAGAAGTCCGTAAACGTTATCTTAAATCTGAACCCCAGACAAAAACCACAAAAGCAACAAGTACATGCCCGTCTGCGCCCACCCCCCTGCGGCACCCCCCCCCCCCCCCGCCCCCCCCCCCCCCCCCCCCCGCGCCCCCTGCCCCCCCCCCCCCCGTTTATCGACCACATGATGTATCTTTTTGCAACGTGGCCTTCTAGCTGCAATGGACCGTAGTTCATCATTCGTTTTGTGAAATATAGAATAAATCAAGCAATACAATTCAATACAACGAATGAATAACAGCGATCTAAGATGTACTGTTAGGAACAAATACATGTTGTATGTATATTTCCATTAAAACTATCTTCTTTTTAGAAGTCAGGTCCTCAATTAATTCGGCGTTATATATCGGTATGCTTTAGCGAGTAGACCTATGCTGTCTTATAATTCGACAATTAGTGAGCACTGAGCAACCAATATAGTAACTTATCTTAAAATATGGACATTAAAAAACGACTTAATTTTTAGAAGTACTGTACACGTTCGAGTGAGGTCCGGAATCGTCATTCAGCATAACAGTGTAACACTTTCCCCTGTCACCAATGCATCGGCGATACAACAAAGCATAGAAATGCAAACGGAAGTATGTACATTTGGATCCATCAACGTGCTGATGATATAGTGGTTTTCGTTATCTTTGCATCATGTCCATCTAGTTGTGTGCTGAAGGTGGTCTTTCATCACTCCTATGACAGCAGGCTGGCCTGCGGCTGCATCATTCCCATTAAGCCAATACTCCCCATTCACTGCAACACACTTCAGTTCTGACACTAAGCTTATTATGAATCGCCACTGTAAATTATTAAACTGTGCACCATATACGTCACAGTCAATAACAACGCCAAACTTCACCACTAATGCATTCTAGAAATTAGCTTTTTGATCAGAGGCTCTGGACCTGGCGTACAGATGAGTTTTTACGTATGACGCGTACAGCCACTTCTAGAATCGCTATATGACTCAGCAAAGCACAGCATTTTGTTTGTAAATGCAACCCCGGGTTTTTTCCAACGCACAAAACATCATTGGTTTCAGGGATACATTCTTTTTACAGTTTCCCTCTTAGGTGGACAATCTACTCAACGACAACCCTTTTAACGGAGTCGATTCGAGGTAGTCCCAATGGATGGAAAGACGCGGCCGCTTACATGTCCCTCTTCTCTCCCTGTCTTATTCACCAGACAGTGGACTTGAATGAAAGAGTAATTGCAGGCGCATGGGTAACAAGCAGAGTGGCTGTGGTTGATGGACAAGAGAACTAACTCAGGATATCTCTAGCACTCCATTTCAATCAGGTTCCGCCCCATTACTCCCGATTGCAGGATAGGCGCCATATTGTGAAAAGCTTCAAGGGTTAACTTAAATTCACACAATGATGCCGTTATTTTTTTCAGACATGAAATGTATGATTGAAAATTAAAACTTCTGTGCACGCTACACCCATGAACGTAGTGAAATTGCCGTGTGGGTTGACTAATGGAAGATAAACATCAAGTGCAAGGTGAAAGCTACTTGTAGGAACACGTGTGCTGTCTAATGCGATCTTCCTCCCATGGGAGAAGACAGGGGGACTAATACAGCAGGCCGGGAGTGCTATCCACCAATCGATGCAAGCAAATAATGGACGTGATGGGCAAATGATGCGGCCCACTGGCCAAGCAAGTCCTTTGATGGACTTCAGATCAAACCTCGTCT
The DNA here is from genome assembly GCA_037893225.1 of Hippasteria phrygiana. Lineage (NCBI taxonomy): Eukaryota > Metazoa > Echinodermata > Asteroidea > Valvatida > Goniasteridae > Hippasteria > Hippasteria phrygiana. The sequence continues at coordinate 166,070 of JAZGUH010000094.1, forward strand.
TCTAACCACTACACTATGCAGGCACTGGCCTGCCTGCTAACTAACTGCTAAAGTTCTCTCGTCGTTCCCACGAGAGTGACATGTGGAATCCTATATAACGGTGCGATGGATGCACCTTTCCAGAAATGCCCAACTCACTCACATCAGCCATTCCCTTTCGAAAAATGTTAACACTGTCTGTATGAAGTACACTTCGCAGTACAGGCTAGTGAGTACTATACCTCAAACAAATATCTCACGGCATTAGCCGCATAAAGTTACCAGAGGTAGTATAATTTTTTTTAGTGAACAAAGAAAATTGGCAGGAGCGGGATTTGAACCTGCGAACTCCGGAATACCGTACCGGTGCTCTACCAACTGAGCTATCTTGCCCTGTGTTGGCGGTCTCCCAAATTTTAAGGGTCTTTCTTCTGGAGGGGGCACTTTTACAAAGTCTATCGCACAAAATACAAACTAGTAACTTTTACATGTCACTGCATAGTCATCAAAGGCATATCTGTATGTAATATTGACAGATAAGCCATTATATTTGTGTAATAGCAAAATCGTAAGCGAGATCAACGAGTAATAAAGAACCGACCAGACGCGGAATCAGAAGAACACTAAATGAAATCATCATAATGAAGAAACACTGATGGTCTAAGGCGTAGGAAGGGTGGTTTTTCTCCATCCATCTTCAAAGTTTATTAACTTTATTTCATTAAAGGCAATCATTTAATTCCATCTTTATGCAAATTCTAATGTGGAACAAATAGGTTGTAAAGAGGGATTTAGTTGTTTTCAATCTTGCAGACATGGAAAGTGTTTAAAGCTGAAAACTTTCATTTGCTGGATTTCCCACCAACCAACGAAATATTTTTGAACGAAAAGAATATGTGCTGTACGCATAAAGTTGACCCTACACATTACCGGTAGCATTATCCCGCTCATTTTGAATTTAAACTTATGTATTACTTATTTTTTTGGAAAGCTCATAATTTATCTAATGCTACAAAATTACAAATTAAATTTTTTTTAAATTGTTTTTGGGGGTGCCACGCCCAAAAAGCACGGACACAGCATATTTGATATCACTACAATACGCTTTGCAAATTAAGTTCACTTTTGTCGATTACCACATATATTTGTTATTTCTTAAATCTAATAGGTTCATCATAATATTATGGCATGCTTTTAGCGATTAATCCGAAAATCATACATACTCCTTCCGTCGAGCACGTCATTGTTTCTGTACCAAGATCCACAGCCTTAAGGCATTGACTAGTTATAAGCTTTCCTCAATGCTTTTCAGTCAATAGTACCGACCGACCAATGTACTTTCCAAGTGACACTCCCCGCCAAACCAACTCAAACATCGTCCGAACACCAGACAGCTCCATCCAACTGCAACAAATCCTGCACAGGTTATATGGACTAATAACGTTTTTGTGCTCATCATTCGAAAAGCATCGCCGTCTATAGAAAAAAGAACGTGACAAAGACTGCAAAGGGCGAAGTAACGTCAAGAGGTGCTGCGAGTGGAGAAGAGTAGAAATAATATAGCCTGAAAGCCACGGGTATAATTGCACATTTCGGGGTTATTTGAGAGAGGGGTATCGTCTTCCACCGTAAGTCTGTCTTTATCATCTCTTTAACGATATTTGTCACCATTGGTCTTTCCGGTTGAATGGAAACCCAAATCCCTTCATATTGTCTTCTCACTTACGCTAAGCTCTCCATTCACAATGTGCTATAGGAACGGAGCCTTCTACTTTGAGAAGCCTATCGAGACGTCAATGAGTGGAAAGCTTCCTCACTTCATAACTGTTATACACATTCTTCTTCAACACTTGAATTCCCTCGACTTGGCGAATTGTAACGATATTGGTACCAAAATATTCAGTGAAAATACTACTCAAATTTATGCAATCCAGTACAGAAACCGCGAGAAAACATCAATATTTTTAATTCAGAATTACTTAAGTTAATACAGAGTTAAATGGCAGTTTTGTGCATACTGTTGGCAGATTCATGCTTTGCGATAGACGTCGCCTCAATCATGGGATCTTGGTTCATGAGCCGACTTCGCCGACTATAAAACACTTCCCCCATCCCACCTACATGTAGTGCAATGAGTAAGGGCCAAATTATAGGTTAAATTCTGAAAGCATAATTTAACTGCCATAATTTTTTGTGACAGCGTCAAGGCAAAACATCTGACATAAATTTGGCTGTACTATATTATAACAGATTACCAACTTTCAAAAATGTCTGTGAATGGACATTTTTTCAAGCAAATTTCTTAGTTAAATTTCACGAAAAGGGGGTTTTAAGTATTCGAAATATTGAATTTAAGCAGAATTTGTCGGCCTGGACAATGAACTGTCCCCCAAAGGTATTTGGCATTCTAAAGTCAAAAGAATCCTTAACTACTTTTGTTGTAGGCAAAGTAGGGCCATATTTAAAAGTTAAATCTCTATACATGTACATGCAGGGGCGGATCCAGGAATTTTTGCAGCGGGTGATTTCTTAAATTTGCCCAGAAAAGTGACTCCCAAAATGTTCCGCCTGCGAAAAAAAATTACAAGCGGGGAAGGGGGCCTGATACACTTTCTAACCGTTGGTGGCGCCATTTAACCTCCATAGGAAAAATAAGACCTGTATTTGCAAGGCGTAGGCCCCTACAAGAAAAAGCAAAAAAACAAAAACAAAAACAAAACAAAAATTTGGCAACGAGCAGGAAAGGTTTCGACCCCCCCCCCCCCCTGACATGTATGTTGCTACTCTCCACCATAAACTAATACACATGAATGCGACGGCACTGTGCATATATTTAGGCAAAGAGCAACATTGTATTGATTTGGTGTGCTCAACATGGGCGTCGCGAGGGGTGGGCAAGGGGGGCAACTCCCCCCCCCCCCCCCCCCCCCAGAAAATTACCAACAAAAAGGAGAAAAATATTTTTAAAATTAATAAAAAAAGAAGACGAGGTGTCATATTACTGTTAATTTAATGCACATTTACAACATGGGCGTCCGGCGTGTCAATGGTGGTGGGGTGGGCAAATGTCTCCCCCCCAACCCCCAACCCCCCAACCCCCCAACCCCCCAACCCCCCACCCACCCACCCACCCACCCACCCTCGAAAAAGAATGACAAATTGAGAATATGCCAGAGAAAGTACAAGTAATTTGGGATTTTCCCACCTCTAGAAAAAATCCTGGCGACGCCCATGGTGCTCAACTTGATTTTAAAAAATATGACAGATTTTCGGCCCGTCTGTACTAAGGGTCATAATAAGATACATGTACTTTCAACCTATTTTGATTTTTGGGTAATGTGCTAAATAAACGTAGATTAATAATATCATGTCAATTAACCCCAGGGGGTATTTTTCCTATGGTGGTAAAAGTAACCTTAAAATACTAAGCCAAATCAGAAACTCAATACGCCTGCGCGGAAATTGAAAAAAATGGATAAACAAACTTTCACCATGTGATGGAGGATACCAGAAAAATTTACACTGAAAGAAATTCACAAGCACTTGGGGAAACATCTTTTTCAACAGATCACAGTTCTTGCTGCACATTTACGGATCTGTTGTTATTTTTCGGAGGTGGGGGTGTAAATGCGTGAAAAATTGAAAAAATCAAAATTTGGTCACCCGTTTCCCCATCGACTTGTGCACAAACTCGAGCCGTGTTTATCCAACAGTGACCAGTAATAGGCCTACTGCACACGCGCTATACAGTCGTCTAATTTGGCTGATTGCTTTTCCTTTTAACACGGCTTATAGCCTCGAAATAAATGTTTACAAATCGCCATGATATATTATTAAAAAGATACTTATTAGAAGGGAACAGACGTTTTCTGAGGCCTATGTAAGTGCATGCAAATGATTTCATGTTACTTTTCAATCAGAAATTATTTCCAAAAATTAAATTTTAATGGTAAAGATGCTTAGGCCTACTCCATTGCATAAAGTGACTCCGAAGCAGTCTGAAAATACAAAACCTTACCTAAACAACAACGGATACCCAAATATAATTCATGAAGCAGATAAGAAAAGTAAATCTGCATTCCTACCTGATGTAGTCTTTTTTGCAGAGAATCATGCCACTCTTTGAGAAGCAAGACGGACCCACTTCGCCTAGTTGTACACTGCAACACGAACATTTCAGGCAGCCCGTATGCCAAAACCTATCAACAGCGTGCAGAAGAAATCTGTCCATGATTTTACAGCCACAACCAGCACAGCATCTAACAATGTTGTTGTTGTTATTGTTGTTGCCAGTTGATCGGCTCTCTTTGCTGATTTCACTTTGTACTGCAAAATAAAACACATTCAAATTGTCATCACAAAACTGTATTCAAAATCTGTATTCAAAAACTACATTTCTTGGCACATGGAAGATTTTAATTCCAGTGTGTAGAAAACATTGTTCCAAGAGCCCTTCTTTCTGGAATTTGAAGTTTGTTTGAGAACTGTATGCACTATGTAGCACTTGCACTGCGTTCTTGATAATGACCCAGGCTAATGTGATTCTACTGATCAGAGATCACACAGCCCCGCATCGTTCCCTCTCTCACGCCCTTGATTGCATGCCGCCAGTTGTACATACACACAACGGCAGTTGCAATATTATTTCCACATCAGATACTTGATTAATGACCGCACTATCTGTAACTAAATTATTTTTGTACATGCTTGAGTATTACGTTCCCTTACGTCGTGAACATCTGGTGCTTAACGCTTTATTAGGTCTGGGCAGCGCCAGACAAATTTGATAAAAATGGGTAATTCATCATTTTGTACAGTCAAAGCATGGTTGAGACAGGTCAGGTGTCGTGTGTCATAAACGTACCCATGGCCCATGTGCATGCAGTGCGTTTCCATGATCATAGACCCATGTGTGTGATGTGTACACGGGGCAGAGGTAGGTATACTCAGTTGTTTTTCGAAATTACACAATGACATGGCATCTAATAGTTCTAATGTATTGTTTAAGTTATGAATAATGACGTGACCGGTTTAAGCACAAGAAAAGTCCGTTGGAATGGGATAAAAGCTGACTCGTTTGCAAACTTTCTATATTCACACTCGGGTCAGTTTCACTGGATTCCCGTCTTCTGCGGTTGAACAAATCATGGAGGTATATAACTCCATGAACAAATCAACTTTTATCCAATGTCAAAGGACTTTTCGTTTATTTAACGTTCAAATAGGCCTACATGCCCTTTTTAGTACTTGGTTTAATCATGGAGGTATTTTTAATACCTCCATGGTTTAATACACCTCATCCCAAAAGCTTGCTGGTTCTTTGACGAGAATGTCATTGTCATATTGGTTTATGTGTACCTGGCTAGCCCACGTCATGTATTCAATATTGATTTGAAAGTGCCTTCCACATGCAGAATGAATCCTCTCTGCATTCGAACTGCACGGGCTAACTGAAGAATCCTTTTTAACGGGTCACGCGGCTCACGCCATGCGCCATTAAGCACTAAAGTACATGTATTCACTATTCAACCATTTCCAAAGAATTTGGGGGAAATATGTCAACGTACTATTTTCATTAAAAATAATCAACGAACTATTTTCATACAAAACAAAATTCCAAGGTCGAGAGTACAAGGCCCAATTATTTTGCATTATTAAATCCAAGCTGCACAAAATCCTATACGGTAATAAGTAGAGTGAAATTACATGGGACCGCTCACAGGGTGAGCAGGCGTAATTAAGTTCTCAATGGGATGGTTATCATAATAACGCCCCGGTACTCTTCCTCTAATAACGTTAGCCTGCAATTGTGCACATAAATGCTGAAGGCTTTTGTTTATGTCTGTGCTGTTGCGGTTACTAGCAATTATCCTCCATCACGACCACTATACCGCGCATCTAGGCTACTGTAAAAGCAACCGAACAAAAATGCAGGGACTTCATGTACGAATACGAGTCTCAAATTAAATTACATCCGTTTATGAAGTATGTTCAGATGCAGTGCAGAGTACATGGGCCAAATCGATTCAGAGGGTTTGGTTTATCATCCAGTTATCTTCAACGTTTACAAGCGAGTTCGGATTCGCTATTGGTGTTTTGTAATTAACCCTAACAGTCCCAAATCTTCAAATGTTAATGATTTTTAATGCACCCTAGAGAGTTAGGGTTAGTAAAACAATAATAAATTAACACATGCATTCATTATAATAAACCTTAACTAATACTCGGTTCTTGCAGAATACACGACAATAATTTTTTTTTTATGTCAGTATAAACAAGGAAACTATGGAAATAATAATCAAATTGGAAGACCATTTTGATATAATTATGAAGAATGTAAAGATTACAATACACCGTGGAACATGTTAATCAGTTTTAAAGATATACATGTAGCTTGTCACAACTATTTTCCAACGGCAATTTATTTCTTACTGTCGAATATATATTACTTCCACAAGGTTCCAAACATGCTGCAAAATTCCGAAAATAACTTTTCTTAAGGAAGTTTGGAAATGAAAACAATGCTCACAGCAAAGTACGTGCTAAAATGAAAATTTCGAGGTTTTTTTATTAAATGACCTTGACCTTTGACAAGCAAATAATTAAAACATAAAAGCTGTAACCCACTCGGATGAATTTTACAAAATCCTCTTTATTCTAAACGGGTTATTGCAGCTGTCGAATTCCAGACAGTGGTCTACAAAAACGCACTCAACCCATGCGGTTAATTTGCGATCATCACAACGGTCAATGAACACCGATGTAATGAAGCGATTAAAAGAACAAGTAATATTAGAGTCTGGATACAGCACAAGGAATCGCTAGTTTTGTTGGCTGTTGTGTCAGTCTGTGTAATCATCAAAGCTGATATGTCCGTTAATGGAGGAAAATTGTATTTTTGAACGAAATAAGCCCTTACTACAATGTGCATTCTATTTTTGTCTTCCTGTTTTTTACGCGCGAAGATTAATCTACATTAAATACCGTAGTAATTAGGGGCCCTCAAGTTCCCAATTGATTCGAGATTCAAACATCAAATCTGCTACTGTCGGTCGATTTTTTGTGTGGAATGTCTTATTTGGAAACTCACAACTTATCTAATTCTAACAAATTAGCCATTCAATTTGAAAACATGTTTGTCATGGTGATAAACCCCAAAAGTACGGACAGCAGCTTTATTATAGGTTAACATTTATTGATGAAGAAATGGAACAACAACTTTGAAATTCAATTAGCCCTATTAGTATTACGAATGGTTTCAGCACCAAAAGCTATGACCTCGTCGGTGGTATATCATTAATCATCGAACAGAGGGCATATTATCAAGTATGCTGGTTTGAATTGAATGGAACCTGGGCAGACTGTACATGTATATCTTAAATGGTGTACTTACCTACATCACAGCCAGCTACAGAGTCTATGGTTTGCGCCATGTTAGATGCAGTGTATCCTCAGCATGAATACACCAGTTCATGTAAACGATGCCAAGACGGTTGGTATAAAACGAGTCTAATTCTGGTGGAGTTGGTCAAGTTTTTATCTTCAAATCAGTCAATGCTTTATCGCACTTTTGACGTGCTTGGTATTAGGTTTGTTTTGCTTTGTTTCGAGCACTACAAAATGTCTAAACGATCGTTCTCACTGTCACTACTCTTGCACTTGACTTAGTACCTGTGTCGTACAGAAGAATAAACCGTCTTGGCTGCTGCTCAAACAGTCTGGGCCCAATGGCATACCTTCCGTCCTGCTCACTGTTTGGCTGATGACCGTGGTGAAATGTGCCCCTGATTTCCTTGGGGTGACTGAAGCACGGGCCATGTAGGGCCTGGGATCCGACTATTATTATTATATCCTGCAGTCTAGTCAGGCAACGTTTACGACAGTCGAACCTAGTAGTACAAGTACGAGTGAATGCTTATCGGTTGCTGTTTGTCTGGACTGCTTGGCATGGCACCCGTCGGTCGGTCGACGGTCGGTACTCGTAGTGTACGGTCACTCCATTCTTGTACGTAGGTTAAGCTAGACGTCTACCTGTCGGTGAAAAAAAGCAGTTTGGTTTACAGGTAGGACTTGCCATCAAGGCCCAACGATTTGACCTAACCAAAACCAATGACACAAACATCAGCTATGTTGTGTAGACAGACAGAAATGTACACTGCAGTGCAGGAGATGTTCTCTGTATTGTGTGTGAAGTGTACCTGTACATGTCCATGTACACTGTACGTACACAGCTCGTGCCTATGCTAACTCCCGACGTGACGAATGAATGACCGCAGAGCGCCAGTTGAAAACAAACCGTGGTGTGCTCCAGTGGAAGGTTCAGCCGGTTAATGATTACACGACGGTGGCGGGAAATGGGGGCAGCCAAGCCGGTTGTGTGTACACACATCTAGTCAGTGCGACGCTGAGTAATGAACTTGCCATTCAGGGCAAATCACATGTGGTTTAAGCAGGCAACAAAAGAAGGCTTTCAACGAGAAATAAATGGCCGCATTTAATATGTCATGTGTTATTATAGTTTTCTCACTCATTCGTATGAAATGGATGCGTCCATTCACCAGTAGGGGTATGCCTTTTTAGGAGGGGATTTTTAGTCTTTCAGGTAAGCTCATCTCAGACATTTTACATTTTACAGGTTACCTTGCTTATGATGCCAAGCGTAATGCTTAATTCAGCGTTAAGCAGGGAGAGTAAAAGACGGGTGCGTTAAGCTTAATGGTAATGGTGGAAGTGGCACCTCGGGGTTTGAAATGAACGAAGTGAATGGCACAACCAACAATAGTTAATGAGTCCATATGCCCTCGCAACGAGCCCTCACCACTCAGCGACATAATCAATTACACTACGTCTCTCTTCAATAATCACTCCTTTTTCTTCTTCCATTTACGAACCCAATTATTCGTTCGATTCTAATATCTTCCACCATTTAATGCCGGACGGGGGGGAACAGCTGCGCGCAACGGCATTCTTCCATCAATAAGGAAATGAAGGTACGTGATGGCAGTGACAAGCCTGCAATAGTGGACTGGCCGGACACTAATGCAATTTCGCTTCTTAGATTGAAAGCTCCTCTTACTATTATGTCTCCTCTTGATAAGTGAAGGTCCGACTATAGCAGAAGATTGCACCATAGCTTCCGGCATGTTCCCAGTTCATTTCCATCCTCAATATCAATCACACAAAGTGGGTCTCCTTTCTTTCTTGTTTACTTTCCTCAAAACACAACGTAATTTAGATTTTTGCGCTTTTAATCAGAGTGTCCTGTCTCTCTTGTTTTGCATCCTCATAAGATTGTAAGTTTGATCACTATATATATATATATATATATCGAAACATAAACAAATCATTTGATTTTGATTCTTGTAGATGACAGGATTTGTTTGCATGTCTGCGGTATACTTAAAATTTTGATCACATCTGTAACTTTAAATGCGATTATTTCGTTTCAGGGTGCTTGAAAAACAGTTGTTTTTTGTTACTTCTTTTAAGTCCTTCCCGTGATGTTGCTGAGTTAAGGCTCGTAATAGGCAAAAGGTTAAAAAAAACCTGATGGGATATTGTCCATGTCGTAGTTTCATTCACGTTTGAACGAACGAGTAAAAAGCAAGATCATGCACATCATGCCAAACTTAGGTCTCACCTTTAAGTTAAAGTAGTGTATTTGTTTTTGCTGTAATTTTCAGAAATAAATGGATTTGGGGGGTTAGTATTTTATAGCGTGCTAGCAAATACTGTAACACTGACCTGTTTAAAGTTTTGTGTGCATAGATGCTGGGAAAATAGACAGAGAGAAAAAAATCTGTTCTTAGTAGACTGGTTCCCCGCATACGGTACTTTAGACAAAACGCAGCAATTTATAGACGTCAGTGAATTATCAGATCGGGGAACTAGACTATTTCCAACGATTGTCGGCCGACAATCGTTGGAAAACAATAGGGATTTCCACTTTTCTTGAAAACGACAGCACACCAGGTGCCATGATTTCACAGGATGCTCGAGACTGCTTTTACTTACAGTCTAGTATGGTATTTCGTAATAATTCAGTAATTTTGTTTTTTTGATGTTTGGAAATGCTGTATACTACCTTTAAAACGAGGCGATGGTAGGGAAGGCGGAGTTTTGGGTGTGGACTGATCTTGATAAGGCTCCCTCCACTTCGCGTTCGCGTTGGGAGGTAGTCATGCTAGCCAATGCCCGGCTTCCTGCGTGAAACACACTCTACAGCCCGTGCAGAAACCATCAGTGCTATCATTAATCCCGTCAGAACAATCTGCCTCGTGCGGCTTTTACTGATTGCCTCCAACAATCTAACTTCATGCTCTCTTTTCGCATAAAATTAGCTGGAAATTGACGGTGTTTGTCAGCGTGCTGTACAAGTGGGAAGTGATAATTAGAAAGCAAGAGATCTGGATGACATGTTAATGCACCGGAGATGGTCCACGTATCGCCATTGCGCACTGTCTGCTGCTGGATGATTGACGCACACTGGAAACTTCCTTTAACTGCTCTTCGCATAATACAAATTACTTTCCCCCTTTTTCAACAACCGAGACTACTGCAAGCTGCATGAACAACTGTCAGTAACGGAACTAATTTAGGGTCAGCCGATAATATTAAAGCAAGGAGACAGTTTATGCATAGGCAGCCCATATAAATCAAAATGGCTATGGCACTTTTCACTCCGAAAGAATGAGAAGTAAAAACTCCTATTTCCAATTAAGAACTTTATTATTAGTACTGTTCTCCCTCAGGGCCCAGTTTGAATTGAGCGCAGACGACGAACGAAATTTTAGTTTGAGTAGCCACAGGAATACCCCGGAACAATTATTCCTCGGAGAAACGCACGCAATCAGGTATAGGGACTGAAAACTCAATGCACATAGTGCACGACGGGAATCAAACCGAGGTCACCAGAGGTGGAAGGCAAGTAAATAGCCACTGCACCAACCTGACCGCCCAGAACTTTTACTTTTTAAGCCCCGGTATTGTCCGAGCGGCCATCTCACTTGCAGATTTCCAAATCAGAATCAGAATACATCTTCTTTAATATTAAATCAATTATCAACCTTAAAATGTGTTTTAACGTAGTATACAACATTTGCTATTGCTGTTTTATTAGAAATGAATGGAATTGGGGGTTAGTAGTTTATAGCAAATACTGCAACACGGAGTTTTGTGTGCATAGATGCTGGGAAAACAGAGAAAAAATGCTGTTCTTGTAGTCTGGTTCAATGATCCTTCCTCAGACAAAAGGGAGCAATTAATAGATGTCAGGGAATTATCAGGTCAGGGAACTAGACTATTTCCAATGATGGTCGGCCGACCATCACTGGAAATTGATTTTTAAAAATCACTTCTTTTGAAAATGTCAGTATTTTTTTTATGTTTGCAAATGTTGTATATTACCTTTAACTGATAGTTTCGGGTCAACAGACAATCGGAGGGGGGTTGCCAAGGTGATGAGGAATACAAATAAGAATTGAAGATGACAACCTCTATTGTAAGGCATACTTATTCATGAAATAAGAAGTTATGGTTGACCTAAAAAAGTTGCGAATCGTTTTATTTTTTGTTCAAGGTCAAATACCAAATATATATACGAAGATTATTAAAACGGGTTTCTGAGAATATTAGCTGCAACACTATTTCGCTTATCAAACTTGTATGAATGGTTGGCCTTGGCTGACACCTGAATAGTATCAATTTGGGTCAAATGTGAAAGGGCAAGGACACAATGGAAAGGAATTTCTAAAACAACAACAAATTACAAATCATACTTTTCATCAAACGTATATAGGCCTAAATGGTTAACGAAAAAAGGCTCATCGGTTTCAGGGTCAGAAGGTAAAATATTTTAATCACAATGGGGTTTCGTTTTGGTATTTTTTTTGGGGGGGGGAGGTGTTGGACTATCTTTTGAGACTTGGTTGAGGGACTTCAACAGCTTTGCTACGAGGCATTTGTATTTTTGCCGACTCCATTGGGCTGCCTCTATTAAGCACATACCGGTACTAAATATGACATAGCACATGAATAAGTGAATTACAGTCATTAATACAACTGCTTCACGTTTTTGTTATTAGTGATATGTTTATTGCTGGGAAGTAAAGTGTCGATTGGAATCCCAATGTCAGCAACTCTAACAAATCGCTATAGAACTAAGAGGCACTACTTGAACGCTTAAGACAAAAGTAGATGTATTTTTAAATTACGGTTATGATAGAGAAGCTCCAACCTAAACCAAGTGTGTCTTACCAAAGTGAACTATCTCAATATACGAGGTGACGAGCGTATGTCTTCAGTATTCAGTCAAAACTAAAAACCATGTTTCACTGTGTTTTATCCATGACATAAACATAAACAACGAATAAGATATTAGTTTTTGAAAATGAAGAAACGTTCAGAAGATTACATATGATAGCTTTGGTAATGTTCAAAAACCAAATTGATTAGTTTCAATCTGAATGCTTACTGTTTATATATTTCCATCTGAAATGCTGTCATCCTAGAGAAAATTCTATCTAAAGACTTACAATAATTTAGCAATCAAAATAAGCCTATCATATGAACGTGCACAAAATTACTGCTATTTTCTCATGATTCGGATGACGGACTGAGCGCCAACTTACACACGTTTGTTATTTAATGTATATGACGAATCATGGAAAGTATATACGAAAACTGCCTGCAACTGTATGTTGTCAGCTCTGCCAATTCTACATTATAACTTTGAATTGAATATGCAATTGAATTGCTTATTTTGTTAGCATTAGATACGTTTTGAGCATTGGATAAGTTATGAACTTTCCAATGAGACATTTCACCTCAAAATATCCCTCTGGTAATACTTTATTCAGGCAATTCACACAAAAATACACAATCACACAATTATTAAGTAAAATAAATAATAAAATATAGGACAAGAAATTACACAGAAAATATAACACGATAAAGAAAAAAACGCACTACATAAACGCACAACAAAACGCACTACAAACCAAAACAAAAACGCACTAAACCATGAAAAACCAGCAGATAAACGCAAGCAACGAAAACACAAGGAAAGAGGAGACAACCGGACAAACAGAAGACCAAGAAACAACAGACGAAACAAAAATCTGGGCTGCCTAGGAGAAAGACAAAAGTGAAATAAAACACTATCACCAAAGGGGTGTGTCACTCTGATGTAACATGCGTGAAATTTCAAAGTTAGAATTAAGAGCGGGACACTCCTAATTCTTACAGTGTAGTATTCGGGGATCCCCCACAACAGCTCCATTCAAAAGTTCACTTTTCTTCCATAATTAATTAATAGGCGGAAAATCAATGCACGGATATAGAAGTTTTAAGTAACCGTTATCAGACACAAACAATGACTCACAAACGTACATTCTCTATCTTGTGTAGGCTATATATGTATTTGATGAGGCACACTATTCCCAAACCGGAATCGATCTGGGAAACGAGATTACATGATCTGACTTATATATAGAAACGACATCACTGCCACTGCATTACTGTATGGAGGATCATTTTCTTTTGTCACTTTATGCAGTGACATGTTATGAAATAACAAATGACGTTTCCTATCCAAATATTGTCATTAAAAGCTCTATTGACCAAATTAATTTTCGGAACGAAATTAGATTATGTCGATTTGGCGTACCGATATGTACTACCATCATGCTTTGCCCGATATACAATCAATCAGAGAAGACAAAGTCCACAATCAACTTCGTCTTCTCGCCTTCATGATATGCACTGCATCTTTAATCCACAAGGAAAGACCCCGTTCATTGTAAGCTTATATTCTCATAAACAGACAAGAGAACTGACTGGAAAATCTCACTTATACACGTTCATTATTGAGCCATAGGCCTTCTTCTGCCATTTATCCTACAGGTAGCTGGCATATATGCATATACATGAGGCGAACGTGCGCCTGCACTTTTAAAGAAGTGCAGTCTTCATCCAAAAGCTTTTGGCCGTCAGCTTCGGCCTGAATTCCCGCGCCCTGTCTATCTGGGTTTTTATGTCCAATTTGCTTGTTTCGTTATCCCGTCCCCTCGGGCTGCAAAGCTCGGCAATCCGGGCGGCTCAGCGCCGGTCGATCGTGAAAACCTCTTGTCTTGTGTTCGCTCACGGTGAATGGCTCCGACCGAGCTCAAACATGCTGTAAAAGACACAAAATACTTGGCCAATGTCATTCATTACAATTATTTAGTCATTCTACTCAGAAAGATTTCAATCTTTTGAACTTGGCATTTGCACAAAACCAAAGCAATCTCTTTATAGGTTACAATGCATATGAAATATGAATAAATTTAAGTGTCGTGCCGTGTTAATTAAATGCATGCAATTCGATGGATTGTGTCATACTCCATTTTGCTATACGATATAGGCCTAACGCGTAAGAAAAACTCGATTCTTGCTTCAAAAACTTCGCTCTTCCGTTTCTTTGCAAATACGCCTGTTCACTACCGGTAGCGTAAGAAACCAAGTAAACAATATCTAGTTCAATTTATTTTCACATGATCTTACAACAATTCAACCATGATCTAAATGCGTATTTTCAAATAAAAGGAAGGTGGTGGTTTCAATTCTTTTAAAATTCTTCCTATTTAGTTAAGCAAGAAGGCATTATTCTATTTGGTAATACAATGAAGTCCTTGGCAAAAGAACATAATAGAAGTTCAAAATAATATTCCTTCAAAAAACATCAAGAATTTGTAAATGTTGTTTAGAAATGAATTCCCAACGAACTATTTATTATAGAAATCAACTTACGCAAGGAACTTTCTCAAACTAAATGAAGAAACTGTTGAACATTTTGTATATTGCTACATATTTTATGCCTAAACATGGAAATAACGCTGTTCCATAATCATTGGTTGATAATAATCCTAATGCATTGTCCCTTTAACAAAACCCTACATTCACCGTTTTGGGCTAACTAACTCACATTCAATCAACATGTCAGCCCTTTAGTTAATTCATGTCATGTGTTGCGACTATTTACAGACCTTGAATCCGTTTGATGGCTTGGCAGGCATTAGTGTTGTCAATACTTTCGAATTATTGAAAAGGTGGCTGGTTTGACCTACTCTTCCTACCCTCTGACTACTATTTGCTGTGCCAACAACGCAATTGAAAAGTTCTACACATGCATATGCAGTTACTAAAATAATCTATAAGGCCGAGGTTCTACTAAAAAGCCACGAATGCGATTTTCGCGAAAAGGATAAAAGAATATCGTTGAATGTGGTCAAACCCTGAATGTATGTTCAGATCCATGTGTCAGATCACCTGGTAGAATGCAAATAGAAAGTCATTCCAAGTCGATTTGAAAATTCTTCATTTTTATTAAAACGAGAGAGCTAGCCCTTTTTTCGGACGGAGTATATTCCCGTATATAATCTGACAAACTTTGAAGGAAGTAATTTTTTTTTCAAAACAGTCAATACTTCTATTTGACTAGATTCCGCGTAATAACTGTTTTTAGTTAAGTTGTAATAAATTATGACACCAACAAATAGTGTCAATAGTGCACTGCAGTCAATGATGCGCGAAATAACGAACAGTTTTAATACCGAGGATACAAATCATGAATAGTCACATTATGGTGTGCACAAAGGTCTGGCTACTTGTGTTAAGGTGACTACTATTTGTATAGATCGATGATTGATGAGATAGCAAAGCCCAATTACCTGCATCATCCATGGCGATTCAAGAGAACCTTCATTATCCCAGCCAATTCCAAAATCACACAAGTGTAATTAAAAGCACTGCAGCCCAAACAGGTCGGCTATGTTATTGGCCCAAGCTAAGCAGCTGTCCTCGCAGGAAATTAAAGCGCTTCTAAAGCACCCGGGCCAAGCAGTCAATATCCACGCGCAATATTGGCCAGGCTTCTCCGGATAATATCATTTAATTACTCCACATTTTTACGGTGAGGACCCCCAACTTGATTAGAGTGGAATTGAACTCCATGCGGGCTTTGACTGTGACGCACGGCCTTATCTAGTTTGGTGGTGTAAGGGGATTTCTCGGCGATATCATAGCCGTGTTCTGTATACAAACATTTGCACACGGTGCGTAGTTGCTGTTTATACACAGCATAAAAAGGGACACAAACCATTCCCAATTATTAAAAGTATTATACATCGTTTACTTTTGCTGTTATTTTCAGAAATAAATGGATTTGGGGGTTAGTATTTTATAGCGTGCCAGCAAAATGTGTGCATAGATGCTAGGAAAACAGAGAGAAAAAAAATTATGTTCTGGTAGTCTGGTTCCCTGACCATTATTTAAACAAAACGGAGTAATTTATAGAGTCATGGAATTATCAGGTCGGGGAACTAGACTATTTCCAACAATTGTCTGCCGATAATCGTTGGAAAACGATATACATTTCCACTTTTCTTGAAAACGGCAGCACACCAGGTGCCCTGATTTCACAAGATGATTGAGACTGCTATTTACTTACAGTCTATATAATATAGCATTTCGTAATAATTCAGTAGTTTTGTTTGTTGATGTTTGCAAATGTTGTATACTACTCATTTTAAAAGACTTTTCCATGAGCCATTTGTAAAACTCGATGCTGTAAAAGAATTAATTTAATAGTCTTTTTTTTATTAACGCATTTGAACTACAGTCTGCTGTACGCCATGTTTTCCTAATTCCATAGTTACCGGTACTTATTGCCCACAGTAAGCATTGCGGATGATGTTTTAAGCACAACCATACAAAGGCAGTACACTTTCTGTCTAACTAAAACATTACTTTGATTTAATGGGTAATAAAACAATTTCTGCTCGACATTGTTTTACACAATAATTTCCGTTTTACAGTTTGAATAATACCGGTTACGCCGCTCGCTCTTTGTCAATTAATAGAAAATATCTGATGTCATTAATTAGAAGGTCACATTCAGTCCTCTAAGAATCAAAAAATACATGCACCTTGCAAGATACAGCGAAAAGGTCGCAAATAAAGTGAGTTTAAATAAATAAACCAGTGTATGTGTATATTTTACATGCAGCGACAACGTAAGATGATTTTTAAGATGAACAAATGTTGAGTGTACTTTTTCGTTGGGGTGTTTTGTAGTATACAGTATTTCGTGAAAGAGATAAAATGCCTTGTATGGAGTCTAACTCATTGCTAATTTGCTGTAGTTGTTGAGGTAGATTTTCGCAATCTTCCGGTAGCGACAATACATGTAGTTCAAAGAAACTGACAGCATAATGCATTTGTTTGATTTGGTCATACCAGTCTTATCACAGAAATCTGATCTTCACTTCCTTGGTCATCATAACGCCAGCTATTGTTATCAGGATTGTTTCCAAGGTTAAAAACTACTTTCACAATACTGTATAATAAAATTGCGTTTGATTCAAGTTTTCTTAAATCAAAAATAACCTCTGCAACACTTAGTTTAGACAACACAAAATTTGGAATAAAGCACGAACCCTTGGAGTTTTCCGTTGTTACTTCTCTGAGCAGTCGTGTCTAATACGACATACTCCCCTTCCAGTTGGCAGTAATTATGATGATAATTTTCAGATGCATCTTTATTAAATTACACAAACTGCGTTCTCCGTAAGACAAAGCGTGTTCGTCGTGGCATTTATGAACAAAAATGAAAGGCCTTTACGAAAATAAACAAACCGAATATTTGAGCTGCTGTTTTTATTGACTGTTTGCGTCGAAGATCATGAAGGGACGTGGCTCCATCGTTCCTGTTGGCATATGCCCTAATTACATGCCGGATCGTTATTTAATAAAAAAAAAGTGTTATTGGTAGAAGGGCCTGACTACCAAACAACGTCGGTGTTTCCGTTTATTTACTGTGTTTATTATGTGAACTTTATTACACGCCGCAGGTATTGCAGTGGCTATGCAGTGAGAAATATATGGACCAAATGAACATGCAACTGATTCCAGGCGTAAAATGAGCCAACGGGATAAAACGACAAACACATCGTACAAGGACTGACGTAACAATAAATTAAACTCTTAAATTATAGGTAAAAAAGAATGATAGAGATGTAATCCAATTAAATTATACAATGAACATTAATACATGTAACTATATTTTGAATTTACGTTTGCAATTTGTTTTTCATTTTAAAATATTAAAGGTACACTGACTCCAGCTCTATTTCAACTAAACTTAAGAAGTGTTTTAAGTTTGTGAAATACTACAGGTAGGCCTACCAGTAGATCTGCAAATAATTATAGGCCTATCCCACATTGCTCTGCTGATTGTGTTTTATAAAACTGCCTTAAAGGGACACATTGCTTTGGATTTTGCGATTTGGGCTATAAAACTGAAATGGATATGGTTGGGAAGCTTTTTTTAAAGTAGAATATAAAGATTCACATAACTATCCCTTCAAATTGCGTGTTTTTTGTTCAATTTCGTGACAAATAACGGTCCGCCATTTTGTAGAACCAAATTTTTGACTCCACAAAATGGCGGACCGTGTTCACCAGTCGTATTTCCAGTCGCATCTGGTTGAAGTACGTTCTGTTGATCCATTTTGATGTACTGTGGCACGGCGCGCAGCACTGGCGATATGTGTCGCGAGGTAGAGAATTGTACCTGGCGATCATCTGATAGGTTCACAAGGCCAATGGCTGCGGCGCCAGCCTAAAGACTCTCACAGCGTATTTTGCGCATTATTTAGACGGTGGTATTTACTACTGGAAATAAGTCTATGTTTAGCGGGCAATCAGATGTCAGGGGTCAGTGGCCAATTTTTTGTTTTGTAGTCACTACTCACTAATTACAACACATTATACGTGTTTTTTTTGCACGAACAACTCTTATAAACGATAAGGAACATTTCCAAACAGCAAAATTTCATGACATTTGAAGGCAATGTGTCCCTTTAAGATCATGCATGCTTGCTTGCTTGCTTGCTTGCTTTAATACTGCCTAGACGGAGCGTGTACTTGTGAGAGTCAAAAGTCGTCTCCTCAAAAATGTTGATAAGTACTTTAAAGAGACACCTTTAAAGTTATTAAAGATATTTTCAGCAATTATAATTTGTATAGTTAACGCTTTTTGTAGCCCAATTGGGCACATTCGAGACGCAATTAATCTTGTGCGATTATTAATCGATAAACCCAAATAATTGTTGACTGCTCTGATATGTGAGATATGGGGGTCTTATTTCTCCCAGTGACGGTCCGCATCACATAGATGTAGTCTCTCAGTCGCTGTACTAACTTTTCATTACATAATTCAAACGAAGACATCGTGGTACTTTCGAATCGAATGTTTGTAAATTTGTGAAAAGGCTCACATTATTCAATTAATAACAATTATTACTAAAGAAGTTTGTCTGCCTTGTTAACAGAGTACGGTACTTATTGAGTACTTACGGGATTACAGGCTTAATTGAAGTAAGGTACGAGAGTCAGAGAGACCGAAATCCTTATTTCTGCTTTTTTATGTAAGAGCACAACGCTGCTACTTTTTCTGTAAAAATTAAAATCTTGGCTGAAAACTGATTACCTGCAGTACAGCCCTAATTTGAGATAACATTTTACGGCCATGCAAAACCATGGTAGTAAATTATTCGATAACCTTTGGAGGTTTGCATCGTGGCGTGGATTTTTGGTAACACCATATGTGGACATTCAGTCTGTTTGAGTGACTGTTGGTTCTGAAAAGAACCGATGACTCAACGTTTCGAACAGTACCGGAATGCTCTGTTCGTCATCAGGAAACTGCCAGATTCCAACTGGAGCTGAGGATTGTGCCGGATTCCAACTGGAGGTGAGGATTGTGCCGGATTCCAACTGGGGGGTGTGGATTGTGCCGGATTCCAACTGGAGCTGAGGATTGTGCCGGATTCCAACTGGAGTTTGGGATTGTGCCGGATTCCAACTGGAGCTGGGGATTGTGCCGGATTCCAACTGGAGCTGAGGATTGTGCCGGATTCCAACTGGAGCTGAGGATTGTGCCGGATTCCAACTGAAGCTGAGGATTGTGCCGGATTGCAACTGGGGGTGAGGATTGTGCCGGATTCCAACTGGAGCTGAGGATTGTGCCGGATTGCAACTGGGGTGAGGATTGTGCCGGATTCCAACTGGAGATGAGGATTGTGCCGGATTCCAACTGGAGGTGAGGATTGTGCCGGATTCCAACTGGGGGTGTGGATTGTGCCGGATTCCAACTGGAGCTGAGGATTGTGCCGGAGTCCAACTGGAGTTTGGGATTGTGCCGGATTCCAACTGGAGCTGGGGATTGTGCCGGATTCCAACTGGAGCTGAGGATTGTGCCGGAGTCCAACTGGAGTTTGGGATTGTGCCGGATTCCAACTGGAGCTGGGGATTGTGCCGGATTCCAACTGGAGCTGAGGATTGTGCCGGATTCCAACTGGAGCTGAGGATTGTGCCGGATTCCAACTGGAGCTGAGGATTGTGCCGGATTGCAACTGGGGGTGAGGATTGTGCCGGATTCCAACTGGAGCTGAGGATTGTGCCGGATTGCAACTGGGGTGAGGATTGTGCCGGATTCCAACTGGAGCTGAGGATTGTGCCGGATTCCAACTGGGGGTGAGGATTGTGCCGGATTCCAACTGGAGCTGAGGATTGTGCCGGATTCCAACTGGAGCTGAGGATTGTGCCGGATTCCAACTGGAGCTGAGGATTGTGCCGGATTCCAAGTGGAGCTGAGGATTGTGCCGGATTCCAACTGGAGCTGAGGATTGTGCCGGATTCCAAGTGGAGCTGAGGATTGTGCCGGATTCCAACTGGAGCTGAGGATTGTGCCGGATTCCAACTGGAGCTGAGGATTGTGCCGGATTCCAACTGGGGTGAGGATTGTGCCGGATTCCAACTGGAGCTGAGGATTGTGCCCGATTCCAACTGGAGCTGAGGATTGTGCCCGATTCCAACTGGAGCTGAGGATTGTGCCGGATTCCAACTGAAGCTTAGGATTGTGCCGGATTGCAACTGGGGCTGAGGATTGTGCCGGATTCCAACTGGAGCTGAGGATTGTGCCGGATTCCAACTGGGGTAAGGATTGTGCCGGATTGCAACTGGAGCTGAGGATTGTGCCGGATTCCAACTGGGGCTGAGGATTGTGCCGGATTCCAACTGAAGCTGAGGATTGTGCCGGATTCCAACTGGAGCTGAGGATTGTGCCGGATTCCAACTGAAGCTGAGGATTGTGCCGGACTGCAACTGAAGCTGAGGATTGTGCCGGATTCCAACTGGAGCTGAGGATTGTGCCGGATTCCAACTGAAGCTGAGGATTGTGCCGGACTGCAACTGGGGTAAGGATTGTGCCGGATTGCAACTGGAGCTGAGGATTGTGCCGGATTGCAACTGGAGCTGAGGAGTGTGTACTTAACGCGCACCCTATGGCAACCGGTTCTTCGCAGCTCATCCAGTTGGAAACAGAGCATACTGATCGAAACGTTGAGTCACCGGTTCTTTTCAGAACCTACAGTCACCCGAAGAGAGATTGAATTTCCACATTGTGTTACCGCGTAAGTAAATTTCCAATTAAAAGTAACTAATTCAAAACGGCAGTTAAAAGTGAACTGGGTATTTTTTTCTGGTCAAGTTTTATTCAGATAAGGTTTGTATCGATTGCCATGTTGATTGGCCACAGGCACAGTATAATATGGATCCAGGCACGTGATTCGTGCATCCTATATCACCGCAGTCTTGGTGAGAATGCATTGTAGTACAGGTTTTCGGTATCAGAGTCAAAGTAAAATGACTTAACTGCACCGGCCGAAGTCGTGGCCATTGGCCAATGATGATTATGCATTGGACACGGCCTTGTTTACTCAAGCAGAAAATAAAATTGCACCCTCTTAACTATAATACCATTTGCATAATTTTATGCCAATGCATTCATAAGCCTTTACACAGCCCAAGCCTACGCAATATCGTGCCAAGAAATTTAGTTGAGTGCCCTTCGTGCCACCAATACCATGGCTGTGGTCTGTTCAATCCAATGACAAGGCTAAGGTTACAGACTCATTTGCGATGGTTCGGCCAGGATCAATTTCTGTATTGAAATGCTGCATCCTTTGAGGAAATCAAGCCGCTAGTGGGTACCGCTGAGATGTGAGTCGATCTCAACTACTCGGATATGGGCAACTGCCATAAACTGCAACCCTACGGTAGATTGAGACCGCAGACTAATACACTGATACAATATGGCCCTCGTGTTAGTGTGCATTAAAGGTCACACGAAATGGAATTTGAAAGATTAAACTTACACCATGCACCCGAACATCCAATTTATAATACCATTCAACCTCTGGTTTGCCACTCGTGAGGCATGCCATTAGCCTTTTAGAGGTATGGCGGACATATTAAATAGGAGGGCGCTATTTGATTTGGGTATAAATACAAAGGTTTTACCCAAATCAAATAGCGCCCTCCTATTGTGTCCGCCATACATCTAAAAGGCTAATGTCCCTTTTAGCAATCTCTTGAAGCAAAGGAATGATGTCACACAAGGTGAAAGCTTCAGTACATAGTTGATTTGTGCATAAAAATTTAAGAAATTTGTTGCTTTCCCAGGGTCAACTTTTTGAATGTTTGCGTTTCTGCTTATTTTAGTGCTAAGTAGCCAGTCAGTAAGCAAATTTAACATGCAATCTACAAGTCATATTTTGACTTCTTTTCTGTATTGTAAGTGCCTAATCTGTGTGGTGAGTACCTTTGTTGACACCATAACAATTAACAGCACCCTCACATGTCAAGAAATATCTTTAACATTTTGAATCGTGAAAAACACACTTTATCATTATTTCAAGTCCAAAACACAGTTTAGAAGCATTGATTTTTTTGCGCAAAATGTCGTTCAGAACAATTTTCATTTCGCTAGACCCTTAAATGTTGTAATGCGTAATACGGCCAGCTAGTCCACACGTCAACCACGGTACAGGCCAAACCAAAAAATAGAGAAAGAAGACGGCAATTTTCACCTTGTACTGAACTAGAATTTGAGTACAATCCATCCCACTTTGATCTGAGTTCTGCTTGAAGGTGTCTTTAGCACAGCAAAGACAGACTGGGATCGTACAGAATTGAACATGTTGGATTCGTATGATGATCAGCCTGTATTATGATTTTTAATTCAGCCAGTGACCAGTACACTGTAAAAAACAATCCCGTAAAATCACGGGTTTTTCCCCTGTAAAAAAAACAGACTATCACCGTATTTTAGTTTGAACGGGTTTTGGACGTAAAATCTCATGTTTTCCGACACGAATCTCAATACGCAGCAACTGACCAATCAGCACTGAGGAAATTTGTGTTCACCAAGTCATGTTATATTGCAGTGTTTCGTCCAAAAGCACGATTTCTTGACTAAAATATTTAATTATTTAAGCAATTCCACATAGGAATTTAGACTTTTTGTAAACAGAGGTGAAGAATCGCATTACAACTTCTTTCATATTCAAATATTGAAATTTTTCATCTAAAACCGTGACTTCATGATGACAGGATAAGGCTGAATATAAAGCTAAAGCGCAACATTATTTAGTTCGTAGTGTTTAGTAAATTACTGTAACATTTGTACAATTGTTATCTGGAGTAATGTTTATGTATATTCACGTCAATTTTGTCTGATTCCCATTTCTGTAAATGTGTGATTACTTACACCAAGTTTCCAGTAACTGAGTAAAAAAATGTATACCCTGTATTTTTACAGGAATAGCAGGGTTATTTTAAGGGACAGCAACGTAAAATAGCAGTGTTCATGAGTCGCAGCTTGCACCGTTTTTTTACGGGATTGCGCTGGCGTCCAAACTGCCAGGAAAACGGTATTTTGTTTACAGTGTAGTATCTACCAGTGTTGGATTCGAGTCCTACAATCCGAGTACCAAGTTCTCCGAGTACATTTAGAGCCGAGTACGGGCCGAGTCCGAGTACATTGATGATCGAGTCCTGGGCCAAAAATTCGAGTCCGGGTTTTTCAGGGTCCGAGTATGGGCCGAGTACGAGTACATAAACAGTCGAGTATGGGCCGAGATGAGTAAGGAAACAAAAATGCCAAGTTATGTTCTGAACATTATTATAATGTACCTGCATCATCAAGAGTCTAAACACCAATAAATCAGGGCACTGACGATTTCACTTTATTTCCATTTTTGTATTTACCTTTTACACAACATGATGAACCTACTTAAAAAGTTGCACATCACATGTAATTAAAACAGAAATGTCTCCTTCTGGGAATTTACCCAACAACGAAGAACGGTTTATGTAGGCATATGTGTACTTTCGAGTCCGAAGGTGCAGTATTCTTTCTCGAGTACTGAAAATCGAGTATTCAGTGGTACTCGAGTTGTACTCAAGTACGAGTAAGAGTACGAGTACGAGTACGAGTACGAGTACGAGTACGAGTACGAGTACGAGTACGAGTACGAGTACGAGTACGAGTACGAGTACGAGTACGACAACACTGGTACCTACAGAATGGGGTAACGTGTAAAGGCTTGCGTAATGTCAGGCTGAAAATGAATATCGAAAGTGACCTAAGACATGTTCACAATGTCACTATAACCTACGCTAACTTTGATCAGGTTTGATACGCTCGATCTCATGTATATAATGCTCATAGCGCCAAGGGGGTTGATCTACCAAAAAACACGTTTATATTTAACTGTTGATTTTCATGTTTGCCTTTTTAAAGATATAAGATCAAAATGTGGCTACTTTTCCGTGAAAATGAAAAGTCTTGGCTAAAAATCGATATCAGGCAATGTAGCCTTAAATTTTGCCCCAAATAAGACATGCATGCAAAACCACGAGTAACCTAACAATAGATAGTTAAATATATACGTGTTCAAAAGTAGTTTGTTTTTTCTGGGTTTTTTTTAAGAATGTCGCAGCGCATTATTTTCATGCTGAGACATTTTAGGGCCTAAACTGATGTCTCAGGCACAAATCAGACGCAGCAATTCCACGCAAAGCAACGTTTTCCGACAATGGGCGAAAGTTGTGGTGATTGCTTCAAAGACGTCGTACATAGAATATGGTGCGGCCTGTATCATGATTACAAAATACTTCAGTTAATTGGAATAAAATTTGACACGGATAATTATGTCCTCATTTGCGATTTTTTATACATCCTAAATTTTCATAAAATCCGTCACTGTTTGGCTAAAATCTGAGCGGGGCGGAATCGCCCGCGGATATGAGAGGCCAGAAAAAGCAAGCTTTTATATGGTCAAGGTTAAACAGTGGAAAGAGACGACGGTTATTCGGTTGAAGATCATAACATGTGTTGCTTGGAACGTTTATTTGACGTCCTTTTCAGGAAACAATCACGTGTTAAGAAACCATCCAATCGGCTTCCACTGACATTTGACCCCTAGCCATGATCATACCGATGGCTCCTGAGCCAGGAACACATCATGCACATCTGACTTGTTTTAATGTTTGAAATCCGAGTGCATACGCCAAGAATGGGTGAGAGTTTCCAGACAAAGAAAAAAGACAATGAAATATAAATCGGAAGAACAAAATACATCAGCGTGCCTTAAATTGATTTAAGCCTACTGACTGTATAACTGAATGCACGTAGGACTGAATTTAGATTTCATGAAAACATCATTGGCGGTGTGATAGGCCTATAGTATTTCTAAAAATAAAGAAAAATCCACATAAACTTTGGTAAACGGGCAAGGTTATAACTTACAGCCATTTTGATAATTTTATGCTGATATTTCTTCTTTAATTCAATAATTCTCAAGAGAATTGCTTGTATGAGAATGTGTTGCATGACCTGAGAACAAGGTCAGCTCCTGCCCGTCATTACACACAAGCTGTTTGCTGCTTGTGCAAGCCGCGCTAATGCCATTAGTACTTAATTACTAACCCATCCGCGCTAATCGCTTCAATTACCTGAGTCAGTCAGTTGATAAAATACCAGCAGCCTTACAGCGATATCGGTGTGTTGTTGGAAACTCATGCTGTTCGCTCTCGTGCTAGCCCTATAGGCCACGTTGGATGTCAGAATGGAAGAACCCGTTTTAGGATTAGAGGTCAAAGCCACGAAAGTCGAGAAGTTTTAATGAAGGGGGAAAAGTTCAAATATTTATAACGAAATTGCAGTCTTGACTTCGTGTCTGGTTCCTGTCCAAATACCTGCATGACGGCAGGCTGTCTATCTGTGTTACACACACTTAATGATAGACGTACATAGGGGTGGTTGTGGGGTAGGCATAAGAAAAGGCAACAATGGGGACAATGGTACCCCACAAGGGTGTCTTTAGAAATCGACCTACCCCACAGAGTTAACGCTATGACTTTTGAGATTTTAATGGGGACAAAGGCAGAATAAAAGAACGGAAGTAAAGTCCACAATAGAGGTACCCCATATCTAACCACATGTGAGGATGGGTGATTGTACTTGTTCCAACTTTTTTTCGGGAAAATAGAACCAGGCAAAAAAGTATTTCTGCATTTGTGCACGTGTGCTAAACCTTTACTAAATTATTCCTTGGTTCTGGTGATAGTCATACAAGTGAGACTCTGTGCAATTTTAAGCGTTAATTGGACTGCCTCTGCACTTTGTTTACCCAAAACTCGGCCGTCCGGACAACCGAATATTCGAATAATCGATCGAATGGAAGGTTGGAAGGTCGAACATTCGAACATTCGAATATTCGAATATCAATTATTAGATTTAGCTCAGCTCTAATAGACTTCCGCAAAGCAGTCAGACTCGCCATCCCTTGCATGTTACCATGCCATTACCTCGCGCCACGGGCCTGAATTGGAACTACCTCTGGACTTGGCGTGATAGTTCACCTACCCTCCTCCTAGAAATACTGGTTTGTTACATCTTTTTGATATAAAGAAGCATTTTCAATACATTTAATCCTTGTTTAAGGGGGCCATGGTAGTTTTCAAAATGTGAAAGCTCCAATAAGCCGAAAACTAGCATCGAAACAAATTTTAACGATCTACTGATGCCAAAACATGCGACACTAACGATGTCTTTCCGGCTTGTGTGCAACGGATACCGGTACACTTTCCTAAAAACGCGAATGAAGGCCAGAAATGCCAACAAAATATACTTAATTCTAAAAATATATCAAATTAAGCTCTCGCAATACACTCGAACCGAACCGAACCGAACCGAACCAATTACGAATCCCCAAAAGCCAAACCAAACCAATCCAATTACGAATCACAATGAATCACAATTCATGCGACGCAAAAATTTTGAAACCTATAAAAAGTATGACCGAGTAAATGAACAAAGAGCACGTTTTGTCCTTGCTTCTATTACAAGTTTGTGATTTTTGTTTGGTACATAATTGTTGACGATTTTTCTTTTTTATTAACATTTTACGCGCAAGTAATTAATTTGAAGTTATACAGATTGTACATGAAAGCAGGTGGAGTAGTTGATCAGAAAGTTGGAGTGATATTCTAATAAATGTCCGCTATAAAAGACCTGACAGATTATGATAACGCTTGGATGGCATAGGTTGAATTCGATACATACTAGTACATCCAATTAAAGTTCACACAAACCATTCCCCCCACTTTAAGAACACTGTGTGATTAGTTTGTCAGTGTCTTAAATAAGGCGTGCATCAAAGACAGCAGATGGGTGTCCGATCCAGGCCAATGCATTTGGGAGAAATTCATCATCAAGGGAGTGAAATTTAAAATAGAAACGAAGAAAAAGCTATTTTTTTTTCGAAATAAACGACTCAATGTTTATGCAGACTCCTGCAGTATGTCAGCTTGTGAAACGCCAAACAATGCCCAGCAAATTTGCAAAGGCGAGGCGAAGTGTGAGCGGTTTGGGGCTTGTGGCAATCTGGGGTTCACGTTGCTGCCAGTGACAATCACCGATCGATCGTAGCGAAATTAACGCGCCTACTCCAATTCTAGCTTCTGGCATCTCACAAACTTATTTTAGTTGGACAATCTAACGCTTTATTGCATGTTCCCCCTGGTACCTCACATGCATCAATAAACAGGGTAGAAAGTTATAAAAGATATGAAATGCGAGGATATGACGGAGCTGCGTATGCTGAGTTTTGTATTGAGGCATCGTAATGTAATAAACAGTACTGGGTAGTGCCCATAGCCAAGTCAAACCAGCCATCCTGAGCAGTGCAGCCTGCATGCACCGCTAGCGCTACGGGGCTACTGCAAAAATTCAATTACCTCATCAGCTATCTAGCGATTGGAGCATGGCGGACACGGAATTGGACCACACACCACGTGACCATGTGCCAGTTTTTGGTTGACCCGAGGCTCAATGAAGATGGCTTCTTATATTATGACAAATTTCACCCTTGGCAAGGCAAATCTAGTAGCCTATACACAAGATAGACTCCGAACATCTTGAAACATCCCTAAGTTTCTATTATAACACAACATGCTTGAAAAAGCGTTTCTCTTAATTACAGCGCTCTTTGGCGCTCAAATTGACAGGAAACCACCAATGGGGATGAAAAGCTCTTATAATGTCGCTACCGGTACGAAAAACTAAAAGAATTTTTGAAATAGACGTATATAGGCCTACATGTAGTTGCAAAATGGACACTTCGTTGAATAAGTTTACCTAGCTACTTCTCAAGAGTAACTTACTGCAAACAAAAGAGAACTCATACGGCCGTATCGGGAAACCGGTCATAAAATGTAAATCAGATACACAGATTCTGTACAAACCATTTTTAAGAAGAAACAAGAATGAGAACGTATATTGGAAGTTCAAGTTTTTGTTGATCTCGATTCATAATGCTTGACTTCCTTATACACATGGTAGCCCTAACTATACCCGGTACTTTAGCCCCAAATCCCTATAAATTAATCCCCTGGATCTGTCTGAGTTTCACTAATTTAGTACCGCATAGCCAAATTATAACCATTCCTAGCATGAGACTAATCATACCTGTCTTCTCAAAGTTCAAAGGTTTGAATGTTGAGTTACCATTGTGCTTAAACTGAAGGATTCCGACAAATATGGGAACGTTAGTATGCCTATGGAGTTATCCTTAATGGCTGGCACTATTGTTTCTAAGTTAATTATCCTGCTGCTCTTTCCCTTTGGTAAATTTCAAATTTATTACTTGAATTGTTGGCAATTTATCTCTAATCTGCAATCACTGTTCTTATATTCCAAACCAATAAAAGATAGACCAACAGAAAAAGAGAAAGTAGCCTAATCCTGCCGTACTAACAACCAGTCCATTCTCCGAGTCACTAAATGTGTGTAGCCAGCATTATTTGACGTATACATGGTTGGTCTATGGGGCAGCGGTTAGCCGTATAGTTGAAGTGTCTAGTCATCTTACGGTCTACCCACACACGTTGGAGACAGCAGGTGAACCATTACTGAAACTGACTTGATTGGCACATGCACCCCAGGGCCTGACAGATACTCAACACACAATTCCACATCTCCCTCCCCGACCCGACAAGCTTCTCAGTCAAGAAAAATCAAGTCTAATTTCAGGTTTGTACAAGCCATGAACGCAATCTCCAAATTGGCCGGGCTTGTTTACTTTCCTCTTGGACGAAATCGGTAAGGGGCGAGCACGGTCAATGCGCTGTGCTTCATACAAGACAGCTGATTCTGCGACAGCTAATTGAGGGAAGTGTGTAGGAGATTTACCCCCAGGTAGCCAGCCTGACGTACTCTAACAGATATACGTATCATATCCAAATTTGCCATTCTATTCATTGTGCTGATTGCTTTGAGTCAGGCAAAGATGTTGAATTCAATGATGAGAGCAGCGTCTCTTCCAAGCCTGAGGCTCAAGATTCATTCGCGCGTACCTTTTGCCTTCAGTCTCGACAGGAAATGAATTATTTGGATAAGTTTTCTCAAAGAAGTTACCGTACTGTCAGTGTTCGGAACGCCCAAAAAAAATTGAAATTGACTACTCAGTACTGAGGAGCACTATCATCAGCAGGGTCAGCATCGTCATTCGTGTTGGGTGTTATTGCCTGTACTGTTTAATCAGCACGAGTCTTATCATTGAACGGTATTTGATTAATTGCAACTTTCAATATCGCCGAGTTAATGTAACTTGCAATTACAACGATTCGTGGATACGGCACATGCAAAATTACTTATGCCGATTGCGGTTCAGACGGAAACGTGCAATTTCAGTAGGAGTACCCTAACCCTGCCAGATGCAGCACAGTGCATCTGTGCTGACAACTCCACTTTGCTGGACTCTGCACACAAGTCAATGTGACAAAGTATGCAATCTGATGCCTGGAGGGTTAGGGTTTTAATGCGCACAAAGAATGCCATTCTATTCGAATACTGGTTTGACTGAGATTATCGTTGACTAATCAAAGTGAGTTGTCTATCGATAATTGCCAATCATCCTTCAATAACAAGTGTGGCAAATTACGTAAAACACTAATATCCGAATATACGAGAGTGCCCAGCACTGCGTAAAACGCATACGGTAATACTTGTACATAGCACCACGCAAAATAATCGCTGGTTGGATTATTTGGGATCTCATGCAATTAAATTATGCACAGTTAAGCACGATGCAGGGATGTGATAGGAGGACATCTCTTCTGGTTTTGAAATGATGACAGTATAAGGAAAAAACAGGATATGAGTGTCCCAGTAAGTCACTGACACAGTCTATTTCAAAAGTGCAGGATATCAACTTCAAAATATATTCTTTTCTTTTTTTAAGTTTCGGATTTAGTTCCTGTCGGCCGCATGACAAATTTTTGTTGTTTCAATTCAGGATAGGGCCTATGTACTGAAGGGAAGTGGAGTGACTATAAGGCCAACTTCAAACGTCGATTTTTTGCCGTGTCTAATACATATAATTTATAATTCGTCAAACAATCCACAAGGGAAACTGACTAGGTAAATTTAAATACATTTTCAAAGTGAACAAAGAAACTGGCAGGAGCGGGATTCGAACCTGCGACCTCCGGGTTACCGTGTCAGTCCGTACCTAGTCAGTTTCCCTTGTGGATTGTTTGACGAATTATAAGTTAAAAAGTCGTATCCTCATTGAGTGATCCCCACAATGTCGCTTCCTAGGTTGTATCGTAAAATTGGGTGTGATCCCTGGCTATACGGCATTCTGGGTTGATGACTTCTGACTAGCGCCCACCCGAACAGGGATACTGACAATTTGGGAGACCGCCAACATAGGGCAAGATAGCTCAGTTGGTAGAGCGTCGGTACGGTAACCCGGAGGTCGCAGGTTCGAATCCCGCTCCTGCTAGTTTCTTTGTTCACTTTGAAAACCTATAATTTATGTGGGTTTATTGGAATCATACACGGCAGAAATGTGACGTTTGAAGCGGGTCTAAACTTTCACTCATTTTAGTTTCCCTTGCAGGAAAACTTGTAGGCCTAGGCAAATTTAGTTCATTACATGTACTTCAAATGAGCCCCAGATACCTTCAAACACTTCATGTTGTTCAATATCCTACAAGTCACCTTGAAGACAGACAGACAGCCCGCCCGACAGACAGACAAACAGACAGAGAGTGATTTGTCCACACTCTAAAAAGAAACAAAGAAAAACAAGCAAATACAAAAACCAAATATATATCATCCGATTGCATGCAGAAGTCAAATCTGGTACTTTTGAGCTCCTACCGATGAAGAAATTGTGCTCAAATACCTCAATGTTGACTTACCTCGCGTTTGGGGGTGGCCATTTTTAGGATGTATCCAATGTAAAGCAGTGAACTTTTGTTTTCATTAAAACCATTCATTTAACCTTACTAGATCGCATGGCTTCACACCTGAGACCTTGTTTTGTTTAACAAAGGGGTAAGATATTGCATGTTCATATGCATAATAGAACTGCCTGGAACGAGCATACTCATACGTGCAGTTTGCGTGAGCGCTGTCATTATGCTGCAACTATAAACTACTGCAGTCAAAGAAGAGGTGTGGTAATGCATGTTGCAAAACAGTTGCACAGCGGCTAATTCTTGAAATGTGTTCTCGTGTTTAAATAAAGAAGAGTCAGATTAACAAACCTACCAGCATGACTGAAACACTGACGACCAAGACACCGTTACACGGTGTAATAATGTAGGCACAAGGCGGGTAGACTATTACCAAACATCAGAGCTGACTCTTATGAAGTGGGTTAAATGGGCTTGAAAGTTGCAAGATGTAGGCTTGACACTGACAATCCCCCAAATTGCAAGGTGTTGAAACAACCGGCTGTCAACTGCAGATCACCATATACAGCTTTTTGAACAAGGAAAAAACGAGAAAACTGGCGTTATCATAATGCACATGATACACGTAGGGCTGACCCCAATTATTGACAACGCGACTCAAAATAGATTGCCAATTTCAGAGGAGGAAATGTGATGGAAACTGAACACCGAACGCGCCAGCCTGCGGGTGTCCCTTCCACAGTCTTTTATAACTTAATTGAAATTCCATGATAATTTAATGGAATCTATCGTAAATGATTCAACATTGATGGAATGACGGTGAACGATGCTGGGGGAGCGGTACCATTCTGTCAAGAAGGGGGTGACCAGGTTCAACGTGACGTAACAAACATCAGTAAACTCATTCTTTGTAATACGGCTTTTTCCTGTACAGGAACTTTGAATGTCATCATGGCATTTAATTTATGTATCGAATGACACAACATAATTACATCGGTGTAATGGTCATCAGTAAGTAAGAATTGTCCACAGCATTCTTAAGCCCCTGTATATCCAAGACATCCAGCATGGTACAATCCGTAACAAGAAACCTCAAGTGCTGGACTCTCCTTTGGAAATGAAAGCCGCGACACCCGATTCGTGAGCTATGTATTAAAGTGGCATCATTACCCTTTTTATGTTACGGGCAATTCACTGGTAATATAAACGTCCAAAAACACGTCACATTGAGAGCATGGAAGGTACTCCAGTCACGCGTAGTTATGGGCCAAGTGTGGAATTTGTTTTCCTGATAACATTCTGGATAAAAACATGAAATGTGATTTCCTTTTTTAAAGTGTACGTATGATCTTAAAAATACGTTTGTAAGCCTGAACAAGTCCGTATCCGTGGCGGTGCGGAGAGTGCTTTACCCCTACCCCACCCCACCCCACACGCACTCAGTCGTGTTTTACTACGACACTACCGAGGACTCAAGCTGTTTGGGCGCAAACTTTTTCTGGACATGCCCCGATAAGGTTTGTAGGCCTACATGAAATCTACCGAGGACTTGGGCTCAGGTCCTCGGTTGTATTTGTATCACTAATCTCCCATTGTCCCAAGTCCTCAGTCGTAATGTACACAAGTGTGTAAACACCTTCAATCGGGGACCTCCTATTGTTCTCCTATTGTTTATACTTTAACTTTTTGGCAAGGATCCTCATTGGATTTGTACACGATTTTTAAACGGGGACCTTCCTCAACGGGGACCCTACTGTCCTCTATTGTTAAAGGTCTTATTGAATGCAAAAACAAACCCACATACACATAAAAAGTCATGTATTCAGTTTACCTAGAAAAAAGAACAGCTCCTGCAGATCTTGTTGTGGTATACTGTACGTGTTGCCATGAATACATTCTGTTCGGCAAAGGCTATTGAGAGCGGCACAACTTCGGTACTAGTATTTAACCCCCCCCCCCCCCCCCCCCACCCCCCCCCCCCCCCACACACACACCCAAGTGTGTAAATACCTGCAATCGTGGACCTCCCA
This sequence comes from Hippasteria phrygiana, assembly GCA_037893225.1. Lineage (NCBI taxonomy): Eukaryota > Metazoa > Echinodermata > Asteroidea > Valvatida > Goniasteridae > Hippasteria > Hippasteria phrygiana. Next base: position 199,732 of record JAZGUH010000094.1, read on the forward strand.
TTGTTCCTCTATTGTTTATACTCTAACTTTTTCGGAAGGCCTCCCATATGTTTTGTACACAATTTTCAATCGTGGACGTTCGGTCAAACGTGGACCCTTTGTCTACGCCCGAATTATTTTGTCCTAGGTCCACGATTGCCGGTATATACATACTCACGTGTGCACACAGTCGTACTTTCCCAATACTTCCGAGGACAATGCCCCTTTATTATAACCCAACCCCATAGGCTAAGCACGTATTTGTACTTCTGAGGACCGATTTCAACAAAAGACTGACTTGCGTGGACTGAAAGGTTCCTTTCTATTTTCTTTCTCCTCTTGTCCTCGGACGTATATACAGAACCTGTACACACACACGTGGCCACCATCACTATTTTTTACGAAAACAACAATTTGGTCTACCAAAACCTCGAAACAGACCTTCCTATCGAAATTCCTCGGTACATGCCTTGTATAGAAACGGCATTAAACAAAATATTTTGGGTTCAACCATTCCCAGCAGATTGGATCGTTGACTATACGAGTCAATGTATCAAATGTGTGTAGGCCAAGGGGTAGGGGGTGCAAGAAAGCCTCGGATGTATACAACTTGTTAACGATTCTATACACTACGCACATCACCGACATACAGACGCTTGTATTGTGTACACATAGGGTAATGTATCCGTGGTCACACATCACATCTCTAAACAGTAAGGCTTGTCATCGTCACATCTCTAGTATTTAGTGTGTATCTGCTTGTAAATAATGCCAATGGTATAGGGGCCCACCAGTGGCGTATCCAGTGGGGGGTGGGGGGGGGGGGGGGGGGCAGGGGAGAAACTTTCCCCCCTAGCGGCATTTGAGGCGTCATAAAAATACAAAAGGAAATAGTATTTTTGCGACGGTTTTAAGACGGTTCAGACGTTGTTTGCCCTCCCTGGCACAAAAAGCTGGATACGCTACTAGGGCCCACATAACAATAACACACAATGCAGGTAACAGTAGGCCTAAATGTTGTATACAAAATTAATTCCAATTGGATTTTCAGTCGTGTATTTCAATTAGAAATTTCCAATTTGCATCCGTGCAAATCCGTGCAAATCGGTGCATTCACTCCTAAGCACAAACGCGTTGCCGGTAGTAGCCACAAAATGTCTTCAGGATAGCCAGAAGTAACAAGTGAGAACTGTGAAATACGGTACCTCCTAATCCCACGATGAAGAGCTGTTTCCTTCTGGTCTGTGTCGGTTAGGCCACGGAGCAATTTGGCTCTGAGCCAGCCACCACTCATCTGATTGGACTTGGTTAGGAACTGACAGAACGAATGATCTCTCATCTTATTATAGGATCTATAGCAATTCAGTGATAACTGGTACCCGGCTTCGTTGCCGGTAATTAATTAAAGATAAAAATTAATAAATATCTATATAGCTTAACTTGTTTACACACCTCTAGCCATGCCTTACAACAATACGAGCACGATGTTGTTTTCATTTGATGTAAAAACAAAGTGGTGGTTTTCGATCCCTTAAAATCTTTCCACTTTAGTTATGTAAGACGGCGCGATTTTTATGGCAGTATAGAAGAAACTCTTCGACAAAACAGTGCAGAAATCATTCCTCCAAAATAACTTGTCACTAATGTTTTAAATAAATGTTGTTAAGAAATAGATTCCAAACGAGCTATTAAATACGGAAATCAACTATTGACCTATCTATAAAAATTGTTTGATATTTGTGTACACAATGCTACAGCGACATCATTGTTGTACCTCTGATGACATCTGCTTTGGCTCATGAATATACAAATGTCATTAGCATAAAAATAACATTTGGTACATTTGTAATTACTTCATAGAATAAGCCAGTTCGGTATCTCGATGAAGTAGTCCAGGTCAAAGGTTATTCGGGACGTAATGTCACGCGATGTTACGCGAACGCATGTTTGTTTCACATGAATCCTGATAGCGATCAGTGATCCGTGCGTTAGTTCACACACCGGATTTTGCCTAGTGTATGGAGCGACCCAGCGGCTGGATCACTGATCGCGATCCGGATTCGTGTGAAACAAACAGGCCCTGAAAAACCAGTTCGGTATTTCAACTGCGCATGTGCACAATGACATTTTATCCCGAATGACCCGCGTGACCTAACGCGCGCGCGTAAAAAAGGTGGTCGCACAACGCGCACTTGTTAAATTCAATCAGAATGGGCGTTCGCGTAAAGGCTGGTTTATAAGCGAATTTGAGGGCGAATTCGCCTGGGTAACGGCGAACATCACAATGAAATAACTATTGTTGACGTCACAGTATGGACCGGTACGGTGTAGCGTGAATTTCAGTCACCATGAAACTCATTGGTAGTATTGCGCATGCCTGACTGAAGATAATTATGAGAGTGGCCAGTCACGTGAGAGGGTTTAACCAATAATAGTGAAAAGGAGTCCGATTTTCATGGGAGTCGGATATTCATATGACCCTGAGGCTCTAGTCAAGGAGTTGTGTAGGCTCAAGACCCGTATTCCAGGTAATGGCTTAATGAATGTTGATAACTGTTCCATCATCTTCTCTGGTGGATCTGGTCGCACCAATGGCGTCGCTGTATTTTCATGGCAAGCCATATCTGATCGTCTGCTGACTGTCAGACTCAAGCACCAGCATAGGGCCAGTACCATCATTGTTGCATATGCTCCAACTGAGGTTGCCTGCGCTTCAGACAAGGATTCCTTTTATGGTCAACTTTCCTCTTGCGTCTCCTCTGTTCCACCTCATGACAAGCTGTTTGTCATCGGCGACTTCAACGCAGTCTCGGGCTCTGACAGGTCTGGCTTTGAAGATGTCGTTGGCAATTACGGTTATGGTACAGCAAATGACAACTGTATTCGCATGGTATCTTTCTGTCTTGCTCACCGGCTAGCTATCTCCGGCTCTTATACTTCAAGCGGAAACTCATTCATAGACTCACCTGGCTATCGAACGATGGTCGCACAGTTAAAGAACTTGACCATATACTGGTCAGCGATCAAAGCTGCCTGAAGTCCTACCGGGTCTACCGTGGTGCCGAAGCTCCTGCCAACACGGACCACCGTATTGTTATAGCACAAGCCCGTATCAACCCCTTCACCAAGAAGACTTTGCCCAAACGTCTTCTGGTGGCCACCAACTACTCTGTTGAGGTTCGGAACCGCTTTGATGCTCTTGGTGAACTACCTGAATCTGTTGAAGACTCGTGGGCCTCTTTTCGTGAAACAGTTATCGGTGCCGCTGAGGCTGTTGTACCATGGAGGTATTAAAAGGACCTCCATGGTTGTACCCACCTGTCGTTCTAAGCGTCGTCCCTGGCTCACTGAAAGCACCCTTGAGAACATTAAGCAGAAACGAGCTGCCCGTCTGAACTGCAACCATGTCGAAAGTCGCCGCCTGGCGGGGATAAACAAGGCCAAAGCGAAGCAAGATCTCAATGCTTGGTATGACTCTATTGTCTCTATTGTCTTTGAGGCCGAAGCTGGCCTGACACAAAATAATCTCCGCCCCGCCTTCAAAGCAGTCAAGCGTCTTCGCGGATGCAGCCAGCATTCAGCTCCATCTCCGATTTCCAAGGCGGATGGTTCTCCCTGCAACTCGGTGGATGAAACACTGTCCCGCTGGAAAGACCACTTCAACGAGTCTCTGAACTTTCCACCAGACCATAATGATATGTAGTTCCACCTCCTGAATCTGTGGCCTCTGATCTCGACTGTGATCCCCCATCTCTGGGTGAAGTGTTATCTGCTGTTCGCAAGTTAAAGTCAGGTCGTGCTGCAGGAGAGGATGGCATCTTCCCTGAGTATCTCAAATCTGCCGAGATGCCCATAAGTAGGGCTCTTCATAAGATTTTTTCTAACGTCTGGTCCTCAGGTATGGTTCCAGCAGACTGGAAAGATGGTATAAATCTTCCTCTCTATAAGGGGAATAGCTCCAGGACGGCCTGCAACAGTTAACGTCCCATCACCCTGCTTTCAATTCATGGCAAGGTGTTTGCGCATATTCTGCTTTCCAGGATTCGCCCCCTGCTCATTTCCCTGCAGAGACCACAGCAGTCGAGTTGTACTCCCAGCCGTTCCACTTCAGATGCAGTTCTTGCTTTGCGTGTACTTGCTAAACTTCACCATGAGTACAATCAACCCCTTTCAGTCGCTTACGTGGACATCAAGGCAGCCTTCGACTCTGTAGACCGGAGCCAGCTCTGGGATATTCTCTCCTCAAAGGGAATCCCGGACACGATTTTAGATCTTATCAAAGCTCTACACTCAGGTACAAGAGCCAAGGTCAGGGTCGGCAATGACCTATCTCTCTCCTTCTTGACTTCCTCTGGAGTTCGGCAGGGTTGTGTGCTAGCACCCACCTTGTTCTGCTCAGCCATGGAAACAATCCTGTCACGGTGTGAGGGTTCATTGGGAATCGATGTAGGTGATCACAGGTTTACCGATCTCCTGTATGCAGATGACGCCGCCCTCTTCACTAAGGATCCAACCAGATGGGGGGGGGGGAACTTCTCACAATCTTTGAACGCGAGGCCAGTTACACTGGCCTTATACTCTCATGGACAAAAACCAAGGTTCAGTCTCTATGCGGTCCAGAACCTGTCCCAATTTCCCTGTTGTCCGAAGTTGTCGAACCAGTTGAGTCGTTTTGTTATCTTGGGTGCACTATCGACTCATCAGGTTTCTGTAGTATAAGGACATACTACGCAGAATTGGCATCGCCAGTACCATCATGGGCCAACTTGATCGTCTTTGGAGGAGCAAGGCCAGTCTTTCGGTAAAGCTTCGGTTTTATCGTGCGTGTGTGCTCTCTACCCTCCTTTATGGGTCCGAAACCTGGACACTACGCAAGAAAGAACAAGAACACATCCAAGCTTTCCAAATGCAGTGTCAGCGTCGCATACTCAGAATCCGGTGGTTTGACTTCATTTCCAACGCAATCGTCCAGCAGCGTACGGGGCTTGGTAGCATTTTGTCAGAGATCTCAGGGAGGCGACATACCCTTTTTGGCCATGTTCGGCGCCTCCAAGCTCCTGCCCTAGGCTCGTCTTGCTCTTGATGCTGCCATCCAGTTCCACCTTGGGCAACGTCCTGCCACCCCGGCTTACCTGGCTTAAGCAGGTCGCTGATGCTGTGCAGCTGTCACCAAACGAGTACTGGTCTCTTGCTCTCACTACGACCCGTATGATGGTCAAGTGCAGCAGCAGTAGTACTAGTAGTAGTAGTAGTATTAGTTTGAGATATACCGAACTGGCGTATTTAACACGTGCGCGTTCTGCGACAATCTTGCGCGTTCATACGCGCGTTTGCTATCCCGAATGACCTGTGACCCATGCAGTGGCGTATCCAGCGGGTGGGGGAACTCCCCCCCCCCCCCCCCCCAGCGGCATTTGAGGCGTCATAAAAAACAAAAATAAACTAGTGTTTTTCAGACGGTTCAGACGTTGTTTGCCGTTGTGCGCAACTTACGCCATGGCGTAGGACTTGCGCTATAAAAATGTTGCGCAGCTGCGCTACATCCTTGCGATCCATTTCACGAAACAGTACATAGCTGCGCAATGTTTTATTTGTTTTATACGTGGCTTTTACGACGACTGTTTTAGTACAACAAAAATACATGGAACAATCGTGAAATTGAACTGTGGGCGCCATTTTGAAACTTTTCACTTTCGAAACTTCGCTCCGAAAAAAAGCAATTGATGGCAACTTTCGGAAATATCTCACATGTAAACCTGCAGTGGATGATCATTTCATTACTCTCTGAAATAATCTAGTGAATTTAATAAATGATTTGAGCAACTAACGGCTCTACGATGCTCACGCTCAGCTACAAAAAAATATTGCTGAGTAAAACCAGCTTACCAGCCAAAACTTCGTGTGACGTATATTGCTTGTGACTGGTATTTGGCTGTTGTATGCTTAGCATGACAACACGTGGCATAGGCGAATCCAGGATTTTTCCAAAGGGGGGTCCAACTTTAAAAGTGGGGGTGGGGACATACTGTGCTCAAAACTAATGCGAGCGCGAAGCGCGAAGCCCTTACGGCGTGGGGTTCGGGGCCCGGTTAAGGGCCCCGAAAAGAATTGGATTCTAGATGCTCTGCGGTGCGATCTGAGGCAATTTCTGACCACTTTAACCAATTTTTTTGGGAACAAAAGATCATCATTATTAAAAATCATTTTAGAGTTTGAAGTAATTGAATCAACCATTCTGAGCTAAAGAATCAAATATAGGCTACAATTTTTATTCGGGGACGACAAAAAGTTGGGGTCGGGGAGAACAAACGATATGATATCCCCCTACTTTAAAGTATGTGTTCGTGTGGGGGACAAATCTCCCCCTCCCCCCCCCCCCCCCCCCCCCCGTCCTCCACCAATTCCCGAGTTTAGGTCAGGTCTCCCCCCTCCCCCCCCCCAAATAAAATATTAAATTATTATTATTATTTTTTATTAAGAAATACAAAAATAGAAAAATAGAAAGGGGTCCAGACCCCCTGGACCCCCCCCCCCCCCCTCGGATCCGCCTGTGCGTGGAGTTTTAGCTGGTAACTTGATTTTACTAAGCAAAGTTTTTTTGTGCTTAAGCAATTTTTTTGCTGAAGCAGCTCTAAGAAATTGGACCCAGCTGCAAAGTATTACAGTAATATAGATGTAACTCTGTCTTACATGTATTCATGCCATTAAAAAAGAACAATTTTGCATGATCGCTTAAATCTGAAATAAACTAGTTGCCCACAAACTAGTTGCCCTTGCTTCAATCTATTTTATGTTTACCTGCAACCTTTTCAATTTGCCCTGACGGATATGCATTATGTCTATACGAAATTAGCTTATCATTCAATAACGTATTTCTATTTTCGATTCATTCTTTACAATAGACCATAAGCGTTTGCGGCCATCTTTGACGATTTTTACTTTGCCGTTTGAATTCAGCATCGAAGGTCTGTAACCCACTTATTTTAGAGTGGAGAATTATAGTTTGATTGAATTATGCAGTTAAAGGGTCGGAGCTGCAACATTTGAGTGACATGCTGGATGATTCATACGGCCCTTGCTAAAGGTTGTTCAATTATTAGTATGAAGGGTTATCCACGAGCGCTGGACAATCTTGTCAGCTCCATAAATATTTAGGACTTATTAATATCAATATATACAATGTGCCGTCAATGTTACACCGTTTAATCACAATGCAGAAAACCATTGAATAAAAGGCAGTAATCCTGGCAAACAGGGTGCTTGTATACAGGGACTCTGCTCAGGCACATGTATTTTTAGTCATGAGAATGAATGTCATTAGAATATTTAAAAAGCCATTTTCAGTCATTTTCATAACTGAGATTGGCAAAACATATTCTAGATTAATTTTAATACAAACGGTACACAAATGAATGTATCGAGAGGATAAATTAATTGCAATCAAGAAATCGAAGAAATGTTAGGGAGTAATTCTTTCCAATAATTTAAAATGAAAGCAAATGTACAGTCCATCTGCACTGTCAGTGTTCACAACGTCAAAATGAAATCACTAAAATCTGCATAGTTTTACCGTTTCTTGTAAGATTGGATGTAGTAGTGGAGCATGAGGACTATGAAAGAACTTGGCACACAGTGTGACATCAATTATGAGATAGCCTGCAGCGTATTATTCCACACCGTGTTCTGTTGGGTGGGGTCCACTGGCCAGAATGAATAAAAAAGAAGTGTTGTACGGCAGCCGGCGATTCTTAGTCAACACGTCTGCCCTATTGACATCATTAGTTCCACATGGACGCATGGCCCTTTGTTGGTACAAATTATGGATGAACAACGGCTCGGCACGTCATCAGTAATCTTGTAATGATTGATATTTGGCGGTCGGTCCTCGGCCCATAGAAACTGCCCGAGTTGGTAAGTTGATATATATCTGAGCATTGGGATGAATTCAATTAGAGAACCCTGCAATAACAACGTTATTCACAATGCTATGCACTTCAATATTGTCCGAGTTAGTTCAATTGCTCCGAGTGATGTGCGATTCAAAAAAGAGAGAAAAAAATGCGGAACTCCAAAATCCAATTAGCATTTGAATATTACGGCACAGTGAATGATGCTGACTATCGTCGATCTATTGATGTGTGGTGCCAGAATAATTCAATTACATTGCCCTTGCTGTTTTTCTCTGCAGCCGTTCACTACAGATAAATTACTTTCGACCCTGGTTTTCATTTTCTATTTACTCATGGTGTGACACACAGCATATCATATTTTCAATGAAGTAAATCACTAGCATGGTGGTTTCAGACGAAGGCTTTAATGGCCATGGCGCATATACCTTGTATGCCGTGATGGGCTGAGGCGTACAGGCACTGCATATATCAGCAGTGTTGTTAAAATATTGGCCGAAGCACAATTTTAGAGCGACCACTGGCCTACTACCTCCTCATCGCATCAACTGCTAAATAGGACAGGCAAACATTACAACAAAACACAATGTTTGATTTAGGCTAAAAACAAGGTGATACTGCTGCTATTTGATTAACACATAGTCTAATTTTCTTCATTTGTCGCATTACCCCTGCCGTCTTTCGCGAACAAAAGGTAAATCCTAATGCCTTCCACACACTAGAATAAGAATGTCACGAACAAAGGCCAAGGCGTGGCATTAATGAAGGCATTGTCTTAATTGGAAAGACTGTACTGAAATGAATTTTGCAGAATCATAAAACAATCGCTACGACATTCTGTTTGCTTCTTGCAGGATACTGGGCTGCATGATCCTGTAATGAATCTATGGATCTTTATGAACGGTTTGTACTGGCTATGTGGCGTTGAATTAATACCGTACAAGATGAACTCAAAATCCAAGGAGATTTGGCGAGAATACATACTGTACTTCCGGCGACATCGCATAAGAGATACAACGCGTGCGGAGCCCTATACATGTATATGTTACTAAATTATTTTGTCTTCTGACCGAGCTGTGCTGGGAAACTAGAAGCATGTGATCTAATTGTGGGGGGAAAAGAGGCATTTAATTTTGGAAATTGATGACCAGAAGAGTAATTAAAGAATTACCACAACTTTCGACCAATCTATATCCTTTGCACTTTCTAATAGGGAAAAAGCAGACTAAAGAGTCCGTCGCTCGACTAGTCAGCTTTAATACAAAAACGGTTCACATAAAAAGTAATTAATCCCGATATCTGCACGATCTTTTGTCAAGATAATTTAAAGCCCCAAATTAAAACGTAATGCATAAAAGGCAAACGATATATGAAGGTGTTGGCTATACTCAAATGGCGCCCATAGGGAACTCTTTGTGCATGCACGATGCAAAGAGTTTATCCACCCCTCGATTTCACTATATTGCAACATTTGACTGGCGATGTGTTATGCCCGGGGTGTTATGTGTTAACTTCCGTAATAAATGTTTGCCGTTTGCCAAAACTGAATGCACAAACCCTAAACTCCAATTTGAGCAGGGTTTGTATAATTATTTCCTTTTTTCTGGGAAAATAATGTGTAAAATGTTCTTTTGGTTATTGAATTAAATTTAAAATGAAATATATCAGTGCCACGTTATTAAAAACGGGCGTAAACCCCAAAGAGGATGGAGTATATATCTCCCCTCCACGTTTGGATCGGGTGGGGGGGGGGGGGGGGGGGGGGGTTCCATTGAATCACTACCACCAGAAATTCCAATACCGTAAAAAGCCTTTGTGAACAAGAAAAAAGCCAAAGGGTATTTTTTGTAATGCACGATAATTCACTATGAGCCCCTTGGATGTAATTTCCTGTATAGAATGGACAGGAGGATTAAGAGAATGTGATTTTAACAATGAGGATCCAAAATCACATCCAGAGTCCAGAATCACAATGCGGTTTAAACTGTTAAACCCAGAAGTCACAATGTACTCTTTGTCAGGGTGGGATAATAGTTCACAGGCTTCAGATGTGATTTTAAATAGAGTAGGATGTGATTTTGGACCCTCATTGTTAAGATCACATCCTCTTAATCCTCATGTCCAATTTGAATAGGAAATCACATCCAAGGGATTCACGGTGTAATACCCACGAAGTTCTGCATACATTTTGTGTACACGTCAGTGTCGAGTCCTGCACTCCGAGTAACAAGTTCTCGAGTACATTTAGAGCCGAGTACGAGCCGAGTACGAGCCGAGTCCGAGTACATTGATGATCGAGTCCTAGGCCCAAAATTTGAGTCCGAGTTTATCAGGGTCCGAGTACGGGCCGAGTACGAGTACATAACAGTCGAGTATGGGCCGAGTACGAGTACGAGTACGAGTACGAGTACGAGTACACCATAAGAAACAAAAATGCCAAGTTATGTTCTGAACATTATTATAATGTACCTGCATCATCAATAGTCTTAACACCAACAGTTCAGGGCACCAACAATTCAGGGCACTTCTATTTCCATGTTTTTTCTTTACTTTTTACGCAACATGATACTCAAAATGTTGTACATCACATGTGATTTAGCCAGAAATTTCTCCTTTTAGGAATTAAGCCAACAGCCCAAGAGCTGTTTATGTATGTGTACTTTCGATTCTGAAGGTGCAGTATCAAAAGAGAAAATAATCGATTGTATTCCCGAGTACAGGTATCGAGTACCGAGTACAAAAAGCCGAGTACGTTCCGAGTCCAATTTTTTTTCGAGTACTGCAAATCGAGCTTGGGCCGAGTATTTAGTGGTACTCGAGTTGTACTCGAGTACGAGTACGAGTACGAGTAAGTGTACTCCAACACTGGTACACGTGGACATTACTGACCGTAGCACCCCGTGTTCCAGTAATCCTCCTTCACCCACCCTACCCCCGGTTTTCAAAATTTTCAGGCAATTTTCCCCCGTGTCACTATTTGGGCAGATTTCTTGAAAAATCGTGATCATCTTCCCCTCCACTTTTGGACACGGATGTAAAGTTACGATACGTGTTTTCAAAGGCATACCACATAATATAGGCTACAGCAAATCCCTTTCAACATCATGGTCTTTAGTAAAAAACAAAATAAGGGTCGGTGGATATTACAATGTTGATTAACTTAAACCTACCGCCATGTTATTGGCAAATCCCCCCGCCCCTTGTAAGGCTTGTCTGATGTTAAAATTGATGGCAGGGCGTGTATATCATTAATCATTGTAAAGTGTTTAGGTCATTCGCTACGATCAAATCAGCATCACTCATTGCACGCATTCATCAACAATGATGTCTGCATGGAACGTCCCAACTTTTCATTAAAACGCAAGCATTATGATGAAATTACTGACCAATACGCTTGGCATGGCCTGCGACGATTTGAATGGTCAATGCATCCATAAATATAATTCGTTACAACATAAACAGGGGCAGAGCCAGCATTTTTTGCAGCAGGTCAGATCCAACAAATTCAATTTGGTATTTTTTTACAATATCTAAAATCTGATGGCATTGCTATGGTAACATCTCGCGCCGGTAATGTTATTTTATTATATTTTGCCTGCAGTAACCATGGTGCTTTGAGAAAAGCTCTTTCCGGTGGTACTGAGTCAACTTTGGAACGTGAATTTTGGTTACGATGCGTTAAGTTAACTCGTTTTATCAGGTAATGGTATAGGCTTGACCTTTGACCTTTGTCATCTGGGTTGCACGTAAACATTGATTTATAGTATGTATTTAAATTATCAAGCTGACATAAAGTAGTCCCATTTATGTAAATAAAGATATGAGTACTAACTGATATATGACTATATAATAGCTTAGTTATGAGAGCATCCTTAAAATCCTGAACATTTACAGCCTCATATGAAAATAAATATGCTTTTTGCTTTGTAGTCGGTGTAATATTTCTTATTATTGGACTATTTTGTACTTCACATACCAACTCTATAAGCTTTATTGTTTGTGGGTTTCCGGTTCTTCCCACATTTCAAATATAGGCCTGATGCATGTCCTTACAGGGATCTTTCCAGTCTTACGCCCATGCCTCGTGCATGACTGCTAAATATTGTGGCCGGCGTATTCTAGCCAGGCAGCCGTGATTAAGAACTTGGACAAGACCAGGTGTTTTCCAGCGCACAGCAGCACAACAGCCCAATCATGGAGCAGCCTTTTATGTGGTTTCTTCCGCTGCAGGTGCGGATACCTAACTCCCATCCTGTTCGTTCAAACTGCTGATCGATTGACTAATCTCACTTGGGCATTTTCTTACTTGCCAAGCTAACACGAGCTGCACGTGAGAGGAAATCAGTCTGGTCCCAGTGACCAGATACCGGCAACAGGAACAAATAATCATAGTTTGAAATGAATAATTATTGCTGTGGGCATTCAGCCTGATTTTGCTTGATGTTTGTGCAGATCGACAGATGGATTTAACATTTAACATTTATTAAATTTCTTGAGCGCCATTTCTATAAAAAAATATTCAAAAGCGCTGTATACAATAATAAACATTAAAAAACATTAATTATAAAAAATCCAACTAGCTGTACAATACCAAATTAAGAATGATTAAACATTGAAAACAAATTATTACACAAAAAGCACAAAAACAAAAAACAACTAGAAATTACAAGGACAACTAAAAGAATCATCGATAAGCTTTGATAGAATAACACAATTACACAGAAAAAACTCAAATATATCGTTGTTAATCATCATTAATCATAAAATTGATTAGAAAGATAAGTCTTAATTGCATGCTTGTAATACGTCCAGGATATTACGTGTTAAATCTGCACATCTAATTTTAGTAAAAGTTGCCTGAATATTTCACCTACCAATACGAATCAATTGAGTGTACAAAACAAAACTCCACTTAGGCCCTAAGTAAACAAAAAACCACTTCTGCAAATTAAGGCGCCACTTTACAAAGCAGTAAACATTTAATATGCATCAAGTGTTGATGTCAGCCCAACTGGCAAGTTGTGTTTCACACTTTTGATCAAAACTGTTTGGGACGTACAATGAATTCGACACTCGAACTATAGAGCTATCACAAAGACATACTTTATTCATACATCCTTACTGTAATGACGATTTTCCTGTTTTTCCTGTCTGTGTTGTGGTCATTCCACAATCACACTGTGATAGTTGTTTAGCTATAGGTGGCGCTGTTCACATCTTCATGATAATTTTACTGCTAGCTGCCTTAAAATATTTAGTTTCAAAATGCCTCTTAACAAGTTAAAGAGCTGTTCGTGCTTTGGGGGCATGACACCCCGAATATATATTATTTTTGTATTGAATTGGTAATTTGTTAGCATTACATAAGATATGTGTTTTCCAATGACACATTCCACAAGAAAAAAAATCGACTGACATATTTTATAAGATTTAAGCAGGACGCTTCTAATTTCTATAGTGTTAATGTAGGCTATAGGGCTATAGCACATTATTCTTAAAAGGCCGAATATAATTGCAGAGTTTAGTAAGTGCTGTTTTTCGTTACATACCGGTATATAATTCGTTAGTAGGGGCAATTGTCAGCCAGAGCAAGGACTTTAACATTTTGATTTGGCAAGCATAGCTGATGTAGCGCTGCTTCTTCCTGTGTGTCATTTTGCAGCAATACTTGTCCTGATGGGAGTTGTTATTTTTGTATGTATTTTATATAACATTAAAAATGATGCTCGTATAAATAGCGTATCAATGTAGTGCAAATTGTACGTAGCCTCAGGACTAAGTCTTGAAGTAATCCAGCGCCACACTTCTGATATTCAAAAATAGTTGATGCAACCCTTCTAAAACAAAAGAAATAAGAAAAGAGAGAAAGAGAACCAACATGTTGCCCGTTTTTAATCGTCTGGAATGGTGCACGCTTCGAAATGGAATGGCTCATTGCACCAACAGGGGCACCTTTTACGCCCTTCAATACCATCAGCTCAAACGAACAGTTTTCTGCTCAGCGCTAAACCGGATTGCTACCCGAATCCAGTACAGGCTACAGCAGAAACAAACAGAGATGTAGTCGAGTCCATCACAAGTCCCTGCAAGTCCCTGCAAGTCCCTGCAAGTCCATCACAAGCCCTCGAGTCCTAATCCCAATCACAAGCTATTCAAATGAGCTTTGACAAAGGCATTCATTCCTTTGTCATTTTTCATCCAGTTACTTGTGACCGGCTTTATGAAAGGACTTCTGACTGGGCTTGCGAAAGTACTTGTGAAAGGACTTGCAGGGACTCGACTCCAACTCTGGAAACAAACATATACGTATGGAATATGAGGCAATACTTATATTGACCGCTTATACTGGTAGCTCGGCCCTATAGCTTGCATGGCGCTACATTCATTTTCATAAAATGTAGTCTGAAAACCGACTCATCCGCAGCTTGTGTTGAACTGAAACAGTAAAACGTCTGATCCGCAATATCACTATATGTTCTAATTAAACATCGTATATGCATTAAATAGAAGCGTTGTAATAAGTGAGTGGCAAGTGGTCTATCGATTGATCACAACTATATTGACACGCGTTGCCTCGCTGCCATCAATGCAGGTATCATAGTGGACTGTGCCATGCTGTATTCGCTCATGTGTCGGCGTGCTATCCAGCTAAGAGGGTAGGGGCGCAGGAAGAGAACTGTTCCTCTTATCCCATCGCCATTTTGGCCTTCTTTACACCTTTTTGTAACTGGAAGTATTAACAGAAATTATGAAAGATTTTCTGTGACAGTCCCCCCCCCCCCCCCCCTTAGCCGCGTCGCATCGCAGACAGGGCTCAAAAAGCGTTTAGCGTTGTTCTTCTTCTTCTTCTTGTGCCAAATTCGTTTTCGCGGCACGGCTCAACAGAAGAGAGAGCTACAACATTTACTATGCTTTACTGATAGGTGGACGACGCGGCTCCTGCACGAATTCGTGCTTGTTTAACTCTGTCTATAATACACATCGAGAAACAAATGCTTACACATTTTAACAGCAGTCTGTTAAAATTATGCGAAACAAACAAAATCCATTAGTCCTGTCTTACGGACTAGTGTGTTACGACATAGCTTACATTGCCTAACCGAGAAACGTGTTTCTTACCTTGCTTTGCTCCTGTGACTAACAGAACATCTCTTCGAGGTTGTCTTGATTCCGTATTCAACAATTAACATCCATTAAAATCGTAAGTGCATTTTAATTTTTCTTCAAGGAAACCAAATTCAGAGTTCAGCTCCCGCACATTTTCTCCACCTGTGAAATGACGGCCGTGGAGTTTGCATGGGATGCCTTTCCTCATCTCATGATCAGTAATGATTGCCATTAATCGTCCCGGCGCATTATTGAGTACCAGGAGAGGGTAGGTTTGGGAGGATTTCTAGAGTAGTCTCTTGATATTCCTCCTTCCTGATTGATTAATGTTTACCCGAGAGCCCAAGACAGTCAAGTGGCTTTTGCGCTGCCAATGCGAAACAGCCCATGGGAATGCACCTTAGGAAATCTACGCACTTTACATCAAGCCTAAGTACCTGGTCAATACCGGACAATGCCAGCCATCGCGGCCACTGAGGCTAGTCTCCCCAGCCCCTAGGGTCAACCCTTAACCCAGTAAGGAAAGCATCAGAGAGGTGACGAAAACGGCATGAACAGGGCAAAAACGGCGCAGAGTGTCATGAACTACAGCACTAACCACATCGGGGATTAATTTATCTTCGCAAACACGACGTTGAAAGCAGTTCGATTGTGTAATTCAGGTAGCCCACTGCAGTAATTAGCTTTGGGATGAAAGGTATTGTTCGCCCGGGAATAACGGACCATTATGGCTATCTGCAAGGCGCCTAATTTATTACCAACTCCTATTTATTAAAGAATATAATAAGCACTGCTGGATGCAAAAATCCAAGGACTCGGTCTATGCATGTAGAAATACGAATGCATTATCTTAGAAACCTCTCGTGTAGCTAATATCTCAATAATCATAAAGGCTTTGGGACGAAACAAAAACAACAAAAGAGTCTTTGTGTTGCAGACGGGTGTCATCCGAGTCCTTATTGTGCATTTAACAAGTGAGTATAATTTTCATAGCAGCACCTGCAGTGTGTTTTAGCCACTAATAAGGCTCTAGGCTGAAAACGGACTGGGGTGTCCTATAGCCAACTAGTCCCCCAAACGAATACAAGGCACTTAGGCCTATGGGGGTTTGCTCAAGAGACGTACATTAGACTCGTCGAGCGCTGTAAGTTTCTCTGGACAGCACCTCCCCACGACCTTCTGCCAAGTTTTTTTTTTCCTTACTTTTATTTAATTTCTATTTTGTAGAATTGAAAAAGATTGGGGCCACTCTTTCAGAAAAGAAAATGAAATTCTGCCATACAGCAAGTGAAAATAACTTGACGACCGTCAATTCTCGTATTCCACCTGCATTTTACTGTAGGTGTTTAATTTGGTTTGCATTTGTGATGCCTTGATTTGACGGGAATGTCATAATTATAACATCGCCTGACTCACAAATTCCAGCCAGTGATTAAATAATCGATTTTCAAAAACAAATCATGTTACACAATAACTACCGGTACTTTTAAAATAAGTTGGGAAAGCGCTTGCCTAAGGTTTCGTACCTTGTACCTACTTACTATTAGCTGCGGCCATTGCAAATGCTATTGTACACTGGTTATTTATTCAATACATGTAATTGTATGTAACACAAAATATGCAAAATTTATGTCTTATTTTAGGTGTAACAATATTTCTATGTTCCAGAATTTCCATAATCCCCTAAACCCTTTTTACGCAATGTTTTCCGAGGTGCAAATTAGAAATTGAAATGGGAATGTTATAATAAACGTACCATTCTTTTATATCTAGAATATTATTTTTATTACGAATCCGAAACAAGTAGCCCTACACCGCACCTAAGGTTATTGCATTGCGCGAGGATGGTAACACCAATTTTGTTTAAATTACGAATTGGTGTCATAATATACAAAATATAGGCCTAAGACGAGAGCCGAAATGTCAGAAAAGTCTGCGAAAAAAAAGGACAGCGAAAATATTGCGAAAATACTACCCCACCCCAAAAAAGGGACATACACATCGCAGATTTCTGCGCAGATATTTGCGATGTAGCACACTTTATCGCACATTTCTGCGCAGATATCTGCAATGTCGCACATGTTATCGCATATCTCCTCAAGCCTTTTACACAATGCTTCCCGAGGTGTACGAAATCTGAACACCCAGTACACCGCATCGCACCGTACGGCTGGTGTATAAATGCGCGATGAGGCTAGTCAGCGGCGGCGATTTCTTGTCAAGGTTGGCGGGTGGGGGGGGGGGGGGGGGGGGGAGGAAAAAGCACACAACCAACAACAATCAGGCGCGGATCCAGAGGGGGTTGGGGGGGATCCACCCCCCCCCCCCCTCCGGCTCGTTGCCTATTTTTGTTTTGCTTGTAAGGGCCTACGCCTAAAGTACCGTAGAAAACCAGAAAAGAAGAGCAAAACCCTGTAAAGATCTCATTTTGCGTGTACGGGTAAGAACAAAACAAAGAGGTTAAATGGCGCCACAAACGTTGAGAAAGTGTCCCCCTTGTAAAATTGTGTTCGCAGGCGAAACATTTTGGGAGTCAACTTTTAGGATTAATGTAAAAAAAAAATTAAGAACCACTCCCCCCCCCAACCAATCCTGGATCCGCCCCTGACAATTGTTAAGCGTTTTGTGTCTCTTGTGTATCCTGTGAAACCTTTGAAAATGTGTGCTGATCTTTGTGTATTCTGGTGCGTACAAGCCAATGTCCCATAAAATGTACATGACCATGGGAAAATTATTGGGGGACACTGCCATAGCCGTCCTCCCCGCCACCCCCGCCACCCCCCCCCCCCCCCCCCCCCGGCTAGTTTTCGAATAAAGCACACACCACATGGCTCCCGCTGCGAATGCCACTTTATCAACGTAAACCGAGGAGTAAAAAGAAGAAAATATAGGGGGCGCTATTGTATATTACTGGTGAATTTTATAACTGCACCATACTTGGGTTGGCCATGCGCATTGCGAGAAATCAAGATAGTCACAGTTAAGAAAATGTTTGTATTATTTTGGGCGAATTTCGTGAAAAAGTGAACAGTTTCAGTTTCCCCGCTAACTTGTGCAATGATGTGTTTAGCCAAAAGGAAGGTCAGTGGCAATTATATGCGGGGGGGAAAGGTTCGAAGGTGGTTTCCGTACAAATGAAGGGTACTGGAAAAAATGAGCGGGGATGGCCCTCTAAAAATAATGGCATATTAAATATATGCCAAAATACAATACGTCCGCCGCAAAAATTTAAAGTGGCCCTTAATAAGGTCATAATTATTTGGTTATTTTTGTGAAGCCTTGATAAATTTTGGCTTTAAAATTGGTCCTTTTTGGCTTGGCAAGTGGAGGGATGCTTTATGAAAAATGGCAGCTAGCCGGTTTGGGAAAAACCACATTTTTCGGGGGTGGTACTTTCTGGGTATAATTAGCAAAAATTCTAAACAGCTGACCTGCCAAAAAATTGAAAAGAATTTCACAGATTAAAATTCAAACTATCATTTTCAGTGGTGTCACAAAAACTGAGAGACTCCTGGATAAGATTTTGTTTTCACTGTGAAGTTAATGGATTTTACAGTAAGGTCATTGGGAGTTTATTGAGTGTGATGTGGTGCACCCTTGAGACTTCTGGAAGTGAGGAGAGCGCCCTCAACATATCTAGAATTTGTTTTATCTAAGAGCAAGTTCGGGTGCATGCTGACCTAATCCCTTTTGTCAATTTGTGATTTAAATAACGCATGCGTGGTCTGTTTTTCACTCGAACGCGGCCAGTCGATCGACTACGTCAAATGTAGTTAGTGCAGCAGCAACAAATTGCAAAGAATGTCGTCTGCTAGTTGTCAACGAAGCAAATGTTGGCGAGTCATTTTTCATTTTCTATTATTTATTTATATTATTTTCTCTACCTAACTTTAGTGGAAAGAGTTACTATCATTGGACAAAACCTACAATTTATCATAAACGTTTGCAAAACGTGCCCCAGTTTACCTATCCTCAATCTTGAAACCGCGACGTAGGCTCGCGAATTTGACTAAACAGTGCTCCGGGGCGCGGCTAGGTTGATCCAGTTGGACCAGCTAGTCAAACCACGCAAAGTTCGAGTGGCAACTAGATTGACTATGTATGGTTATCTAGTCGACTCTGGTCGCCCAAACAAAATTTACTCTGAAATAAAAAAAAGAATTACAAAATAGACTGGTTTAAATTTGTACATTTCTTACACAAAATGTTATTAACAGAATGATTATAATATCGTCCCTTAGAAAAAGCATGTCGAACATGTCTCGGCCAACAACTGTGAGAAGATTACTTAGCGAACAAATTCACCATTTCGAATTAACCACTTTTCATAGCAAAATCTGTCGTCATCGACGAATCCAGAATTGACGAAAATGGCATTGATCCGCGCACTTCCGGCTTTGAAAGCGAGGATCTCAGTGCTAAGTAAACAACTTACTGAACATACGCTGCGAGGCCATTTATAGCTCTGTGTTTGTTTAGCACTAAGGACCTCGCTTTCAGTGGCGTAGCTAGGGGGGGGGGGGGCGTAGGGAGGGGCGCCTGCCACCTAGTCGCCCCCGCTGAAAATGTATAGTATTATAAAGAAAAATCAATGAGAGCCCCCACTGTAATATCCAGCCCCCCCCCCCCCCCCACCCCCCCCCCCACCCCCTCCCCCACCCCCACCGCCCCCCTCCCCCACTCTCCCCTATGGAGACAGCCCCGGGCTACGCCGCTTCTCGCTTTCAACCATATTTCGTCCACAGGGACCAGAACACAGTATCATCCAAAGTTGCAGTGGGCGAAAGTGGCCCGTGCTTATTTTGATGCCTAAAATGGCGGTACAAAGGCCAATGTGGCATTCACGAATAGAGGAAAGGGTAAAATGTCCGAAAACCTGCTTTCAAATACAAATATCACTGAATGAGCCAAATCGGAATTACACAAACGACTGCACTGCGCATGGATAAAACCACTGCGCATGGATAAAACCATGGATTTTGTACACATGGGAACAACAGGGAAAACTGGTAACCAAATTATTAATTATAATAATAATGCGGTGCTTATATAGCGCTTTATACAAATGTCTCAAAGCACTTATTACCCTTGGTCATCAGGCCTTGGGATCAGTTCTGTGCAGCAGTTCGAGATCATTGCAATCTGTTCTCTACCCTTACGGGTACCCATTTATACTCTCCTGGGTGGAGAGAGGCGATTGTGGTAAATCGTTTTCCCAAGCACACAAGTACCATAATCCCCTGGCGGGGTTCGAACCCACATACCACCGCACGTGAGTCAGACACAGTAACCATTGAACCACGGTGCAATGGCATATTTTCATTTGAAAATTTGCACAAAAATACACTATAACAAATACAGAATATGTTTAAATAGAGCAGGAAATGTGATTTGTTCATTAATAATTTATGCGTCCGACGTCCGTGTCACAGAGCAGAAAATGAAACTACAGGCCTATGTGAGTAAATGTGACTGTTTTGGAGCATTGGTCAATTTCGCTTGAATTCGGTCTGCATTCTAGCAGTATTCGAGGTGAAAAAAGACATCGAGAAAATGAACAAAGACATCGAGATTCCATATGATTTTTGTTTAACGGGACAAAGTAAGGAGTTAAAAGTATAGAGTTATAACATAACTCTATGTTTATAAGATTAATATCATATCATATCATATCATATCCTTCATACTTCAGATCGCCTGGCCCGTGCCGCCCCTGACAACCCAGTATTGGCTTATAGGCGCCCCCGCAATCTACGAGACCTGATTGTTCGAGCCGAGGTCCCCACCTTGGCTGCATCCCCTCCCAAACAGCATGGTACTTTTAAGTGCGATTCCAGGTGTGTTGTTTGCCAGACTCACATGCAGGAGTCTGACTCCTTTTCTGGCCATTCATCTGGCACTACTCACAGAACCAATGGCAACATTACTTGCAACACCTCTAATGTCATATATCTCATTTCTTGCAGGGTTTGTGGTATCCAGTATGTCGGGGAGACCAAGAATACGCTCAAAAAGCGTTTCTATGGCCATCGATCGACTGTGAAAACCAAGAAAATGGACACTCCTGTTGGTCATCACTTCAACTTGCCTAACCATTCCATTTCTGATATGATTCTACAGGGCATAGAATCACTTGGCCACCGAAAGGACTCAGTTCGCCTTAGCAGAGAGAAAGTGTGGATGAAACGTCTTCGGACTATTTAACCACATGGTCTCAACATCCAGGAAGGGAATGATTAACTCTTAATTTCCCCCCATTGTCATTTGTTTACAGATTATCCTCCTGGCAAACCCTCTTGGGGTCTCTTGCCCACTTGGCCACATGGGGTTTTCTTTCCATTTCCTGTTTATCCTTGCCACTTCATTTTGTTCCTTCTCTTGCCCTAATTACCACCTTCTATTTACCCCCCCCCCCCCCCCCCCCCCCATTCACCACACTCCTTTGCCCCCTTTCCCCAGCTTCATCCTTCATCTTAATCCCTCCACTCCTTCATCCTTACCCTAACCACACTTCTTTGTTCCTTTCTTCCTGGCTGTCCTTTTACCTCCCTTTCATGTTTACCCACTGCCAGGCTCCTTTGCATCCCTCTTTTGTGTTTCTCCACCCACCCCCTCATGCATGTGTGTTCCCTACATGTTTGTTTCTTGTACTCTGTCATTTGCCTTTGAGAAAGAACTTGCTTAAGTTCGAAACGTCAGGCCAGCTAATTTTTTGATTTATAAGATTAAGACTAAGTTTCATTTCTTACATTTGACAGCCTGGCCCCTGCATGATTGTACACAAGAAATATGTTTAAGACGTCGGGATCCCATGCACAAATCGCCTTAGCCGCGAGGCGGGCTTTCGGGAATCCCAAGTTGCACACACACACAAAATTTAAATCGAGCAAACCATTGTGAGATTCCCCACTGTAACATCCAGCCCCCACTCGCCCCACTATGGAGATGGCTACCCCGCTGCCTACCACTACAACTGGCCCAACATCCAGGCCCATCGCTGGGGGGAGGGGGGGGGGGCCTTGGCAACCAATTGGGGGTGGGGGTGGGGGTGGCGAGAGTCCAGGGGACCCCCATTCATGTATTTAGACCCTTTGAGAAAGGATTGTGTACACGGGGCAAAAGTATATACGCTGCAACCACCTGCTGCTTCCCCAAAGGAAGCAGGTGGGGCAACCACGTCACGATTTTTTGACATGGAAGCGTAGGGTTTTAATGCAAATATGCACACTTTATGCCCCTATGCCTGACAACACAACGGTGCATTTAATTCTTTTGTTACATTTAAAGTTTTTTGTACTGTTTGTTTTCCGTTTTTATACATTTTGACTTTTGGAAAGTTACAATATAACCTCGAAATCAGCATTTTTTTGTTTCAAAAAGTGTGGGGGGTATATACCCCCCCCCCCCCCCCCGTGATTTACGCGCGCCCATGGATGTACCCTACTTTCAAAGGCAGCCCATGATGAAGAGACCGGCAACCAGTCTAGGTAAAGGAGTATTGGCCATGCGAAGTCGTTAGGGGGCGTTTATAATTATCACCTGTGTGCTGTGCACGCGATAATCCTGATCGATCCTGATGATTGTAAACTTGTAAGTTACAAAAAAATTGTTTTGTGCGGTTTCTGGGGTAAAATCTCAGTAATTACATAATCAGGGCTTTCCTCCTTCGTGTCAGGAACCAAACCTTGTGATATCTTGTCAAAGGTAAGTCATAGGTTTTGCTTCAGTCATTCATAATATCACTCAGTTGTCGGTTTTTGAATAAATCTTTTCGACATTCTCAAAGCATCATGGGAACTGCATCAGGCCTAACTGGCATTAGAAGAGCAAGCACATTAGAACGGACGTGATCGGTCGCATTGGTCACATGTTCGTTGTCATGCTTGCAAAAATCCTCTTCTGATTAAGGCTGTTCGATATCCATTTATTTTGATACCGAAATATCGGGAAACAAATATCGCGATATCCGATATTATCGTGATGAGGTCACTTTTTCCTTACCGGAAGAATGGAGGAATAAAAAAAAGAAGAATATGTGGGAAGTCAACACAGCATCGTGAGATCGGGGCCACCGGGATCGGGCCCGTCGGAATTGAGCTCAGATCCGCTAAAATTTAATATCTGGGCCGGCCACCGAGATCGCGAATCGGGCCGTGGCTTGCAAGTTAGGGACCGGGACCAGCAAGATCGGGGGCCGGGGCCGTCAGGAATGTGGGGCCGGGTTGACAAGGCTTCCCTCCGCTCATTCATTGAGTACTTGGACTTTGGAGTTGGAGTAGGCCTAGGCCTATTACGACATTTACCTTCAGTTGGCTTCTATATATGGCACTCCAGAAAGACTAGCGTTTGTTTCTATTTCGGTATTGTTGATTAGTAACAGATGATGATACCGTGGACGATCACATGCGAACTGTCAAAAAAGGATCGTATCGTATGTTTTGTTTTGTGAAGACGACATTGCACAATGTACAATGGATGCGCTGCACATGTTTTAATCTTTTCTCAAGACGGAGTTCGCTACACGTGTGGGCACGTACATGTGCCTTGCAAACTGGAGAAAGACGGTGGCATTCAGTGCGGTAACTTGTACTTGACCAAGGCTAGCAACCAGGGTTGATAAAAATCATGATTTATTTTGTAAATCAAAAACTGTGTGGCATTTGCATGCGCGTGTGACGTTGCTGCATTATCGCATGTAAATAGCCAACACTCACTAGTCTAGTTTCTGTACTCACGTCGGGTTTACGTGTACGTACGTATGAACGTGCAGCGCAGTACAAAGCCATTCGTTGTTTGTTGGAAAAAATTTCTGACCGCGTGGACAAAACTGGGCTTTGGAAAGCTAAAAAAGGCATCAGATCAGTGCCATTCATTAATTTGTACGTGGCCATGATTTGTTTGTTAATATACCAACGGGATTTGGCAAGAGGGTAATTTTTCAAGCTGCTCCATTGGTCTTGGATTTCTTGAACGAAGCATGGAGGTGTTTCCGACCTCCATGAACAAAGTAACCGAATGCAAACAGGAGAAAGCGCTGATTATTGTCGTCGTGCCATTGAAAGCTCTGGCCGTTGATCAGTTACATCGTGCTGAACATGTGGGACTGAAATTGGTAGAGAATAACGTCTGATATTCCAGATTACATTTTTGGAACAATCCGAAGATTTCTCAATCCTGTTTGCCAGTTTAGAATCACTCTGCTCAGAACGTTAACTGACTAGTAAGTTATTACTTAAACATGAGTTTCCTCCAGTGCGCAAGCGCGATTATTCGTTTGACCCGCCTGTTAAATTATGCATAAGCAGGTCGCGCGTGCTCCCTTGCGAAATTCCCAAGACGTTCTTAGCGATTTGGCCTTGGCGTGTGTGTGTAGCTAGAGGGCGCTGCCGTGCGCGCTGTACGTCGCACCGCGCTAAGGACGTCTTGGAACCAAGACTACCCTCCTATATATGCAAACATGCATTCTGAGCCATGTTGTTGTATGGGTCAAAATCAGTCAAGGTGATTGTTTGAATTGTGACCCTTCTGCCACATGTACAAACCACATGTAATCTGACCCTGTCTGTGTACAAAGTATAGGCAGGGGAGGTGGAAGGAAATTTTGACTGATTTTGACCTTTTAATTAATAGCACAAAATGCAGCCACCATATTTTTTTAACGCACTGTCCGTATTTTGATCCTGTAACAGTTTTTACGATTTTTGCGGTGGAAATATTGTCCTTCGGCTTCATTTTGCATTTACCTTATTGCAAACAATTGCCATACCCCTCGATCTCAAGATGAGTTCGCAACAAGTTAGTAGCTAGCGTTGTACATTGTACACTGGGAATAAGACGGTATAGCATTCAGTGTGGTTGTTTGCTCTTGACTACGCACGGCGTGGAGATTTATAAAACGGTCAAAGAAACGCCACATTTATGTATTTTTTATTCCTCAAAGTACGTCATGATACATCATAATATACCGAAATTTTCGGAATATAGGCCGCGGCTTATACATTGATTCTCACACTGAAAAATGTCCCTGCGGCTTATACTCCGGGCGGCTTATACTCCGGGCAGCTTATACTCCGGGCGGCTTATACGGCAACATTTGAAGAATAAAATCAGTCACACAAGATTCGAAATTCACGGCCAGTTGTGCTGTGCCCTTTAATACTTGCCAAACCAAGCCCTCAATTGTTCAGTACCAAACCGTTGCCGGAACCTACAAAACGGCGCTTTTCGATTGCACTGGTAATTGCCCGTGCGCGTGATGAGCGCCAGCTATAGCCGGCCGGGGCGATCGCGCTAGCATAGCCCCGCACGGCCCGTGCGCCCCATGTAAAAACCTTCACAAAACCTCGATTCCCCAAGCAGACTGGTTCCCGTCCGTGCATTATTTTTCTTCTTTCTCACTGGGGCGGGAACCAGTCACAGCCTAAAAACAACTACTATTCTACCGTCCAATAATTGGAAATAACTGGAATTTCGAGCAAGGTACATGTAGACTGGACAAATCCACACTTAATGCGGCCAAAAGGAACATATCGCGATATTCTTCGGTATATATATCAAATTCCCCGATATTCCGGGTTTTTTTTAAGGGGCCGATACGATTTTCGATATGAAAAAAGATCCAAATATCGGGAAATATCGTCAAATCAAACAGGCTTACTTCTGATTGGCTAATAATGTGACATTATTAGCTGTTCTAATTCCAGAAATTTGCATTCATCAGTAACTGGTACCCTGAGAGGGATTCCCCAATTATTTCCTTTATTTTCATTGCCATTTAAAATTGATTTTTCTGGTTATTATTTTCCTTATGTTCCATGCAAAGATATGTGAAAAGGGTATCGCTCAACTCATGACAGATATTTAGCATAAAATCAATTAATATTTGGACTGGTTCACAGTGCCATAGGTTTGTACATAGTTTGTTTGGCCTTCAAACCCACAATGCATTGAGGATGTCGAAAAGATTTATTCGATGTTTCGGGCACACAGGGAATTGTGGGATAGAAATTGGATAAACAAACCCATGTACGTGGGCGCGCCATTCGTGTTGTGCATAGCGTACTCAAAAGTAGTCAATTTCAAACAGTAAAATAAGTATTAACATGGCTCTAAATCAATTAACAAGTGCCCTGATATCAAAAGGAATATTAACTCATTACGATCCATGGTGTTTATATATATACTTCATTCATTTTGGCAAGAAAATATAATCTTAAAAAACATCTAACTTTCAACTTGTGCTTTTCACGCGTCGGTGCCGCAACGTTCATTGAAATCACATGTAAAACTCTAAATCTCCGTGACAAATTGTAACTTTTTTTGAATGTAACTTTATAAATAACAGGAATGCCAAAAAAACACCTAAGCTTCGTACACATGAAGTCCAAACTACATATAAACAGGGTGATATTAAAAGAAAATCGGACAAACCAGGCGCACCTATCAACAAGTATTTTTATAGATCGAGTATAAGAGTACAGAAGCAAAATGATTATTTTGTAACAACCCCGAGACATCTTGCGTGGCGGAAACCAGACTGGTACCGTATGCGTATTGTGCGTTGATGCCAAGTCCATTGCCAGACTTAGTCTGGCTCGCGGTACGCGACGCGTGTTACGTGTTGCTGCATTGTGCGAAGCAAGATTTTGAACTAATCTTGCCCGTGTCTCACGGGCTGGATATCCGGTGGGCCCGGACAATGTGCGGGGGTCGGGAAAAATCACAACTTTTTTGTTCTGAGCGATTTTAATGGGTATCCTATGATGGCAAACATTTCGACAGGTTTGGAAAATTTAGACTTGTAATATGAAGAAATCCAAGCTGAAATGGAAAAACGCGTGTCCAAGACATGCGTTGCTATCGGGCGGAAAGGTTTGTTTATCCCCCCAAAAATGAGAATATGATCAAGTTAAACCCGAAAAAAAGATGCATTTTTCGTGCAACCCGGAGCATGCACAAACGAGCTGTGTACAAAGCAATGGTAGCAGATTTTTTAACATGAACGATGGTTTGTGATCGATTATCGGCCAGCGGCACTGCGCGCGCCTTGGGCCTCGATGTACATGTACGACGACTGTTTATGCTGACTCTCCATTAACCCTAACCCCTAGGGTGTGTTAAAATCTTTACTGAAATCGATGGATTCAGCACTGTTAGGGTTAATAAAACATCTGAAGATCCAACAAAAACATCAGATTTCAGCCTTAAAATGGCCACCAAAATACTAGATAAGGCACCTGAGATACAAGTGGAGTTCCAAGATAAAGACTATTTCTGATTTAGACTTCAGGGGAATTGTCAGGTCAGGAACGCGACTACCAATATGCCGGTGACTGTTTCCTGTAAAGGGTACAACGGATGTTCGCGTGCGGTACATGTATGTGCATGCGTTTTGCACACGAACATCCATTGTACCCTTCACAGGAATCAGTCGCCGGCATTCAGGAAGCAGCGGGATGCATTATACATTTTAAGGGTGAAATCTGATGTTTTTGTTGAGACATTTTTTGCTAATGGAGAGTCAATGACGGCCATTTGCCTTGGACCCTACTATCACCAGATCATGCCCCAATGTTAAAAAGGCGATAAGTAGGGTCCAAGTTACTCAGATTAAGAACGCAGGGCCAACCAAAGGATCAACCACACTTCCCCAGAGGCGAGGTCACTCATGGGAAAGATTAGACTTTGACACCTCACCAAAATGGGTTAGAAACAGAAACGTCTGAGAAAATAACCATTCGTTCATTTTAGAATCGAAGTGTTTATTTTGCCGTTTTTTACGTTATTAAGCCAGCAGATTGTAATAATACTAATTAATAATAATTTTTACATCGGAGATTCAACATCAATTATATTTGAAACATCCATTATACCCATTTACAAGTTAAAGACTAAAGACGGTGCCTGATTCACCGGTTTAGGGATTGATCCACCACAGTTGTAGGTAGTCCAAAAAAATATAGATGTTCTGGGTGCCGACCGGGTAGGCCTATGGGGCATATTTTTCATAAAGTCAATTTAATGCCAGTTCATACTCGGGGCGAAAGCTAATGCAAATGCAAATTTGTGACGCCAGGGCAAATTTTTGTGTTGCGAATTTAACAAAAGTTGAACACGTTTCGATAAGTTAATTTTTCAACTTTTGCTGCAAAGATATTAGGCCTACCGATTCTGAGACATACATGTATTGTACCTACATGTATATGTTACAAGCACAACTTGTAGGAAGAATTTACAAAATGTAGTAATGATCAACTGTGCATGCAAGGTACAGCGTTGAAGTGTTTAGGATTTTGCCAAATTCTCACTACATTCGTGGTTGCTGCATTATGCATGTCAATCATCTAGTAACCATGATCTTCAGTTCCATATTACATGTAGGTCAATGATGTAACCCTATAAAGTTGCATAATGTAATGCGCCTACTACATGTACATTTGTTATTGGCCGATACCAGCCATGCATGATGCATACATGTATTGCACACACGTACATGTACATGTACATGTATCACATCAAGTCTTGATAGTCTAGTCTGGGAGGCAGAGCTGGAGATCGTGGATTGGGTTTAGCCAGCTAAAAAATATTTTACACAGGATTCGTTCAAAACAGAACTGGTTGTTGGAACAGCAAATAACTTCACAAGTTTACAACATACACTGTATGTTCAGTAGATTGACTGGTTTATGAATAAACATGTATCCATCGGCTTGTCCGAGCACATCTGCTTTCGGTAGCAGTGAGTGGTAGGCCTACATGTATGTTCTTTTTTATCCATCTAAACCGATTTAGTGCCGGAGGATGGACGAAAGGGTTGGACAACAATATGAAGCCTTACGCCCGAATACATGTATCATCGTGAGCTGCTTTTTGTCATGTTTGTCTTTAACTTTTTGCATATATTTTATTTTTTTTATCACACATTCAGCAGCATCTATGTTTGGGATACACAGTTTTGTATCTTGATGCCGTATAATGGCATTTCATAATCGCGATTATCGATGAATCGTTATGGAATTTCTCCAAACCAAAAGTAGTCAATCTTAAATCCTGCTCTCTGTACATTGTATCACATCGCTCAAGTTTTAAGTAAAAAAATTCTTAATTCTCAATTTCACACGGCTTTATCTGTCAGAGCAAATTGCTCAAACGTTATTTTAACCAATCTCAGCAATGGGAGTTTGACGTCTGTTGGTGTGGTTTCTTTTGAGGTTTTACACACAGGAGGGATAAGCTGGAATTCTCTGTTAACAAAGAGCACAAAATGTCGCGCCACTTGGTATGTTGCCATACATATTTTTTTTATTCCCAGTCGCAAGAACAATTTGCCGCCAATTTGTATTTATTTTACGTCAAATGTTAAAACCAACCACCAACGGGAGGTTTACATGTAATTTGACGATGATTTGACACACTTTCGATATTTTCGATATCAGTTCTCAATATGGATTTTTCTATTTTTCAATATGATTTTTTTAAATGCTATCAGCGATATCGATATTAAAGTAATACATGTATCAAATAATCGAGTAATATTAATGTATCAACGGACCCTATTTCTTGTATACAAGTAGGCCAACTCCATATAACGTAATAAATTCCTCTCCGGCCTGTCGAGCCAGCACATGGCCCAGTGGTTAACACTCCTACATGTAGCTCATAAACAGCAGCACTACCCGGTGTGGGTTCAACCCCACCTGTTGTTGTTGTTGTTGTTGGTTTTTTTTTTCTTCAAACAAATAAGAAATGATTTTTTTCGTCAAGCAATCCACAAGGGAAACTGAATAGGTAAATTTGAATACATTTTTAAAGTGAACAAAGAAACTGGCAGGAGCGGGATTCGAACCTGCGACCTCCGGGTTACTGTACCGGCGCTCTACCAACTGAGCTATCTTGCCCTATGTTGGCGGTCTCCCAAATTGTCAGTATCTTTGTTCGGGTGGGCGCTAGTCAGAAGTCATAAACCCAGAATGGCGTATAGCCAGGGATCACACCCAATTTACGATACAACCTGGAAAGCGACATGGTGGGGATCACTCAATGAGGATACGACTTTTTAACTTATAATTCGTCAAACAATCCACAAGGGAAACTGACTAGGTAAATTTGAATACATTTTCAAAGTGAACAAAGAAACTGGCAGGAGCGGGATTCGGAAATGTGACCTCTGGGTTACCGTACCGGTGCTCTACCAACTGAGCTATCTTGCCCTATGTTGGCGGTCTCCCAAATTGTCAGTATCTTTGTATCTTCTGACTAGCGCCCACCCGAACAAAGATACTGACAATTTGGGAGACCGCCAACATAGGGCAAGATCAGTTGGTAAACATGGTAAAGCGCCGGTACGGTAACCTGAAGGTCGCAGGTTCGAATCCCGCTCCTGCCAGTTTCTTTGTTCACTTTGAAAATGATTTTTTTTAACAGTTTTAAATTAAATCGTAATTTATTTGCAGATAATAACCATTTTCTTGTCCCGATATGTAAAGAGAAATAAAGTTCGAAATTGCATGTCGTCTGATTCCCATCTCTTGCATGAAATTACAACGACAATAAGGGCATGGAACTAGACGAAATTCGTTATGGTAAACATTTCTAAACATAAAAAAAACCCACACTGTGCATGCTCAGTGCTTTGCCAGTCAAATAGCTACATTGACAATTGATGCTAATTCCGGTTCACGGCCAAATAACCACTGCCATTTAGAATGGCATAACCTTGTCATGCAATATACATGTACAATATGTTGGGGAAGAAAGTTTGTGTTTACTGTGTTAGTATACAAATAATGAATGTTTATAAGTGCAGTGGTAAGAATAATTTCATGAGGTGACACATAGAATGGGACATTCCATCTGTCACCTCATGAAATTATTTTTACCATTGCGCAAATGTTAAACATTCATTATTTGTTTTATACAACACGTGAATAAATCCTCGTCGGATTGCATGTATGGTTTCTTTGTGTACAACGTGCCATTTTCCCTTCTCAATCCCGCATAAAACCGCGAAAAAAGTTGTCCAGTTCCGAATCAGTTAAAGCTCAATTGTTGTTCCTGCGTGTCTTGCAAATTCATCTAATCGTTTTGACTGCGTATTCAGTTTGTTTCTTTGTGATAGCAGCGTCAGCATCACCTATACGAGTTCCTATATTTCATCGTCTGTTAGGATGTTCTAACAGACGATGAAAGATGCTGATGATTTGGGAGACCGCCAACATAGGGCAAGATACATGTAGCTCAGTTGGTAGAGCGCCGGTATGGTATTCCGGGGGTCGCAGGTTCGAATCCCGCTTCTGAGAGTTTTCTTTGTTCACTTTGAAAATGTATTCAAATTTACCTAGTCAGTTTCCTTTGTGGATTGTTAGACGATGAAATAGTTTGTTCAACTGTGAATCGCGAACATCGTCCGCCATGTGTGAATGACAGCCATGATGTCGCGACACATGGAATTGTGGAAGTTCTATTCAACACGTACCGTTGAATAGAACTTCTATTTTTGCGGTGCCGTTCATTGGTATGAATAATTCAATGTGCGTGATCGACGATCCACCAATCAGTTGGTGGGGATTTATTCAGGCATTGTATAAATGTTCTTGGCACAGTGTACATTGTACATGTACAAATGTATGTCACACAAAGTAAAAAATACAATGTATTGTGTATTTAAGGTAACCCGACCGACCTAGAATTTTTGCAGCTAAAATGCCGACCTCGAACTTTTTTATTGCCATTTTGCTAGTTGATAATTTTAAATGAGTAGTTGCAATTATTTGCCACGAACATGCCATTTTCCACACTTGAAATAATAAACTAAACAGAATAAATATGGAACTGAGTTTTTGCGATCACCATCAGCATGCACAGAGTCACTGTGCCGCGGTACGATAAAGTACTCTGTGCCATACAAAGCACCGGCATGCCATGCTCCATGCACGGTGCATTACCGTAACATGTTGGCCACACATTTATGTACATGTTACCAAATGATTCTGCAGGGTGCGTTCCACTCAAGTAAACAACGCGAACGTTCGCCAAATTTGTGTGCACATCCAATGGAAAATTGTTTGCGTAGTTGGCAACCGTTTGCATTGTTCAAGTGAGTGGAACGCACGGCTAGACGTGGCCTCAAAATTTAGCAACCATAGCAGAGGGATTATTAAACTAGATCGATACAGGTATTGTGTGTACATGTATGGTGCAGACGGACTTAAATATACAACAAATGAGGAGCTGGGTAACAAAAAGTTTAAACCTGGCGGTAGGATTTTACACCTGGCGGCGGGCTTCTAAAGCTTGGCGGCGACTTCTAAAGCATGGGGGCCCTGCAGAAAGCTGTTGATTGTTGTTAAAAAGGCAACGGATTAAAAATGTACCGGTACATGTATTTGAACTGTTTGTAATTCCCAAACGGCCGCAGCTTTATGTAGAAGAGTGACAGGTGGCTATTATTTCCTCAAGGAATAGAAAAGCCAACTGTTGCTTTAGAATTTGGTAAGCTCAGAAAGTATGATCATGTTATTACATGATTGATGATTCAATGGCCGGCACGTTCAAAGGGCATGCAGGGTGACGTGTTTCCAAGATGAATGGACAGTGGTTTCGTGTCTCCGCGCGGGTGCGAGAAATGCTACTACACTGACAATGGTCAAAAGAGGGCGCCGCTAATGCGGTAAAACCACAAGCTGTACGTATGGTCCTTGCACTAGCCCAGCCCCCTTTATTTATGAGAAAAGACAAAGAAAAAGAAAGAAAAAGAGAACCTACATGTACATGTACCTTTGTCCCGGCCATTCACTCCCTTTCCCTTCCATGTGATGTTTTCATTTCTTGTGTCAATTTCTTGAGTCAACTTTATTATCCATTTTTTATTCTTAACTCATAATTAATAATACTTTATTAATGTAAAAAAATTTTTTTTAAGTAAAACCTTAGTAATAAAGAACTTTTAAAATAAGGCCGAGCCCAAAAAATTGTGTGTTTCCGGTAACGGTCTGAACAAATCCAGGTACATGTAGGTAGGTAGGAAAATAATTTTATTTTGTCTTTTGTTTTTTCATTTCAGTTCTGCATGCATCTGCGTTAGTACATATTTCCATGTTCTTTCGCAAACTCACTAAACATGTACGTGTTCTAATCTGTTGTACTCATCATACCTCATAAAGAATGATGAAAACTGGTGAAATCAGAGGCAATACAGAAAGGGGTCAAAGGGGTCAAAATCCTCCATAGATCAGTGCAAATGTTTTCAATGTGAACATGGCTGTTAGATATCCATTCATTTTGGTACCGAAATATCGGCAAAAATATATCGCAGAGCTGCCAACCTTTTGAAACTCATTTCAGTATTCAGAAAGCAAAAAATCCGTATTTTGCTAAGAAAAATCCGTATTTTTCATGAAATGTATTAACATTACCTAAAAATCTGATTTTTTTTTTTAGGATAGTCCACACCGCTGTAACGGCAATGGTTTACCCACTTGCTGGATGGACCGTTTGCTTATTTTTTTTTATTTTCAAAGGTAAAGTTGCATCCTTTCAGTTGGGATCGCAATGTTTTATTCAGAACAAAGAATGAACATAGTAAAACATGTAGCATGTACATGTACATGTATGACTGATTTATCATGACCCTATTTATCAGCAAAACCAATTAAACAAAATAAATATGAAACTGACTTGTTTTTGCAGTCACAAACTGCTGTGCCATGGTACGATAAAGTATACAACGGTGTGCCCGGCCAACTGGCAGCCCCATGCACGGTGCGTTACCGTAACACGTTGGCCACACGTAGAATTATCCACACAGCCATTTATTACACACTCATCCACTGGTCCACTTCTTGTCGCAATTTGTCGAAAGTTTTGATTGAAATAGAGTACTCTCCTTGTTGATCCAACTGTTTGTTGGTTATCGGCAGGATTTTGTGGACAAATCTTGTCGATTTTCTGGACGAATCTTGTCGAGTAAGAGGTTCCAAAATCATTTTTCAATTGCATGTAAGCATGCGTGTTTAGCTACATGTACCGGACTTGATAAACGGGCATTCTTCACTACACGCAGGTGGAACCCGACTATGAATTTCTGTGTTGCATGATTAATTGTCCCCTAAACAACTTACTCGCTCTGCACAATACGTACGCTCAAAAGGTTTTTTCCCCACATGAGTTTATGCTTTGCTGCATGCGCATGTACTCCCGCCAGCCAAACATCGAAAAGACGTACACGATCTTTGTGTATACCAAGTGATTCAGACACGGATTCAAAAATAGCACGCACGTACATGTACGTGCGCTATATGTATATGGTGTGGAGCTTGGAGAGATATGACGGAGCGAGAAGTTATGTCGAGGTTTAGAAAACGATCAAAGCAACGACACATTTACACATGAAGTACAGTGTATGTATTGTTTATTCCTCTGTTTTAACACAGGTATGTTTGTTTCAAGTATGGAAAATGGTTATGTTCATTGCAAATAATTGCAAATAGTGCTCATTAAAAATTTGCTACTAGCAAAATGGCAATAAAAAGTTTGAGGTCGGCAATTTGGCCCCAAAAATTCCAGGTCGGTCGGGTTACCGGAAACACAATTTTTTCTGTTAGGCCTAAACTTCACACCAAATTTTTGATAAAAATTTACCTAAAATTACATTAAAAAGTAGGGCAGAATATCACATTTCCAGGCGGCAAAATTCGGGGAAGTATCAATTGGATAAAACCTTCAATTACAATCAAAAGAGGGCACACTTCAAATATGACGCAAGAGGGCATTATTTGAAAGAAGGGCACACAGCGGACCGACTGCTGAAAATCGCTATACCGAACGATCGCTATACCGAACAAAATCTGTGGATCCCACACTTTTCGTTATAGCGGCGTTCCACTGTACATGTAATCAACCAGTATCGCGGTAATACTGAATAATGACTACAATAAAATTTAATACTGGCACAATCCTTCATGTATAAATGTTGTATACATTGTACATTTACATAGAAAACCTTGTGTTACTGTAAACTCCATATTCGGTGATCTCTGACTCAGATCTGCATAATTTGTACTTGTTTAATTTGTGTTTTAATTTGATACAAGTACATCCGGAATTAAATACATGTACTTGAAGTTCAACCAACCTTCAGCATTCACTTTCCCTGGGTTGAAGTTGCTTTACAGGACTTTTTTTTTCTGAATGACTCATTTGTGTTGAACCAATGGACCCCAGAAAAAAAAAACATTGTTTAGGCTTTGCACAGGATATCCTAAGCATTTGTCACTCATACATCCTCTTGACTTGGCTGGGAATTGATAAAGTGAGTTGTCGGCAGTTCTGGCTGGATGTTGTCTGTTGCTGGTAACGTACAAGTTTGTGTTCCTCTTCATCAAAATGCATTGATAATTATGTGTACATTGTACGTACATGTACATGTAGAATATGATGTGTGGACTTCAACTTTCCTAAAAATCAAAACTTGTATGTTTATCATTTGAACAACATATAACTTGTTTGATTTGTACGTGTACATGTAGTTTATGCATGGGTACACGTACATGTATATTGTACATGTATGTAAAGTTAAAAGGTGTATGTATCAGGGCTCGAAATTCCCCAAAAAATGTACTTGCGCTTTGCGCAAGTTGGCATTTGAAACAACTTGCGCTAACAAAATTTTACTTGCGCAATTTTTTGTAATTCAATGTATGTATGACATATGAAATACAGGCAAAGCTTCAGATGCCGGCCGCTTACTTTTGAAGAAAGAGAGCAGACTTTTCTGCTTCGGTGGTGAACGTTTCATGATGATCGGAAACCCCAAAATGCAAGAAAAAAATGTCACAAAATATCTCACTTCTCCGTCATTTAAAAGCCGATCAGTGCGCGAAACGATGTCAACAACGTTTACGTGTAAAATCCCCGCCGCACGCTCGCACCCGGCGGTTTCAGTTACATTCAACGACTGACTTGTATGAATGGGAGCGAAGTTACACATCGCCCAGCAGCATGTCTGGTCCCCAACGCAAGACATGCATAAAAAGGCAATGATGTGCTGTACGTGCAGTCTGCACCGTTCTATGTACATTAATTCCTTCCACAGGACCATCAAGTTTACATCAGAGTATTCAGTGCATCAGACCAACTTCCTGGATGTCACCATCCGCAAGGAAGACAACTCGGTAACCACTGATCTGTATTCTAAACCCACAGACACCCACCAGTACCTCCACTCCTCCAGCTGTCACCCCAGGCATTGCAAGACAGGCATAGCATTCAGCCAGGCACTTAGACTCAGAAGGATTTGTTCTAATAATTCTGACTTTTCCCATCATGTACAGGTACTGAAGAATAACTTGGTTGCCAGGGGCCACAGCTCCCGCCAAGTTCAACGTGCTATCGCCAGAGCCAAATCTATCACCAGAAATTTTGCGCTCAAGAAAAAGACACCTAGCACTAATGCCGACCCCAAGATTCCCTTGGTCACCACCTTTCATCCTAGTCTCCCTCCCCTTCGTAAAATAACTAATGACAACCATCATATCCTTCATACTTCATATCGCCTTGCCCGTGCCGCCCCTGACAACCCAATATTGGCTTATAGGCGCCCCCGCAATCTACGAGACCTGATTGTTCGAGCCGAGGTCCCCACCTTGGCTGCATCCCCTCCCATACAGCATGGTACTTTTAAGTGCGATTCCAGGTGTGTTGTTTGCCAGACTCACATGCAGGAGTCTGACTCCTTTTCTGGCCATTCATCTGGAACTACTCACAGAACCAATGGCAACATTACTTGCAACACCTCTAATGTCATATATCTCATTTCTTGCAGGGTTTGTGGTATCCAGTATGTCGGGGAGACCAAGAACACGCTCAAGAAGCGTTTCTATGGCCATCGATCGACTGTAAACACCAAGAAAATTGACACCCCTGTTGGTCATCACTTCAACTTGCCTAACCATTCCATTTCTGATATGATTCTACAGGGCATAGAATCACTTTTCCACCGCAAGGACTCAGTTCGCCTCAGCCGAGAGAAAGTTTGGATGAAACGTCTTCGGACTATTCAACCACATGGTCTAAACATCCAGGAAGGGAATGATTAACTTTTAATTTTTCCCCCATTGTCATTTGTTTACAGATTATCCTCCTGGCAAACCCTCTTGGGGTCTCTTGGCCAAATGGGGTTGTCTTACCATTTCCTGTTTATCTTTGCCACTAACCACATTCCTTTGTCCAATTCCCCAGCTTCAACCTTCATCCTAATCCCTCCCCGCAATTCATCCTTACCCAAACCTCTCTCTTTGATGTTTACCCACTGCCATGCTCCCTTGCATCCCTCTTTTGTGTTTCTCCACCCACCCCCTCATGCATGTGTGTTCCCTACATGTTTGTTTCTTGTACTCTGTCATTTGCCTTTGAGAAAGAACTTGCTTAAGTTCGAAACGTCAGGCCAGCTAATTTTTTGATTTTTACATTAACATTGCACGGATTTCGTTCCGATCGGCATGCAGGGATTGTGCGAGCGCTGTCATGGCTGTGATCATAAGTATAGCTGCTGGGCCGCAGGACAGACAGACAGAAAAGCTACAGTAAAACATGTTTGTTAAACTTATTGTTTTAATCAAATCATACAGGTTATCATTGTGGAATATCAGTAGACAAAAACCGGTACTTTTCCAACTTGCGCAAAACGCAAGCTTGAGTCGAGGATAACTTGCGTTCGGGTATTTTTCACTTGCGTTGCGCAAGCACTATTGGTAATTTCGAGCCCTGTGTATGTGTACATATACTGTGCTTGTTTCATGTAAACTGTACATACACAATGTATGCACGTACACAACACGTCCGTGGACAATGCTTTGTGTTTCCTATTGTTCCTTTAATATAACCAACCCCCATAGATTAAGCACGTATCCTTACGTTCGAGGACCAATTTCAACAAAAGACTCTACGTTCGAGGACTGAAAGGTTTCTTTGTGTTTCCTTTCTTCTCTTGTCCTCGGAGATATACAGTGCACGTACACGTGTTTCAGCCCCATAGACTACATGTATGCGTGCATTTAGTTTGTGTTTTCGCACATGCGCGATGGCGACCTCTGCGTCGTCTGCACACAAAAAGATCCTAGCGGACGACGCACAGCGATGTTTACAGACCTGTACCTGGGATTTGTACTGCAACTTTCTTTAACCCTAACCCTGCCAGACGCAGCACAGTGCATATGTGGTGACAGCTTCACTTTGCTGCACTCTGGACACAAGTCAATGTGACAAAGTACATGTATGCAATCTTATGCATCTGGCAGGGTTTCTAGCCAAAATACCCTGGAGGGTTAGGGTTAAATGTTATATAAATGAATACATTTGCAAGAGTCTATGAAACAGTGATACATAGTCACTGCTAGTAAAAGAACAAAACAAACTTTTACCACAAGAAATCGAAAGAGAAATCATGCACAAAATTGTTATTCTTTACACATGTACATGTACAATGTACGTTTACCCCTTTTTCATACATTTGCCGAGTTTTCCTTGGAATATATTTGATACCATTTGGAAGACTACAATGTTGTAATTATTTTTTTGAATATTGCAGTTCATTTCCAGTAAAAGCGGAACCGCTAGTTTGAAATATTCTTTTTTCCTGCAGCGCGCCATCATGCATTTTGTGCATGCATCGCTGTACATCAGGTTTAACGGCTGCACAGGCTGTTATTAACCCAATACGGATGACGGTCATAGCCGCGGTTTGAAAGAGTCTAGTTCCCCGACCTGATAATTCCCTGACGTCTATAAATTGCTCAGTTTTTTCTAAGTATGGTCAGGGAACCAGACTACTAGAACAGATTTTTTTTCTCTCTACGCAGACTACGGTTTTGCCAGCATCTATTCACACACAACTTTAAACAGGTCTAGTGTTTCAGTATTTGCTAGCACTCTATAAAATACTAACCCCCAAATCCATATATTTCTGAAAATTACAGCAATTAAGCAAATGATTGTGCACATAAGCGCGAACTAAATGAGCGGCTGAAACATACTTGTAGGAAACCCACATGTATGACAAATGCACACATGTTCTTGTTGGGATTTGGCTTGAAGATTTAGAATTTTGAAGTACACACATGTACATGTACATGTACTATTCCTACAGGAAATTTTTCACACAAAACCCTGGGCCTACATGTACATGTGCATGTACATTGTACATGTAATATTCAAACTACAAGTAGGACGTGCAAGTTTAATGATGCATGAAGAAGCCAAACTACATGTACATTGTATGGATGGTACATTTGTGCACATACATGTATATATACATGTACACGTGTACATTTGTAGGATGTGATGTTTGTATTATTTTCCAGTCCAATCAAAAGTGAGGGTCATTAAACTAGATACAAAATGTACACGTACATGTATGTAACCCCCAAATCCATTTCTGAAAATTACAGCAATTAAGCAAATGATTGTGCACACTAAATGAGCGGCTGAAACATACGTGTAGGAAACCCACATGTATGACAAATGCACACATTGACAACTATACACATTGGAAGTTATATTGAATGCGAATTGTGGGCAATGTTTCCTTTATGGCTTGAAAATAATTTTCAAGCCTGACAAATTTGTACGTGTACACGTAACTGTCTAAAAAATACTGTTGTCATGGTTGTTTGAGTTTCAGCGTGGAATTTATTATTATGTTTTCAAATTGCTATTATTTTAGCAATGCAAAAGTTAAACTTACTTTTAAATGAGACGTTGCACCAAATAAAAGTCCACCCACATTTATTTATTTATTTAACCCTAACTAAATTTATTTAACCCCTACATGTACATGTACATGTACATGTACATGTACATGTACATGTACATGTACATGTACATGTACATGTACATGTACATGTACATGTACATGTACATGTACAGACTACATTCACATCTTTGAATTAAATCCCCTTGTTGCCGTGCACTTTATCTGCAGTACATGTACCGTACAATGTACAACATGTATCACATGTAAAATTGGTCATGTAAAAATTCCACGCTAGAAATTATAATTTTATAAAAACATGTATGACAACATGCAAAATACATGTAGATCTACTTATGCTTTTGTTTCAATGACATGGAAGTTGATCCATTGTATGGCACATTCTTTGGACTTAGACAAATTGGGGCATCATACACTATGAACATCTAATCCCTTAAATTCCCATTAAAAGTCCATTTTTCCGTGAAATAAATCCCTAAGGGATGTTTCACGGATATTTACCTGGGGCTTATTGCACTAATCCCGTAAGGGTTTTTTCACGGTTTTTTAATGACCCTGGCCACTGAGCATTATCATCGGTCATACATAACGGTAAACATCTACCACCCTGAAGATTATTGGCGAATTCACGGTGTTTCAATTAAGATAACGGTATTAGGTAACTGCCTTGACCTCTACGACCCTAGTACAATGTAAACACTTTTGCTGGTGGAACAAGTAAACAAGCAGGGAGCTTTCTGTAAGTCTTGAATAGATTGTATTTGTGTGTTCAAATCCAATGTGTGATACTTTCATTTTTTAGACTTACAATAAGTTCAGGTCAAATGAGAATTTGGTGATAGATTCCGAAACGTGGCGCCGGCGCAATTTGATTTTTTCGTAACTATTTGTTGCAAAACTTAAGTTTTTTTTATATCATCTTCAAACAATATATTAAGGCCCGCTAACAATCTTGGGAAACAGCGTAGTCTATAAGCTTAGTCTGCGGATATCTGGATCAAAGCCTTTTCATGGTTCCCGCCACCAGCCAGAGCTGAGGTGGCTAATTTGCATGTGAATGAAACTGCTTAATATAACAATAGGCCCCTTTTTTATTACAATGAAGTGCTGTCTGCCAGGTCCGCAGAGTCAGCAGAGGACGCTGATTGTATACTTTATTTAGAACGTTTTAATATATTTTTCATCTTATCCCAGATTTACTTGCAAATGGTTAAAGGTCCATTATTCTAAACTTATACTTAAAACCAAAAAAAATGTTTTCTCCCCTATTTATTTTTCTGCGAGTTGCTGAATCACATATTTATTTTTGTAATTGAATTAGCATTTTAAAAGAATGATCCCGAACCGAAAACAAAATGTTGGCTAAAACTTCTAGAGTTTTTAACCACAAGATTTCGTCAGATAAGAAAATAAAAATAGAAGGCCACTAGTACGTTATATAATAATCGGTATGTTCGATGTGACCAAAGAATTTCCCTTTGTTCCCCTTTTAAAGATGGACAATTTTTAATATTTTTAATGAAACCTTCAGGATGACTTTCAAATACTGGTAGTCCAGCTCCACCTGGCTGGATTTGTGCAATACTTCGATCTCTCCATCACCTCGCTGGTGATAATGCCCGCTGGATAAATGTACCGGTACTTCCCCGGCCAGATGCCGCGTGTGGTTGGCATGGAATATATTTTTTTTTATTTTCGCAGGCTTTGCAGTCCAGGGGCGGCCTACACAAAGAACCTCTGGAGCTAAACCCATTGTATACATTTTGTTACATAGTATTACAATGTATAAATAATCGTATACCTCGCAAAAGTTGAGCTGTCAATCACTTTAATAGGTTTCAGGGCGCTTGGGGTGGAGGATATTTTATTTCAGCCCACCCATTAGACTAGCGATGGGTACCAGCGAATTGTGTAGATACCAAGAGTCATCATTCCGCGAGATGAGAATCAGCTGATTTATTTAGAGCTATAAATTATATTATCAGGCAGGAGGCACCAACCACGTGCGAGCAGCCCCAAGTGCAGCTCAGCATTTCTCAATGAATGGTTGAAATGGATACGCCCACTAATTTGCATAGATTTAAATATAGCTTAGTGTACAAAAAACCACATTTTGAGAAGTTTTAAGGGTCAAATTATGACAATTACACCGGGGGTAACCAAAAGGGTAACAACAATAGTTTAAGTTTTGAAAACAACTTCTTTGCAATACAATCGGAATAATTTGGTCAAATTTAGGTGAAAATTATCATTTTCAAGCTGCTACCATGGATAGGAAATACACCATTTTTGTAGACTATAAATAGATCGCCTGTCTGATGTTATGTGGTGATTTC
Organism: Hippasteria phrygiana; assembly: GCA_037893225.1. Taxonomy (NCBI): domain Eukaryota; kingdom Metazoa; phylum Echinodermata; class Asteroidea; order Valvatida; family Goniasteridae; genus Hippasteria; species Hippasteria phrygiana. Next base: position 241,827 of record JAZGUH010000094.1, read on the forward strand.
ACTGCAAAGTTAAGGGCAGAGTGCCGGCGCTGCCCGCCATGTTTGGGGTTCATGGCTTAATACGTCCCCCGCAGTACCCAAGCATCCCGCTGTGTAGTGCCCTACCATGTACCAAAGTACTGTGTTATTAATAATATTAATAATAATGTCAAAACCAGTCAGAATTGGGCAGGAACGGAGGACCTTCTACAGCTTTTTTTCTTTTACAGATTCACCCATACGTAATAAGCAATTAAATTGTTATTAATAAATACTTTTACAATATATAGGCCTATGACAACACAATGACAACGCAAAAAAGTATGCCTCAACGCTTTACGTTAGCGTTTCGTTGTTCATTTTTTCCCCTCGAAAAACCCTCCAGATTGTGTTACTCGCCATCCCGACAAGCATGCAAGCTTTGCAAGTTCTGAATGTAGTATTAGCCTTTCGTGTTAATGTTTATTCATAAGACGTATTTTCTTGGCAACAATTAATAGCGCTCGGTCCGGTTGGGCAAGCTCAAACCTGGAGTCAATAAACTCTCCATTGTAAACATTCTAAACACTCTGGAGAGCCAGGCAGCAGACTTGCCAATCTCAACCACAAGATTATAATACGGGAGTTTTCACGGATTCCACAACACCGTGAAAAACCTAACGGTACACAATCTGGCACTGGCATGGCTAGTGGCTGAAGTCACCGGATTTTCACGGACGGCTAAACAAAGGACTTTTCTAAGGATGTTTTCACGGACTCCTAATCTCCCTAATATGTTGAAAAAACCGTGACAATTTTGGCTCACGGTAAATTAAGGGAAAAGTGGCTCTTTAACGAATTTTTAAGGGATAAAGATGTTCATAGTGATACATGTAGCTCCATGTAAAGTAATGGTACCAAGGCCCTACAGTACCGAACCCATCAAAATTAGACTGTTGTTGGAGTTTGTAAGGCTTGGGGTACATGTAGTTACATGCATGGTTAATCTATTAATCAGTATGTAGAGTACTTGTACATGATGTTCATTTACATGTGTGCGTACATGTACATTGCTGTTGGCTACCTTGGTGTCATTCATGACAGCATAATTATAATTACCATTGATGATGCCTGTGCCTTTGCACATGATTTTCAAAATTTGTCATGGCAACTACATGTACCTGTAGGGCCTACATAATGACAGTGCCCCACAGTGCGAGCAGAAATAATTATAAGGAGATCAACATGTACAATATGCGCTGTCACAACCTTACTGCACGTACATGTGTACATGTCTACATGTTGCATGATATACATGTAAGACCGCGTTCCCACTTGAATTGGGAAAAGGTGGATCAAGATCCGGCATTTTGGTGTGATCGTTGTCTAAATACAACGAAACCGCAAGTCGCGTTCCCACTTATGCTTAATCCACCTTTTCGAACGGAAGTGTCGAGTCCGAAAGGTCACTGAGTTCGGTATTACGCATGCGCTTGCTTGCTGAGCGCGCGCTTTGTGGCAGCGTTGCATGGTGGGACGGGTCAAATTGCATACGTACATATGTACATATACATGTGCGATGTTTTGGTGTTCGAAGTTTCAACATGGAGGAAGAAGTGTAGGCCTACTCTATGACAAGAATATCAACAAAAATATTTCTCTGAGGTGTATCTCCCGACAGACTCAAGCGATTCGTACATGCCGCACATGCGACGTGCATAGCGCATATCACTTCCCTAAGTAATCATAGTTTTCGCGTAAAAAAACCAAACATCTTTTTACAAAAATTTAACTTCTGCAAAGATGATGTCCATTAGTTTTCACAAGATATTTATTGTGTCAAGATTTTCTGGAGTACTGGCTCAACGTTTAACCATCCATGGAGGAAGGAACACTTCCTTCCTCCATGGTTTAACCTAGTAAAACGTATGATTTTCTTCAAACTTTGCTACGGTTGTTGTTATTCTATAACACGCTGCGGGCTATACACTAATAACACGGAATTATTTATGGATGGAAAAATAAGTATCATTACACGAATGAAAAAGGTTTAGAAACGGACGACTTTCCAGTACGCAACGAAAATTGTAAAAGGCCTAGGACGTACACATGTGCGCTGCATACATGCACATGCACGCATGCATCGCGCACCCGTGGTGACACTTTTTGTATACAGCCCGTAGTTCAGTAGTTGTTTATTGTGCATGTCGTGCACGTGGGAAATTTTCACATGAGCTACACGCCTAAACGTATAATTTCTTCGTTCATCAGACCGCACACTTTTCGCGCCACTCATGCACCAGCCGGATATTGACAGGTCAGATTGCCGGATCAGATCCACCTTTTGCGTTCCCACTTGATCGTGATCCACCAATTGCAGGATCTGATCCACCAATTGCAGGATCTGATCCACCAATTGGGGGATCTGTATCCTGGTCCAAATGTGGATCAAGAAAGGTGGATCAGATCCTGATCCACCTTATAACGGTTAGCGTTCCCACTACACACAATTGCAGGATCTGATCCACCAATTGGGGGATCTGATCCGGCAATTTGGCAAAAGGTGGATCAGATCCCCCAATTGGTGGATCTAGTGGGAACGGGGCCTAAGTTTCTGTCCATGTGCTGAATTAAAATATATTTCCATACTAATAAGCTGCAACAGCAATGTATTCCAATGTAAAAATATTACATTTTCAAAGTGAACAAAGAAACTGGCAGGAGCGGGATTCGAACCTGCGACCTCCGGGTTACCGTACCGCCGCTCTACCAACTGAGCTATCTTGCCCTATGTTGGCGGTCTCCCAAATAGTCAGTATCTTTGTTCGGGTGGGCGCTAGTCAGAAGTCATAAACAGACTTCTGACTAGCACCCACCTGAACAAAGATACTGACAATTTAGGAGACCGCCAACATAGGGCAAGATAGCTCAGTTGGTAGAGCGGCGGTACGGTAACCCGGAGGTCGCAGGTTCGAATCCCGCTCCTGCCAGTTTCTTTGTTCACTTTGAAAATGTATTCAAATTTACCTAGTCAGTTTCCCTTGTGGATTGTTTGACGAAGTAAAAATATTACGTCAGGACATTTTAAAAATTGCCTTTTAAGTACATGTAGTTGATTTTTTGCTTTTTTATGCGAATTGCCCAATTAAAATACAAGGCTAATGCACATGTACATGTACATGTACATGTACATGTATAGTAAAGGGCTACAACAGAAGTGGTGGGGTTGGCCACATTTTAGGTTGTCAGCCCTACCACCCTGACAGTTTTCCTGGGTCCAGATCTAAATAGAGGATAACTCTTCAATTGGTACCAAAGAAATTATCTCAATTTTCAGACATACTACTGGTATAGACCCGGTAACATCCACCACTTGAAGAATATCGCTAGTCCTGGAGTACTTGATGGAACTGGCTGTGAAATTGTTGTAACTCAAAAACAATTTATTGGCCAGTTTAGTATGAATATTACAAATGTACAGGTAGGTAAAAATCTCTGAGAAAAGCAGTGCCCCCCCCCCCTCTATGTCAGATACATACATGTATAGCCATGTTTGAAAAATGAGTCTGATGTCACATGTACATGTACGTGTAAGTGTACGTGTAGGTGTACGTGTACGTGTACGTGTACGTGTACGTGTACGTGTACGTGTACGTGTACGTGTACATGTACGTGTACATGTACGTGTACGTGTACATGTACGTGTACATGTACGTGTACATGTACGTCTATCGTAATTTTTGGAATATAGGCCGCGCGGGGTATAAGCCGCAGCACGCAAAAATCTGTAAATTAAGATTTAAAGTTGGCGTATTGGCCGCACCGGTGTATAAGCCGCACCGCGGCGCTGACGACGTCCAACCACAAGTCATCATGTTGCATGCTGAAGCGCTAGTCGGACTCCCTATTAATTATCGCGGCAACTCTTATTATCGCGGCATCGGAAATTACTCCTTTTTTTGCGTTGCCAACCGTATGGCGATTGTTCATCCAGTTCATCAGGCATTAAGGACTTCCTGCTAAGTTGTATAAAAATGACGATTATAAAATGTTGTGTCGGGACTTTTATTGAGTTTTAATGATTTTTAATAAATTCACGTTTTCCAAAACGTTTTTGCCTCACCGTGTCTGCTAAAAAGTACCGTCTTTATTTTAACATAAATCTTCAATGGTGGTCTGTCCATGGAAGTTCTATTGTCTGGTTCCCATTCTACAGCTACATGTACAAATGCAAAATGACACCGAAGGACGATATTTCCACTGCGAAATCGTAAAAACTTACGGGAGCAAAATGACAGTGCGGTAAAAAAAAATAAAAAGCGTAACGACGACGCACCGTGTAAAGTGAATGGCGCCCCCAATCGTCAATCAGTAGACTTGTCTCAGTGAATTTTGTCGCCTTCCGGGGGACAGGGTGTTAAGAAATATCTTGCAGGCCTAATCGTCTTTATTCAACTTGAACTTGACAGGGAAAATATCGTACTTTATTCAGGGGATGTTTTGGTCAAACATTAACTAGGAATAAAAAGTTGAGATCATTGTAAAAACCACTTCCAGTACCGCGATAATACAGAGTCTGTACTCCGCTGAGCAACGGCGAGCATGTCTATTTTCACCGGCACGTGTCGCTAGTCGTTGTTTTGATTGGCCAAAGTAGATTTTGTTGCGCGCTTACATGTACGTGCTGGCAACCATTCATAAATTTGGGGGCCTTGCTAATTCATGCAAAGGGATGTTTATTGGTTTCGGCTTAAGATTTCAGTATAAAAGTAATGTTTCTTTAAATTTGATATAAAGCAAATACGCCTGGAAGCAAGTAACTTCTTTTTCAAACACAAATATGATTTTTATTTCCCACATTATCATTTACTCCACTTGACAATGTTTTCGGAAATTCAACAACATCCCTCGTAGCATATGGTGTAATCCAAAACTAGGCACGCTCATTAGATCTGAAGAAAATAATTCGTTTTCCTGTAAACGAAAGATGATTTTTGTCTGGATTTTTCTCCACTTCAGGGAACATACGAGGACGAAATTAAATCGCCAGAATGACAATTGATAAATAATAAATATATATGCAGATCGATGAATATATTTTACTGAAAGATTTCAGCGGATTACAATGGATTGTAATATTTCGGTAAAAATTCTCCCAATGTGAAAATGAACGTCGCATGGTGCCCGCGCGCGCGATTTTGTTACTACGGACAATACTGGTACCCGCGCCCCAGAAGTACGTGACTTTTCCGCAAAGATGTGGCGACAAAACATTATTGCAACAATATTTTGTTTACTTTAGAGGACGCTGGAAATGGAAGTTGTGTACGTATTAAAGCCTACAATTATTGTAGGCTTTAATACGTACACAACTTGTATTTTTTTGTCACATTCGCAGACCGCAGATGCGGTAGATTAAGCCTCAAAGCGGTGGAGGTATGTGTTTATCATGATCCTTAATACTAATAATAGTTGACTAGAGCTTCGTTAAGTCCCAGAATTTTGACATCGAATATAATCGATGTTTGACCTCCGATGTATCGATTATTGAAAATTCTGATAGCCGGACCCTACGTTAACCAGTGAAATAATAAACAACATGGATTACACAACGATAAAACAGACAAAAACGAACAGACGCACCACACGATTTGTGAGGTGTGAACGGTACTTACGGTACATTTGCAAGTCAATTCGGTCCCTCTGGACTGGTTTCCTTTATTTCCAACACGCTGATGAGGCGCGGCTTCTGTGACTGATTTTATTCTTCAAATGTTGCTGTATAAGCCGCCCGGAGTATAAGCCGCAGGGACATTTTTCAGTGTGAGAATCAACGTATACGCCGCGGCCTATATTCCGAAAATTACGGTACATGTACGTCTACGTGTACGTGTACGTGCACTGTATCTCCGAGGACAAGAGAAGAAAGGAAACACAAAGAAACCTTTCAGTCCTCGAACGTAGAGTCTTTTGTTGAAATCGGTCCTCGAACGTAAGGATACGTGCTAGTCTATGGGGTTTGGTTATATTAAAGGAACAATAGGAAACACAAAGCATTGTCCTCGGACGTATTGGGGAAGTACGACTGTGTGTACATGTACGTGTACGTGTACGTGTACATGTACATTGTACACGTACATTGTATGTACACACCTAGCCTGGTCATGGTGCCAAGTCATCATTTACAGGGCCAACCAATGGAGTTTCAAGATTTAATTAGTAAAGAAAGGGGAAAAATTAACTACAGTAAAACACAACCACGTGAATAAGTACATGAACAAGAAGTTTCCATCTGTCAGTCATGTCAGTGTTGTAACCAAGCCATTTTTTTCTCAAGTACATTGTAAGTCAAGTCACAAGTCAAATGTTGTCAAGTCAAGTCCCAAGTCAATTTTTTTTTCAAGTCAAGTGCCAATTCTCAAGTCAATTGTGAAAGTAAATGACAAATGACTATGCATAGGCTGGCACGCATGCACTGTACAAAATCAACCTGGCATGTCGTCTTGACAATTCTCCATGCAGCCGACCAGCGCTGCGGTCCCGCATGCAAACTGGACACCAAGCTCGCTATGCGCTGCAGGCTGGGTGTTTGGCACAAGATGGAGAAGAGAGGACACAGACAATTTAATATTTGGTATGCTCCGGCTCGCCTCGCCGAGCGTTTATTGCCCTTTTGGCTTTCCTTTGCTTTCCTTTACAATTCCATGTATCGTCTACATTAAGTATACAAATGTATATTGATTACATGACATATATATATCCAGTGTTCGATTTAACTATAACTTTGCTTGAAACGTGATTGGGGCCCCACAATTTTAAGGTAGTCAGAAAATGAATGACAATGACAGAGCATTATAAACACCAAGTCAAGCACTAAAGGTGTAAGCTTGTTACAAGGAACCCCGAATAATTACAGTCACAATTGTTTGTCTGCTGTACTAAACAGCTGTTATAAACTGGTTGTAGCGACAACCCAAAGTTTGATAAAACCAGCACAAATTAACATTGCCGGTTAGTGATTTTGGGATCACAGGTTATAATCAAATTTATGCTCCTACTAGTAACATGTGCCCAGTATGATTTCGCTGGTACTTTGAGTTTATTCCAAATTCCTTTCTTTTGGTTTTAAATTAAAGACACAATGCATATTTGGTCACTATAATGACATAGACATCCATAAGTCAAACTGGCCTGATTTTCAAACTTTTTAAGTCCTTGTTTACATCGTAATTGTTATGTTGTCAAGGACGTTCATTATGTACATTATGTACATGTATGCATGCAAGCGGTTACATGATAGTCCCACATTGCCAGGAATTACATTACTGTACATGTATGGTCAATAATGAATAAGGATACAATGTAGATGACAACCTGTGCATGTATTTCTTATGGTACAATGGTATTGCCGTGCAAAGTGAGCCTATACATGTGTATTGAAGACAGTGCGGAGAGACACAGTATGATAATGGTAAAATCAGTATTTTCATGATTGGCCCTCAGTTTGTGCACATTTAGATTGAAATGTGGCACTTGGTTTGGTGTGCACAAATTTGCCAAGAAAATGTCCTCATCAACAGTTGGGATTGAGAGGATACAGCTGGATGACATGTTTCCCTTGAACATGTGTGAATCACTCCCGCCACCTCCCTGGCAAAAAAATACATGTTTTGATGCTTATGTGGCCAATGTAAGGTGTGCATTATGAGTTTGTTTTTGCATTCAATACTAGGTGACCTTTAACAATAGAGGACAATAGGGTCCCCGATTGAGAAAGGTCCCTGTTTGAAAATCGTGTATAAAACCAATGAGGGCCCTTGCCAAAAATGTAAAGTATGAACAATAGGACAATAGGAGGTTCCTGATTGCAGGCGTTTACACACTTGGGGGTGTTGGGGTATTCAAACCGTGGACGAAAAAGAACAATATCGTCCGCGATTCTCAGCAGACGTCTGCGATTAGGATTGTGTACAAAACATATGGAGGTCTTCCGAAAAAGTTAAAGTACAAACAAAAGAGGGAACAATAGGACGTCCGCGTTCGACGGTAGATACGCGTTTGGGTGAGTGGGTTAGGCTATACGAGAGAGGACTTGGGACAATGGGGGATAGGATAACAATGACACCGAGGACTTGGGCCGAGTCCTCGGGAGAATTTCGTGTACAAGCCTTATGGGAGCTGTTCGGAAAAAGTTAAAGTACAAACAAAGGGAACAAAAGAAGGGTTCCATTCATGGTCCTCAGTAGTATAGGAAAACGCACATGTGTGTGTGTCTGTACGCGTAATGTAGGGGTTGTGGGGTAGGTTTTCGAGAGGACAACAATGGGTACAAAGGGAAAAAACCTACCCCACATGTTTCCTTTAGAAATTTATGAACCCCACATGGACAACGCTATGGCTTTTGAGATTTCAATGGGTACAAAGGAAGAATAAAAGAAGGGATTAGGAGAACACAATAGATGTACCCCATATCTACCCATCTGTGCGCCTGTGTGTGTGCGTTTGTATAGCTATACAGACCGTGGACCTTTAACAAAGAGGACAATAGGGTCCGCGATTGTGTCAAGGTCCACGATTGAAAATCGTGTACAAAACCAATGGGAGGCCTTCCGAAAAAGTTAGAGTATTTAACAAAAGAGGAACAATGGGAGGTCCACGATTGCACCCGTTTACATGACTGTATGTGGGCGCGTTGGTGTATTCAAACTGCGGACGAAAAATGCCAGAGAACAAAAGAGAACAATATCGTCCGCGATTCCCAGCATACGTCCGCGATTGGAAGTGTGTACAAAACCTATGGAGGCCTTCCGAAACAAAAGAGGAACAATGGGACGTCCGCGTTTGGAGGTCGATACACGACTGTGTGTACGTGCACTGTATATATCTCCGAGGACAAGAGAAGAAAGGAAACACAAAGAAACCTTTCAGTCCTCGAACTTAGAGTCTTTTGTTGAAATTGGTCCTCGAACGTAAGGATACGTGCTTAGTCTATGGGGGTTGGTTATATTAAAGGAACAATAGGAAACACAAAGCATTGTCCTCGGACGTATTGGGGAAGTACGACATCTTGTACAATACATCTAGCTTGATACACGCAGTTGATAGAAACCTCCTTCCCCCTCCCTGACATATTTATTTATATATTTATTACATTTCTTTACCCAGGGTGTGCCCAAACAGTTTAAAACTGGTTTCCATTGGGGCCCTGCATATTTTTAGTTAAAACTGAATATTTACACATTCATACAAAATATTTAAACAAATACAATAATGTTTACACAAATAAATATATATATAAATTGTCAGTATCTTTGTTCGGGTGGGCGCTAGTCAGAAGTCATAAACCCAGAATGCCGTATAGCTAGGGATCACACCAAATGTTACGATACAACCTGAGAAGCGACATTGTGGGGATCACTCAATGAGGATACAACTTTTTAACTTATAATATCGCTCACCTACATGTATTTGCTGGATGAGGCACATGGAGGTACACAGGTATTGTTTTTTGCCAGTCATTGTATCAGATCTGTACATGTTCCAAAGATTTCCACATTGTTCTCTTTAATTTTTTATTTGTTTTTATTTTACAGCAAATGTGTGGATGATGTGGAGCCTTTGGCTTGATAATTTTTGAGATTGTCACCATCTCTCTCGGCCAGCCTGTATTGAGTATTCTGCTACCATGGCAACCTCATCCCGGTCAGCCAGTCGCGAGCTTCTTGAGCTAGCCCGACACCTCAAGCAAGAGTACCTGTATGTCTTATCTGAGAAGCAGCTCCTCTTACAGCTGCATGAAGAGGTCACTCAGCTCGCCGACAAGCTCTTTCGGGTTTCCTGGATTACACAGCAGCAAAGGCAGACCCTTAACAGTTTGACACTGACCAGGGTGGATGCACCGCCCAACTATTGCTGCTATAGAGCTAACGCCTTGGAGAAATGCTCCTTTGTAGACAGCTACAAGCACCTTGGCTTCCAAGATACCATGTACGGGGAGTTCCTGGGGTACCTACGTGACAACCCCAAGGTTGTTGCTTTGTGTCTTGTCTTGGGAGAGAAGGAGCAAATGGAGGTGGCCAAGGAAGTAGTTCGTTCCATTATGGCCGCTGTCTATGGAAATTGCATTGTGCAAGATGATGAACATAAAGCCCTACAGTTACTGCAGTTCTTAATGGAGCAGCAGTTGGCCAGTAGTGATGACCCACGACGGTTGATCCGACGTGGGACATGTGCTGTCAGCCTTGCATTCAGACTCTTCACGGAGAGTCTTTTCTCAACCAGGCTGTACCTAACTGCAGCTCTCCATGAACCTATAATGTCTGTCCTGATGGATGATGATGTCCAGTTAGAAACGGACCCCAAACAGGCTTTAGATCACTTCACCCCTGAAGAGCGCGAGCAAAGATTCGGCACGCCAGGAACGGAAGAGCACCGGCAATGTTTGCAAGCTCACCTAGAGTCGATCATCACCCAGCTGGTATCCATGTGTAAGCGGTTCATTAACGGGCTGAGGAATAACACCTACTGTTTCCCACAGAGTCTTGACTGGATCATCACGCAGCTGCACAAGATCCTCATAAAATCTGGACGGGTTGAGCCACTAGAGGTCAGGGCGACCTGTGCTGATCTCCTCATGAATTTCTTCATCTGTCCAGTAATTGTGAACCCAGAATCCTATGGCATTGTTACAGACATCATGATCAGCTCAACTGCCCGATTTAATCTAATGCAAGTAGGACAGATTCTTCAGGGTCTGGCGATGGAGACTAGCGGCTCAAGGATACCAGGACAAACTAATGATATATACAGTAGGTTTCCCAGGGTAAGTGACATATTTTATGGTCTTTGATTTTTTTATCATACATGCCCCTGGACATGCCAATCCATCAATATCCTGGGCAATGAACAAAAGAAATTTTGTTGGATTCAGTAGGCTTCACTTTTCATTACTGTCATTGGATTCTGTTGGATCCAACATGTCTAAGGTGCCTAGATCAAAATCTGAAGGGGTTAGGGTTAAGTTTGGTGCAGTGAACAACATGACGGGCAGATTTAAGAATGCATGATCTTTCCGTATATACGTTTCTTAAGTTTGAGCTGTGAAAATAATCAAATTTTTGATTAGTAATCCAGCAGGGTGTTCAATTGAAGGTCAACTTATCTGCATGCATACATGTATGCCATGTTTTCGTAGTTTCAAATAGGAAACTGGATTAGCGTTTGTCCTAAACACCCGATACACTGCACCTGCCTTTGTGACATGGGTGATTCCATAAATGTGGGGGCCAATGACTTTCTGTGTCCCTCCATTGTGATATTTGTTTCCCTTGTATTACCAACAGTGAAATATATATAAATGATTTTAGTTGCTCAAATTATAGTACTTGTACCTAAATATCTGGTAGCAAAGGATGAAACATCTGACTAATTTCCTGACAGTATGGTGTCCTAAATAGTTAACGGTTTCACGTGTAAAAGGGACACCAAAGCTGCAACATTTTAAAAACTGCTGTTGAAATGCATTGTTTGGTTCTCAAATACTACCATGTATGTGTATGAAAAATTGCCCTTCATTATGTTAAAGCATGTTAATACTGCTTAAGAATGGCACCATATTTAAATGATTTGATAACTAGTTGACCGAGGTTGACAGTGTGTTAGCCCAAATGTTTCACGTGTAAACAAGACCCACTTTTTTGGTGTCCCTTTTACACATGAAATTTGTGTAATGTTTCTGAGAAATATAAAGATAATTGGGTTCACTGGCAAATCCAAATCTATCACCATTAATTGCATGTCCCACTTGATAAGTGTGAAATCATAACAAAGATTGCATGCTTGGACATTTTGGGTTAGCCCTAACAGCCCAAGGCTATTTACTAGAATCTTTCCCTAACCACACAAACTCCAACACTGTGTAGTAAACCAATGGCACATTCTTTGTACTTAGACAAAATCAGGGCATCAAGTCCCATGCAAAGTGATGGTGCCAAGGCTCTAATCACACAAAATTCAACACAAATGGGGTGTTAATGTAGAAACTCTCAGGAAATACATGTACATGTACATGTATCTAGACACTATGCCCGAAAGATGTGCCGCAGTGATTGCTGCAAAGGGTGGACACACCAAATATTAGACTAAAGTTTGATAAAATAGATGGTAGGACTGGCAGTATGTGAGCTACACATGTACATGTACATGTATGCTCACAACAATTACCTTTTCTATTTAATACAGGTGAAAAATGTACATTGTAAACCAGGCATTGTAAGGCCCTTGCTGTACTCTGCGCACAAGTCAATGTGACAAAGTACATAAGCAATCTGATCCGTCTGGCAGGGTTTCTAGCCAAAATTTCTAGGTTAATTAACCCTAACAGCCCAAGGCTTTTTACTAGAATCCTTCCCTAACCACACAAACTCCAACACTGTGTAGTAAACCAATGGCACATTCTTTGTACTTAGACAAAATCAGGGCATCAAGTCCCATGCAAAGTGATGGTGCCAAGGCTCTACAGTACCCAATCACACAAAATTCAACACAAATGGGGTGTTTGATTTTGGCAGGTTAGGGAAGGTTAGGGTTAAGGTACTTTTGTGTCCTCATTTCTTATCTAATGCAAAAGCTCATACATTTGTACCTGAACACAATACGGCTACGTTCAGACATTGTTTTAGTTAAAATGGTGGCCGGTCGTAAAATTAAAACGTACCAAGCGTTTAGACACCGTTTTAAGTATAGCGAGTTCAACACGAAGTTGTTTATCTCCATTCTGGAGTCACATACATACATGTACTTGTACATGTAGAAACTTCCGCTCATTTGCACAAAGCGCGTGCTAGTTTGTGTGTACATCATAAAATTGTGTGTATGATGCAGTAAGGATGATTAGCCTCCCAAATTATGATGCATCATCATGTATATTGTGCGTGCACAGCTTTCAACTGGTTGCCGGCGTACATTGTACGTGCTTCGTAACCATTGATCTCCATTGCATTCATCGCTAGGATTGCGCGCACCACCATTACATGCATTACTGTCAACTTGGCGCTGTCACAAGAGTTTCTTGTTTGAAAAATTATGAAGTCAAAGCAGTGGCCATAATGCAATGGTATTTAAAAAAAGTTCAACAGCTACATGTACATATATGTACTTCAAAAAATGTCGGAACAATGAACTAAATGTAAGGGCAAGAGCAGAAAGACGTACGTGAAGGCTTTACACTGTATTTAGCGAAGATGGCGACTGATGGACCACGCTAGCGCGTACGTGCTGTGTATAGGACATGCACTGACGTGCAACCGCGATTGTTTACACAACAAAAGGCGCGCCACAAAAGGGATTACGTAACACCGGGTCAACAGTGTGCTGGCTAAAACAGGAAGGGTTTTAGCTAAAACCATTCAGACATCGTTTTAAAAGATAAAACTGTTCTGGTTTTAGCTAAACCCTCCCTCGGATTTGTTTTAAATCACCGTTTTAGCGGCGAGATAAAACCGATTCGGTGAAACTTTAAAACCGTTCAGACACCGTTTTAGCTAAAACTTTAAACCAAATCGAGTTCAACTAGTGTTTTAAGGGAATTTAAAACGGTGTCTAAACGTAGCCTACAATGTACATGTATTTGAAGATTTGAAGCTCAGCAGCTCAGTATGACTAATGACATCTTGCAACTGATTGACCCCACAGGATTGTACCCCTATACTGTATCTGTCAGCAACCAGTCAGTGACTTTGATGTTGTCAGGTACATGTATATGCATCAGCATCAAATCCCAATTTGGCACAAACATCCGTTCAGTTCTTTTACCACTCAATGTCTTTAACCCCTTGCGTATGGAAGACGCCATGGCGCAAACAAAACAGTGCCACCAGGCCGGATGACGCCATTGGCCGCTGTTTTTTGCAGTTTCAATCCATTGTTGGATTATTGTGTTTATATGTCATGCTTGACTGCACAAACACATTGTGGCCATTTCGCTTGGCTGCCAGAGCCGCTGCAACACCCCGACGTCTCCCGTAAATACCGTGCTCATAAAGGGGTTAAAAACAGACCATTGTCATTACTGACTCACAATGGTACAATGTATTTTGACATCTCTTCTGTCTGTTTCTCCACTGTTGTAGGGCTGCATGTCTTCATTCTTGGACACACTGATTGACAACATGAGCTCATCAGACACACCCCCTGAGGTTAGTCAACTACAAGGGATGACTCGAACATCTGCCCTGATCACAGAGACCGAGCTTCATAACATGGTGAGATAAGGGCGTATCAAGACTGAATGTTTAGACTACAAAATCCACTGAAGATGGAATCTGGTATGACAACTTTGTATTAATGAAGTACTTTACATAATACAAAGTATAAGTACACTGGACCATAAGGTTTGGTTGCCAAAATAACAAATTAAAGAATTTTTCTTTGTTCTTTAGAAATTGTCTGATTAATGTCAACCTGCTATGGTGAATGATTTGTCTGCAAAGGTTAACATGGTTAAGTGCCAAGGAACAGGAAATATATTTAGTTACATGAATTTCTTAAAGATCTTCCGACTGAACAACCCTAACCCTCCAGGGTATTTTGGCTAGAAACCCTGCCAGACGCATCAGATTGCATACTTTGTCATATTGACTTGTGTGCAGAGTGCACCAAGGTCAAGCTGTCACCACAGATGCACTGTGCTGCGTCTGGCAGGGTTAGGGTTAAATTTGCTGTGAAAAAGTTTTTGTTTATACATCAGATATAAATGCGACAAAAGTAGTTCCATAAAATAATATACCATACACATACATGTACATGTACCTTGAGCTTAAAGGACCTGCAAATTGAAGATCAATTTGTTTAAAGTGAACAAAGAAAACTCCCAGGAGCGGGATTCGAACCTGTGACTTCCGGAATACCGTACCGGGGGCCGGGGGGGGGGGGGGGGGGGGGGGGGGGGGCTAGTCGGAAGTCATAACCAATTTTACGATACAACCTGGGAAGCGACATTGTGAGGATCACTCAATGGGATACGACTTCAATTTCTAATTCGTCAAACAAAAATTTTAAAACTGGCAGGAGCGGAAAAATAATTTTGTATGCAAATGTCAATGCTTCTAGCCTTTGCAAACAAAAAGGAATTAAATTCAAGATAATGTTTTCTTTTTTTCAATTCGGAATGTTCAATGGCAAGTGAGCATGCTGTTACTATAATGCCACTCACTGTACAGTTTAGGCTCTCACAGTACAACAAATTTGACTTTAAATTGTAGCAGTTTGTCTATTAAATTTATTTGCTGGCTACCAAGCAAAAATGGCGGTTGATAGCCCGTGCTATATGTTGTATACATGTAGGACGTGTCACTGGACGTGACAACAACGATTGTTTACACAACAAAAAGTGCGCTACAAAAGTGTTACATAACACTGGGTCAACTGCGCTGGCTAAAACAGGAAGCGTGTTAGCTAAAACCGTTCAGACAATGTATTAGTACCATTCTGGTTATAGCGCTAAACCCTCCCTCCGAGGTGTATTGAATCACCGTTTTAGTGGCAAGATAAGCCCGATGCGGTGTAACTTTAAAACCTTTCAGACACCGTTTTAGCAGAAAAGTTACACCAAATCGAGTTGAACTAGTGTATTAATTAGCCCTAACCCTGCTGAATCCAACAGGATCCAACAATTTGATATTCCTGTTGTAACTTGTTGGATTGTAACTCAATGTTACAATCCTGTTGGATTCAGCAGGCAACAGAAAAAAACGACACAGTTGGACCCTGTTGGATTGAGCAGCTACATGTAACTCATAAATGTAGTGTTACAATCCTATGCCACGGTTGGATTCTGTTGGATTGAGCAGCTACATGTAACTCATAAATGTAGTGTTACAATCCTATGCCACGGTTGGATTCTGTTGGATTTAGCAGCTACATGTAACTCATAAATGTAGTGTTACAATCCTATGCCACGGTTGGACCCTGTTGGATTTAGCAGCTACATGTAACTCATAAATGTAGTGTTACAATCCTATGCCACGGTTGGACCCTGTTGGATTGAGCAGCTACATGTAACTCATAAATGTAGTGTTACAATCCTATGCCACGGTTGGACTCTGTTGGATTGAGCAGCTACATGTAACTCATAAATGTAGTGTTACAATCCTATGCCACGGTTGGACCCTGTTGGATTTAGCAGCTACATGTAACTCATAAATGTAGTGTTACAATCCTATGCCACGGTTGGACCCTGTTGG
The DNA here is from genome assembly GCA_037893225.1 of Hippasteria phrygiana. Classification (NCBI taxonomy): domain Eukaryota; kingdom Metazoa; phylum Echinodermata; class Asteroidea; order Valvatida; family Goniasteridae; genus Hippasteria; species Hippasteria phrygiana. The sequence goes on from JAZGUH010000094.1 coordinate 258,026, forward strand.
ATTTAGCAGCTACATGTAACTCATAAATGTAGTGTTACAATCCTATGCCACGGTTGGACCCTGTTGGATTGAGCAGCTACATGTAACTCATAAATGTAGTGTTACAATCCTATGCCACGGTTGGACTCTGTTGGATTGAGCAGCTACATGTAACTCATAAATGTAGTGTTACAATCCTATGCCACGGTTGGACCCTGTTGGATTGAGCAGCTACATGTAACTCATAAATGTAGTGTTACAATCCTATGCCACGGTTGGACTCTGTTGGATTGAGCAGCTACATGTAACTCATAAATGTAGTGTTACAATCCTATGCCACGGTTGGACCCTGTTGGATTGAGCAGCTACATGTAACTCATAAATGTAGTGTTACAATCCTATGCCACGGTTGGACCCTGTTGGATTGAGCAGCTACATGTAACTCATAAATGTAGTGTTACAATCCTATGCCACGGTTGGATTCTGTTGGATTGAGCAGCTACATGTAACTCATAAATGTAGTGTTACAATCCTATGCCACGGTTGGACCCTGTTGGATTGAGCAGCTACATGTAACTCATAAATGTAGTGTTACAATCCTATGCCACGGTTGGACTCTGTTGGATTGAGCAGCTACATGTAACTCATAAATGTAGTGTTACAATCCTATGCCACGGTTGGACCCTGTTGGATTGAGCAGCTACATGTAACTCATAAATGTAGTGTTACAATCCTATGCCACGGTTGGACCCTGTTGGATTGAGCAGCTACATGTAACTCATAAATGTAGTGTTACAATCCTATGCCACGGTTGGACCCTGTTGGATTGAGCAGCTACATGTAACTCATAAATGTAGTGTTACAATCCTATGCCACGGTTGGACCCTGTTGGATTGAGCAGCTACATGTAACTCATAAATGTAGTGTTACAATCCTATGCCACGGTTGGACCCTGTTGGATTGAGCAGCTACATGTAACTCATAAATGTAGTGTTACAATCCTATGCCACGGTTGGATTCTGTTGGATTGAGCAGCTACATGTAACTCATAAATGTAGTGTTACAATCCTATGCCACGGTTGGATTCTGTTGGATTGAGCAGCTACATGTAACTCATAAATGTAGTGTTACAATCCTATGCCACGGTTGGATTCTGTTGGATTGAGCAGCTACATGTAACTCATAAATGTAGTGTTACAATCCTATGCCACGGTTGGATTCTGTTGGATTGAGCAGCTACATGTAACTCATAAATGTAGTGTTACAATCCTATGCCACGGTTGGATTCTGTTGGATTGAGCAGCTACATGTAACTCATAAATGTAGTGTTACAATCCTATGCCACGGTTGGATTCTGTTGGATTGAGCAGCTACATGTAACTCATAAATGTAGTGTTACAATCCTATGCCACGGTTGGATTCTGTTGGATTGAGCAGCTACATGTAACTCATAAATGTAGTGTTACAATCCTATGCCACGGTTGGATTCTGTTGGATTGAGCAGCTACATGTAACTCATAAATGTAGTGTTACAATCCTATGCCACGGTTGGATTCTGTTGGATTGAGCAGCTACATGTAACTCATAAATGTAGTGTTACAATCCTATGCCACGGTTGGACCCTGTTGGATTGAGCAGCTACATGTAACTCATAAATGTAGTGTTACAATCCTATGCCACGGTTGGACTCTGTTGGATTGAGCAGCTACATGTAACTCATAAATGTAGTGTTACAATCCTATGCCACGGTTGGACCCTGTTGGATTGAGCAGCTACATGTAACTCATAAATGTAGTGTTACAATCCTATGCCACGGTTGGACTCTGTTGGATTGAGCAGCTACATGTAACTCATAAATGTAGTGTTACAATCCTATGCCACGGTTGGACCCTGTTGGATTGAGCAGCTACATGTAACTCATAAATGTAGTGTTACAATCCTATGCCACGGTTGGATTCTGTTGGATTTAGCAGCTACATGTAACTCATAAATGTAGTGTTACAATCCTATGCCACGGTTGGACTCTGTTGGATTGAGCAGCTACATGTAACTCATAAATGTAGTGTTACAATCCTATGCCACGGTTGGACCCTGTTGGATTTAGCAGCTACATGTAACTCATAAATGTAGTGTTACAATCCTATGCCACGGTTGGACCCTGTTGGATTTAGCAGCTACATGTAACTCATAAATGTAGTGTTACAATCCTATGCCACGGTTGGACCCTGTTGGATTGAGCAGCTACATGTAACTCATAAATGTAGTGTTACAATCCTATGCCACGGTTGGACTCTGTTGGATTGAGCAGCTACATGTAACTCATAAATGTAGTGTTACAATCCTATGCCACGGTTGGATTCTGTTGGATTGAGCAGCTACATGTAACTCATAAATGTAGTGTTACAATCCTATGCCACGGTTGGACCCTGTTGGATTGAGCAGCTACATGTAACTCATAAATGTAGTGTTACAATCCTATGCCACGGTTGGATTCTGTTGGATTGAGCAGCTACATGTAACTCATAAATGTAGTGTTACAATCCTATGCCACGGTTGGATTCTGTTGGATTGAGCAGCTACATGTAACTCATAAATGTAGTGTTACAATCCTATGCCACGGTTGGACCCTGTTGGATTGAGCAGCTACATGTAACTCATAAATGTAGTGTTACAATCCTATGCCACGGTTGGACTCTGTTGGATTGAGCAGCTACATGTAACTCATAAATGTAGTGTTACAATCCTATGCCACGGTTGGACTCTGTTGGATTGAGCAGCTACATGTAACTCATAAATGTAGTGTTACAATCCTATGCCACGGTTGGACCCTGTTGGATTTAGCAGCTACATGTAACTCATAAATGTAGTGTTACAATCCTATGCCACGGTTGGACCCTGTTGGATTTAGCAGCTACATGTAACTCATAAATGTAGTGTTACAATCCTATGCCACGGTTGGACCCTGTTGGATTGAGCAGCTACATGTAACTCATAAATGTAGTGTTACAATCCTATGCCACGGTTGGACTCTGTTGGATTGAGCAGCTACATGTAACTCATAAATGTAGTGTTACAATCCTATGCCACGGTTGGATTCTGTTGGATTGAGCAGCTACATGTAACTCATAAATGTAGTGTTACAATCCTATGCCACGGTTGGACCCTGTTGGATTGAGCAGCTACATGTAACTCATAAATGTAGTGTTACAATCCTATGCCACGGTTGGATTCTGTTGGATTGAGCAGCTACATGTAACTCATAAATGTAGTGTTACAATCCTATGCCACGGTTGGACCCTGTTGGATTGAGCAGCTACATGTAACTCATAAATGTAGTGTTACAATCCTATGCCACGGTTGGACTCTGTTGGATTGAGCAGCTACATGTAACTCATAAATGTAGTGTTACAATCCTATGCCACGGTTGGATTCTGTTGGATTGAGCAGCTACATGTAACTCATAAATGTAGTGTTACAATCCTATGCCACGGTTGGACCCTGTTGGATTGAGCAGCTACATGTAACTCATAAATGTAGTGTTACAATCCTATGCCACGGTTGGATTCTGTTGGATTGAGCAGCTACATGTAACTCATAAATGTAGTGTTACAATCCTATGCCACGGTTGGATTCTGTTGGATTGAGCAGCTACATGTAACTCATAAATGTAGTGTTACAATCCTATGCCACGGTTGGACCCTGTTGGATTGAGCAGCTACATGTAACTCATAAATGTAGTGTTACAATCCTATGCCACGGTTGGACTCTGTTGGATTGAGCAGCTACATGTAACTCATAAATGTAGTGTTACAATCCTATGCCACGGTTGGACTCTGTTGGATTGAGCAGCTACATGTAACTCATAAATGTAGTGTTACAATCCTATGCCACGGTTGGACCCTGTTGGATTTAGCAGCTACATGTAACTCATAAATGTAGTGTTACAATCCTATGCCACGGTTGGACCCTGTTGGATTTAGCAGCTACATGTAACTCATAAATGTAGTGTTACAATCCTATGCCACGGTTGGACCCTGTTGGATTGAGCAGCTACATGTAACTCATAAATGTAGTGTTACAATCCTATGCCACGGTTGGACTCTGTTGGATTGAGCAGCTACATGTAACTCATAAATGTAGTGTTACAATCCTATGCCACGGTTGGACCCTGTTGGATTGAGCAGCTACATGTAACTCATAAATGTAGTGTTACAATCCTATGCCACGGTTGGACCCTGTTGGATTTAGCAGCTACATGTAACTCATAAATGTAGTGTTACAATCCTATGCCACGGTTGGACCCTGTTGGATTTAGCAGCTACATGTAACTCATAAATGTAGTGTTACAATCCTATGCCACGGTTGGACCCTGTTGGATTGAGCAGCTACATGTAACTCATAAATGTAGTGTTACAATCCTATGCCACGGTTGGACTCTGTTGGATTGAGCAGCTACATGTAACTCATAAATGTAGTGTTACAATCCTATGCCACGGTTGGATTCTGTTGGATTGAGCAGCTACATGTAACTCATAAATGTAGTGTTACAATCCTATGCCACGGTTGGACCCTGTTGGATTGAGCAGCTACATGTAACTCATAAATGTAGTGTTACAATCCTATGCCACGGTTGGATTCTGTTGGATTGAGCAGCTACATGTAACTCATAAATGTAGTGTTACAATCCTATGCCACGGTTGGATTCTGTTGGATTGAGCAGCTACATGTAACTCATAAATGTAGTGTTACAATCCTATGCCACGGTTGGACCCTGTTGGATTGAGCAGCTACATGTAACTCATAAATGTAGTGTTACAATCCTATGCCACGGTTGGACTCTGTTGGATTGAGCAGCTACATGTAACTCATAAATGTAGTGTTACAATCCTATGCCACGGTTGGATTCTGTTGGATTGAGCAGCTACATGTAACTCATAAATGTAGTGTTACAATCCTATGCCACGGTTGGACCCTGTTGGATTGAGCAGCTACATGTAACTCATAAATGTAGTGTTACAATCCTATGCCACGGTTGGATTCTGTTGGATTGAGCAGCTACATGTAACTCATAAATGTAGTGTTACAATCCTATGCCACGGTTGGATTCTGTTGGATTGAGCAGCTACATGTAACTCATAAATGTAGTGTTACAATCCTATGCCACGGTTGGACCCTGTTGGATTGAGCAGCTACATGTAACTCATAAATGTAGTGTTACAATCCTATGCCACGGTTGGACTCTGTTGGATTGAGCAGCTACATGTAACTCATAAATGTAGTGTTACAATCCTATGCCACGGTTGGATTCTGTTGGATTGAGCAGCTACATGTAACTCATAAATGTAGTGTTACAATCCTATGCCACGGTTGGATTCTGTTGGATTGAGCAGCTACATGTAACTCATAAATGTAGTGTTACAATCCTATGCCACGGTTGGACCCTGTTGGATTGAGCAGCTACATGTAACTCATAAATGTAGTGTTACAATCCTATGCCACGGTTGGACTCTGTTGGATTGAGCAGCTACATGTAACTCATAAATGTAGTGTTACAATCCTATGCCACGGTTGGACTCTGTTGGATTGAGCAGCTACATGTAACTCATAAATGTAGTGTTACAATCCTATGCCACGGTTGGATTCTGTTGGATTGAGCAGCTACATGTAACTCATAAATGTAGTGTTACAATCCTATGCCACGGTTGGACCCTGTTGGATTGAGCAGCTACATGTAACTCATAAATGTAGTGTTACAATCCTATGCCACGGTTGGACTCTGTTGGATTGAGCAGCTACATGTAACTCATAAATGTAGTGTTACAATCCTATGCCACGGTTGGACTCTGTTGGATTGAGCAGCTACATGTAACTCATAAATGTAGTGTTACAATCCTATGCCACGGTTGGACCCTGTTGGATTGAGCAGCTACATGTAACTCATAAATGTAGTGTTACAATCCTATGCCACGGTTGGACTCTGTTGGATTGAGCAGCTACATGTAACTCATAAATGTAGTGTTACAATCCTATGCCACGGTTGGATTCTGTTGGATTGAGCAGCTACATGTAACTCATAAATGTAGTGTTACAATCCTATGCCACGGTTGGACTCTGTTGGATTGAGCAGCTACATGTAACTCATAAATGTAGTGTTACAATCCTATGCCACGGTTGGACCCTGTTGGATTGAGCAGCTACATGTAACTCATAAATGTAGTGTTACAATCCTATGCCACGGTTGGACTCTGTTGGATTGAGCAGCTACATGTAACTCATAAATGTAGTGTTACAATCCTATGCCACGGTTGGACTCTGTTGGATTGAGCAGCTACATGTAACTCATAAATGTAGTGTTACAATCCTATGCCACGGTTGGATTCTGTTGGATTGAGCAGCTACATGTAACTCATAAATGTAGTGTTACAATCCTATGCCACGGTTGGATTCTGTTGGATTGAGCAGCTACATGTAACTCATAAATGTAGTGTTACAATCCTATGCCACGGTTGGACCCTGTTGGATTGAGCAGCTACATGTAACTCATAAATGTAGTGTTACAATCCTATGCCACGGTTGGACTCTGTTGGATTGAGCAGCTACATGTAACTCATAAATGTAGTGTTACAATCCTATGCCACGGTTGGACTCTGTTGGATTGAGCAGCTACATGTAACTCATAAATGTAGTGTTACAATCCTATGCCACGGTTGGATTCTGTTGGATTGAGCAGCTACATGTAACTCATAAATGTAGTGTTACAATCCTATGCCACGGTTGGATTCTGTTGGATTGAGCAGCTACATGTAACTCATAAATGTAGTGTTACAATCCTATGCCACGGTTGGACCCTGTTGGATTGAGCAGCTACATGTAACTCATAAATGTAGTGTTACAATCCTATGCCACGGTTGGATTCTGTTGGATTGAGCAGCTACATGTAACTCATAAATGTAGTGTTACAATCCTATGCCACGGTTGGATTCTGTTGGATTGAGCAGCTACATGTAACTCATAAATGTAGTGTTACAATCCTATGCCACGGTTGGACCCTGTTGGATTGAGCAGCTACATGTAACTCATAAATGTAGTGTTACAATCCTATGCCACGGTTGGACCCTGTTGGATTGAGCAGCTACATGTAACTCATAAATGTAGTGTTACAATCCTATGCCACGGTTGGACCCTGTTGGATTGAGCAGCTACATGTAACTCATAAATGTAGTGTTACAATCCTATGCCACGGTTGGATTCTGTTGGATTGAGCAGCTACATGTAACTCATAAATGTAGTGTTACAATCCTATGCCACGGTTGGATTCTGTTGGATTGAGCAGCTACATGTAACTCATAAATGTAGTGTTACAATCCTATGCCACGGTTGGACCCTGTTGGATTGAGCAGCTACATGTAACTCATAAATGTAGTGTTACAATCCTATGCCACGGTTGGACTCTGTTGGATTGAGCAGCTACATGTAACTCATAAATGTAGTGTTACAATCCTATGCCACGGTTGGACTCTGTTGGATTGAGCAGCTACATGTAACTCATAAATGTAGTGTTACAATCCTATGCCACGGTTGGACCCTGTTGGATTGAGCAGCTACATGTAACTCATAAATGTAGTGTTACAATCCTATGCCACGGTTGGACCCTGTTGGATTGAGCAGCTACATGTAACTCATAAATGTAGTGTTACAATCCTATGCCACGGTTGGACTCTGTTGGATTGAGCAGCTACATGTAACTCATAAATGTAGTGTTACAATCCTATGCCACGGTTGGACTCTGTTGGATTGAGCAGCTACATGTAACTCATAAATGTAGTGTTACAATCCTATGCCACGGTTGGATTCTGTTGGATTGAGCAGCTACATGTAACTCATAAATGTAGTGTTACAATCCTATGCCACGGTTGGATTCTGTTGGATTTAGCAGCTACATGTAACTCATAAATGTAGTGTTACAATCCTATGCCACGGTTGGACTCTGTTGGATTGAGCAGCTACATGTAACTCATAAATGTAGTGTTACAATCCTATGCCATGGTTGGACCCTGTTGGATTGAGCAGCTACATGTAACTCATAAATGTAGTGTTACAATCCTATGCCACGGTTGGACCCTGTTGGATTGAGCAGCTACATGTAACTCATAAATGTAGTGTTACAATCCTATGCCACGGTTGGATTCTGTTGGATTGAGCAGCTACATGAAACTCATAAATGTAGTGTTACAATCCTATGCCACGGTTGGACTCTGTTGGATTGAGCAGCTACATGTAACTCATAAATGTAGTGTTACAATCCTATGCCACGGTTGGATTCTGTTGGATTTAGCAGCTACATGTAACTCATAAATGTAGTGTTACAATCCTATGCCACGGTTGGACCCTGTTGGATTGAGCAGCTACATGTAACTCATAAATGTAGTGTTACAATCCTATGCCACGGTTGGACCCTGTTGGATTGAGCAGCTACATGTAACTCATAAATGTAGTGTTACAATCCTATGCCACGGTTGGACCCTGTTGGATTGAGCAGCTACATGTAACTCATAAATGTAGTGTTACAATCCTATGCCACGGTTGGATTCTGTTGGATTTAGCAGGTACATGTAAGTCATTTTTTTATGACGTGTTGGACTGCATTGGATTGAGCAGGAAACCCATATGAATCACTGTTGGGCTCTGTTGGATTGAGCAGGGTAGTCCTGGTGAACCATAGGGGGATTAGGGTTTTAAGGGAATTTAAAACGGTGTCTGAACGTACCCTCTGAGTTACGTTGTATCTCTTCACTGCTGCATCTGCTGAAGCTACGGAAGCTTATGCCATATTTTAAATTTTAGTTAGTCTTTAAAGTGCTACCTTGAATATATTCCAAACATGAACATTAATTTATGTGTACATGTATATATAACATTGAAATAGTAGTTTTATATTATTTCCCAGTAGATGAATTCCCAATTGTTAATTTGGTTTAGAATGTAATTTAAACAGTCCCTATAAACGTTTTCACTTTAATTATTTTTCAAATAGCATTATATTCGTATATAGTAATAATGTGTACAAATGTATGTGAGTTTACATGTACGTGCACTGTATATATATATCTCCGAGGACAAGAGAAGAAAGGAAACACAAAGAAACCTTTCAGTCCTCGAACGTAGAGTCTTTTGTTGAAATCGGTCCTCGAACGTAAGGATACGTGCTTAGTCTATAGGGGTTGGTTATATTAAAGGAACAATAGGAAACACAAAGCATTGTCCTCGGACGTATTGGGGAAGTACGACTGGGTGTACATGTACATGGTGTACATGTAGGTAATGTGTTCAATTGCAATTGTACCTTTTTGGGGGGGGGGGGGGGTAGCAACAAACATTGAAGGTTTGTACAAGTAATATTGACTTCTGTTAGTGGATTTTAAGAACTTTCTGAACAATATTCAATTACATACGTACATGTACATGTACATATGTACATCGAGGACAGGGAACATAAGACATACATGAGGGGATAATAGGTCCTTGATTGACAAGCTGTGTTCCTGTACAAATCCATTTAGAAGGGCCACATTTACAAGTCAGTTACAAGCCAAAAAAGGCACCAGAAGCACAATATAAAGTCCTCAGTATGCACCATGAACAAACTTATACATGTAGGCATTTTTATTTCTTAGGCAAGTTAGAACCGAGTTATGGGGACATAACGATTTTTGTCCCCACGACTATTGTATGTCCCCACAATGATGGTGTGATGACTAACCTTGCATACTCTTTGTGGACCTGTGAACAAAAGATGTCCACAGGATGCAGGAAGAGTGAATGCTTTGTGGACTTTCCCACATCTACATGTACAGAACATTTCCTCCTCTCTGTAAAACAGCTTTAGAGGCAAGAGCATTCACAATGCGAGTAAAATTAGCTTTTTTTTGGTCCGTTTTTCTTAAATGTACATGTACATGTAGTATACGACATTTGCAAACATAACAAAACAAACTACTGAATTATTACAAAATACATGTACAGTTGTACCGTAGTGGACTGTAAGTACATTGTAAATATCAGTCTCAAGCATCCTGTGAAATTATTGCACCTGGTGTGCTGTTGTTTTCAAGTTAAGTAGAAATTTATGTCGTTTTCCAACGATTGTCGGCTGACATTCGTTGGAAATAGTCTAGTTCCCTGATCTGATAATTTTTGGACTCTATAAATTGCTTTTTGTCTAAAGTATGGTCAGGGAACCAGACTACTAGAACATGTAGAACAGATTCTTTTCTGTTTTCCCGGCATTACATTCTGCTGATAGTGTTGATATTTTTAAAACCTCTTTGAAAACGTATCTTTTTAAACAGTATTTTGAACTATGTTTATTTAAACTTATTTTGTTTTTAATTACATGTAGTTGGTTTATACTTATTTCTAATAATTGTACAGCGCTTTGAGATGTCATTGTGACATGGAAAGCGTTTTTAAATAATCTTTATTATTATTATTATCTATGCACACAAAACTTTAACCAGTTCACGTCGGAGGACGAGTTAACACGCACTGGCTGTTTTTATACACGGGCACGGCTGATAGGTTAAAACTTAAAGCGTGCCTCGACTCACCTCCGGATGATGTCTCAACATGCTAATCCCTTATTTGTTTTGTACACACACACAAAGTCCGAGAAGTCTGTGGAGGCGGACCGTGTGTTGAACTTACACTTGAACTTGGCCGCTGTGCACAGCCTGTTGTTCTACAATTTACGCTCCAGTGGGCACACTGGAGTATTTAAATATGAGGTTTCGGCAAGAAATATCGTACAAATACTGTTGAAATGACTCTTGCGAATAAGTATTTGTGGCGTGTGACTGTATATCAGAAGTTGGCTGCTATATTTAGATTTTTCTTGAAAACCAAAGTTTTTTGCAAAAATAAGGCCGTTTTATTTCAATAACTTGGATTACAGATCCGCCACCGGGAAAAATCGGATTTTGGAAAAACATTTTAAAAATCGCCGCCGAAAATTGTCGAATTCGAAAACCCAAAAAAATAAAAAATAAAAAAAATAATTGCTGCATCGAACTTTAAGTACAATAAACAATCCCGGAAGCGCCACACTATCTAAGACCATAGAACAAGCATAGGATCGTTCGCTTGTGAACACTTGTTGACTGTTTTTGTGTGGAATCCAATCCGGATGGTGTGCATTCATGTACATGTACATGTAGGCCCTACATCATACAAGTACGAACTGGCGTGCACAAATATTTATGCACCAGCTGTACGATTTTCAACATGAAGTTTGACTTGAAAACATGGATGTTAAATACATTTTCCAAACCTGTGTCTTGTGTCATTATTTTAATCAGTAATATGCAAGTTTCCAACACAAAAACACCCTCTCCTTCATGGAAAAAACATGCCACATCCCGACGTGATTTCACTGCGCGACGGTCAACGTTAAACCGCCATCTTGAATTGCCTCATCATTATGTATTCATGTATCATATAATAATTTAACATTTATAATAATTTAACATTTATAGTGCGTCTTTTGCATACAAATGATCAAAAGCGCATTACGGAATCAAAATTAAAAGTAACTACTTTAAAATAAAACAAAGAGACGGAGGGATTTATATATAAAATTATGTCACTGCGCCAGTGCCCAAACCGCAGTATGGGGATACGTCTGTCCTGCCAACAGGGAGAATATATTACTTAAGCCTAACCCTACTGACATCGGTGATGTCTCGACCTTTCCCGGAGACAGATGCCTCTAACCCTACCTACGTAATTGAGCATCTAACTACTCGACACGGTGACACAAAATTACGAATAAGAAACACTAAAAACCATTAAAAAATCACATTAATTTACAAATGCTACATTAAAAAGAAAGGTTTTAAGTTTACATTTAAAAGTGTCAAGTCTGTGTTCACTACGTATGTGCCATGGCAAAGCATTCCATAGCTTAGGGGCTGCCATTGCAAAGGTCCTGTCACCAAGTGTGGGTAACATTTTACCGCTAGGATAATCCAAAAAGGGTCCGTTGTTCGCTGACCTGAGATAATACAAGCATTTAATAATACAAGCATTTGTAAAGCGCCATCTATCTATGTAGACATATTCCGAGGCGCTTGAAGAAAAGAAACTGTCCAGAACTCTACAAATAATTAAATATACATGTACATGTATGTATACTTGAAACAAAACCAGCAATCTAATTATAAGTTGAGTTAAACAGGAATGTTTTAAGAAGGCATTTGAAGGTATGTAAAGATTGACAGCTACGAATTTCCTGAGGCAAAGAGTTCCATAGAGTGGGCGCCGTAACTGAGAAGGCATAGTCCCCATACGATGTTCTAGTTCTTGGTGTCACAAGAAGATGTTTGTCAGATGACCTTAGGTGGCGATTAGGGGAATACTGGGTGAAGAGATCCTGCAGATATGTTGGTGCGCTGTCATTGAGGGCTTTCCAGGTAAGTAGGATTATTTTGAAGGCAACCCTCTGTTTGACTGGAAGCCAGTGAAGATTTCTCAGGACTGGAGTAATGTGGTCAAATTTCCGTGTTCGGGATAAGACACGAGCCGCAGTGTTTTGAACATGTTGAAGTTTGCACATGAGAGTGTTGGTGATTCCAAACAGAAGTGAGTTGCCATTATCCAACCTTGATGTCACGAGAGCATGGATAAGGATGGCAGCCGACTCATCAGTCAGGATTCGGCGGATGCTGTTGATGTTTCTAATATGGTAGTATGACGTTTGGCAAACTTTCTTGACATGCGATTCCATTGACATCGTGCTGTCAAACATGATGCCAAGATTACGTGCAGTCGTAGAACGTTGAATATTAGAAGTCCCAAATTGCATCTGGTTGCATCTGATTTTATCCTGGCTACGTTTGGAAGTGATAATTAGAAGTTCGGTCTTGTCGTCGTTAAATTTTAATTTATTCCTGGTCATCCATTGCTTAAGATCACAAACACATTGTTCAATACGCTGTCTCACGGAATGTTCGTCGTCTTGGTTTCCTAGATGAAACGATCCATATATCTGTGTGTCGTCTGCATAGCAATGAACTTGAAGTTGATGCCTCCGTACAATAGCGGCAATAGGCTCGGAGTATATTGTGAAGAATAAGGGACCTAATACTGATCCTTGAGGGACGCCAGAAGAAAGTGAGATGGGAGATGATAAAGATCCATTGATGTTCACAGTCTGTGTTCGATGACATATATATGATCTAATCCATTGCAGGGCTGGACCAGTAACACCGATGGACTGAAGGCGGTGGAATAAAACATCATAGTCTATAGTGTCGAATGCTGCAGAGAGATCAAGGAGAACAAGGAACACACCACGCTTATCGTCAACTGCCCGGAGAATATCGTTCTTAACTCTTAGAAGAGCAGTCTCTGTTCCATGATGTTTTCTATACGCAGATTGCAATGGTTCATGTAGATTGTGTTCAGTCAGATGATCAGTAATTTGGGAATAAACAACCTTCTCCATTACTTTGGATATGAATGAAAGGTTGGATACGGGACGAAAGTTCTTGAGGTTTTCAGGATCGAGGGTGGGTTTCTTCAGCAGAGGAGTCACCAGGGCATTTCTAAATTGCTGTGGGAATTTAGAAGATTGAAGAGACAGGTTGACAATTTTGGAGATAACTGGAGTCAAAATATTCAGATTGTTCTTTAGGAGCCAGGTAGGAATTGGATCCAAATCGCACGTCTTTGATGGTGATGATTTGATGATTTTCCTGATTTCCTCATCCAGAGCTGGTGTGAATTCTTCCAATGGTGTAATATCAGAGTGAGATGACTCGGTGGTATACGGCTGCATACAATCTAGATCGCGGTCAAGATTATTACGAATGTTCTGAATCTTTGTTATGAAATAATCACTAAAAGTTGTCGCCAATTCCTGTTTATTGTCGTGTGTGGGTAGTTTAGTTTTTCCTTTGTTGTGGAGTAGAGATTCAACAATTTTGTAGAGCTCTCTCTGGTTCCCACAGCTGGCTAGTTTTTCTTTGAAGTGTGATGATTTGGCACTGTTGATCATATTAACAACACAGAGTCGTTGCGCTTTAAATTGGTTTCTATCAGATTCTGATCTGGTTTTCCTCCAGCGTCTCTCCAATTTCTTGCGGTGTCTCTTGGCATCGGCAATCTCCGGGGAATACCATGGATTGGCTGGTCTAATGGTAATACAGCGAGTTTTCAGTGGAGCATGCTTTTCCAGAATAGACTTCAGTGTGGAGTTGTACTGATCTTTGAGTGTTTGGAGGTCATTGGACGGGTTGGTAAACAATTCTGACTGGCTAATATCGTTGGAAAAACTGTCATGGTCTAGAGATCCATATTTCCGATAGGAAATATGCTTCTTAGTTGGTTGAGGTTTAGTCAGATTCAGTGCACAATGCAAAGCAGCATGATCTGTCAGAAAACATGCAACATCCACTGAATCACTTAGGTTGTCCGTGGGTCGTGCAAAGACAAGGTCCAATATGTGGCCACTCACATGTGTAGGAGCACATACAAACTGTTTCAGGTTAGTGTTTTGAATTATATCATTGAGGTGGCGAGCAGCAGAATCATCTGTATCCCAGTGGAAATTAAAATCCCCAACAATCAGCAACTTGCTTGGGGATGCCGAGAGTACACTGACATATTCGGAGAAATCGTCAAGGAACATTGTAGGGGTTATACGATTCTTTGAGCTGTATGGTGGCCTATAGATGATTACCAGCTTCACGGATGAGAAAGTTCCTTTGACAGTTACATCACAACATAGACTTTCAAAATTACCACTACTGTGTGATGTTATTGGGCCGTGTTTGATATTAGTCTTATATATGAGAGCAATACCCCCACCAGTTCCATTTGGACGAGGTACATGACACATGTCATATCCAGGAATGCATAATTCACCTATTATTTGATCATGTTTATCAGTAGCTGATAACCAAGTTTCAGTCAGTGCAATCAAATCAAAATCATGTTCAATAAAGTAGTCAGTCAGTAGGTTGGTTTTATTGCACACAGACTGGGCATTTAGGACACACAGTTTGGAGAGCATGGGTTGTTTCAGACTACTGTCTGTTGATGTTGGCGGTGTTGATATATGCAGGTCATTGTCCGAGGATACAGTTGGTATTGCATGTACCACTTGTGTTGGGGGGTCAGATCGGTTTCCTCGACGTGACGGTTGCTTTGTGTTTATTCGTAGGTCTTTCAAGGTGGACCATGTAGCTGGAGAAACGGGTATTGTTTTACATCTTAAACCGATACTCAGGAGATGCTCACGCTCATACCTATGAGTAGGTTTGTTGATGACTGCAGCTGTAGTTATTTCACTAACAGGACCAGGGTTGGGGTTTATATCCCCACAGATTAACAGGGCAATGTTGAAATTTGAAGAAGAATTCTGGTAGTATGGAATAGGTGTTTTCAGGTAACACTTGATGGTCAATCTCTTCCATGTTGGGCCATATGCTGGAGAGTATGCATATCTGGCAGACCATTCACTTGCTAATCCCTGCACATCACACACCAGAACAAGGGCAAACAGGAAACTCCAAGTTAACACCTCCATTGTATAAGGCAGTGGGCAGGAGACAAACAGCAGCTCCTCTTATTGTTCAAGCATGGTCAGGCTTGTGGCTTGGCTGATGAGTCATTGATCCGTGGTTTGCATGGCTGAAAAGCCCATCGATGAATATTACCTTCCAGTGAGCAAAAATTGAAGATTTCCAACATCAATATTTCAACTAGAAGAGTAGATGACAACATGTAGATAGCACCAGAAGATTCCTTGGTGTTAGCTCTTCAGGGTGATATAAAATATGCAACAAACTAATGTGAATAGCAGGATATAATACATGAAATATACAGAGCGAAAAAAGTGTGCAGCTTGCAGGATTCTTTCCTAACGTTAACGAGATCCTGTAAGTATCATGAATACATTAAGTTTGGATTTAAACCAATAGGGGGACAAGGCGCACAGTGTTTCGGGCCGTTCATGAATATTTAACAGGTCACTCGCCGAGACCATTCATAAATAATTAGATTCCTCTGGCCTTATAAGGGAATTTGAATGCCGCATCAGAAAGCGCCACATTGCCACTCAAAAGTGAGATCAACGATCACCAAAAAGGGATGATCCAAGCCTGGCATGGGGAGAGGGAATTTCCAACAGCAAGATTGCCCGGAGGCTTGGGATTTTTTAGGGTACCGTGAGGTACAATTTGCGGAAATTGCAATATAATAATTATATGGAAAACAAAGCAAGATCTGGTCGTTAAGCTGACCGCCACCTCGTGTGAAGTTAGTGCCGAAACTTCTTACGAAACCGCCCAAGAAATAGCTAGCCGTACGCGTCGTCGTCGACGCGTCGCAACCTTGCCAAGCCAGCTAGCGCGCGCGCAGTACGTACATTGTAGATAGTAATGCATCGAGGGCGCTAGCTCGACCGTATAGTTTCGCGTCACAAGCCCCGCCTCACTGCCGACAGGCCCGTCGATTGGCAAGCTTGGAATGGGATTGGGCTGAATCCGCGCCGCTCGCGCGCGCTGGAGATTTGTTTTTTCGTCAATTTCGCGTTCCACGGGTGCCGCCATTTTGGATTACAGGGCGCCGCCATTTTTTTATAAATTATTTTTTTTTTCCTCGCCGCCCGACCCGGAGACATACAAAATCCGTAATCCAAGTTATTAAAAAAAAACGGCCTAATCCCGGCATGAACTGGTTAAACAGGTCAGTGTTACAGTATTTGCTAGCATGTTATAAAATACCCCCAAATCCATTTATTTCTGAAAATTACAGCAAAAGCAAATGGTTCACTACATTTAAATACATGAAAACAAAGGAATGTCAACAGCAGGTATGTAAGTCTAGTGTGTATTTGTTTGTGTATCCACAGTGTCTTTTTTAACATTTATTTTCTGAATTAGGTTTCATTCTTCCGCATGGTTCACAATGCCAATCCCAATGATCCTACCCTGAAAGACCTGGATTCCCTGTTAGCCAATCTTCCTCACACCGCTGCTTCCCCCTCTGTGGCCAGTTTAACCCCTCACGGTGGCTCCTCACCAAAGACCACCAGTGGAAGTTCCTCACCAAGGATTGGAAGTGGCTACGGGTCCATCGGCAAGAAGACAGGCAGCTCTTCTAAAGGTATCAAAGTTTATTAGGCCTTGGGAAATTTCTGTTGCCTTTTTTGTCTACATTTGGTTTCAGAAAATGTTGACACATGCTCCATGCACGAGTCGAGTACATTGTATGAGTGTACAGGTTCTGTATATACTTCCGAGGACAAGAGGAGAAAGGAAATACAAAGAAACATTTCAGTCCTCGCAAGTCAAGTCTTTTGTTGAAATCGGTCCTCGCAAGTAGAAGTACATGCTTGGCCTATGGGGTTGGGTTATATTAAAAGGAACAATAGGAAACACAAAGCATTGTCCTCGGAAGTATTGGGAAAGCATGGCTGTGTGTTCGCTCTGCTATCTCAATGTGTAAGTGCTGTTTCTCTAACCCTAGCCTCTCAGTTCCTTTCAAATCCATTTGGAAGTTTTCAAGAATTTTGCAAGATCAAGACGATGCTGTCCTGACCTCCATATTTTGACAAATCAACGGGCATCTACTATCGTGCCTTCGGCCCACTGGCAGGAAAACATTCCATGTTCATTGATGCAATCTGCTGGGTCAGCTGACAGTAGGGGTGTTCATTTTCGAATAATTTAGTATTCGATTATTCGAAACTGTGTTTGGCTGAATATTTGATTATTCGATACTCGGCAATAAAGTTTTTCACGTGTCAGCTGCAACTGCATGCCGTGCTGGTAAAAAGTTGCACACAAAGCACGGTGGTGTTTTATGGGCGGCGATCGATAATATGTAACGCCCGATCGACTTTAGCCTGTGCCTGTTGTCTCGAGATCATTACAGGTACATATAACGTTCTGATAACAAGAAACCAAACTAAAGCCTTTTTGCAGTAATTATTCAAGGGTGTCAAGGGTTTTACGGACGGAAACAATAAACCTCCCTTTACAAAAAGTTACTGTCGAAAAAAAGTGGCATTTGACACTGCTAAGCCCCGTAACTTTTCTATTAAAATAGCATCGGAGTCATATCTGTACATGAATATATATTTTTTCGAATATCAGGCATGCAACTTTTCCACGAATCTGCGGATTTCCGCTTTAAAAAAAAAAATCTGACCGTGAAAAAAATCCGCGTTTCAGCTCGTTTCACACCGTGCCGACCGCGGAATCGTCCACCAACATGACCAATATTGCTAGTGCACATCGTCTGGCTCCATATTTTGTATACATATACATTACATAGAAAGGTGCAGGACACAGACTCCGTACACATTCTGTCGCGTACAGGTATAGTCTTGCCGTTGTATGAACTAGTCGCTATAGCGCCCTTAATCGACTATAGACTGATAGTCTGGTTCCGCATTTTTTTCTCGCGTCAATGAATACAATACATCGGGATACGGACACTATACTGTACTTACATGTACATGTTTGCACGACGTCGTAAAGAGCTTCACGCTAGCGCTGAAGAGTTGCATGCCTGGAATATTTGAACCGGTAAAAAAGGTATTCGAATTTTCGGTTGACTATTAAATATTTCAATATTTGGTATATTCGGGACCGCCCTAAGTGACAACTATTGACCAATCAATAGCTTTTGTTACAATCCTGCCAAAAAATGATTTTACAATGGCTTTGATTGGCTGTGTGCTGTGTTGGTGAATGTACACCAAATCTTGAAGCAGTCCCGGCAAAATGTTGCAGGGGGAAAAGATCCGCCCCACCCCCCTCCACCACCCTCCACCACCACCACCACCCTTTGCTAGATACACCACTGATGACAAGAGTAAGATAGCACAACCACACTAAACTCTACAGATTGAATAAGGCAGCACATCCGACACCTCTTGTATGGAATAAATAGGGTAGACAACCACTCCTAAAGGTAGCACAACCAAACATACATGTGTAAGTGTACAGATTGAATATTGGTACACAGGCATCCCAATTTACCACATAGTATCATGATAAATAATGTATTTTGAAAATTTGGAGAAATAATATGGCAATCATAATTTTTGACGGATTTGGCGCTATATAAGAATTAGTTATTAGTTATTATTTATCAGGATTGTAACTTAGGAAGTCAGACCGCAAAGTATGCCTGATTCTGTAAGTTTTACCCTGAATATCATTTGAAGGTTTTCTCCCACCTGTAAAACTGAATATTTCTCATCGTCTCCTTTCACATGTTTTCTCAGGCTTCAGAGCTTCAAATGTACTTTTGGAGGAATTCTTGGTTTCATAACCAGAAACAAATAGTAAATATAATAAATCAGTTAGTTAAATGATGATAATGAGAACATTTAATACTCTATTTATTTAGTCACAGTGCTTTAGGATTGTATTAGTGTGGAGTGTAGTCAGCATGATAGTAGCATGGCCTTTTATCATTCAATGTTATTATTCAGCCTTCAAGAAAACTCATGGTAGTTCTGCAAAGACTACCCTCAGTGAAGACGAAGGGCTTGATACATTCATGTCCCCGGACACTCCACCAGTACCCCAACCAGAAGATGTTTTGGTCGTGACATTTGGGAACCAGGGAAATGAATGCCCTGGAATGCTGTCAGAGGCTAAGGTATGTGGGTCTAGAAATTTTCTTCAGAATAAGCACTTTCACAGTAATATGCGCCATCTTGTTCACAGGGCAAAAAGAAACACGCGTTGCTGGACGCGAGCACATTTTGCAATGAACGCATGATGACTTGGAAGCGCAAAAGTTTTTGATTGATATTGCGTACACAGCAACGCGTGTAAATTCACCCCATAAGCAAGATGGGGCGCATGTTACCGTGAAATTGCTTATTGTCAATGTTCTGTTGATTAGTTTATCAGAATTTAACTTTTCAACTGGGGCTGTTCTGATGTTGGTCACAGTGTCACTGTACTCGGAGTTTAAAACCATAGTATACAAATATTGAATGCTTGTGAACGCGATGGCAATAATTTCATGATGTGACAGATGCGAAGCTGAGTGGAATGGAAAATTATTCTTTCCATTGCACGAACGTGAAATATTCATTATTTGTTGGATACAACACCTGAATAAATCCTCATCATCTGATTGGTCAGGTGCGTGCGGTAGTGTGACCTTGTAATCGAAGTTCTATGCACCGTTAAATAGAACTTCTATTTTTGCGGTGCGGCCATGCCGTGTGTTGGGAGGGATAATTCAATGCACGTGATCAAGGACGACTGTCGGACCTTAAAGCCGTACTTCAACAAGTGAATACCAATATTTATTCAACAGGTACTGACCAGCATTTACAATTTTAAAAATTATGTTTCTCCAGGTTATGCTGAATTTATTGAAAGGTTGAAAACAGAGTGGTTGATCTCTGATCATTTCATATCTACTGTTTAAGCTTGTGTTTCAATATTATTTTCATGTCCTCATCAGTTCCTCAAGCTCTTAAACAGTAATAAACCTCTCTACCACCAAGTTTTATACATCATTGGAAAGCTCGTGATCAGCTGAATCCATTAACAACCAAAATCTCTGTATTGAAAAATTCTGACATTGCACTCATTCTGTAGTGTCATGTCACACATTTGAGCACATTACACTCTAATAAACGATTGCCATTTGCATTGTGACCATGAATGCATTGTGAGGAAACTGCACTGGCTGCATAAATTATTTGTACGAGATGCGATCAAAAAGTTCCCAGACTGTTCCTGTTGCGAACAAACGGAGCGCCGCACAGTAATGTGCATATAGCTGATGTAAGTAATAACTTTCGTGAGTAAGTATTCCAAGTTAAATGTACATCGCTTGATCAACATCAGCACCTGTGTTACACGCATTTTTGTGACCACTGGTACATGTACGTGCGCATTTGCGATTTCACCATAGACCTGAAACTTGTGCAGACAGCGAACATCACATTTTGTGTCAAACTTTGGAAATCTGCAACGGAGGCCCTTGATATGCTTCAGAAAGCCTTCGACAATGAAGCAATGAGCCAGGCGAGGTGTTTTGAGTGGCATTCGCAGAACGTCACTGGAGGACGACGAGAGGTCAGGGCGACCCTCCTTGAGCACAACCCCCGAAAATGTGTAAGAAATTGAAAGAATTGTGCGTCAGGATCGTCAGATCACCATCCAGGACATTGCTGACATCATCAGCGTGTCATTTGGAACAGTTCAGGCAATCTTCACATCCAATTTAAACATGCGCCGCATCTCTGCCAAGTTCATGCCCAGGCTCCTGAATCCCGAGCAGAAGCAGCACCGTGTCGAAGTCAACAGGTCTGGGATGACCCAAACTTCAAGTCGAGGATCATCAGCGGTGACGAGAGTTGGGTCTACGGCTTTGACCCAGAGACCAAACAGCAGTCTTCGCAGTGGAAGAGCCTGCAGTCTCCAAGACCGAAGAAGGCGCATCAGATCAGGAGCGCAAGCAAGAGCATGCTTATCGTGTTCTTTGACATTCGTGGGGTTGTGCACAATGAATTACTCCCCCAGGGTCAGACTGTTAAGGCTGAGTTCTACTGCACTGTTCTGAGGCGTCTGAGGAAGAACATTCGACGCAAACGGCCTGAACTGTGGCGCGCAGGCAATTGGGTGCTCCAACATGACAAGACGCTAGGGCTGGGCGATACGGCGATAAAATCGCGATGATGCGATATTCGCCGATCAAAAATCGAAATCGGCTACATGATTTATAAAATCGAAAAATTGAGATATCGCCGATATCGTTTTAAAATCGGCGATTTTTTTCGGAACCCCCATTTTCCCTTTAAAAATCGGCGATACTTTCTTTTTACCAGCAGATTCGCTAACATTTATTTCATTTAGTTTTCATTATTTGTTTTACGTACCTGTGTTTGCGCTGTTACGTGCGAAATTACGGATTTGGTTCCGATTTTAATAGCATCGTGGTTTGACCAGACGTATGTACGTACGTGTCTTCGAGCTTCTTGTGTACGTACTCAATCACACAAGATCAAAATCATTGATCACGACGGACATTGTACATGTGCATTGTACAACGCATGCGCCGCACATGTTTGCCTTTTCTCAAGGCGCATTTCGCTTCGCGTTGCACTTGCACGTGCATTGTACACTGGGAATTTTAAGACGGTGGCATTCAGTGCGGTTGCTTGCACTTGACCAAGGCTAGCAACAAAGCAATGCGCACGCGCAGATGGGCTTTAGGGGTTGGAGTTATTGAAGCAATTGCTCTAACCCCCCAGGTCTTAGTAGCCTTTCCTCAAGGCGAATTTCGCTTCGCGTTGCACGTGCACATGCATTGTACACTGGGAATAATACGGTTGAGCTTTCAGTGCGGTTGTTTGCACTTGACCAAGACTACATGGAATGCACGCACACATGTGCGCTGTATAATGAACGGTGCCGAGAAGTTTTGTCGGGGTTTAGAAAACATCCAAGAAACAACACATTTAGTACACAAGGTATTTGTTTTTATTCCTCCATGGTTCATCACACGTTACATGTACATGGATGTGCTATTCTATCGTCAAATTTATTGGAAATAACTGGAATTTCAAGCAAGGTAATCTTGACTAATCCACACAATAGGACAACTTCAAGTGAACGCTGCGAAAAGCAATATATTTTTTAAGAGGCCGATATGATTTTCGATATGAAAAAAAATTGAGATATCGGGAAATATCGTCATATCGAACAGCCTTTAGAACGGCTTCAAAGTCAAACAATGCCTGGCGACAATTGGGCCCGGCGATTATGTACGGTAGTTACGAACGAACTTTTGCGACATTTTAATTATGCTGAAATTTGTTGACGATTTTATCGCCATATCGGCGATATCGCGGGGGATAAAAATCGACTACGAAAAAAATCAATATCGTCAGCCCTACAAGATGCCCACTCACAGCGCGTTGAAAACGCGTGAGTTTCTTGCCCGCAACAACACAATCGTCGCTCTTCACCCTCCTACTCCCCAGATTTGGCTCCCTGCGACTTCTTTGTGTTCCCCAAAATGAAGTTTAAGCTGAAGGGTTGCCGTTTTGACACTGTGGAGCGAGAATCGCAGATGGTGCTTGATGCGCTTACGGAACATGATTTCGAGGGAGCGTTCCAAGCATGGCAGGAGCGCTGGGAGCGGTGTATTGCTGCACAAGGGGACTGCTTTGAAGGGGATGGCGGCGAGATTTAAATCACGTACGGTTTTTGCTTGTTGTAGGCGCAGTCTTGGAACTTTGTGATCGCACCTCATACTTTTTGGATATCCACACAAACACACATTTGAGGAAGCTGGGGTTCAATTTTCACACATATAGGCCTGTCCAATTTTAGTTCTGAAAACATATTCCTAAAGCCTCATAAGAATTTACACATTGTGTCTAAATATTGTTTAAAGAATGTTTTGCTTAGAGTTGTAATATTTCCTGACAGACGAATCAGCAATTTTGTTTATGATGTTCCAAGCAGGTACTGAGCTCTAATCCATCACGGCCAAAGCCTAAACTAAGTCCCACGGCAGCCCAGAGCAGTCTAGCTGCTATCAGCGAGCAACCGGAGAAACAGCTGCGATTCTCAGCCGATGCAGATGCGTCAGGCAATAGTGACCATCTCATGGAGGCCATGTCAATAGGTGAGCACATGCCCCAAATCTTCAAAGGTTTCAGTTTAATCCTGCCTGATCTACATGTAGTCTGTGAATTTTTTTTTTTTCATAGGCTCCAAAAATACAGCATTAGCTCTTAGCTCCAAGCCTCTCAAATCCACCAAAATCCAACACAGGGTTTTGCTCAAGTTTGATGGATTCAGGACTGAATACAGAGATGAAACTTTTCCGATTTTAATTGGAAAACCGACTTTTTGACTTTTCCAATGAAATTTCAGATTTTTGTGCAATTTGTCCCACAAAATTTGATTTTTTAAACGATTTTCCACAATATGCGATTTTATTTGAATTATAATTAGTCAAACAATCCACAAGGGAAACTGACTAGGTAAATTTGAATACATTTTCAAAGTGAACAAAGAAACTGGCAGGGGCGGGATTCGAACCTGCGACTTCCGGGTTACCGTACCTGACCGTACTTATGACTAGCGCCCACCCGAACAAAGATACTGACAATTTGGGAGACCACCAACATAGGGCAAGATAGCTCAGTTGGTAGAGCGCCGGTACGGTAACCCGGAGGTTGCAGGTTCGAATCCCGCCCCTGCCAGTTTCTTTGTTCACTTTGAAGTATGTGCTTAGTCTATGGGGTTGGGTTATATTAAAGGAACAATAGGAAACACAAAGCATTGTCCTCGCATGTATTGGGAAAGTATGACTGTGTGTGGTGCGTGCGTACCGCGTGCGCGTGCACCTGGCAAGCGGTGCAACGGCGCGGTACCAGTGCCACCATACAACCTACACTGTGCCGCCCGCTAGCATGAGGTGGCGGTCAGCTTTTTCTGTGGTCTTCTTTGGACGACCAGATCTTGTCTCGTTTTCCATAGAATTATTATATTGCAATTTCCTCAAATTGTACCTCACGGCAGTGTTGTAGTCGAGACCTTCATGTCCGAGACCGAGACCAAGGCTTTCGAGACCGAGACCGAGACCAAGGCTTTCGAGACTGAGACCAACACTTCCGAGACTGAGACTTTTGCAGGCCGAGACCAAGACCGAGACCACAACTTCTGAGACCTAGACCAAAACAAAAAGAAAAAAAGTATGGTGTTTAATAAAGCCGATTTCCCTGATGGGATGTTGTGACCTGCTTTCAATCACATTTACTTCTGTTTGTGTACCCGTTTCAAGTGGCGATTGAAGGCAGAAGTTGTCCCACATATCTCTGAAATTTTCTTCCTGCAAAAGTTGCATTCTGCAGAGTGCTTTTTCTTTCCGCCGCCCGACAATTCCTTGTGGTTCTTAAAACCAACCAGCACAACCGCCGATTTATTTGACATGGCAGGGCCGTGTTTTGAACTTGATTTTACGTAGTTGTAAAAAACCTAAAACTTTAGCATGCGTCATGAATGTACATGTAGGGCTAGCGCGTCTATAATTATTTGCACATGTGCGATTAAGCGCTAAAGGCTTGGATCATCCACTTTTGAGCGGCATTGTGTGGCGCCTTCTGATTCAGGCATTCAAATTCCCTTATAAGGCCAGGGGGAATCTAATTTCAATATTTATGAAAGGTCACGGCGATTGACCTGTTAAATATTCATAAAACGGCCCGCAACACAGCGCGCCTTTTCCCCCTATTGGTTTAAATCCTAACTTACATGTAATGCATTCATGACTCATGAATACATAATGAGGCAATTCAAGATGGCGGTTTAACGTTGTCCGTCGTGCAGTCGGCTCAGTGATATCACGTCGGGAAGTGGCATGTTTTTGTGTTGGAAACTTGCATATTACTGACGAAAATAATGACACAAGACATATAGGTTTGGAAAATTTATTTAACATGCATGTTTTCAAGTCAAACTTCATGTTGAAAATCGTACAGCTGGTGCATAAATATTTGTGCACGCCAGTACGTACATGTACATGTACATGTACATGTACATGTACATGTACATGTACATGTACATGTACATGTACATGTACATGTACATGTACATGTACATGTACATGTGTACTGTGTACATGTAGCCTATGTATGCACACCATCTGGATCATATTCCACACAAAAACAGTCAACAAGTGTTCACTGCGAATGATCCTATGCTTGTTCTAGATGGTCTTAGATGATGTGGCGCTGCCGGGATTGTTTATTGTGCTTTCAAAGTTAGATGCAGCAATTTGGCGATTTTAAAAATTTGTTTCCAAAATCTGATTTTTCCCTGGCGGCGGATCCGTAATCCAAGTTATTAAAATAAACGGCCTGAATAATAAAACATTCTGCTTATATACATGTACTAGTGGCATCGGAATATTCCATGGATCTTGAGGGAGAGATGGCCAGTAATCTGAGTGGTCGTAACACACCGCGGTCAGCGGTCAGCTTGGCCAGTAGTTCCACAGACCACAACCGGCCGGACCTGATTGACTCAACTCAGCTTCCAAACAATGCTAACATCACAGATCGCTTTGGCAAGTTTGAGATTGGTGATGCCCTAGAAAAGAAGAAAGCACAGGGGAATCCTGGTAAGCTTGTGAGAGCTTTATTGAAACCCTTTAACCGTCAATTGTACAAATTTGTACGATATGAATATGCAGTAGAGAACCTGCATAAATAATACATCAATAGAGGGAGCTCTTATCATCTTCGAGACCACTGCAATGTAAATAAATAGCATTGCAGCCATTTTTGCACATTGATATATCCATAAGCCTTACATACATACTGACAGGCAAATCCAAGACACTTTTTTGATGTGTTTTCTTGAGGTGATGGAGCCCCATGAAATTGATTGCTTTGATGCATAAATGTTCCTTGGGCCCTTTAGAATGATTCCAGCTGTGTTCTGAAGAGCCTAGACATCAAACATTTTGAAAACATTCCTGGATTCAAGCTTTATAGGTCATGACCTTATTTCAACCCCCTCATATTTTGATTATTTTGGCACCAAATGAAAGAGGAGAACAAGAGCTTTGCACAAATGTATACTTTTATCTCAAAAGAATAAGCCGTACAAATGTAGTAAAATGTGTGCGACCTTCAAAATATGAGGGTTAAAGGGTTAATGTGATAATAAACTAGGTTTAATCATATGTAATTCTAGACGGGTAGAAGGGTGCATTAGAAGCAAATGATAATCAGATTGAACATTTGATCAGGCAGATATTGAGAACAATAGACAAGATAATGTATATCCACATTGGCAAAAAGTGACTCCCGCTGCTACATGTAGTGTGTTTACCAATGCTTGACAGAATTGGCTGTATCTCATGTACAAATGTGTCATGTTTACAGTTTTAAAATTATTGTTGTGAAAACTTATATGTATGTTACATTTTTGTGTGACTGCATCAATTAATCAAAACCGTGTTCAAAATTGTACCAAATTTATCTGCATGCCATACCATGCTACAATGGTTTTACATTGTAAGTTTACACATTGTAAGCATAGGTGTGTCATCAAACTAGTGCTTTGTACTAATGACCATAGTCTTAAGGCATTTTCACACTGTGTACGTTCGACCCGTGTCGAATTCTACACGGGTCCGACCCGTGTAGACTTCTTAAAATTTCAACACGGGTCAATTACGCTGCCTTTTCACACTACTCAATGCAGCGCCAGCATTTTCGCTACACGTGTAACGTTTCGACCCGTCTATTGTGCGATCGTTTCACACTACACACACGGCCGGCCGTTCAACACGGATCGAATTGGAAACCCGGCAGCCATCAACGCTTCGCTTATTTTGACGAAAACCTTATTATTTCTGGTCGTTCCGTCGAGCTGGCTTTGGATGGAGCTGTCAGCCCAATATAGCATTCACCTCCTCCTTACTCCATGTCGATCTTTTGTCTGATTTGGGGTCCATTTTCTCCGACATATCGGAGGTAAAAGTATCTAGTGAAAGTAGCATGCACGATTGAAATGAATGCATGTCAGGTGCGCGCATGCGCAATGCCGCATGTGTGGTTCGCTCATGCCCACCGCCCATAAAGGACGCAGAGTGTGTGCATTGTACACTGGGAATAAGACAGTGGCCTGTGGTTGCTTGCACTTGACCAAGGCTAGCAACAAAGCAACGCGCACGTGCAGATGCGCTTTTGGGGTTCCCCATATTAAACAATTGTTCTAACCCCGGCCCCCTCATGTATTAGTAGCCTTTTCTCGAGACGAAGTTCGCAGCACGTTTAGCTGCATGTACGTACATTGTACACTGGGAATAATATGGTAGCATTCAGTGCGGTTGTTTGCACTTGACCAAGACTACGCTAACGATGGAATACACATGCACGCACACATACGACGCGGAGATGTCGGATAAGTTATGTCAGGGTTTAAAAAACGATCAAAGAAACAACACATTTAGTACAGAATGTATTTTTTTATTCCTCCATATACGTTATGTACTATTCTGCAGTCAACACTTAATACACACTTGGAGAAACCATAAACGCTACAAAAAGCAACATATTACCGAAATATCGGGAAATATCGTCATATCGAACAGCCTAGTATGTGGTGCCCTACACGCACACTCCGATCCACGGTTACACGGGTCAAACTCAACCCGGAGGTGTTCATACTACAACTTTCAACACGGGTCGAGAGCTCTCAACCGACCTCCCGAGCAGGGTTAGTTTCAACCCGGGTTGAGAGCTCTACATGGGTCAGTGCCGTGTTGAAATGTTGCAGTGTGAAAAGGTCAGTCTAGTTTATAACACGGGTCGGACCCGGGTCCAACACCGAGATTTTTCGTAGTGTCAAAAGGCCTTTAGTGCACACAGTGTTACATGCAGCTCCCGTTTCCTGTGCTGTATATGAAGCACAGTGTTGGGTGAACTCAATAAATTGTCTGGAAAAAGACTACTAACTAGCACTGACATTTCCTGTCGGTGGGAAATCTCTCAATGCAGTGTCAGGCCTTGCCCTTAAGCTTTTTTTTAACTAGCCCACCGGGCAAGTTAACTGGGTTTTTTACTAGCCCGCAGACATTTTTACTAGCCCACATTTAATGGACACATTGTAACATCTCATTAATGATAACTCCCTATGTGTCGGAAATATTGTATTAAAATTTGAGGATTCAACAGTTATACGTGATTTTGCAATCTTGTGGTTGTCCGACTGATCATGTGACTTAACAGAAACTATTCGGAAATTGTCTGTGCCATAGTAGAAAAGGTTCTGTTTCCTTCCACTGCCTCCAGCCATTTTCATTTCGCGGCACACACGGCAAAACATCGTTTGTCCATCGTAGCTTAGCCAGCTGAAGTCCCGCTCCCAGTCTTGTCTGTAGACACGTTGTCTTTTGTTTTTTGTCGTAGTTTGTATCATATTCTCTTTTGCTTCCTTTTTTGGAAGGATCAGACACATTTAGATATCGCCACATGACTGAAAACTTTCTACCAACAACGTACGTACACGGCCGGCTGTCATCGATCAAAGGCCCACGCACGAATTACCACACGCATGAACTTTCTTTCATTCACAGTACAGTACACTGCACTGCATGCATGCATGCATGCAAAAGCTAGCGCGAATATTGCTGAGGTAAAGGACCATCCTCGACTCCATGGGCGCGTGTGCGTTCCTTCACTAACGAAGGAAGATCGCGCAAGGCATAAGATCGCGCAAGGCATGGTGGGAAAACATGGCGCCGCAAGATCGTACCCATGGTAACGAGGTTGGTAAAGGACCAATGCGTATGCTCAGTATGTACATTGTACGTGGAATTCCCCGAATGGGCCATTTATCAAAGCTGGCTTCAGTTCGGGTCACTCGTGACATCGCGCAATGAATGGCATGTGTATGTGTGTGTGTGTACGTACGTACGTACGTACGTATAGCCGAAGTTACAACAAGCATGCATGGTGCGGTGGCGCGGCACAAGTATACTGATTGCATGAGAACTCGCAGCGCTGTACAAGTAGTCATTAAATAAAACAAGAACATTCACCCAAACTTCACAAGGACTTCCGTTTTATTCATCTCAAGCAAAAGTGACAATTTTTAACAGGTAGGTATATATTTTTTTGACTAGCCCGCCGGGCAAGTTGAAGAGTGCTTCTGACTAGCCCGGAGCAGTTTTTACTAGACATTGTACGCCGGGCTAGTGCTAAGGTCGAGGCCTGCAGTGTGCATGGTAAGACTGTTGCAGTGGGCCATGACTTCCTTTGATTCATAGTCTATAAACAGGTTACGTTCTCAATGGAAATTTAGCTGGCAGACTGGCATATTGTCGACAAACAAATGATATTACCAATATTTACTCATTTAACCCCTTGAGTACGGTATTTTACGGGAGACGTTGGGGTGCCGCGGCGGCTCTGGCAGCCAAGCGAAACTGCCACAATGTGTCTGTGCAGTCAAGCGTAACATATACACAATAATCCAACAATGCATTGAAACTGCACAAACAGAGGTCAATGGCGTCATCCGGCCTGGTGGCACTGTTTTTTTGCGCCATATGGCGTCATCCGTACGCAAGGGGTTAAACTGCATGAAAACACAAATTATGTCCTTAAATGTATCAGTGCTGGCATTTGTATGGGTATTGATAATTTTTGTTGCCCAAAAAGCATGGAAGTGGATCAACTCAGTGATCGCCCAATGTTTTAAAATTAACATCAGCGATCAGATCTGAAGGCAAGACCAGTTCGGCTGAATACTTTGCCTAGCTGATATCAGTAGTATCTAGTGCTACCAGTAGCATCAAGTTGTGTCTCAGTACCATATTTAGTTTGGCTGCACATGGGTTACTTTAGAAAAAGTATGACTGATATTTCTTTTTAATTAGGCAAAATACGTATATATGTTAAAGACCCCGCTTAAATTTGACATTTTTAAAAGAAACATTCAGTGAAACGTGGAGTACAGAGGTGACAGGCAGTGACACATCCGAGCCTCCCTCTGAGCCAAACACCATTGAGCGTCTACAGGAGATTGCCGAGTCTCAGGAGGATATAGAGCTAGCTGGTGCCCAGGCTGCATCGCTACTAGGCATCAGACACTCCATACCAGACATCTCTGAGACAGCTAGTGAGACATGGAGTGTGGATGTCCTGCAGAGTGACTCTGAGCCCCCTGAGGACCGGATGCAGGAGGTTGAGGATGTACCTCATGAGGAGACCATTCAGGTATAGACCCGTATCGTATATGACGTCATGGCAGCCGTATAATAATACGTGCCATGATTATCATATGCCTGTGCCACAATATGGTGGCCTGTTGTTGCTATGGCAGCCTTGGTATTCGATATGGTCCTATGGACTAAACCGGCGACCAAAACTAGAAGCATTTACTGCGGTGGCACCATGCTTGCGTGCGTGTCATACCCATGCGCTCGGTGCAGCTTTGACCAACAGTGTGTTTACAACTTGCTGAAATGTGCACGCGAATCAAGTTAAAAAACGCGGGCAACCTGCACGCAAGCGTGGCACCACCACAAAAATGGCTTCTAATTTTGTTCGGTGAATTCCACCCAAACAAATTTTGAAGCCATTTGGGGTACCCAATTGGTTGGTACCACGCGCACGCGCTCTTCATATGCGCACACTCAGTGCTCCTTTGACCAATATGATTGCCAAAATAAACATGTCTCAAATGTGAGCACGTGTATGACGCGCGCGCGACTGCAGTACCGCCCAAATGGTACCCAAAAATGGCTTCTAATTTTGTTCGCTGGATTAGTCTAAAGGGATGAACTCACCTAGCATCAGATTAGGTTTGATGGTTTTGAAAAGGAGCAAGAGGGTTTCTGATGTGAGAGATTCAAAGCTAACAAGCTCCACCAGTTCCACCAGTTCTGCAACCAATTTTATGGGACTACTAGTACTATTGGCAGTTAGCATGTAACAGCTTGCCAACTTCAGAACACTGTGAACAAGTAACAATGGATTTAGTGCCAAGTAACAATGGATGTTCATTGTTAGTGCACCGTTTTTCTTTTGTTAGATGTTCATAGTGGAAGCAAGATTTGCTGAACATCATGACCCCACAGTAGAAATCTCCATACACGTGCGGGTGTTTAGAACAAATTGTTGGTCAAATCCGGTCGAGATTAACAATTTGTGTCTGCTATAGTTAGCACAGTTTTGTTCTGCTTACTGCCGAGTAGTGCCATGAAACTGGAACAGGTCAGAAACCACACGGATTTAGAAACCAATCAAAAATAAATATTCAGCTCAACCTGTCCTCAGCAATACAAGCCTGATCTAAATGCTTGATTTCATATGAAGGTAGTGGTGGTTTAACCCCTTGCCACCGGGTGGTGCTGGGGCACCAGGCCGGGTTATGCAGCCAAGCGAAACGGAAACAAGAGGCTTGTGCAGCCAAGCATAACGTACACAATACCCCAATAATGGATTGAAAGTGCAAAAATTGGCCTGTATTTGTGTCAACCGGAAATTTCAATCTGCACGTATTTGTGTCAACCGGTGGCAAGGGGTTAAATTTTTGGGTACTTGAACGAACTTCGGTCTTAGAAGAGGATTCCAAATGAGCACCTTATAACGGTTAGCGTTCCCACTACACACAATTGCAGGATCTGATCCACCAATTGGGGGATCTGATCCGGTAATTTGGCAAAAGGTGGATCAGATCCCCCAATTGGTGGATCTAGTGGGAACAGGGCCTAAGATACTACTGGTTTAATCCTTTGTTGATTTAAATTCTTATCTATATGAGTTACTTTTAACACAGAAACATCTGCAAGAATTCTTTTAAATTTTCTTGTAAAAAATTCTCTAGTTCAGGTTTTCTATCCTGTGTAACTACTTCGCAAACTTTCATTTGTGACAAACGACCACTGTAAAGTGCAAAAGCTGAGAATGATAATTACTGGGACAATCTGTCGATGTTCATGCTGTATGTGTAATTTGTGCATGTACTTGTGCATGTGTATGCTTAAGGATTACAAGCAATCATTTGGCTAAGGGATTACACAGGTAAGAAGCTAACAAAGGTGTTGAAATGTCAATAGCAAAAAGGCAGTGGAAATGATTGTTTCTCTCTAGTGGAGCGTTTCACTCATGTGTGTCTCATTAGGCGTTTTCACACTATGTACGTTCGACCCGTGTCGAAATCTACACAGGTCCAACCCGTGTAGACTTTTTACAAATTTCAACACGGGTCAATTACGCTACCTTTTCACACTACTCAACGCGGTTACAAACTCAACCC
Source organism: Hippasteria phrygiana (assembly GCA_037893225.1). Lineage (NCBI taxonomy): Eukaryota > Metazoa > Echinodermata > Asteroidea > Valvatida > Goniasteridae > Hippasteria > Hippasteria phrygiana. The sequence continues at coordinate 290,842 of JAZGUH010000094.1, forward strand.
ATAGGTGTTTTCAACACGAGTTGAACTTCTCTACACGGGTCGAGAGCTCTCAACCCACCTCCTGAGCAGGCTTAGTTTCAACCCGGGTTGAGCGCTCTACACGGGTCAGTGCCGTGTTGAAAATGTTGTAGTGTGAAAAGTCAACACGTGTCGGACCCGGGTACAACACAGAGATTTTTCGTAGTGTGAAAAGGCCTGTTGATTGGTGGTGTTCAAAAAGTTAGGTGCATCTAAAATAACTGCGTTTGTTTGTTACTTCTTAGGCTTCCTTGTTAGAGGCAGACACTGACAGGACCTCATCAAAAACCAGTGATGGACCGAGCTCTAGACGAAGTTCCTCGGACAGTCCAAGTGTGGATGATGGAGCCATCAAGAAAGATGCGGTAAGGGAACAGGTAACAGTGGTGCCCCGGAGCATTTTGTTACTATCAAATTTCATAAAATAGTTTGGAAAAGTTTTTTTACTTTTAAATGAAACTTCAAACAAAAATACCTGCTCAAGTTTAGTTACCAGATAATTACATCACAAATTTCAAATTATTTGAGCTCAACAATAATTCAGTTTCCACAGGGCATATCTTTTTTGCAGTAGTAGTACAAAAGCAATCAAGAAAATAAGCCTTTATTCAGAGGGTAGCGGACTCCCAAAAAACGTGTTAGAAGAACAAATCTGATTTGTTGAAGAGCAATAATCTTAACTTTCGTGAAATTTTGCTCTATGTGCCCAGATCTGTAAAATGAGTCCGATGTCGCAAGGCTGACTTTCAGCTCCGAACTGAAATCGAGACAAAATAAACCTGACGTCGTAGGCCCAGATTTGTGTACTACAGGGATGCGATTTTTCTGATTTTCCCGGAATTCCATTTTTTGGGCCGTCAAAAGTCAACCAACGTGAATCATGTGAATCCGTTGAGAAAATCGGGGGTAGAATATGCTCATTAATTATTCATATCGGGTTTTACATGCTGAAATTTACTAACGTACATGTACATACAAACCATTGAGGAGTAGTCTAGTCTTGGTCAAGTGCAAACAACCGCACTGAATGCCACCATCTTATATACAATGTACGTACATGCAGCTAGAGTGTAGCGAACTTCGTCTTGATAAAAGACTCAGTGAAAAGCCACCCCCTATAGCGCACCTGCGCATGCGTGTTGCATTGTTGGTGTAGCCTTGGTGCAGTGCAAGCAACTGCACTGAATGCCACCATCTTATATACAATGTACGTACATGCAGCTAGAGTGTAGCGAACTTCGTCTTGATAAAAGACTCAGTGAAAAGCCACCCCCTATAGCGCACCTGCGCATGCGTGTTGCATTGTTGGTGTAGCCTTGGTGCAGTGCAAGCAACTGCACTGAATGCCACCATCTTATATACAATGTACGTACATGCAGCTAGAGTGTAGCGAACTTCGTCTTGATAAAAGACTCAGTGAAAAGCCACCCCCTATAGCGCACCTGCGCATGCGTGTTGCATTGTTGGTGTAGCCTTGGTGCAGTGCAAGCAACTGCACTGAATGCCACCATCTTATATACAATGTACGTACATGCAGCTAGAGTGTAGCGAACTTCGTCTTGATAAAAGACTCAGTGAAAAGCCACCCCCTATAGCGCACCTGCGCATGCGTGTTGCATTGTTGGTGTAGCCTTGGTGCAGTGCAAGCAACTGCACTGAATGCCACCATCTTATATACAATGTACGTACATGCAGCTAGAGTGTAGCGAACTTCGTCTTGATAAAAGACTCAGTGAAAAGCCACCCCCTATAGCGCACCTGCGCATGCGTGTTGCATTGTTGGTGTAGCCTTGGTGCAGTGCAAGCAACTGCACTGAATGCCACCGTCTTATATACAATGTACGTACATGCAGCTAGAGTGTAGCGAACTTCGTCTTGATAAAAGACTCAGTGAAAAGCCACCCCCTATAGCGCACCTGCGCATGCGTGTTGCATTGTTGGTGTAGCCTTGGTGCAGTGCAAGCAACTGCACTGAATGCCACCGTCTTATATACAATGTACGTACATGCAGCTAGAGTGTAGCGAACTTCGTCTTGATAAAAGACTCAGTGAAAAGCCACCCCCTATAGCGCACCTGCGCATGCGTGTTGCATTGTTGGTGTAGCCTTGGTGCAGTGCAAGCAACTGCACTGAATGCCACCGTCTTATATACAATGTACGTACATGCAGCTAGAGTGTAGCGAACTTCGTCTTGATAAAAGACTCAGTGAAAAGCCACCCCCTATAGCGCACCTGCGCATGCGTGTTGCATTGTTGGTGTAGCCTTGGTGCAGTGCAAGCAACTGCACTGAATGCCACCGTCTTATATACAATGTACGTACATGCAGCTAGAGTGTAGCGAACTTCGTCTTGATAAAAGACTCAGTGAAAAGCCACCCCCTATAGCGCACCTGCGCATGCGTGTTGCATTGTTGGTGTAGCCTTGGTGCAGTGCAAGCAACTGCACTGAATGCCACCGTCTTATATACAATGTACGTACATGCAGCTAGAGTGTAGCGAACTTCGTCTTGATAAAAGACTCAGTGAAAAGCCACCCCCTATAGCGCACCTGCGCATGCGTGTTGCATTGTTGGTGTAGCCTTGGTGCAGTGCAAGCAACTGCACTGAATGCCACCGTCTTATATACAATGTACGTACATGCAGCTAGAGTGTAGCGAACTTCGTCTTGATAAAAGACTCAGTGAAAAGCCACCCCCTATAGCGCACCTGCGCATGCGTGTTGCATTGTTGGTGTAGCCTTGGTGCAGTGCAAGCAACTGCACTGAATGCCACCGTCTTATATACAATGTACGTACATGCAGCTAGAGTGTAGCGAACTTCGTCTTGATAAAAGACTCAGTGAAAAGCCACCCCCTATAGCGCACCTGCGCATGCGTGTTGCATTGTTGGTGTAGCCTTGGTGCAGTGCAAGCAACTGCACTGAATGCCACCGTCTTATATACAATGTACGTACATGCAGCTAGAGTGTAGCGAACTTCGTCTTGATAAAAGACTCAGTGAAAAGCCACCCCCTATAGCGCACCTGCGCATGCGTGTTGCATTGTTGGTGTAGCCTTGGTGCAGTGCAAGCAACTGCACTGAATGCCACCGTCTTATATACAATGTACGTACATGCAGCTAGAGTGTAGCGAACTTCGTCTTGATAAAAGACTCAGTGAAAAGCCACCCCCTATAGCGCACCTGCGCATGCGTGTTGCATTGTTGGTGTAGCCTTGGTGCAGTGCAAGCAACTGCACTGAATGCCACCGTCTTATATACAATGTACGTACATGCAGCTAGAGTGTAGCGAACTTCGTCTTGATAAAAGACTCAGTGAAAAGCCACCCCCTATAGCGCACCTGCGCATGCGTGTTGCATTGTTGGTGTAGCCTTGGTGCAGTGCAAGCAACTGCACTGAATGCCACCGTCTTATATACAATGTACGTACATGCAGCTAGAGTGTAGCGAACTTCGTCTTGATAAAAGACTCAGTGAAAAGCCACCCCCTATAGCGCACCTGCGCATGCGTGTTGCATTGTTGGTGTAGCCTTGGTGCAGTGCAAGCAACTGCACTGAATGCCACCGTCTTATATACAATGTACGTACATGCAGCTAGAGTGTAGCGAACTTCGTCTTGATAAAAGACTCAGTGAAAAGCCACCCCCTATAGCGCACCTGCGCATGCGTGTTGCATTGTTGGTGTAGCCTTGGTGCAGTGCAAGCAACTGCACTGAATGCCACCGTCTTATATACAATGTACGTACATGCAGCTAGAGTGTAGCGAACTTCGTCTTGATAAAAGACTCAGTGAAAAGCCACCCCCTATAGCGCACCTGCGCATGCGTGTTGCATTGTTGGTGTAGCCTTGGTGCAGTGCAAGCAACTGCACTGAATGCCACCGTCTTATATACAATGTACGTACATGCAGCTAGAGTGTAGCGAACTTCGTCTTGATAAAAGACTCAGTGAAAAGCCACCCCCTATAGCGCACCTGCGCATGCGTGTTGCATTGTTGGTGTAGCCTTGGTGCAGTGCAAGCAACTGCACTGAATGCCACCGTCTTATATACAATGTACGTACATGCAGCTAGAGTGTAGCGAACTTCGTCTTGATAAAAGACTCAGTGAAAAGCCACCCCCTATAGCGCACCTGCGCATGCGTGTTGCATTGTTGGTGTAGCCTTGGTGCAGTGCAAGCAACTGCACTGAATGCCACCGTCTTATATACAATGTACGTACATGCAGCTAGAGTGTAGCGAACTTCGTCTTGATAAAAGACTCAGTGAAAAGCCACCCCCTATAGCGCACCTGCGCATGCGTGTTGCATTGTTGGTGTAGCCTTGGTGCAGTGCAAGCAACTGCACTGAATGCCACCGTCTTATATACAATGTACGTACATGCAGCTAGAGTGTAGCGAACTTCGTCTTGATAAAAGACTCAGTGAAAAGCCACCCCCTATAGCGCACCTGCGCATGCGTGTTGCATTGTTGGTGTAGCCTTGGTGCAGTGCAAGCAACTGCACTGAATGCCACCGTCTTATATACAATGTACGTACATGCAGCTAGAGTGTAGCGAACTTCGTCTTGATAAAAGACTCAGTGAAAAGCCACCCCCTATAGCGCACCTGCGCATGCGTGTTGCATTGTTGGTGTAGCCTTGGTGCAGTGCAAGCAACTGCACTGAATGCCACCGTCTTATATACAATGTACGTACATGCAGCTAGAGTGTAGCGAACTTCGTCTTGATAAAAGACTCAGTGAAAAGCCACCCCCTATAGCGCACCTGCGCATGCGTGTTGCATTGTTGGTGTAGCCTTGGTGCAGTGCAAGCAACTGCACTGAATGCCACCGTCTTATATACAATGTACGTACATGCAGCTAGAGTGTAGCGAACTTCGTCTTGATAAAAGACTCAGTGAAAAGCCACCCCCTATAGCGCACCTGCGCATGCGTGTTGCATTGTTGGTGTAGCCTTGGTGCAGTGCAAGCAACTGCACTGAATGCCACCGTCTTATATACAATGTACGTACATGCAGCTAGAGTGTAGCGAACTTCGTCTTGATAAAAGACTCAGTGAAAAGCCACCCCCTATAGCGCACCTGCGCATGCGTGTTGCATTGTTGGTGTAGCCTTGGTGCAGTGCAAGCAACTGCACTGAATGCCACCGTCTTATATACAATGTACGTACATGCAGCTAGAGTGTAGCGAACTTCGTCTTGATAAAAGACTCAGTGAAAAGCCACCCCCTATAGCGCACCTGCGCATGCGTGTTGCATTGTTGGTGTAGCCTTGGTGCAGTGCAAGCAACTGCACTGAATGCCACCGTCTTATATACAATGTACGTACATGCAGCTAGAGTGTAGCGAACTTCGTCTTGATAAAAGACTCAGTGAAAAGCCACCCCCTATAGCGCACCTGCGCATGCGTGTTGCATTGTTGGTGTAGCCTTGGTGCAGTGCAAGCAACTGCACTGAATGCCACCGTCTTATATACAATGTACGTACATGCAGCTAGAGTGTAGCGAACTTCGTCTTGATAAAAGACTCAGTGAAAAGCCACCCCCTATAGCGCACCTGCGCATGCGTGTTGCATTGTTGGTGTAGCCTTGGTGCAGTGCAAGCAACTGCACTGAATGCCACCGTCTTATATACAATGTACGTACATGCAGCTAGAGTGTAGCGAACTTCGTCTTGATAAAAGACTCAGTGAAAAGCCACCCCCTATAGCGCACCTGCGCATGCGTGTTGCATTGTTGGTGTAGCCTTGGTGCAGTGCAAGCAACTGCACTGAATGCCACCGTCTTATATACAATGTACGTACATGCAGCTAGAGTGTAGCGAACTTCGTCTTGATAAAAGACTCAGTGAAAAGCCACCCCCTATAGCGCACCTGCGCATGCGTGTTGCATTGTTGGTGTAGCCTTGGTGCAGTGCAAGCAACTGCACTGAATGCCACCGTCTTATATACAATGTACGTACATGCAGCTAGAGTGTAGCGAACTTCGTCTTGATAAAAGACTCAGTGAAAAGCCACCCCCTATAGCGCACCTGCGCATGCGTGTTGCATTGTTGGTGTAGCCTTGGTGCAGTGCAAGCAACTGCACTGAATGCCACCGTCTTATATACAATGTACGTACATGCAGCTAGAGTGTAGCGAACTTCGTCTTGATAAAAGACTCAGTGAAAAGCCACCCCCTATAGCGCACCTGCGCATGCGTGTTGCATTGTTGGTGTAGCCTTGGTGCAGTGCAAGCAACTGCACTGAATGCCACCGTCTTATATACAATGTACGTACATGCAGCTAGAGTGTAGCGAACTTCGTCTTGATAAAAGACTCAGTGAAAAGCCACCCCCTATAGCGCACCTGCGCATGCGTGTTGCATTGTTGGTGTAGCCTTGGTGCAGTGCAAGCAACTGCACTGAATGCCACCGTCTTATATACAATGTACGTACATGCAGCTAGAGTGTAGCGAACTTCGTCTTGATAAAAGACTCAGTGAAAAGCCACCCCCTATAGCGCACCTGCGCATGCGTGTTGCATTGTTGGTGTAGCCTTGGTGCAGTGCAAGCAACTGCACTGAATGCCACCGTCTTATATACAATGTACGTACATGCAGCTAGAGTGTAGCGAACTTCGTCTTGATAAAAGACTCAGTGAAAAGCCACCCCCTATAGCGCACCTGCGCATGCGTGTTGCATTGTTGGTGTAGCCTTGGTGCAGTGCAAGCAACTGCACTGAATGCCACCATCTTATATACAATGTACGTACATGCAGCTAGAGTGTAGCGAACTTCGTCTTGATAAAAGACTCAGTGAAAAGCCACCCCCTATAGCGCACCTGCGCATGCGTGTTGCATTGTTGGTGTAGCCTTGGTGCAGTGCAAGCAACTGCACTGAATGCCACCATCTTATATACAATGTACGTACATGCAGCTAGAGTGTAGCGAACTTCGTCTTGATAAAAGACTCAGTGAAAAGCCACCCCCTATAGCGCACCTGCGCATGCGTGTTGCATTGTTGGTGTAGCCTTGGTGCAGTGCAAGCAACTGCACTGAATGCCACCATCTTATATACAATGTACGTACATGCAGCTAGAGTGTAGCGAACTTCGTCTTGATAAAAGACTCAGTGAAAAGCCACCCCCTATAGCGCACCTGCGCATGCGTGTTGCATTGTTGGTGTAGCCTTGGTGCAGTGCAAGCAACTGCACTGAATGCCACCATCTTATATACAATGTACGTACATGCAGCTAGAGTGTAGCGAACTTCGTCTTGATAAAAGACTCAGTGAAAAGCCACCCCCTATAGCGCACCTGCGCATGCGTGTTGCATTGTTGGTGTAGCCTTGGTGCAGTGCAAGCAACTGCACTGAATGCCACCATCTTATATACAATGTACGTACATGCAGCTAGAGTGTAGCGAACTTCGTCTTGATAAAAGACTCAGTGAAAAGCCACCCCCTATAGCGCACCTGCGCATGCGTGTTGCATTGTTGGTGTAGCCTTGGTGCAGTGCAAGCAACTGCACTGAATGCCACCATCTTATATACAATGTACGTACATGCAGCTAGAGTGTAGCGAACTTCGTCTTGATAAAAGACTCAGTGAAAAGCCACCCCCTATAGCGCACCTGCGCATGCGTGTTGCATTGTTGGTGTAGCCTTGGTGCAGTGCAAGCAACTGCACTGAATGCCACCATCTTATATACAATGTACGTACATGCAGCTAGAGTGTAGCGAACTTCGTCTTGATAAAAGACTCGGTGAAAAGCCACCCCCTATAGCGCACCTGCGCATGCGTGTTGCATTGTTGGTGTAGCCTTGGTGCAGTGCAAGCAACTGCACTGAATGCCACCATCTTATATACAATGTACGTACATGCAGCTAGAGTGTAGCGAACTTCGTCTTGATAAAAGACTCGGTGAAAAGCCACCCCCTATAGCGCACCTGCGCATGCGTGTTGCATTGTTGGTGTAGCCTTGGTGCAGTGCAAGCAACTGCACTGAATGCCACCATCTTATATACAATGTACGTACATGCAGCTAGAGTGTAGCGAACTTCGTCTTGATAAAAGACTCGGTGAAAAGCCACCCCCTATAGCGCACCTGCGCATGCGTGTTGCATTGTTGGTGTAGCCTTGGTGCAGTGCAAGCAACTGCACTGAATGCCACCATCTTATATACAATGTACGTACATGCAGCTAGAGTGTAGCGAACTTCGTCTTGATAAAAGACTCGGTGAAAAGCCACCCCCTATAGCGCACCTGCGCATGCGTGTTGCATTGTTGGTGTAGCCTTGGTGCAGTGCAAGCAACTGCACTGAATGCCACCATCTTATATACAATGTACGTACATGCAGCTAGAGTGTAGCGAACTTCGTCTTGATAAAAGACTCGGTGAAAAGCCACCCCCTATAGCGCACCTGCGCATGCGTGTTGCATTGTTGGTGTAGCCTTGGTGCAGTGCAAGCAACTGCACTGAATGCCACCATCTTATATACAATGTACGTACATGCAGCTAGAGTGTAGCGAACTTCGTCTTGATAAAAGACTCAGTGAAAAGCCACCCCCTATAGCGCACCTGCGCATGCGTGTTGCATTGTTGGTGTAGCCTTGGTGCAGTGCAAGCAACTGCACTGAATGCCACCATCTTATATACAATGTACGTACATGCAGCTAGAGTGTAGCGAACTTCGTCTTGATAAAAGACTCAGTGAAAAGCCACCCCCTATAGCGCACCTGCGCATGCGTGTTGCATTGTTGGTGTAGCCTTGGTGCAGTGCAAGCAACTGCACTGAATGCCACCGTCTTATATACAATGTACGTACATGCAGCTAGAGTGTAGCGAACTTCGTCTTGATAAAAGACTCAGTGAAAAGCCACCCCCTATAGCGCACCTGCGCATGCGTGTTGCATTGTTGGTGTAGCCTTGGTGCAGTGCAAGCAACTGCACTGAATGCCACCGTCTTATTCACAGTGTACAATGCACGTACACGCAATTAATGCGTTGTGAACTTCGTCTTGAGAAAAGACTAAAACACGTGCGGCGCATGTGCATTGCATGCATTGTACATGTACAATTTCTGTGGACGTGTACACAAGACTATGCATACAGTACGATCGTTTTTTGACAGCTCGGGTGTGATCGTCCATGGTATTAATTATCAGCTGTTACTAATCAACAATGCCAAAATAGAAACAAATGCTCATCTTTCTGGAATGCCGTAAAGAAGCCAACTTAAGTTAAATGTCGTAGTACTCCAACTACTCAACGAGTGTAGCCTTGTAAACCCGGGCCCGATCTTGCCGGCCCCGATCTTGCCGGCCCCGATCTTGCCGGCCCCGATCTTGCCGGCCCCGATCTTGCCGGCCCCGATCTTGCCGGCCCCGATCTTGCCGGCCCCGATCTTGCCGGCCCCGATCTTGCCGGCCCCGATCTTGCCGGCCCCGATCTTGCCGGCCCCGATCTTGCCGGCACCGATCTTGCCGGCCCCGATCTTGCCGGCCCCGATCTTGCCGGCCCCGATCTTGCCGGCCCCGATCTTGCCGGCCCCGATCTTGCCGGCCCCGATCTTGCCGGCCCCGATCTTGCCGGCCCCGATCTTGCCGGCCCCGATTCGCTATCTCGGTGGGCCGATCTGAGCTTAATCCCGCGGCGGACCGGAGCTCAATCTCAGCGGGCCCGATCCCGGTGGCCCCGATCTCACCATGTCATGGTGCCTTCCATAATGAATTTTTTAATTCCTCCGTTCTTCCAGAAAGGAAAAAGTGACGTCATCACGATAATATCGAATATTGCGATATTTTTGGCCGATATTCTTTGTTTTCCCAGCATCCATGCACATAAAACTTAAACATGTCAGTATTTGCTAAATAAAATACTAACCCCGAATCCATTCATTTCTGAAAATTACAGCAGAAGAAAATGTTGTATACTACTGTAAGTACAGATAATGGGCATGTTAATTTTGGGCAAAATGTTATAAAACAGACTTTAAAAACTGAAAATTTGCAAAAATAACCGAGAATTTCCATGAAAGTAAACTTTATTCATTGCAAAAAGAAATTTTTCTGATGAAATTACAAATAACTGTGAAAAATACCAAAATGCATAATATGATTTGGAAACATTTTCCGTAATTTGATATCCGATTTACATCTCTGAATAACGTGACTCGTTTAGTGCATGTAGGTTGTGCGTTTCTCCCAGTGCACTTACATCTGCTGTGTTGTTTTATCAGAGTTCAGATGCCACTGAAGATTCCAACACCCACTACTTTGATCCGATGGAGGATCCATCCATGCTGAAGGGATCTTCCCCCATAGGAGCATCAAGCAGTTCCTCCTCACATACCAACAATGATCCCCTGGAAGGATTCCCCAAGAAGCCACCCCAACAAGAAGGAGAGTTAATGCTGAAGCGCTCCTCTCCGCTTGTCGAAGATAAGACTCGCAAGCTCTCTAAAGAAGGCCCCCCATCAGACAGGCCTTTTTCTGGTCTCCTCAATCAGTTTGACCCTCTTGGGAGCAGGAACAATTCCACCTTGAACAATGGCAACGAGCCAGGTAGAACTGCTACCAAACCTGAAAGCAAGCTACCAGAGGACCTCTTGCAAGATTTTGACCCCTTTTCTACTCTGACCTCTGGAACGTTCAGCACGTTGCCACCATCAATAGGGCGCCACGGGGATATGCCGATGGGTGCCAAGCCAAAGAAAAGAAGCAACTCGACTCAGAAGCTCTCCGCAGGCCATGCACAATCTGGATATTCATCTTACAATGAGCTGCATGGCCTGAACCATGACTTTGGTCATCAAGGAAGACAGCGGACCAATCCTTTTGATCTTGTTCATGACGGCCTGTCTCATGTTAACCATGGCTTCTTTGAGCCCACAGCACCACCGACTCAACCAAGCCCCTTCCAGCCAGACCTCTTGAATCCATTTGCTAAATTTGATGCTTCTGCTCCTGTTAGCCACACCTCCCAGTCCCTATTTGCCAATCAGCCCCAGCAGCCGAATGTTTCATACAGAGCATTGGCACTGGATGTGGATAGTGGAGTTGTATCTGGGGATTCCAGTGAACATCTCTCTAATCGAGTTGTGAGTTCTGTCAGCACTGCCAGCAGCAGTAGTACCTCGTTTCTTAACACATCCAATGAGAGTTCTACAAAGCCTCCAGATTTCCTGTCCCAGATGGGTGGTCGGACATCTGATGATTGGAGTGGGTTGGTGCAATCAGAGTCCACCAGGGTGCAGAGCTTCCCCAGCACGTCTTCAGGGTCTAGCTATAGCTTAGCCCTGACTGGTTCCACAGAGATTCAGCAGAAACCAGGTGACAGTGTTTTGTTCCAGAGATCACACAGCACGGATGCTTCCTACATGATAGAAGACAGTAAGGGTAAACTGGTAAGTCAAGCAGATTCATATCTAACAAATTTAACCTAACAGTCAGCCAACTTTACCCTTTAAAAAAGAAAAATTGAATTTTCCGGTGTTCACAAAAAAAGTGTGTTTTGTTTCTTTTCCTTGCCCCACACCTCTGGATCACCAATGGCAATTATAATTGGCTGCTTAGTCTGGTTTGGGTTGCTTGCATTATCTTATTACTGATAAAGAAGAGACAGAAACAAGGTACATTGTACATACATGTACATGTAGTTTCACCGGGGCGCCTGAACATGGATAGGAAAAAGCAAAAAAAATGGCAGAACGGCAAAGTTTACTTACGACAAATTTGGGGGATTTTTGCTGAATTTGGGGATTTTTGCTGCATTATAGAAAAAGGTATTTAAGAATGGGAATAAATATGTGCTGGGCTGGTTTTAAACAAGTACGTTTAAAAACCGCCTTGGGGCCTGGACGCTAATAATGAGCCAAAAGGTAAGGGTCATTAGGCCCAAAAAAATATAGTTGTGTTGCCCTCCGTGACCGACCAAATGTCCGGTTGCGGTTTTTTGAATTTTGTTCTTCTTTTTTTTTTTTTTTTTTTTTTATTGAAGAAATTCAAAATCTCACCTTTTCCTGGACAAAATGAACAAGTTTTATTAAAATCATTGTCTTTAAATACGGCACAATCGTGCATTTTGCCATCTCACTTTTAAATAAGCTTACTTTTTGCCTCCCGACTTCCGAGTTACACGTCATGTAGTATTTTTTTCATAGATGGTAAAAAAAAGAAAAATACAATAAAATCGGCCGACCGACCCTGACCCTCCATCCCGATTTTTCCCATTGAAGGTCAACACAAGTTTTTTTGTTTCTTTTTGGCCAGATCAATGTCCAGGCCCCAAGGCAGTATTAAACATACTTGTTTAAAACCGGCCCAGTACATATTTATTCCCTTATTAATTCATATGTGAGGTATAGGTACATGTAAGTGTCATAAGTTCATTGTAACCAGCACGGTTGGCCCTGTAGGGACTGTACCATTTTCATACATTTTAAAATTACCATTCTTTAATTCCTAATACATAAAAGTTTTCTTAAATTCTTTTCTCATTTAAAAAGAATATGTTTTACCCTTTTTGAAGCATATTTGCAACCTTAATCTGACTAACAAGGTTAATCTGTGGTGCCCGTGCGGTTTGCCTTAAAAAGCCACAGTAGAGATTACTTTTTGAAGCAGTTTTGGTTTTTTACTTTTTCCTTTCCCCTTTGCCTATCTAGGATGTTGGGGACAGTGACAAAAGCAGGTCCTGGTTGAAGAAGAAAGTCAGCCAGATACACAGAATAAGTGAGTGGTCAACAAAGCATTTATAATGCATTAGTTTCTTAGTGTATGGCATGGCCCTGTGGTACCAAGATTGAAGCCCAATATCGTGGCTGTGCTTACTGTTAGCAAAAATTACTGCTCATCACGGACAATTTTGAGCTAATACATGTAGTTATCATATTTCACAGGTCAGCAGTGAAGTTTGGCTGTTGTGCATGAATGCGTACATCCAATAACTAAGGATATCTAATAGTGCAGATTTTTTTGCTTTTTGCTAGTACTTACTTACTGTAAGCACACTCGCAGGTCATAAGGGCAGGATCAAGCATTATGGATTCCATGAAATTTGGGCCTAGGCCTTATCGTCAATGCAGTTAATTTAGTTTATCATGGTAACTTTTTACACAGTATTCATGGGCTTGGATATCAGACATTTTGGCATTCGCATCCATTCTTCAGTGGGCAAAGTACTGATAGTCCAAAAGTACCGAACACTGATCTTAAGTAGAGGCAGGATATGCCATGTGCTAAGAAAGTTAAAACATAATTTTTCAAAGTGAACAAAAAAACTGGCAGGAGTGGGATTCGAACCTGCGACCTCCGGAATACCGTACCAGCGCTCTACCAACTATCTTGCCCTAATTGGCGGTCTCCCAAATTGTCAGTATCACTAGTCAGAAGTCATAAACCCAGAATACCGTATAGCCAGGGATCACACCCAATTGTACGATACAACCTGGGAAGCGACATTGTGGGGATCACTCAATGAGGATACGGCTTTTTAACTTATAATTCGTCAAACAATCCACAAGTAGGTAAATTTGAATAAATGTTCAATGTGAACAAAGAAAACTGCCAGGAGTGGAATTCGAACCTGCGACCTCCGAAAGAACATGTTGGGTGCATCTTAACTTGGTGAGATCGATCCTAGGATTGATCACGAGTTAAGACAAGTAATCCTTCTTATGGCCTTAGAATGGCATGAAATTGGTTCCAGGTAGTTTTAAGGATGTACTCTTTAAAACAAAACAGATCTAAGACTGATTTTTTTTTTCTTCAGAGTTAACAAAAAGAAATTGAGAATAGCAAGGCTTGAACCTTAGCGGGCCTTGAATGTCTTGCCCTATTGTTGGCTATCTCTCAATTATGCCATTTTCATAATGTTGTCATTGTCTCAGAAAAAAATGAACAGAAAAATCTTTTACTAAGATTTGAATTAAAACCCTTGTTATTGACTATCCCTCTAAAAATACAGTGGAACGCCGCTATAACGAACACCGCTATACTGAACATTCGGCTATACCGAACACTATCCTTGGCTCCCATGCGTACAAAACATACCGAACACTGTTGTTAAAAAAAAAAAAAAAAAAGCAAAAAAAAAAAAGGCAACGGATTAAAAAATGGACCGGGTATTTGTTCTGTTTGTAATTCCCAAACGGCCGCAGCTTTATGTTGAAGAGTGACAGGCGGCTATTATTTCCCCAAGGAATAGAAGGGAAAAGCCAACTGTTGCTTTAGAATTCGGTAAGCCTAGAAAGTAATTACATGATTCAATGGCCGGCACATGTTCATTTACAATCAAAAGAGGGCGCATATCAAATACGACGCAAGAGGGCGCTGTTTAAAAGAACGGACGCCTTGTTGGTGGACTGGCGGCTGAAAATCGCTACACCGAATGATCGCTATACCGAACAAAATCTGTGGATCCCACGATGTTCGTTATAGCGGCATTCCACTGTATTTCACTATTTTTTTTTTTTTTTGGACCTGTGGTGCTGGAAGGAACAAAGCATTCTATACACCAAACAATAGAGAAATTCACAGGGAAACGAGGTCCATTTCCACTGTCAGTTATTGCTCATCTACATACTATCCACATGACTATTTGGATGCAGGTGAGAACATTCCCCAGTAGCAATGAATTTGATTTGATATCATGCCTTACCAACATGTGACGCCTTTTTAGGTGAACATGTTTCAAGTGGGTGTTTTTGAGCAGGGTACAGATTTGCTGTTACATTACCACCGATTTGACCATTTGTTCAACAGCTGGCAGAAAGCCAAGCAAGAAGCAAGGAACCGTCGGGGAACGAGAGGACCGAGATAGAGAACAGGAAAGGAAGAATTCAGACACCATACAGATCATCCCAAACCCTGCCCTGGTACAGCATGCATTTGAAGGTGAACTAGTCAGGATCAAGGAGTATACTCTCCAATCAAGTAGAAATGTGTCTGCTTCAAACCTAAACTGACAATTTGACCTGAAAGAGGTCACATCTCTAATTGTATGTACCGTAATTTTCGGAATATAGACCGCGGCTTATACGTTGATTCTCACGCTGAAAAATGTCCCTGCGGCTTTTACTCCGGGCGGTTTATACGGCAACAGTTGAAGAATAAAATCAGTCACACAAGGTTTGAAATTCACGACGGCCACGGCGGCCAGTGCCGCCGATGCCCTAAGGCTTAGTTGCCGTGATGCCCCTTGTAAAAATGCACTAAAATGCTGTGCTCCATTAATACTTTGGCCGTTGTGCCCTTCTTGCCGAACCAAGCCCTTAAAATATTGCTCAATTTGTTAGTACCAAACCGTTGCCGGATCCTACAAAACGGCGCTTTTCGATCGCGCTGGTAATTGCCCGTGCGCGTGATGAGCAATCGCGCTAGAGCACGCACGGCATGTGCGCCCCATGTAAAAACCTTCACAAAACCTCGATTCCCCAAGCAGACTGGTTCCCGTCCGTGCATTATTTTTCTTCTTTCTCACTGGGGCGGGAACTAGTCACAGCCGAAAAACAAGCTCTGATTCTGCGGCCGAATCCGCTTCTAGCTTTAGCCAGGTAGCTCTTACTACAGTAACCCGAATCCCCCAAAGCCGGCTAAGCCATGTGTGCGGTTTAGCGATGGTCCAGAGGGAGTAGCGTTGCCTGTTCAACTTAACACAACGAACTCCCCTCGTGCAAACGATCGTGCATAGTGTGCATGTGTGCTGCGATGACTCGGACACGTGGAAACCGAAGCGTTTTCTGTTTGCGATTTATTCGACAATTATGCCTTGCATCGCTTAATTAATTAAAACGTTCCAGACAAATTGAACTCGACAAGTCGGCTATTAAGTGCAAGAATGACATGAATCATAATATAACTCATTTCTGCCCCACGGAACCAAACTCATTTTTACTGGGTGACTTGGAAAAGGAGATCGACAACGTTGACGCTTTTTCCGCCAGCGATATAGCGCACCGTGATTTCCCGAATGGCCCGTGCGGGGCGTGAACGCAACGTGGCCGGTGAAGATGGCGGCAACGCACGGTAAAACCACTCATGCCGTCGCGCGGCATGCCCGGCACGGGCCGTGTTTCCTCCTCCATGACTATACAACTTAAAAGTTCAGGCAGTGATGGAAATAAGAAAAAAATATGATTAGCAAATTATGCTAATCATATTGTCATTTGATTAGCAATGTGATAAAATTGACTAGCAAAAGAAAAACCGCGACAAACTCAATGTTATTATTTATATGAATCATTTTTTTGTATTAATATTGATCGATGGGTGTGCTGAAGATATTAAAGCAACGTATTTAACAGTGCTACGCATTCCTTATACTCTCTAATTTCTAAGTGGTTAAGAAAACAAATACGCAAGCCGTAAGCTCAGTTTTAATTGTTTCTTGGCACCTTCCACATGTCTAAAAGTTTCGCTCACTGCCGTGAGAGACTAATTGTACAAATACACCACTATGCAAGCAAGACCTTCATCTGGCCTTCGTGCCCTTATCAATTTTTGTCATTGGCCTTGGTGCCTTCATTAGTGGCCTTGGTGCCTTCATTAGTGGCCTTGGTGCCCCAGGAAATGTTGACGTCACGAAGGCCAAAATGGCCTTGGCCCCCAGATTACGAATTTCGAACCCTGGGTGCTGTTTACGTTCGCTCTACTCACTTGTTGGAAATAAAGGAAACCAATCCAGAGGGACCGAATAGACTTGCAAATGTACCATCAGTACCGTTCACACCTCACAAATCGTGTGGCGCATCTGTTCGTTTTTGTCTGTTTTATCGTTGTGTAATCCATGTTGTTTATTATTTCACTGGTCAATTGGTGACTGTTGAGCTCAGATTAGTGGTTAAAGTTGTCATTGTCTTTGTTATCCCCCCGCCCCGTCAAAAACAAAGGAACTGCCGCGCGGCCCACCCAGCCATCCAGCCCGTCAAAATTGGTAATTTCGAGGACTTATGGAAGTTTATTGGGCTCCGTCTGCGTCGAATGAGGGCGCTGTCCACAGATACTCGTATACCACCAGTGGGATTGCTTTGTCTGTTTGCCGACTCTCGATAATTGCGTTTTCAATAAGAATATCATAGGGGGAACCAGACACTTAAATTGAAGTCAGGTAAGATGACGTCGATATTGAACCCAAACTCGCCTTTTCTTTCCGCCTATCTCGTTCGTGCGCTGCTTACACTTTAGGATTGCATGTGATTTCGATAGTGGAACCATTTTACATACGAGCGCTATGCAGCACAATGACTTTTGTGGTCGGTCGTCAGCGCCGCAGTGCGGTTTATACGCCGGTGCGGCTAATATGCCAACTTTAAATCTTAATTTGCAGATTTTTGCGTGCTGCGGCTTATACTCCGCGCGGCCTATATTCCGAAAATTACGGTACAGTCAAATAAAACATAATAACAGCAATGTTGTAGTCATTTCAGGTTCCGAGTCTGAAGCAATAATAGCAAAAAGTAGACTTGAAGTCCACTTTAACCCTAACCTTATGGTAGTATTTTGTAGCTTTATGTGATCACATAAAGCTACAAAATACTACAAGTATAGTATGCAGTACTCTCACCTATTTGTGTACAATGCTTGTAGTAATTTTTAGTATTTGATACTTCACCCCAAATAAAGTACATAGTAATATGTAGTACTACCAGGGGTCGAATTTCATGGAAAAAAACCACTGGACCGCAGGGCCAGTATCTCTTACAATTTACTGGACCGAAACAAATTTTACAAGACCAACGCAATGATAACAAAAGGGATTACATACTCGACACAGCATGACCTTGTCGCCATGCACCTTTTTTACTCAAGTACACCCATGGCCATAAACTCTTCTAACCTTCCTGGAAACTTATTTTTCTGTGCTTCTCTTACTGTCTTGCAAGTTCAAGTTTTTCATCTGCTGATCGTTTTGGTGGGGGACACTTGGGTTTTGAAACCCCATCCAAAAATACTTCCACATCGTGAATTACAAAAGCAAATGTGCCAAAATTTTCCGTCAAGTTAAGTTTCGCGGAAAAAGATTAGTATTACTTACTATGCCAAACATGCTGTTGTTAAGCACTAGCGTACCGTGCAAACATCGAGATTCAAGTCTGGAGCACACTAATGGGACTACGCAAGATGATAGCACTGCGGTCGTGTCCCGGCCACACAACGTTCTCGCCATTGATCGCCAGAAAGACTCGCATATTGTGCGCGTGTACGTCGTATTGCATGTTGCTCGCATATATACATGTAGACTAGAAATCAAGTCGGTAATTGGTGTAGTTCGCGCATTGATCGCCGTTGTCAGAAAACTGTCCGTGTACGTATACCATACCACACACACTGCAAGCGTGCAGCGGCGATGCTGTGGGCATGTGCTTAGTGTGTGGTGCCTCATGCGAGTAGCCCATGTCGAGGGCAGCAAATGAAAATAAAGTGGTACACAACTGTCTGTAGTTGCAAGTATCTTGACTGCTGTCATGATACACTCAATCATCAAAGACAGAGAGACTCAGTGCTACAGAATACTAATTAGTATTTCGTAGTACACAAGTCTTCACCCCAAATGAATGCCTAGGATGTTAGGATTAATCAAGAACTTGAAAAGTAGATTCAAACCAACACTATGTTGAGTCCAGTTTCTAGCTCAGACTTGACCCGTAACTCCAGCATTCTTTTTAATAGTTTTTAATGGTCCTCAACTCACATTTAGATTTCGCAAGCTCGGATTTGCCGATTCTAGGCACAGTTCCAAGACCATTTTTAAAAAAATACCATTAAAAAAGTACCTGGGTACCCCCCAAGAATCGTGTACCAGCCCTCGAGACTTATGTTCAAGTTGTCAGTTCTCAAGTCACTAACCCTGATAACTTTGTCCACAGAACTCATGACAATCTCCGCAGTGAGGAGCGCTTGGCATTGAATGCCTTGCGCTCCCGTACTGATATCATCATCAAGCCGGCCGACAAAGGTTCAGCTGTGGTCATCATGGATCGTCATCAGTACATTGACGAGGCCCACCGCCAGTTGAACAATCATACTAACTACATCTGCCTTGACTCTGACCCCACAGGTACATTCTCTCAAGAGATACAACAGGTGCTGGAAGATATGCGATCACGTGACCAGCTGTCTAAGAAAGCTCATAAATTTCTCTCTCCCTCTGACTGTAGGACTGCCAGATTTTATCTCCTTCCAAAGATTCACAAGGCTGGCAACCCCGGTAGGCCCATTGTCTCTGGTAATGGTTCACCAACAGAACGTATCTCCCTGTTTATTGACAGTTTTCTCAAACCCCTTGTTCCACAGATGCCATCATACATCCATGACACCCCAGACTTCCTGCGCAAGCTGGAAGGAATCAAGAACAAGATTCCCAGCACAGCCATCATTGGTACTTTTGACGTCTCATCCCTGTACACCAACATCCCCCACGAGGAAGGTATTCGTGCTTGTTCCTCGGCCCTGGCCAAGGCAGGACACACAACCCCACCCATCAGTGATATTGGCACCCTCATGAGACTTGTACTAACCAAGAACAATTTTTCCTTCCTAGGTAAACACTATCTACAGGTACACGGTACAGCCATGGGCACTCGCATGGCCCCCTCCTTTGCATGCCTCTTCATGGGCGACCTCGAAGAGCGCATGCTTGCCTCAGCACCATGTCGCCCCTGGGTATGGTGGAGATATATTGACGATGTATTTTTCATCTGGACCAGTGATCAGGACAGTCTGGAGACTTTCATTAATCACATTAATTCCTTCCACAGGACCATCAAGTTTACATCAGAGTATTCAGTGCATCAGACCAACTTCCTGGATGTCACCATCCGCAAGGAAGACAACTCGGTAACCACTGATCTGTATTCTAAACCCACAGACACCCACCAGTACCTCCACTCCTCCAGCTGTCACCCCAGGCATTGCAAGACAGGCATAGCATTCAGCCAGGCACTCAGACTCAGAAGGATTTGTTCTAATAATTCTGACTTTTCCCATCATGTACAGGTACTGAAGAATAACTTGGTTGCCAGGGGCCACAGCTCCCGCCAAGTTCAACGTGCTATCACCAGAGCCAAATCTATCACCAGAGATTTGGCTCTCAAGGAAAAGACGCCTAGCACTAATGCCGACCCCAAGATTCCCTTGGTCACCACCTTTCATCCCAGTCTCCCTCCCCTTCGTAAAATAACTAACGACAACCATCATATCCTTCATACTTCAGATCGCCTTGCCCGTGCCGCCCCTGACAACCCAGTATTGGCTTATAGGCGCCCCCGCAATCTACGAGACCTGATTGTTCGAGCCGAGGTCCCCACCTTGGCTGCATCCCCTCCCATACAGCATGGTACTTTTAAGTGCGATTCCAGGTGTGTTGTTTGCCAGACTCACATGCAGGAGTCTGACTCCTTTTCTGGCCATTCATCTGGAACTACTCACAGAACCAATGGCAACATCACTTGCAACACCTCTAATGTCATATATCTCATTTCTTGCAGGGTTTGTGGTATCCAGTATGTCGGGGAGACCAAGAACACGCTCAAAAAGCGTTTCTATGGCCATCGGTCGACTGTGAACACCAAGAAAATGGACACCCCTGTTGGTCATCACTTCAACTTGCCTAACCATTCCATTTCTGATATGATTCTACAAGGCATAGAATCACTTCGCCACCGCAAGGACTCAGTTCGCCTCAGCCGAGAGAAAGTTTGGATGAAACGTCTTCGGACTATTCAACCACATGGTCTCAACATCCAGGAAGGAAATGATTAACTTAAAAAAAATTTCCCCCATTGTCATTTGTTTACAGATTATCCTCCTGGCATAACCCTCTTGGGGTCTCTTGGCCAAATGGTGTTGTCTTTCCATTTCCTGTTTATCCTTGCCACTTCTCTTTGTTCCTTTTCTTGCCCTATTACCACCTTCAATTCAAACCCCCCCCCCCCCCCCCCTAACCACACTCCTTTGTCCATTTCCCCAGCTTCAACCTTCATCTTAATCCCTCCCCTCCTCCATCCTTACCCTAATCACACCTCTTTGTTCCTGTCTTCCTGGCTGTCCTTTCCTCTCCCTTTGATGTTTACCCACTGCCTATCTGCCATGCTCCTTTGCATCCCTCTTTTGTGTTTCTCCACCCACCCCCTCATGCATGTGTGTTCCCTACATGTTTGTTTCTTGTACTCTGTCATTCACCTTTGAGAAAGAACTTGCTTAAGTTCGAAACGTCAGGCCAGCTAATTTTTTGATTAAAAAAGAACTTTAGAAGCAAGACTTAAATCTAAAGTGCTCTATTGAAGTCCGGATTTGAGCTTGTTTTTCCTTTGTTATGGGCCCAGGTAGTCTTCGAGTCTTCTCTTAGACTACTTTGACCTCCGACTCCAACTGTATACAAAAATAAGTTTGTTTTGAATCCATTTCAAATTTGTTTTCTTTGAAACACTGTTGATGGCTTATTTTGGAGCAAGGATTTTTTATCCATTATTATGCTCTTTTGATGTAGGTACATGTACCTCTTGTGTGACTTACTTGGAAAGATTTTAAAAGATTCGAAAGCACCACCTCTTTCTATTTTAGATGAAAACAAATATTTAAATCATGGTTGTATTGAAGGTCTTTAGTTATATGTGCGAGAACAAGTTGAAATGGACATATGCATGGGTGCATTTATGGGAACAGAGAGTTTACTATTTTTTTTATTAAAGATGGAAAGGAAACTTTGAAAAACAAGTGCCACTTTTTTTTTTAGCTTAACAAGATCTAATTGAATAATTGTAAACATTTGCAGATGACAGATTGAAAGCAGCCTCAGTGCCAGAAACGAGTAGTGAAGACATTCTCAACAAGTACCGCGGGCTACGTAGGACACAGTCATCAGAACTTTTAGAAGATGAGCCCTCTGGACACGGTGAGCAGGATCTCAGATATCTGTTGGCTAGAAGTATTTACTTATTTGCAACCATTTTTTTTATCAAATATATCAAAATCCCCAAATTTGTTACTGTTTGAGACTGCTGTCTGACAGTTTATTTTATTTCCATTCATACTTACAATGAAAGAAAGAAATGTGACGTAGCACCACAAAATGGCTGGAATGTAGCTAAATCAGTAAATTGAGATTGTGGTATTTTCTTAACCCCAACTCCCTACATCATATTTCCCCCATGTAACCTAAATCCTCCAATATCCTCTGATTTCAAAGTGTTAAAGCTGCATGTAACCTGAATCCTCCAAAATCCTCTTAATCCATTGCATGAATCCTCCAAAATCCTCCAGTGGTTTTTTGTAAACACCCTAGTAACCTCAATCCTCTGAAATCATCCAGCATCAGATTGGGCATGATGACCTGGATCCTCCATTTTCCTCCAGAGGCAAAAATCATCTTATGCCCCCAATCCTGCAAAATCCTCTGATGCTTCAATGTCCAAAGACCCTCAAACCTCCAAATTCCTCCATTTGGCAAAGAGGATTTTGGGAGGTTAGGGTTTAACCACTTGCATATGGTTGACACAAATATGTGCAGATTGAAAATTGCCACCTGGCCGGTTGACGTCTATGTGCCAATTTCTGCATTTTCAATCCATTATTGGGGTATTGTGTATGTTATGTTTGGCTGCACAAGCCTCTTGTTTCCATTTCGCTTGGCTGCATAACCCGGCCTGGTGCCCCGGCACCCCCATGAAATGCCCGATATGCCCGGGTTCTAGGGGTTATATTTGCTGCCATAGCTCATTCCTAGCCTGATCTGTAAGCTGTAAGCTGTAGAAGTTGAGTCATAACTCAAATGAGACAATCAAGCTGCCGACTATACTCAGGGTTCCCACGGGTCATGGCAAATCCTGGAAAAAAAAGTTGTCCTGGAAAGTCATTGAAAAGTCATGGAAAATTTTGAAAAATAAAGAAATCATGGAAAAATCATGGAAATCAAGATCATGCAAGGGTTATTTTTGATGGGCCGCTTTTGATGTGATAACGGAATAATGATACATTTACAGGCTATATCCTTGTTAGTCTATAGTAGGGCTGTAAGGGGAGGAGGAGGCCATTATTAATTAAAACTTATTTTCAAAAGCTAAGAAATGGTTAGCCCAACATAAGCGGTTCATCAGTATCATAATACCAAACAACTTTTCTCTACAAAATGGCGTTAAATGTCATGGAAATTGTCATATTTTAGTCCTGGAAAGTCCTAGAAAAAGTCATGGAATTTGGTTTTCAGATTTCTTTGGGAACCCTGTATACTATAAAACACAACATGACACATCATCCTAGCAAACAACTATGCCCCCATTTTTGGTTATAGAAAATTGGGATATGACAGAAAAAAGAAGAATTTTCGGATGAAAAAAAGTTTGAATCCCAAAATCAACAAGCAGAAACAACAATTCATTTGGCTCGGAGTAGGCAGGGCTTATAAACCATATTCAGCATATGTTGTAGAATCCCTGTCTACTCTGAGCCGATGAATTTTTCTGTCTGCTTGTAACTCAGAGTGTCATAGAGCAACTTTCCACTCATTTCAATGTACCACATCACAAATATAAAGTCTGTTGGTTTGAAACTCCATTTTGTGTTGGTGCCTTCATTCTTATATGTACATTTTGTACGTATATTCTTTGCTTGAGTACTTGCAAGCACTGCTTGAGAATTTGGACACATTACCACTTCTGTCAGGCTGTGGCCTTTGAACGTTGAATACATTTGTCATTTGTTTCAGAAGCAAATTTTGCTTAAAGGCAGTGTACATGATTGGTCATTGTTGCAATTTTCAGAAATGGGCGGATTTGGGGGTTAGTATTTTATAGGAAATATCGTTCCACTGACCTGTTCAAAGTTTTGCGTTGTTGGATGGCGAAAAAACTGAGAGAAAAACAGCGCTCGTTTTCAACCGTCGGGCGGATGTAGCCTTTAGTCAAGGCGCGCATGGCTACCTGGACGCGTGAATGCCAGCATGTCCTGGGCGCGCCACTCGTCCGGGTATATCGCCACGCGCGCCTTGACTAAAGGCTACAGGGCAGTTTTCCAACGATTTGGAAAACGATAATATAAATTTCCACTTTTCCACTTGGTGCCATCATTTCACAGGATGATCGAGACTACTATTAACTTACAGTCTAGTAAGGTATTTTGTAATAATTCAGTAAAAAGAAAACTGGAGGATTACCAATCGTGTACACTACCTTTAACCCTAACAGTCCTGAATCCTCCAATTTCAATATGATTTTCCACACACCCTAGGGAGTTAGGGTTAAAGATGCTGTGTCCATGCTTTATGGGTGTGGTACCCTAAAAAAGTAAATGTTTTCAATTGAATTGCTCATTTGTTAGCATTAGATAAGTTATGAGCTTTCCAATGAGACATTCCGTCAGCAAAGAGATGTAATAAGTTTCACATTTAGAACTGGAGCGGAACGCTCCTAATTTTTAATGTTAATGTATAGCTTAATCTTTACACATACATGTAGTACATTAATAAAATGGAAGACTGAATACAGTGCAGAGTGTATTCTACCAGAAAATCGGTAGAATATTGTTAAAAAAATACTGTTTTCATCCATAATTCATTCGTGAGTGGAAAACCATTGACTTGAATACAGCTTTGAAATACTGACACATCTATAGAAATCTCCATGTAGGCACAGGCGTAAGCACAACTTGGCAGTAAAATATGCTAACGATTAAACACATTTTGCTGCCATAGAGTTAGCATAACTTTCTGCTAACTGTCAAGCAGTCCTATGAAATTGGGCCCTCATCTTGCAATCAATGAAAGAAATTATTTGTCTGTCAATTTTAATGAAGTACTATACACACCGCACAAAGTCTCAGCCATTACCTGTGATAGATAAAAAGCACTGAAATGGTATATTTGAACTTTGAACTACAGATGTGAGCAACTTAGAATCTTCCACAGAGTCCACGGGTAGCCATAGTGACAAGCCGGATTCTGCGGGCAACTCCGACCAGCCAGACATGGACCCGGAAAACCTTGAGGAGTCCTATGCATTCATTGATGCTAAGCGCAAACTGCGCATTGTGCTGCGCTCAGCGGATGTCTATACCCTCCCTTGGCTGACAAACTTCATTACCCCCGAACATGTAGCATCAGAGTTAGCCCTGGGAATTACAACTGGGTATCCAGAGAATGAGTTGGTGGCGTTCCTGAAGGTGCAACTTGCCGAGGCTATGAACCTTCAGGATAGGTCCTTGATAGCGCAACTAAGAGAGACATTGCGATGCGTTCAGACCTTTGACAATGATAGGTAAATACTCTACATCTATTCTGGCCTATATTTTATTTAGGTAGCACATTGACTTTCCATGTGCATTTATAGACGGGCAGCTGGACATATGATAATGTTAACTCGGGATGCTAGTTCTCAGGCAAAACTTAATTCAGGCTTTTTCAGACCTTCAGCATGTGTAAACCACCAGGCTTCCCTTTCCTTAGGCCAAAAAAAAAATGTGTTGCCCTTAAATTGGAAAAATCTGGAGGGAGGGTCGGTTGATTTTCTTTTCTTCCATGAAACCAATATACTACATGTCGTGTAACTCGGAAGTCGGGATGCAAAAAGAAAGCTTATTTAAAAGTGAGATGGCGAAATGCACGATTGTGCCATCGTAGCTGTATTTCAAGCCAATGATTTTAAGAAAACTTGTTTATTTTGTGTGGGAAAAAGTGAGATTTAAAAGAATTCTTTCAACAAAAATGCAACCCGACTTTTAGGGTCTGTCGTGGAGGGCAACACAACTATTTTTTTTTTTTTTTGGGAGGGGGGGGGGGGCCTATTTTCAGGCTTTAGACAAGGATCTTACTGGTGATCCTGTTAACTATTTCTCAGAAGTTTGACAATTTAGTGTGCACTACAGGGTGGTTCAAAAAAAGTTAACCCAAGTTTAAGGCGATTGTTCACCCACCTTTGTGTTTACCGAGTGTTGATGCGTAGGGTGTTTAGAAATAATCCTGAAAATATGCTAGGTCTAGCTTAATTGGGGGCTGTTTTCTGGTTCCATTGCCCAAAAAAATACCTTTTATCTACGAACGTATGAAAGTCTAGCCACATTAGAAATCTACCAAATTCCAACGTGCATTGGCTAAAATGACAACACTGCTAAATATATTGCCTAATTCCAACAAGTATCGGGTGGTATACAGGAAATACTGTAAATGGAGTGAACCCTGCTTTGGAAAATCTAATGTTGATTTTCACTATTTGAACAGTTGTAGAAGGCTCCTGACCTGCTTACGTGATGACTACGAGAATCGTGCTCCATATATTGCCTACTTAGTACGCAGTCGTAAAGGCCTAGCTTCATCACGGGCTCATCTGATTCGTCTGCTAGACAGAGTGGAAAGGTTAGTAAGGACTTGGTTTTTGTGTCGCCTGAGCGAATGTTTTAGGGTGACACTTAAAGGTAGTGTATGCGATTGGTGATCCTCCAATTTATTTTTAAAGGAATTATTACGAAATACCTTACTAGACTGTATAAAGTTAATAGTAGTTTCAATCATCCTGTGAAATGATAGCACCGGGTGTGCTGTCGTTTTCAAGAAAAGTTGAAATGTATATCATTTTCCAACGATTTCCAGCTGGAAAACGTTAGAAAACTGCCCTGTAGCCTTTAGCCAATCACAACACACCATTAGGCTACTGTCTCATGAGGGCTCTTTATCGATATCTGTAAACTCAATCTTGGACGAGGACCGGAACAGTGTGTGAACACGTGCAACATACCAAGGCCTCTCCGCCGTCTCTGTGAAAGATTACTTGCATAGAACATTGAAAGACGAAAGGATAAGAAAATAAAAATGTCTCTCCATGATACACTTTGTGCAGGAGAGACTGCTTACATTGTGCAGCGAAGGGATCCAAGTTGATTTACTCTTCAAATTTCTGCCGTCAGTTACGTTAGCAGTATTTTACCAGTATTGCAGTGCGTGAAGTGACATAATTCCAGCATGCATGGCAGCGCGCGAAACATCTGAAAAAATATCCCCAGTCTTATCACCGTCCCACTAAATTTGTTCGATCTAATGATCAAATGGGTCTTTTGGTCCTCTATATTCACAGCAATACCCACGTCAAAAAGACATCCCGGTGAATGAATACAAGTGGAAACGGACACATCCAGAAATTTCAACCATTGTACAAGTTTTGAATAACACATGTCAACGGATTTGAAGTGTCACTGAATGGAATGACACCATCATTCTTAACATCCCAACACACAACATCGCAACAACATCACATCCAACAACAACCACCACAACAACCACAACATCATAACATCAAGAACAGCAACGTACGTCATGTACGTAAGCCTACACTGAAGTTTGCCAACGGTCGCCCATGGAAGGTTTCCGTGCATGCGCATAGGGGCCGCATTTGCACGGGACGTCGTTCATTTGATAAGGAATCGTTTCACACACGGTTTGGCATGCATTCCTTGCAAAATCTTCTGCTAGCGGACGATTTTTGTCTTAGGTCTTGACCTCCTCAAAAATCTCTCAATGTTTGAGAGAAACTTGCAAGGAATGTAGGTCACTCTCAAGCATTGGTTTCCTTTCACACGATGGCCATTTTGTAACATTTCTCAATCATTGCGAGTTTTTTTTTTTTGCGTCTTGTGAAAAGGGCTTAAGCTTACTTTTTGCCTCCTGACTTCAGTTACACGACATGTAGTATTGTTTTCATGGATGGTAAAAAAAAATTAATAAATATAATCGACCGACCGACCCTCCCTCCCGATTTCTCCCATTTAAGGGCAACACAAGTGTTTTGATTTTTTTGGCCTGATTCGTATGACCCTATTTTTTGAAATTTTTGCACCGTATCTTTTGGTAGGAAATGCAGTTTTCTTGGTGCATTATTCAGCAGCGCCATACAAATTGAATGCCTCTGAATCTTTCGTAGATTGTTCGTTTTCCTCAAATCTCACCCCTGGAAATATTTGTCAACAAAAGCGTCTCCCCAAGGCAAATAACTTCCAAGTTGCAAGTGGGAATACACTGGAGATTGTTCAGAATTTGAGACAATCCCAAATCACGTGATATCATCATTATCAAAATTGGCATCCTCATTATCATTATTATTATTAATCTCATCGGTGTCATTTTCTTGTGCAGGGACAAAGCGGTGGTTAACAAGTACTTCACAATGGTTCTGGTGCGACTGTTTCTTGAGAGGCAGGAGAGGAGCATTCTTAAATTCATTGAAGACTTCAAGGCTTTGACTGCTGCTGATGAGAAGGTGAGTGACCCTCATCTTGATCAAGTGACCATCACAGTGGGGTATCCAGCAGGGGAGCAAGGGGAAACTTTGAGGCGTCATAACAAATAAAAATAAATGCTGTTTTTAAAGGTAGCGTACACGATTGGTAATCCTCCCAATTTGTTTTACTGAATTATTACGAAATACCGGACTAGACTCTAAGTTAACCCTTTGCGTATGGATGACGTCTGTGGACGCAAACAAAAATGTGTCACCAGGCCGGATGACGCCATTGGCTGCCGTTTGTGCAGTTTCAATCCATTGGATTATGGTTTATGTCATGCTTGACTGCACAAACACATTGTAGCGGTTCGATTTGGCTGCCAGAGCCGCTGCAACACCCCGACGTCTCCCGTAAAATACCGTGCCCAAGGGGTTAATAGCAGTCTTAATCATCCTGTGAAATGATGGCACCTTGTGTGCTGTCATTTTAAAGAAAAGTTGAAATTTTCGTTTTCCAACGATTGTTTCGCGTAACGATCATTGGGAAAACTGCCCTCTATTGACCAAATCTGGATAATCCGTGTTGTGCCAAAAAATGGGTTAACAATCTGAAAACGGGAGCATGCGTAGTGTACCGAAGCAACACGTAACCAGTGCATGCAGTGGATCTTGGACGTTCCGCTCGGCCCTCTGCCACTGTACATGTTATGTGACCAATTGAAAACGATCCCATTTACAAAAATTGAGCTTATTTTACAAGAGGCGGTATAACAAATGCCGCCTGACTGTTGAAAACGAACACTGTTTTTCTCTTGGTTTTTTTTCGCCATCCAAGAATGCAAAACTTCGAACAGGTCAGTGGAACGATATTTTCTATAAAATCCGCCCATTTCTGAAAATTACAACAATGACCAATCATGTACACTACCTTTAAGACGGTTCAGACGTTGTTTGCCCTCCCTGACACAGAAAGCTGGATATGTTAATACTAAGGGGTGAGATTTGCCAGGAATTTTTGTCGTGATTTCAGAATTTTTAAAGAATCACTTTTGCAATCTAGAATTCCTGAGGTGTTGTCCTAAAGGTGTTTTTACCCGTAAAAGTTGATAAAGACTAATAAAACTAGAGGTTTTTCGTCAATATGATGAAAAAGCTGCTCCGCGAGGATGTTTATGATGTGGATCATATAAATCCATATTCTAGCACACATAAGTAAATATGGCTATGGTGAAAGTGTGGGTACATCCCGATATTTAACCCAATCTGAGCTGTATGTCTGTAGATTTAGGCCTTAGAAAAATCCACCTTTAATGTGATGTCATATGACTTGTGATGACGTGCTCATTACGTCAGTTCAATTTTCATCTATAAATCACACATCATGGTCTGGGCACATACCGAGATTCAACCTAATCGGACCTCTAATTCTCTAGAAGTACGCCTTAGAAAAATGCACCTTTAATGTGACGTCATATGACACGTGACGACGTCATCATTACTTCAGTTTAATTTTCATCTATCACACATCATGGTCTTGGCACATCCCGAGAGAAAAAAAGAAACCATCTGTTTACCGTATTTGAATATGTGAGGAATACGTTCTTTTCATCCCCACTCTGCGGCTTGAAGCTTTAGGCCAATACAAAAAACAAAAATCACTCTTATTTATAAAAAGAAGGAAAATAGAAGGCCATGGAATGTATTGATGTGCTTTCGTTTGTTTGTATATGTTGTTTGTCTGTTTGCTTTTTATATGTTTGATTATTTGCTTTTTTGTTGTAATACTTTTATTTATTATGGTATAATTTGGTGGTATAAATTATGAGGTGACATGAAAAACCAAAAGATTAAGCCCGAGTAAGGCATTTTCCCAGTATCAACTAACTTATCTAACAAACAGATGTTAGGCAAGCTACCATGAGCCCTAAATTATACTAAATTAATCATCTACATGTATAAATGTACTCACTTATATCTACGTACGGCCGTGTGGAACGGCACACAGATGATTAGGAAATTGGGTTTAACCTGGGGTTTGAAGTTTGATAAACAATTTAAAACGGGAATCACGTTGGAATAGTCTGAAGTCATAGTCACGAGAGGGCGCTATACACATTTCCAGCTCAGACACTTTCGCACAGTACCTAAATTCCGTCCACCTCATTCGTCAACAATTCTGCAACCGCTAAGGTTGTCTGCTGCCCTCAATACATTGGTTTATATGCACTGACGTGCGGGATGAAATAGACTGGTTCGCGCCTCATATGTTATATCCTAATCCTACATTAGAAGTCCGGACAACGGAGAGACCGGTATAAACCAGTTTACGTATAAATTCACGACGCGGCACAAAATACTCACGGTTACTGCCTTCCCAGAATTCTTATGTTTTCTTATTGCTTTTCGCTAAATTTTGAAATGGGCCTTATTTCACGCTTGAGTGA
This sequence comes from Hippasteria phrygiana, assembly GCA_037893225.1. Taxonomy (NCBI): domain Eukaryota; kingdom Metazoa; phylum Echinodermata; class Asteroidea; order Valvatida; family Goniasteridae; genus Hippasteria; species Hippasteria phrygiana. Next base: position 321,477 of record JAZGUH010000094.1, read on the forward strand.
GCAACGATCATTTCAGCTTGCAGTTAGGTCGACCAAAATACAATGTATGAATTGTCTTATGCTTGTTGTCATAGGAGATTGCTAAATACGCGAAATCGTTCTTTAAGTAATGGCCTCCAGATGACGTCATGATGACATCATGAACATTTTACTCAAGCAGAAACATTTTTGCCACCCAACTAATACTTTGCAATAGAAATAAACTACACATCTCGATTGATTTTTCAGATATTGAGCCTGCAAGCGTAGCTAATTAAATATTCATGAGGCCATATTTTCAAAACTACTGACGTCATCATGACGTTATTGTTTTAGGACCATCTACGCTATATGGTCTTTGTTTTGGGGTGGTGGAAGGGAAAATGCGAGCTTTAACAGTATGGAATTAGGTGGAAAAGGGAGTTGTGTACAAAACCCATGGCAAAATGGCAGAAGAAAAAAAAAAATAAAAGAAAACAATCTTAAGCGAAAACAATAGCTGTTCCGCAGCGCTGCTCGGCGGAGCAGCTAAAAATTGCATCGGTGCTAAAATGCATTTAGTTTACCAAATTCCATTGACTTGCGTGGGGACAAACTGGTTTTTGACCATTTTTTAAAAATATCGACGACATTTCTTTATTTGAGCATTATTTTAAACACAATTTGCACCATATATACTGAACAGCAAAAGAAACGTTGTATGAATACAATATATCAACAGGTATATTTTGTAACGTAGGGCCAACACAAATATGACTGGGGATATCGGAGTAAGTCATTTCCTTTCTGTCATCATCGCCACAGTCCGGTGAATTTTTTTGCGCATGTTTGCCTTTGGGGCTGATCACGTGATGGTCACGTTAGAGTGTGTGCATATCAATACCTTGTGTGGCCACCATGAGAGATGACCACAGATACACATCTCCTGTACATGGAGTGAACAAGGTGGTTGATAAAGGCCATTGGGATCTGTGCCCATACCCTCAGGAAATCTGCACTCAGTTCAGCTGCAGTTGTTGGCCTTGGGCGCACTTCATTAAGTCGTCTTTGGATCTCATCCCACAAGTGTTCTACGGGGTTCAAATCCGGACTGAGGGCAGGCCAAGGCATGTTACTGATGTTGAACTGCTGGAGAAAGTCCCTGGTTGCTCTTGCAGTGTGGGCATGGGCGTTGTCATGCTGGAAGACATGATTCTGGTGGCCTGCGAAATACGGCACAACGTGAGGTCTCACAACTTGATCGATGTACTGGACAGTCATGACCCCATGACCTCTACCTGGACCGATGTTCTGAAAGACCACAGGTCCAACTTTCTGATGAAAGCCAATACCTCCCCAAACCATGTTTGCACCTACCCACCATGGCCGTTTACATACCGGATGCTTTGAAAACCATTCAAGTCGCATTCAATCCCCCTATAGGATTTTCAGGCACAGTCATGATTTCGAATGATGTTAGACTGCATATTTCCCGAAAACGATACATGTAAAACTCTTGTGGTTGAGTTATATTTCAATACATTTATTGTCTCTTAATGGCAAAAGGAATAATACCGTAGAGTGCAACACCTCCACCCGTCCTATGTTGAAAAATACCGTGCCCAAGGGGTTAATAGCAGTCTTAATCATCCTGTGAAATGATGGCACCTTGTGTGCTGTCATTTTAAAGAAAAGTTGAAATTTTCGTTTTCCAACGATTGTTTCGCGTAACGATCATTGGGAAAACTGCCCTCTATTGACCAAATCTGGATAATCCGTGTTGTGCCAAAAAATGGGTTAACAATCTGAAAACGGGAGCATGCGTAGTGTACCGAAGCAACACGTAACCAGTGCATGCAGTGGATCTTGGACGTTCCGCTCGGCCCTCTGCCACTGTACATGTTATGTGACCAATTGAAAACGATCCCATTTACAAAAATTGAGCTTATTTTACAAGAGGCGGTATAACAAATGCCGCCTGACTGTTGAAAACGAACACTGTTTTTCTCTTGGTTTTTTTTCGCCATCCAAGAATGCAAAACTTCGAACAGGTCAGTGGAACGATATTTTCTATAAAATCCGCCCATTTCTGAAAATTACAACAATGACCAATCATGTACACTACCTTTAAGACGGTTCAGACGTTGTTTGCCCTCCCTGACACAGAAAGCTGGATATGTTAATACTAAGGGGTGAGATTTGCCAGGAATTTTTGTCGTGATTTCAGAATTTTTAAAGAATCACTTTTGCAATCTAGAATTCCTGAGGTGTTGTCCTAAAGGTGTTTTTACCCGTAAAAGTTGATAAAGACTAATAAAACTAGAGGTTTTTCGTCAATATGATGAAAAAGCTGCTCCGCGAGGATGTTTATGATGTGGATCATATAAATCCATATTCTAGCACACATAAGTAAATATGGCTATGGTGAAAGTGTGGGTACATCCCGATATTTAACCCAATCTGAGCTGTATGTCTGTAGATTTAGGCCTTAGAAAAATCCACCTTTAATGTGATGTCATATGACTTGTGATGACGTGCTCATTACGTCAGTTCAATTTTCATCTATAAATCACACATCATGGTCTGGGCACATACCGAGATTCAACCTAATCGGACCTCTAATTCTCTAGAAGTACGCCTTAGAAAAATGCAACTTTAATGTGACGTCATATGACACGTGACGACGTCATCATTACTTCAGTTTAATTTTCATCTATCACACATCATGGTCTTGGCACATCCCGAGAGAAAAAAAGAAACCATCTGTTTACCGTATTTGAATATGTGAGGAATACGTTCTTTTCATCCCCACTCTGCGGCTTGAAGCTTTAGGCCAATACAAAAAACAAAAATCACTCTTATTTATAAAAAGAAGGAAAATAGAAGGCCATGGAATGTATTGATGTGCTTTCGTTTGTTTGTATATGTTGTTTGTCTGTTTGCTTTTTATATGTTTGATTATTTGCTTTTTTGTTGTAATACTTTTATTTATTATGGTATAATTTGGTGGTATAAATTATGAGGTGACATGAAAAACCAAAAGATTAAGCCCGAGTAAGGCATTTTCCCAGTATCAACTAACTTATCTAACAAACAGATGTTAGGCAAGCTACCATGAGCCCTAAATTATACTAAATTAATCATCTACATGTATAAATGTACTCACTTATATCTACGTACGGCCGTGTGGAACGGCACACAGATGATTAGGAAATTGGGTTTAACCTGGGGTTTGAAGTTTGATAAACAATTTAAAACGGGAATCACGTTGGAATAGTCTGAAGTCATAGTCACGAGAGGGCGCTATACACATTTCCAGCTCAGACACTTTCGCACAGTACCTAAATTCCGTCCACCTCATTCGTCAACAATTCTGCAACCGCTAAGGTTGTCTGCTGCCCTCAATACATTGGTTTATATGCACTGACGTGCGGGATGAAATAGACTGGTTCGCGCCTCATATGTTATATCCTAATCCTACATTAGAAGTCCGGACAACGGAGAGACCGGTATAAACCAGTTTACGTATAAATTCACGACGCGGCACAAAATACTCACGGTTACTGCCTTCCCAGAATTCTTATGTTTTCTTATTGCTTTTCGCTAAATTTTGAAATGGGCCTTATTTCACGCTTGAGTGAGCAACGATCATTTCAGCTTGCAGTTAGGTCGACCAAAATACAATGTATGAATTGTCTTATGCTTGTTGTCATAGGAGATTGCTAAATACGCGAAATCGTTCTTTAAGTAATGGCCTCCAGATGACGTCATGATGACATCATGAACATTTTACTCAAGCAGAAACATTTTTGCCACCCAACTAATACTTTGCAATAGAAATAAACTACACATCTCGATTGATTTTTCAGATATTGAGCCTGCAAGCGTAGCTAATTAAATATTCATGAGGCCATATTTTCAAAACTACTGACGTCATCATGACGTTATTGTTTTAGGACCATCTACGCTATATGGTCTTTGTTTTGGGGTGGTGGAAGGGAAAATGCGAGCTTTAACAGTATGGAATTAGGTGGAAAAGGGAGTTGTGTACAAAACCCATGGCAAAATGGCAGAAGAAAAAAAAAAGTAAAAGAAAACAATCTTAAGCGAAAACAATAGCTGTTCCGCAGCGCTGCTCGGCGGAGCAGCTAAAAATTGCATCGGTGCTAAAATGCATTTAGTTTACCAAATTCCATTGACTTGCGTGGGGACAAACTGGTTTTTGACCATTTTTTAAAAATATCGACGACATTTCTTTATTTGAGCATTATTTTAAACACAATTTGCACCATATATACTGAACAGCAAAAGAAACGTTGTATGAATACAATATATCAACAGGTATATTTTGTAACGTAGGGCCAACACAAATATGACTGGGGATATCGGAGTAAGTCATTTCCTTTCTGTCATCATCGCCACAGTCCGGTGAATTTTTTTGCGCATGTTTGCCTTTGGGGCTGATCACGTGATGGTCACGTTAGAGTGTGTGCATATCAATACCTTGTGTGGCCACCATGAGAGATGACCACAGATACACATCTCCTGTACATGGAGTGAACAAGGTGGTTGATAAAGGCCATTGGGATCTGTGCCCATACCCTCAGGAAATCTGCACTCAGTTCAGCTGCAGTTGTTGGCCTTGGGCGCACTTCATTAAGTCGTCTTTGGATCTCATCCCACAAGTGTTCTACGGGGTTCAAATCCGGACTGAGGGCAGGCCAAGGCATGTTACTGATGTTGAACTGCTGGAGAAAGTCCCTGGTTGCTCTTGCAGTGTGGGCATGGGCGTTGTCATGCTGGAAGACATGATTCTGGTGGCCTGCGAAATACGGCACAACGTGAGGTCTCACAACTTGATCGATGTACTGGACAGTCATGACCCCATGACCTCTACCTGGACCGATGTTCTGAAAGACCACAGGTCCAACTTTCTGATGAAAGCCAATACCTCCCCAAACCATGTTTGCACCTACCCACCATGGCCGTTTACATACCGGATGCTTTGAAAACCATTCAAGTCGCATTCAATCCCCCTATAGGATTTTCAGGCACAGTCATGATTTCGAATGATGTTAGACTGCATATTTCCCGAAAACGATACATGTAAAACTCTTGTGGTTGAGTTATATTTCAATACATTTATTGTCTCTTAATGGCAAAAGGAATAATACCGTAGAGTGCAACACCTCCACCCGTCCTATGTTGAAAAATACCGTGCCCAAGGGGTTAATAGCAGTCTTAATCATCCTGTGAAATGATGGCACCTGGTGTGCTGTCATTTTAAAGAAAAGTTTAAATTTTCGTTTTCCAACGATTGTTCCGCGTAACGATCGTTGGAAAACTGCCCTCTATTGACCAAATCTGGATAATCCGTGTTGTGCCAAAAAATGGGTTAACAATCTGAAAACGGGAGCATGCGTAGTGTACCGAAGCGACACGTAACCAGTGCATGCAGTGGATCTTGGACGTTCCGCTCGGCCCTCTGCCACTGTACATGTTATGTGACCAATTGGAAACGATCCCATTTACAAAAATTGAGCTTATTTTCCTATTTTGTCTATTTTTCGTTATAAATGCAGGAGTAATCGTTTATATGCAAGTCAGGACTATGATCGTTTAGCCAAGTTTCACTAAAGCCAATCACATGGAATTGGAAGTTGAGAATACCTATGAAATCATTCATTTGGTAAACATTTTTAGCGAGACTTCGAACATTCTGGTGGAAACATGAAAAAGTATTTTGAGAATTAGTTGATTGATATTTTTCAACAAACTGGTCAGACAAGAGGTAATCTGACGTATTGTAATTTGTAGCATAATAATTCATGTCTGGGTCGAGATCACCATTGCCAGCAAGTCTCTCATTGCAAGAAAAAGGATTAAATTTTAGGTTTTTCAGTCGATCGGCATTGATTTTAGTATTAGTTTAAAATTCAAGAATTGCTAGATCAAAGTCCTGAGATAAAAGATGATTAAAGGGTAATATATGAGCAAAACAGTTCTTACATGTTCCACAAAAGTGGTACCGGTCAAGCTTGTCAATTAAGTTACGACATATGCTGCAATGATTAGTTATGTGCACCATTCAATTGTTGTACATGTATGTAGTTGGTTAAGTAATGCACCTGAATTGAGATGATCCGGCCAAATGCATTATAACAATGAGTGCCAGAAGTAAAGGTTCGATAATTATGTAAATGCGCCTGGCCGTTAATTTACATAGCCGAGGTGATTGTATTACAAAACAAGAGGCATGTAAGTGTAAATGAAGCTTAGAAACACACATACAGGTACAGAACAAAAAATACAAGAAAAAAAAAACTAATATTGATTAGAGGGATAAGTTATCGTGGACCGGAAAAAACAACAACTCACATTCTTAAAACTAATATAAATAAATTATATTGGATGGCACAAGGTGTTTACATATAGTTCAGGAAGCTGTGCCGGTATACTTTCTCCCCTGAATGTAGAGCTGGCCATTCTGGAATACCGCACGTTGACCGGCGTCATATGCTCGTTTCATGACGTCTCGGAGGGACCTTTTCTTGGCGACATCAGCAGATGGTAGGTCTTGCAGGATGAACATTCCCGTGCTGGCAAGCTTGGTTTTGGCATTCATCAGAACAGTCTGACGCTCATATCGGTATAGAGAAATCTGGCAATGATGTGCCGGGGCTTGTCCGATGCGATGAGCTGCCTCGATTTCTGCATCGGGCATGCCAAATCTCTCGGCCAGGATTTTCTTGACTGTATCATACGGGTAGGTGGAGGGCTCTGTTGGGTTCTCCGGAATTCCCCCAAACCTCAAGTTGAAGCTTCTGGAGTGTCGCTCCAAATGAAGTGTAGCTTCCTCGAGTTGTTTGATTTTGTTTATACATGTACTTATCTGCGCCGTTAAATTGGAAACGCCATCCGACATGATCTTATTTCTGTCTTGAATTTCCTTGATGGCATTTGAAGAGAAACTGATTGCCTCCTCCATCTCAAGTTGTTTAGTTTCCAGACTGTGGATCCTAGTTAGAAGAGATTCTTGGTTAATAGATATCACCTTGTCTAGCTTACCATGTAGATCAGATGCCATTGAACAAATTTCCCGCCGCAAGTTGGCTATGTCATTGTCCGAAGACACATCGGGCGATCGGGGTCGGTCACCTGACGGGGTTGGCGCGATAGATGGCTCGGATCCCTTTTTGTCCTTTTTGGGGGGCATATTGCTTGCGTTGAACTTGATTGAGTTGGGAATATGATTACTAGATTGTGTGTACTCACAAGGTAGTCGTTGATTGAGATGGAGGAGCTTTATTGCAAAATGATTTTTCCGGAGCACCATTTTAGTACGTCAGCTCATGATGAAGCGCCCTCATAGGTACGCGTAGGTTATGTCAACGATTTAAAATCACGATGTTTCTTTTGCTGTTCAGTGTACAACAAAGACGTTGTAGTTGACGAATATGTGTGAACAATTTGACCATGATTCCCCAATTCCGAGATATTTTCCATTAAAAAAGTGTGTAGGTTTTTTAAACGCCAATAATCTAATATAGATTAAGCCCTCTGCTACTTGATGCAATGTTGACAATAAAGTACTATTTTCTACCGCTTCACATACAGTAACAACCTCTTATACATAAATATTAAATTACCAATTCGTTCGATAAACTTGGGTATGTCATGACGATCGTGGATAAAATTTAAGACTACTACGAGTATCAAGTCGTTAAACTCAGTCGACACTATTCTCTATGTCGCAGGTCTACATGTACCTATTAAAATTTACGGGTAAACCCGTGAATCAAATTAGTACTCAAGAAAATCAAATCAAGCGCAATGGACAATAGAACTGTGCCGGGTATCCGGGTACCAGGATACCCGAATGGCGGCGTCAATATCCGGTTCCATTTTTCCGGTTCGGGTACCCGAAACTTACGGTGAAAAATTCAATGTAAGGTTTCATACCAAAAAGAAATAAATAAATAAATAAATAAATAGACAATTCGATCCATTTCAAACTCTGTTCCGACTCGAAAGACCTGAACCGTCTGGCGGTGTTTTGAAAACAATGCGTCAATAAAAATGCAGTGAATGGAAAGTATCAATAATGTGGTCGGCCAACGCTGTTTGTGTCTTATCTATAGCTATCTTGTTGCTTAGTATAGTCTGTCAATGGAATGTGAACTGCGGTTTACGCTGCGGCCAAACTACAATCGTTTCTACGCTTCAAGTGCGATTTAAAAAAGATTCGGGTGCGACTTTGAGCGCCTGTTATTAATAATCCCTGCGAGGTGCCAACTCATCCTGTGACCACCAACCACAGCGTTAATAACGTTAGTGCGTGTGAATAGCGTTGTAATAGCTACACTGCTGTTTGTTTTTATAGCTCAATGGGTGAGCAGAATACTCTCACACACTGTCTAAATAGATTTCAACCCCAAAAAAGTTTATACATGCGGACATTGATGTTTACTTTTGGCACTGCTCAAAGCCCTTGAAAAGCTTATAGATTGCAGATGTCTGACCGCCTACACCCCCCCCCCCCAAACCCCCCCCCCAAACCCCCCCCCCCCAAACCCCCCCCCCCCCCAAACCCCCCCCAAACCCCCCCCCCCCCCCAACAAAAACAACAAAACAAACACCCCAACAAACAAACAAACAAACAACAAAAAGGCGGTGGCTGCTGCAGTCAGACTAAATGGGAACCAACTGTTCTAAGTCTTCATGAATGGGGAAATGACATGTGATTGATGGCCTTGCGGTGAGAGCCACTGATCTTCAAAGGCCTGGTATGCTGTACAAATCCTATGGCAGCAGTTTGGGTCGGGAGTTCTTTTTCTGTGTCAACAGTTCGGCTCTATCTTGGCTAAGTTTCAACTACACTGCAAACAAACTTGTTCAATTGTTAACACTAACTGGTGTAACAGTTTTGGTGATTCTTTCGGTGTTAAAATAACACCAATTTATTCAAACGTGCAGGCAGAAACTTAAATAACTTGGCGTGAAATAGTTCTGGTGTTAAAAGGTTACACAACGTGCGCATGCTCGAAGATCCAGCAATCGGATTGGACGGCATCACTTCTTCGAGTATTATGGTGAGGAAATTTATGTTCACAAAAGTCATGTTAAATTGTGGTGTTTCGTCCAAAAACACACTTTCTTGACCATAATGTGCAATTATTCAAACAATTCCACAATAAAATTTACATTTTGTGCAAACATAAATCGGCAATCGAATTACATCGCCTTCGTATTCAAATATCGAAATTGTTCAAGGGAAACCATGACTTCATCATGGCAGAATAATGCTAAATATAAAGCTAAATCACGACATCATCCACTTTGTAATGTTAAGTACATGTAGGTTACCGTAGCATTTGTACACTAATGTATAATAATTTATTCCATTTAGTCTGGTTCCCACTTCATTCATTTCTGTAAATTTGCAATTACTTTCTGGCAACTTAATTAGCTTAATTCCAATAACGTACTGATTTTGTTTAATACATGTACCCCGTATTTTTACGGGAATAGCAAGGTTATTTTAAGGGGACAATAACGTAAACCGATAATATTCGAAAGTCGTTAAAAACAGCCCTTCCCGTTATATGTCCACAGGAATTTCCAGTAAAAATTCGCCTGTATTTTTTAGTGTACATTTAACACCAGGTATACTACAAATTAACACCGATTTCTGGTGTATACAGTTACACCATGTTTGGTGTTGGAATAAAATAACTCTTGGTGTCAATTAACACCATGGGTGTTGTCCTACATAGATACAATCAAATTTGACACCGTTGGTGTTATTTTTAACACCCCGGTTTTCGCAGTGTAGGAATGGCTGGAGTATGAAAATATTTAACCGAAAATATTGACGGAGTAATTAAAAATTAATGAAAAACCTGCTAACACTTTTAGTAACGTGGCACGTCGCAGGGTTTTAAAAATACATTCAGGGATTTCTAAGCGTAACCGAGTACAAAGTGCACTCCTTTGTCTATTGCGTTGTTTTTTTTACGTTGATATTTTTGTCACTATGCCATTTGCCAGACGACAGCATTTTGCTAAACGTCATTTTTAACAAGAAATCATTTTAAATATTCTCAAAATACAAGATCTTGGTTTTTTTAACCCGATATGGATTGAGGCAAAAGCTTTCTATTGTATTCATTGATTTTTTTTTTGCATTTAAGTACAAATTCGGGTTTTGGTCAATTTTCAAAAATCACACTGCTTCGTATTTGGCTCCCTTGTGTATTGACGTCTGCTTCTCCCAATGCTAAAGCATTATCATTTTAAAAATATTCCAACTCTTTTGAAAGTATTTAAACCGTTAAGCGCTGATCGTACATCTTCTGGTAAAATGGCATGGAGGCATCGACCAAACTGAGGATATCAGGAGACAGAGCCGAGCGATCCGGTAGTGGGCGAAGCTTCAGAAAGTGCGTGCTGTCCCGTGCGTTACCGTAATATTGAAGATTCATATTTCCTTGTAAAGACTGCTTGGGGATGACCCAGTCTCCAGTGATGGCATCCCCTGCCTCCCAGTGCAGCATCTTCTCCTCAAAGGGCAGCCCAATGGTCTTGAAGAGCGATGACAGGATGCCTTTGGGATCTTGAAGAAGGTCATCGGCATCGATGATGATCGGCTTAAATTGATTGTGCGCCACCTTCACGTGATCCAGCAACTCGCTCAACTCCTGAAAACCACCACCCTTTGGGAAATATTTCTGGGATAAGTCATCAAAGCGAAATGAGTCTTCGGGTGCCTTCAGAATTGCCTTTAACAACTTCTTCCAAGACGGGAAAACCTTCATAGGATGGCGGATGAGGAACATGTGCGTGTAACCCTTTGGAATGACCTCTAGCCGGTCCGTGACATTGTAAGCCATGTCTTTGCTGAACACCAACTTCTTCCCAACATGGGCCTCTTCAAGCTGCTCTTTCACCCACTTAAAGCTGAAGTGAGATATATCAATTCCTGGCATATCGTCGGCGTTTTGTAAAGCTTCCCTAAATGCAGCTTCCATTTTCTCTCCAACTTCAGCATGATGCTCACTCTTCACACTATCAGGCCCCTGGATTGATGCCCAACCGAATGCTTCAAAAAAAACTTTGGAATTCTCGCCAAAGCTCAGACATTTAGCCAGAACCGTTGATAATGAGCGAGGGGTAGTCCATATCATGAGTCGGACCTGTTGGTCAGACGAGGGGGTCTCAGACACACCTGCCATCTGCAAGAGCAATCACACCAGTTCAAACTTGAAACAATTACAAATGTAAGAAAACTTTGCATACTGTTATGTGCGCCAAATAAACGTGTCACGAAATAGAAGTTGCACGGACTTTTAAACGCAATGAATAGACCTTATGCGTAGCGGCCATCTTTGAGGCTACTGTTTTTGTTATCCTTGGATAGGCATGGGTAAACCTTTTGAGTTTACATGTTACGGAATTTAAATGTAGTGTACACGATTGGTAATCCTTTTTACTGAATTATTACAAAGTGCTGTCGTTGTCAAGAAAAGTGGAAATTTATATACTGCCCTGTAGCCTTTAGTCAAGGTGCGCGGGGCTACCCGGACGAGTGGCGCGCCCCGGACCATAGAATTTAAAAGACTAGATAGGCAGCACGTACAGAAGCCACTGAGTGTTCTCAAATTTCCCCGTTCTCTCATGGACGCTCTACGCGCTGTAGTGCGTGGGGTGACGCGCACGGAGTGAGAACGAATCACTCAATAAAAATAAGTAATCAAATTGAGTTTATTGAAAACATTTATTCACACATTGCATCAAAAAGATTAAAATTAATACAGTAAAATAATATACAGCCATATTTTAACACCTGTTAATTTTATCAGAGGCAATAACAGAGAAGAGTTATCACATTATTGACCTGGAAATGGATTAAAAATGGTAACGACTTTGAAATTTCAATGTCATCACAACCATCATATTTTTAGTTCACACTAATCATTTTATTAATCAAATCAAAATTTAAAAAGATGTGTCAAACAGAAACTGTAATAACTAACTGCAATAATTGTTCTGAGGTTTAATGTCTTCGGACCGTTCTGTATCATTAATTAGGAGGCCTAGAGGAAGCCGACAATTAATGATCTATAAAAAGATGTTCAGTGTCGGGAATCCCCACTCAGCTGTTTTATATACATGTACATGTATCACCAAGGTAAATTTCAATATACTCAAGATAAACACTTCCACCAGACCAGTCTTCTAGGATTTTATCATTTTAGGACTTCCAAACTTAGGGTGTTGCTTGTTGAGCGATATTATCATTTCTAAGGTACATCACTGCGCATGCATTTGTTAGGGTTCAGTAGCGTTAAATAGTGTTCCGGAAAACTGGGTACACCGGATAAATGAGACCGTGACACCGGGACAGCAAGACCAGTTAGTGCGCATTGCCAATCCATAATATAAATATTCAATGTTTTTTAGTTTAAATGCAGTTAATAATATTGCAAAAGATAGGCAATGATTTTAGTGAAAGAGTTTCTTCTTGGACTCAGAGGTACAAGTTAAACTGCATACCCGAAAAATGCAAACAAGACAAAAGAAATCTTTCATACCCTCGTTTATAAAATATTTGCCATACAAAATGAGAAATGCAACCTGCAGTTTCAACTAGGCTTGGGCGAATCCAACATTTTTGGAATCGATTCCGATTCCATCTGAGAATCGCGATTCCACTCGGAATCGTTTCCAAAAATAACCAAAAAGTAAATAAGCACGAAAAATGCCAATAAGGGGGGCTATTAATTTTCTATAGGGTGTATTCGCTCTTATAGAAGGTACTTTGTCATTTAATATTCATATTGCAGTCACGTTTGGGCAGGGAACATAAAATTTAAATAATGTTCGACATTTTATTTTTTCCCCGCGGAAAACTTGCAAAATTAAAATCAGACCTTACCTTTGCGGCGCTATCAACACTAAGAAAAACAGTTGAAAACAGTGAGGAGGGTATGCTTAAAAACCCAGCATTTCCATGAAGTAGTCGCTACATATGTCGTTTTTTCTTAGGGGACTTTCCATTTATATATTTTGTGTGTGTAAGTAAGATCATGGAGCTCCTTTTTATAGCTCCATGCTAAGATCAACATTTTGCAGCCTAATAATCGTTTCGGAATACATGTACATCGAAATTCACCATGCGCGTTAATTTTCGATGAGTCACGTTATCGCTGCTGTGATCGCTGGTAAATGAATTTACCGCTGCATTTCCAAAAGCCCGCGAAGTACCAGCCAGTACACAAATGCCATTCATAAAAAGAGGGTGGGCTGCTACGCATGCGCATATGAATGTGGACACTTTTGGCGTCGACGCGACTCGACCGGCTCGACTCGACGCGACGCTCGTGCGCTGCGCTACCGCTCTAAACTTTTTTAAACAAAATTTACAGGAATATTTTGAATATTTTCCTGTAATTTTCACGATCTTTTGCCGATCCACCTGTCTAAATATTTTACAAGATAATATCAGTTACTTAAGCAATATGATCAAACCACGCCCCTTGCCGACATGTGTGCATGCATATGCAGTAGCCCTGTTTACGACTTTGCTGTAACCCTACATATATAATATCACGTGAGACCAACTTGCCAATCAAATGACGGTACTGTCTTTCAGTAAGCGCGTGCTTAACCACAAGAGAATTCCCCAAGATGAGAAATAGCTTGCTAAGTACAAGTCTGCAAGATTTTCCCACGCTGCTCACACTCGTTCGTCTGTTAATTCACAACTTTTTAAAAGGTATTAAGTGCTTTTATAGCAATGATTTTTTACCTGGTATACATGTGGAACTTGGCAGTTAATATTTCCAATATTTAATCCTGGATTCGTTTTTGAAAATTGCCGTCGATTCCTCCACCTTGTTGGTGGATCGCCAAGTGCAGGACTACACTGGTTTTTGACGCGTGATGGGGAAAGAATAATTCGAAACAAACGTTTTGAAGGATGGTTCTGAAAGTTTTCTCATTTTTTGTACATGTAAAGGAATTTTATAAAAACGTTTAACATTTTCAGGAACTGCATACAATTACCAATCTCCACTAAAATTCCTAAGATGATACGAAACCTGATTCGCATAACTTAATGAAATGTCTAAGAAAAATTACCATTTTCGTGAGGAAATTGCATGGAATCGGCGCGGGGACTGGAATCGGCGCGGGGACTGGAATCGGCGCGGGGACTGGAATTGGCGCGGGGAATGGAATCGGCTACATCAGAGAATCGATTCCTCAAAAAGGTGGAATCGCGATTCCGATTCCAAGTTTGGAATCGATTCTTGTTTCAACTTGGTATTTTAGAAGCAATTTGACTGGAATGTAAAAACAAAATCTAATTTAGGACATACTCGTATCATTTTTACCCCAACTTTGCTAAATCAACAACGTGATGCAGCAAACCCACAGGATCTCTGCACAATCTTTGTACATTATATGCATAATGTCCTAAATTAGATTTTGTATAAAATCGGTTTCAAACTGTTTTGCAGCAAATTGCAGTCATTGGCTATTACAACATGACTCCAAAATCCACGATATCAAGGTACTACTGCCCTTTGAATATGATAGTTTTGGCCATAGTTGTTCTGCCTTTGTGCCCCTTAGCCCAGTATGGACTCCCTTAGCTTGGATACATGTACTTGTGTATTCCATACCATATGGGATTTTTGCTTGCTTGTGACAAGTCTGCCTACCCACCAGGCTTCATGACAATTGGACCTACCAATTTACATGTCTTACGAGAAATTATGCCTTTGATGACGTAATTGTGATGGTGCACATATTTTGCAATTTTTGTTACATATGTAGGACCTAACAAACCTATTACAAAAAGAATTTCGATATTAGCATATTTTGTTGATGAGATATGGCTTAAAGAAAATTTTAAGGTTCAAAAACTTTAAAATTACTATAATTTCGTATGATGATGTCATCGTGACTCACCTCAATTTTCATCAACAACAAATGCTTGCCTACCAACATACTACGTTTGAGCGTAATTTGACCTACGGTTATCTAGATACGGGCCATTGAAAAATGCACATTTAAGATGACATCACGTGACACGTGATGACATCATCACCCCGTCACTCTTCGGCATACAATTTCAGCTTAGGTTCTATGTTTGTGCTAAGTCTGATTAAGATCTGAGGTTGTTTAGTGACCAAAGTGCCACTTACAAAATTTGAGTACAAAGTCTATGGGATTTTGGATAGAACTAAAAATTCATAGAAAATCAGCCGATGATGTCATCATGACGTCACTTCGGATTTTACATGCTAGTGGCACTATCTACCTACCTACCAATTTTTATGATGATCGGACCTACCCTTATAGATGTTTAAAAAAAGCATATTTTTGATGACGTCACAATGACGTCACACATTTTTCACATTTATGTGGGAGAATATAGGAGCTAACAAAGCTATTACAAAAAGAATTTTGAATTTAGCATGTTCTGTTAGTGAGATATGGCTTTAAGAAACTTTGAAGTTCAAAAACTTAAACATTTCTATAAAATCGTATGATGATGTCATCTTGACGTCACCTCAATTTTCATCTATAACACGAGCTAGCCTACCAACATACCAGGTTTAAAGGAAATCGGACCTACATGTACCATTCTCTAGATATGGACCCTTGAAAAACGCACCTTTAAGATGACGTCACGTGACACGTGATGACGTCAACCTGACGTCACTCTTTGACATACCATTTCAGCTTAGGGTCTATGTTTGAGGTAAGTTTGGTTAAGATCTGAGGTTTTTTAAGACTTAAAGTGCCGCCAACAAAATTTGTGTACAAAGTCTATGGGATTTTAGTCAGATCTAAAAGAAGAAGAAAAAAATAAAAAATCAGAACAAAAACCAGGCCTTTTCCGACTGGCAGTGTCGGAAAAGCCAATTAACAAACAGATGCACAAAGTACAAACAAAATGTACACGATAAAAGACAATATAAGATGGGAAGGGGAAGCCAGACAGGCATGGAGAACGAAAAATGACAACCTAAAGAGGGAGTAAATGAATATGTTTACATGGGAGCATGCAAGTATGGGACTCAATCTGGGGATGAACACAGCAAAGGCCTAACAAGAAAAACAACACAATATTATGCAGGTCAGGGACAACAAAAATAAACTAAACTAGAGGCATGAGGTTGGTGTTTGTGGACAAACACAGGGCTGTTTCGTTTTTTTTTTTTTAGTTTGGATGTGAAATGTGAATACAATAATTTAAGTTTGTCAAACAATCGCGCTGCTGCCAGTTTTCTTTGGTAATTTTGAAATTAATTAAAGTTGTTTGTAGTAGTAACATGTGATGACATCATCATAACGTATCTATAAACTTGCTGACCTACCTAGATATTACTTTTCAACTTAATCGGACTTATACTTTTGTTTATATATGGCTTCATAAACAGCCCCTTTAAGATGACGTCACGTGACGTGATGACATCATCATAATGTCAAGTCACTTTTCATATATAAACCTATATGTACTGGGCTACCTAGATATTACTTTTCAACTTAATCGGACTTGTACTTTTGTTTTCATATGGCTTAAAAACTGTCCCTTTAAGATGACGTCATGTGGCATGTGATGATGTCATCATCATGTCATGTCAAATTTCATCTATAAACCTACTGGGCTACCTAGATATTACTTTTCAACTTAATCGGACTTGTACTTTTGTTTATATATGGCTTCGAAAAATGCCCCTTTGAGATGACGTCACGTGACATGTGATGACGTCATCATGACGTAAACATTCGGCACACATTGTGAGCAGTTGGGGTAAGTGTCTGCCAAGTTTAAAAGTAGCCAAAGTGGCCGGTAAGAAAGAAAACGTTTACAAATGCTATGGGCAATATTCTAGCGACTTGAAAAACATTTTTTTATGACGTCATCATGACGTCACACAATTTTCGCTTTTTAGGGCATATCTTTGAGATATACCAAAGCTATAACAAAAAGCATTTTTGTAATCGGATTTACCCTTACATGCGTTTAAAAAAAAAAAAATGTTGATGACGTCATCATGATGTCACACAATTTTCGCCTTTTAGGGCATATCTTTGAAACATACCAAAGCTATAACAAAAAGAATTTTCAAAATATCTTGTTTTTTTCGTTAGATATATTGAAAAGAATGTTACGATTTTCAAAATTCAAAAATTCATAAAAAATCACGTGATGACGTCATCATTACGTAAAAGTTCGGCAGACATTCTGAGCAGTTGGTCTAAGTGTCTGTTAAGTTTAAAGGCAATCGGCTGCTTAAAAGTGGCCAAAGTGCCGGTTAGAAAGAAAACGTGTACAAATGCTATGGGCAAAAGTCTGAAAAAGAAAACTAGACATCTGGTACAGTGTTTGTGGAGAAACACAGGGCTGTTTTGTTTTTTTGTGTAAAATTTTGTGATTAAAATGAAATTTCAAAAATTTCAAAAATCATAAAAAAATTGCCGATGATGTCATCATGACATCATTTCAGATTTTGCATGCTGGTGACAGTATCTACCTACCCACCAATTTTCATGACGATCGGACCTATCCTTATATGTGTTTTAAAAAAGCACATTTTTGATGATGTCATCATGACGTCACACATTTTTTCCTTTTTAGGGCATATCTTTGAGACCTACCAAAGCTATAACAAAAAGAATTTTGAAAATATCTTGTTTTGTTTGCCAGATATATTTAAAAGAATTTTACGATTTCAAAATTTCAAAAATTCATAACAAATCACGTGATGACGTCATCATGACGTCATTTCAGATTTTGCATGCTGGT
Organism: Hippasteria phrygiana; assembly: GCA_037893225.1. Classification (NCBI taxonomy): domain Eukaryota; kingdom Metazoa; phylum Echinodermata; class Asteroidea; order Valvatida; family Goniasteridae; genus Hippasteria; species Hippasteria phrygiana. The sequence goes on from JAZGUH010000094.1 coordinate 339,259, forward strand.
GGCAGTATCTACCGACCCACTAATTTTCATGACGATCGGACCTATCCTTATAAATTATGTGTTTTAAAAAAGCACATTTTTGATGACGTCAAAATTTCAAAAATTCATAACAAATCACGTGATGACGTCATCATGACGTAAATGTTCGGCATACATTCTGAGCAGTTAGTCTAAGTGTCTGCCAAGTTTAAAGCCAATCGGCAGCATAAAAGTAGCCAAAGTGCCAGTAAGAAAGAAAACATGTACAAATGCTATGGGCATTTGGCTGAAAAAGAAGCGCAAAAAATAGAAAGAAAAAAAAAAAAAAAAAAAAAAAAAAATATCTTAACGAAAACAAGGGCTGTTTTGGAAAAGTTTCCAAAACAGCCAAAAAAAGAAAAAACTAGAGGTCTATGTTCTGTTTGATGAACAGAACATAGGGCTTTTCCGTATTATTTTGTATGATGTCACTTCGACTTTTGCTTACTATTGACAAATCTAAGCACCAAGTTTCATGGCGATTAGACCTACCCTTATGTCTTTCAAGAAATCATGCCTTTGATGACGTCATTATGACGTCACAATTTTTGTATTCATTTTGAAATATATATGACCTAACAGACCTGTTACGAAAAGAATTTCGAATTTAGCATGTTCCGTTAACCCTAACAGCCCAAGCCTTTTTACTAGAATCCTTCCCTAACCACACAAACTCCAACACTGTGTAGTAAACCAATGGCACATTCTTTGTACTTGGACAAAATCAGGGCATCAAGTCCCATGCAAAGTGTGGTGCCAAGGCTCTACAGTACCCAATCACACAAAATTCAACACAAAGGGGTGTTTGATTTTGGCAGGTTAGGGAAGGTTAGGGTTAATGAGATATTGGCTTAAATGTGCAAAAACAACAAAATCGTATGATGATGTCATCATGACGTCACGTCAATTTTCAACTATACCACATGCTGGCCTACCTGCATAGCAACTTTGAAGTCAATCGGCCCTACGGTTCTTTAGATATGGGCCCTTCAAAAATGTTCCTTTAAGATGACGTCACGTGGCCTATTATGACGTCATCAATAGGGCGCTTGTGAAAGCAAACTTTCGCAATGTGGTCTTGTTCTGTGTGAAGATTGGAGTCAATCTGATCAATGACAGTGTCAAATTTGGAGAGTACATTGAAATTTGAAACATTAAAAAATTCATTTAAAATCAGCCGCTGACGTCACAATGACGTCACTTCGGATTTTGGATGCTAGTGACAATATCTACCCACCCACCGATTTTCATGATGATCGGACCTATACGTGTTTTAAAAAAGCACATTTTTGATGATGTCATCATGACGTCACACATTTTTCACATTTATATGTATGTATCCATGACCTAACAAACCTATTGCAAAAAGAATTTCGAAATTAGCATGTTCCGTTGATGAGATATGGCTCAAAGGTCCAAAAACTGAAACATTACTATAAAATCGCATGATGACGTCATCATGACGTCACGTTAATTTTCATCTTTAACACATGCCTGCCTACCCACATAGAAATTTTGAAGTCAATCGGACATACGGTTCTCTAGATATGGGCCCTTCAAAAACGCACCTTCAAGATGACGTCACGTGAACCCTGATGACGTCATCATGACGTCTATGTTCGGGACACATCTTCACTATGAGGTCTTCACGTAAAATATGGTAATTGTTTACGCAAAATGCGTACTCAACCGTTAAGTCATGTCACGTGACACATGATGGCGTCACACAAATGACACAACTTGGTGCATATCTATATGGCATAGCTAAGGTAATAGGAAAATAATGTTGGAAATACTTTGTTGTGTTCGGCAGATAAGTTAATAAGCAGATAAGTATTTTAAAAATGGAAATATTCAAGGATCAAATGATGAGGTTATTATGAGTTATCCTATTTTTAATACGTTCCCTGTTTTTTTACAGATATAATACGTTCCTGTCTGTATACAACTAAAACTATCAACCCAATCCCAGTTTTAGTTCTAGAGATATAGGACTTTGAAAATTGCAGCTTTAAGATAACGTCATATGACATTCGATGACGTCATGATGATGTCACTTCATATTTGGCATATAGTAATCATACTTTAGCTGCACACCGATTTTTATTACAATCGCATCTTGTTTATGTGTATTAAAAAACCACCACAATTTTGATTACGTCTTGATGACGTCACGCAAATGACCCAACTTGGTGCATATCTATGTCACATACCAAAGCTATTAACAAAACAATTTAGAAAATACCTTGTTCGTTCGCTAGATATCTTTAAAAAAAGTTAAAAATGCAAAAATTCAATATTTAAAAATACATCACATGATGACGTCATCGTGACGTCACCCAATTTTTCACATGTAACACATCCTTGTCTTTATATAAACAAAACTTCAGTCCGAAATGAAATCCCACATTTACTTCGGGAGATATTGGACTTTGAAAATTGCACCTTTAAGTTGATGTCACGTGACACACGATGACGTCATGATGACGTCACTCTGCGGCACACATCTTTGCTATGTCTATGTGTATGCTAACTGACTAAGATCCAAAGTTTTTTGATGACCAAAGTGCCGTCTAGAAAGTCTATGCGCGAAGTCTGTGGAATTTCAGTTAGAACTAAAATAAGAAAAAGAAGAAAAAAAATTCTAACAAAAACAAACGGTTTTTTTCTGCAATTTTGCGGAAAAGCCAAAAATTGCTGAAGAAAAAACATAAAAAGATGTTGAGAAAACAATCCCTTCCCTTGCGAGGATCGAACTCAGAACCCTGTGGTCGGGAGTCACATGCTCTATCCACTAGGCTATACAGTAGTTCGGATAGGGCGCGCGTCGGTCATCACAAATGATATCCGAGGTGGTTTCTCCGATTGCGGACAACGCCACACATAGGTTTACGTCACATAACATGCACTGCACACTGACTTGGCTCGTATAGCGCAACGCGACGGCACACACAAGTATACGTTGTATTGTAGGATAAATAAAGAACTTGCAACATGATACCCACGGTTACACTGCCTTCCCAGAATTCCTTTGTTATCATATTGTTTTTGGGCTAAATATTGAAATGGGTATATTTTGACGCTGGAGTGAGCTATGATCATGAGAACTTGGAATTAGGTACACAAAAATACAGTGTATAAAACTCCTGAAGATTGTTGTCATAAGAGATTGCTAAATATACCAAATATTAACTTGAATTTAATGACCTCTAGATGACGTCATGATGACGCCATCATGACGTCACATCAATTGTTTGTATTTGTAACAAATCCTGGTCTTTAAGCATTAAGACTGCACCAAATCCGATCTACATTTCTCTAGATATAGGACCTTAAAGTGTGCAACTTTAAGATGACGTCACGTGACCCATGATGACGTCATCACAACGGTACTTGCCAAAGCAAACATTTCCAACGTGGTCTTGGCCTGGGTCGAGTTTGGAGTCAATCTGATCAATGACAGTGTCAAATTTGGAGAGTACATTGACATTTGAAACCTTAAAAAATTCATAGAAAATCAGCCGATGACGTCACAATGACGTCACTTCGGATTTTGCATGCTATTGACATGCTATTGACATTCGATATTCAAAATTAGCATGTTCCGTTGATGAGATATAGCTTAACCCTAACCCTGCCAGACGCAGCACAGTGCATCTGTGGTGACAGCTTGACCTTGCTGCACTCTGTACACAAGTCAATGTGACAAAGTATGCAATCTGATGCATCTGGCAGGGTTTCTAGCCAAAATACCCTGGAGGGTTAGGGTTAAAGGTCCAAAAACTTAAACATTACTATAAAATCGCATGATGACGTCATCATGACGTCACATCAATTTTCATCTATAACACATGCCCGTCTACCCACATAGAAATTTTGAAGTCAATCGGACCTACGGTTCTCTATATATGGGCCCTTCAAAAATGCACCTTTAAGATGACGTCACGTGACCCCTGATGACGTCATCATGACGTCATTGTTCTACATACATCTATGCTATGAGGTCTTCATCTATGTTAAGTTTTATGGGAATACGACTTTGTTTTCTGTTAAAAGTACAGGGCAGAAGGAACCATGTACAAAGTCTATGGGATTGGGTACCCAAAAAGAAAAAGAAAAAAGAAAAAAAATCTGAACAAAAACAAAGGCTTTTCCGCAACTTTGCGGAAAAGCCAAAAAAAAAAAAAAATCTTAACGAAAACAAGGGCTGTTTCGAAAAACTTTCGAAACAGCCAATTACTGTTGTTCGGAAGCATGTTGTCCCAAACATAATACTATATATGTACTGAACAGCAAAAGAAACGTCATATGAATACAAGATATCAACAGGTATATTTTGTAACGTAGGGCAAACACAAATATGACTGGGGATATCTGAGTATTAGGCATTTCCTTTCTGTCATCATCGCCACAGTCCGGTGAATTTTTTGCGCATATTTGCCTTTGAGGCTGATCACGTGATGGTCACGTTAGAGTGTGTGCATATCAATACCTTGTGTGGCCACCATGAGAGGATGACCACAGATACACATCTCCTGTACATGGATTGAACAAGGCGGTTGATAAAGGCCATTGGGATCTGTGCCCATACCCTCAGGAAGTCTGCACTCAGTTCAGCTGCAGTTGTCGGCCTTGGGCGCACTTCATTAAGTCGTCTTTGGATCTCGTTCCACAAGTGTTCTACGGGGTTCAAATCCGGACTGAGGGCAGGCCAAGGCATGTTACTGATGTTGAACTGCTGGAGAAAGTCCCTGGTTGCTCTTGCAGTGTGGGCACGGGCATTGTCATGCTGGAAGACATGATTCTGGTGGCCTGCGAAATACGGCACAACGTGAGGTCTCACAACTTGATCGATGTACCGGACAGTCATGACCCCATGACCTCTACCTGGACCGATGTTCTGAAAGACCACAGGTCCAACTTTCTGATGAAAGCCAATACCTCCCCAAACCATGTTTGTACCTACCCACCATGGCCGTTTACATACCGGATGCTTTGAAAACCATTCAAGTCGCATTCCATCCCCCATAGGGTTTTCAGGCACAGTCATGATTCAGAATGATGTTAGACTGCATATTTCCTGAAAACGATAGTTGGTTGAGTTATGTCAACGATTTGAAATCACGACGTTTCTTTTGCTGTTGAGTATATATTGAATGCACTAGTTAGCTCAACTACCATCAAAACATTTGTTAGGATTGCAATTATGTAGTGGTAAAACATTACAACAAACAATGGTACCTTTCCAAGTAGAAGACTTTGAACAGCCTCCGGTATCCACCGTTTGTAAACGACCTTGGCTTAGTGATGCGAGACAGCACACGGAATGCAAACGCCCGGTGGTACACTTCTGTTTTATGCTGTTCTCTTGTACAAAGTACCTCCCCCAAGATCGTCTGACTTTTTTAATCGCGTTGAACATCCATCCACTCTTAGTTTGCCAAAGGTCAGAAAATTTTCTGCTGACGTAAGCGACTGCTGGGACCTGTTTGATTCATGTTGCAAGTTTGATACATCCCAAGCACGTATGCGTCATTAATGAACGTCTGTGCCTATTAGATAATCTGGCCCTATGGCTGCATCTTCTGCTGCTGTTGCTGATGATACGATGATTATTGGTCCTCTTTCCTTGTGACCTTCAACTCGTGAGAAATACAAACAGAAATCACCTATTGGGGACCTTCTATCTGATTCAACTTCCAGTCAAAGAAAGTCTGTAAATTCAACTATGTATAAACTCATTTCTCAAATTTTGCGACATAATACCCCTTTTTTGCAGAGCCGGTCACAAATATTTACCAGTAACAAAGTTAACTAGAAGGGATCACCTCGCAGAGAAATAAAATTCAAGTAAATACAGCCTGGAATCCAGAAATTCAGAACAAAACTGGAACAATTATTTAATCCAAACTCCATTAACAACTCCAATCACATAAGGACAAGAAAATCAAGCAAAATGTTGTCTTACACACGGTCTTCACAATCCTCAAGCCTGATGTTTCAAAGTTGGCTAAAAAGTAATACATCTCAGCTGCTATTTACAAACGTTATTAAAATATTACCCATCTGTTTGTTTTTGCGATGTTCTGAAACCTATGTCGTATAAATGTTTGAGTCCATGAAAGAATCAGTAACGTTGAAATAATGTTGTAAAAGCACTTCATCCTGATTTTAAAACTTGTCCGAATTATTATTCAAGAGCATTTGATATTTAAAATAAATTTTTATGATGACACCATCTGAATATTTGCACTTGTTTTAAGTCCTTAAAACATGTTTATAGCGTTACAATCATGTTTCAGAAATATCCTAAAAATCATGCCAAATTCTTTACAGCATACTTAAAACATGTTGCAATTGTTTAAGTCTATAGAACAATCAGTAACGTTAAAACAATGTTGTAAAAGCACTTCATCCTGATGTTTAAAACTTGTCCGAATTATTATCAAGTTCCCATAGCATGTGATATTTAAAACACATTATAAAGTTCCCACAATAATACTTGTACCGGTATGTTTTGTTATGTTTTTTATGTTAAAAGCAACAAGATCACAACAATGCCAGTATAATATTATTTTGCAGTTTAACCAGCAGGCCAATGTAACGGATATTAAAACATCGCACAAAAGTTTTCATTTTTCATGTCATGCATCAGAAGGTATCGTTAGAACATTTCTGAGACCATGTCGCTATAACAATATTTCGAAACATCATTGCAACATTTACATAACATTACACCACGTTTAAAAGAGGACGAAGGCTCCACGTAATGAATTGAAATAAGAACACCATCATCGATTATACTATCATCGATTATACATTGAAACGTACGGAGCTCTAGAAGTGCCATCCGACTTCCTGAGATCCTGACATATTTTATCTCAGGATTACGACATATTACATGTACAGGCAAGATGATGACATCGTCAGATAATTTATAACGGGAGGATAAAATCCTGATAACAGGAAGTCGTCATCCTCAAATATTTTATCACGGGATGACAAAATCCTTAATGTATACGGTGACAAGATTCTGAGATAATTTATCACGGGATGACGACATATATTTTTTAGTCACAGTAGTAATTTGTTAAATAAAAGTATGCATGTCGGTTGTGAGCTAAAGACTAACTCTGAATGCAAAATCATAAACAGCGGCGGCGATTTCTCGTCAAAGTTGGGGGGGGGGGGGGGGGGGGAAGCACGCAACCAACAATTAGCGGTACTCGGTGCCTCTTGTGTATCCTGGGAATTTTTTTTAATGTGTGCTGACCCTTGTGTATTCTGGTGCATTCTGGTGCATGTAAAAGCCAATGACCCATAAAATGTATAAATAATGTCATGGAAAAATAAATTGGGGGGGGGGGGACACTGCCATAGCCGTCCCCTCCCCCAAAATATTGGGGGCCATGTCCCCCCGTCCCACCCCGGACCCCGGGATTGCCCGCGCCCATGGTCATAAACCAAAGTTCACTGAATTGCCGATTGACTTCATCAATTTTACAAATTTTACAAGCGCAAAAGCAACTCAGAAAAATAATGCCGTATTTAATTCAGATACAGTAGTTCAGAAACAATGTTTTGTTCATTTCTCCGCGTTTTAGGAATCTTCACTGCATACGCTCGTCCTATCCAGTCTTTCCTATGCTGATTCAATCTTGTTGGGTCCGACTTGGTCATGCTTGGTCATGAGTTGGTCGTGGGTCATGAGTTGGTCGTGGGTCCGAGTTGGTCGTGGGTCCGAGTTGGTCGTGGGTCCGAGTTGGTAGTGGGTCCGAGTTGGTCGTGGGTCCGAGTTGGTAGTGGGTCCGAGTTGGTAGTGGGTCCGAGTTGGTAGTGGGTCCGAGTTGGTAGTGGGTCCGAGTTGGTAGTGGGTCCGAGTTGGTAGTGGGTCCGAGTTGGTAGTGGGTCCGAGTTGGTAGTGGGTCCGAGTTGGTAGTGGGTCCGAGTTGGTTGTGGGTCCGAGTTGGTTTGGGTCCGAGTTGACCTGATCCCAAATAAAGCAGCCCCCATGTATATTGCACACAACGTATCCTTGACCATATAAATCTGCAAAGTGATTGACAAATTTGACTAACAACTCATGTGCATAATCAGACATTTTGTCAAATGTTGGATTAACCAAGATTAAAATGGCAGCGTGGAGCAGTAAGAAGTTCTTATAAAACACGTCTTCAAGAATGTCCCTTAACACCCCTGTACAAAAACAATTTGGTGGCTTAATTTCCACCTATCAATGTCAGTCAGTGACCTTGGTTTTCTTACTAATTCTACTTGAATAAATCTCTGTGTAGTAATCAATAAACCAGAAATTCTTCGTACAGTTTCGTACAACTAAACACAAAAAACGAATGGCAGCATAGTACGACGCTCACTCAGAACTCGCTGGTTAATCATAACCTATTATTTTATTACTCGTAATTTGTAACAACCTTGGATTAATACTAATAATACTAACTAGACATTTTGTGTCTGTTTTAGAACAGAACACATAGCTTTTCCGCTGTCCTGTTTATTAGCTTTTTCGATCACTGTGCCAAGATCGCTGTTGCTAGAAGAATGATGTGATCAGTTCTTGTGTAATGGTGGCATGAATAATTAATCTTTCTTCCTGATCCATATCTGAAAAATCAATGCACTTACTTAGTCTATTCTTGTTGCAAAGGATTTGTAATGGCAAGTGCGAGAGTAAACATTTTCATGACATCACCATAATGTTGTTTGGAGGTGTTGAAATTAAAGCTAGCCTTTTGTATATTGAGCAGTCTCTTAGGACCAAAACCCAATATGTATAAACTTAATTTGTTGTGACATCAAGATTAGGTCTGCGTGCATGTCGGTGTATACATAATAATTAGCAATTGGGTTTATGAATATTTGGCATGGTCATAATACAGGGATCTGTTTATGGAAATTTATGTGATGTCTTGATGATGTCATCAGTTGTTATGTTACATAATATTAAAGGTGCCTATTAAGAAGGTATTTTGTATGCATATAGGTACTAGATGGAAATTGGGGTGATGTAATGATGATTCCAGGTGTTAAATTGAGAAAGCTTAAAGATGCATCTTTTGAAGTTTTATATGTCCATAATGACGTCACAGATCTATCACCAGCAAACCTATTACCAAATGAATTTCGAATTTAGCACGTTTTGTTGATGAATATGGCTTAAAAGTTCAAAAACGTTAAAAAAATTAATATACAACTGTATCATGCAACCTAAAGTTGTCGAGATATAGGACTTCTAATCATGCGTCTTTAATGTTATTTAAATTGACACCTGATGACTTCATCATGAAGTCACATCATTTTCATCTGTAACACCACCCTGTCTATGTGCATTCCACATATCAGCCCCATTGAACCTATAGTTTTGGAGATATAGGACTTATATGTACCTTTAATGTTATGTAATTTGAAACTTGATGACGTCACCATGACGTCGCATCGGTTTTCATATAAAATACATGCCTGCTTAATTGACCTATCGCAGTCGAAACAAGTCAACGCAGCTTGTGAATTATATTGTCAAATCACATCAATTATAATCCCATAGGGTTGTCTAAAAGGGGCATGGTTAACTCATAAACGAGGATAGGTCAATTGCATGCCACAATTGAACACAATCGCACGTACGGTTCTTTATATACAAATGTATAGGACCTTCAAAATGCTCCTTTTTTGATGAGGTCATCGTGAGGTGACACATTTTGCTTGACTCTGCACATATAATACCCCATATTCCAAAGGAATTTTTAATATAGCATTTTTCGTTCTGTCGTTAATTTGAAAAGAATATTAAATACATTTTAAAAATCTAAATAAGAAAATGACGTCATCATGACGTCACCTTAGTTTTCATTACACATCCTTGTATGCATACAAGTTTAGACCTTCACAAATGCCCCTGATGACGTCATCATAATATTATTCCAAGCACATCTAAGCTATGTGCATGGTGTGCTCTTTCTTTGGGCCAATTTTGATAAAGATGCTACTTTAAAAAACGTCAAAATTCCTGGGCAAAAATTGTGTATGAAAGTGTGCAGTTCCATAGATATACATGTAAGACCTTAAATATGGACCTTTAAAATGTTTTGTCAAAAGTGCAGGCCGGAAAAATGTAGTCACTATAAGAGTTGGGCATAGGCCTTAAAAATGCACCTTTAATGTGACGTCACATAATGACGTCATCGGTATGCTACCTCATTTTTCATCTATAACATATCCTGGCCTCGGTATTAACCAAATAATATAATAATTGCCTCAAAAAGCTGTTGCTCTTGTAAAAAAATTCCTAATATATATGATTCAGATCAAAAGTTTCACAATAGACACAAAAGTACATGTATGCTTCCCTTCTCCAAATATCTTGGAGATATAATATATGGTGAATAATGCTGAGTTAATATTTTATTTTGCTTACTGAATTAATTCAATTTCCTTATTGGTTACGACCCTCATCTTTACTTTTATGAAAGTCTGACTTTTATCATAATATTTATTTTCAGGGCTTGAGACACCATATGAGAAAAAAAGGATTTGCCAATTTACCGTAAATTAAAATAAAAATTTAAAGTTGACACGTTTGAGCTGTGGTACTTTTACAAGCAAATGACCAAAAAAATGCTGCCCAAATTGTCAAAAAATGAAACCAAGGTGTCTAAAAGACACCCCACAAAGTCCTATGACTAATGCCATGATTTATTATTACTGTTATTATTATTACTATTTTCATACAGGTTTTGACTGCCAGTCTTGCACTGCAAAATTTGAAAACAAAGAAAATGTATAGTTAAAGTCAATTTCTAACATGCCACGGTTTACATATGGCACATCCTTGGACAACTCCATGTAGTACATGTATCTGTCATTTATTCAAAGTTCAGCTTGTTTGCTTAACTTGATGTGGGAATAGTGGAAAGTACATGTAGGGGGCCTAATAATTACAGAGCCTTATCTTACAAAGACATCCGTTACCACAGACTCACTTGATTGCAAGCTTCCATGTATAGCTGGCACTAATCCTTGCACATGGGCCTGGATGATGCAGTATGATGCAAGCTAACTTTAGCTCAATTCGGTGCAGCCGTCGCGTCGGGGCTGGCAGGAACGGGGGGCCGGGTTGACAAGGCTTCCCTCCGCTCGTTGAGTATATGGAGTATTACGACATTCACCTTCAGTTGGCTTCTTTATGGTATTTGTTTCTACATGTATTTCGGCATTGTTGATTAGTAACGGATGATAATACCATGGACGATCACATGCGAGCTGTCAAAAAACGATCGTATCGTATGTTTTGTCAAGACGACATTGCACAATGTACAACAATGGATGCGCTGCACGTGTTTTAATCTTTTCTCAAGACGCAGTTCACTGCACGTAACTGCACGTACGTGTGCCTTGTACACTGGGGAAAGACGGTGGCATTTAGTGCGGTTGCTTGCACTTGACCAAGGCTAGCAACGAAGCAACGCGCACGCGCAGATGCGCTACAGGGGTTGACCTTATTGCAAACAATTGCCATACCCCTCAATCTCAAGACGAGTTCGCTAGTGTGTAGTGCATTGTAGGCCCACACTGGGAATATGACGGTAGCATTCAGTGCGGTTGTTTGCATGCACTGCACTTGATGCGCACGTCGCGGAGGGGTAAATCGCGCGGAGATGTCATGTCGGGGTTTAGAAAATAGTCAAAGAAACGACACATTTAGTACATGTATGTATTTTCTATTTCTCCATGGTACATCATGATGATACATTATATACTATTCTGCCATCCAATAATTGGAAATAACTGGAATTTCGAGCAAGGTAAACTGGACAAATCCACACTTAATGCGGCCAAAAGGAACATATCGCGATATTCTTCGGTATATTGAATTCCCCAATATTCCGTGTTTTTTTAATGGGGCCGATACGATTTTAGATATGAAAAAAATATCGAAATATCGGGAAATACAATGTATCGTCATATCGAACAGGCTTAGCCACACATAGGTTTACATTAGAGTGTATGATAAATTAAGGGCATTTCTCAAAAATGGCTTGGGCTTCGGCTTTGCGTAATTTTGTGTTCCCAGATTTGGCAAGATCTTTTACACTGTTTTTGCTACATGTACATCAAAGTCTTATATTTTAACCCAGAGCATGAGCCTGTTCATTTATTTTCGTATGCAAGCCTTTAGATTGGCAATGGGACTGAGAAATAGCTGGAGACGAAGCCCAAGCCCAAGCCGAAGCCACCAGTTGAGAAACGCCCTGAGGACGCGCCACATAACATCCACGGTTACACTGCCTTCCCTTAATTCCTTTGTTATATTGTTTTTAGGCTAAATATTGAAATGGGTATATTTAACCTGGGGTTTGAAGTTTGATAAACAATTTAAAACGGGAATCACGTTGGAATAGTCTGAAGTCATAGTCACGAGAGGGCGCTATACACATTTCCAGCTCAGACACTTTCGCACAGTACCTAAATTCCGTCCACCTCATTCGTCAAAAATTCTGCAACCGCTAAGGTTGTCTGCTGCCCTCAATACATTGGTTTATATGCACTGACGTGCGGGATGAAATAGACTGGTCCGCGCCTCATATGTTATATCCTAATCCTACATTAGAAGTCCGGACAACGGAGGGACCGGTATAAACCAGTTTACGTATAAATTCACGACGCGCCACAAAATACCCACGGTACTGCCTTCCCAGAATTCTTGTGTTTTCTTATTGCTTTTCGCAAAATTTTGAAATGGGCCTTATTTCACACTTGAGTGAGCAACGATCATTTCAGCTTGCAGTTAGGTCGACCAAAATACAATGTATGAATTGTCTTAATATGCTTGTTGTCATAGGAGATTGCTAAATACGCGAAATCGTTCTTCAAGTAATGGCCTCCAGATGACATCATGATGACATCATGAACATTTTACTCAAGCAGAAACATTTTTGCCACCCAACTAATACTTTGCAATAGAAATAAACTACACATCTCGATAACCTCGATTGATTTTTCAGATATTGAGCCTGCAAGCGTGGCTAATTAAATATTCATGAGGCCATATTTTCAAAACTACTGACTTCATCATGACGTTATTGTTTTAGGACCATCTACGCTATATGGTCTTTGTTTTGGGGTGGTGGAAGGGAAAATGCGAGCTTTAACAGTATGGAATTAGGTGGAAAAGGGAGTTGTGCACAAAACCCATGGCGAAATGGCAGAAGAAAAAAAAAAGTAAAAACACAAAATCTTAAGCGAAAACAATAGCTGTTCCGCAGCGCTGCTCGGCGGAGCAGCTAAAAATTGCATCGGTGCTAAAATGCATTTTGTTTACCAAATTCCATTGACTTGCGTGTGGACAAACTGGTTTTTGACAATTTTTTAAAAATATCGACGACATTTCTTCATTTGAGCATTATTTTTAACACAATTTGCACCATATATACTGAACAAAAGAAACGTTGTATGAATACAATATATCAACAGGTATATTTTGTAACGTAGGGCCAACACAAATATGAGTAAGTCATTTCCTTTCTGTCATCATCGCCACAGTCCGGTGAATTTTTGTGCGCATGTTTGCCTTTGGGGCTGATCACGTGATGGTCACGTTAGAGTGTGTGCATATCAATACCTTTGTGTGGCCACCATGAGAGATGACCACAGATACACATCTCCTGTACATGGAGTGAACAAGGCGGTTGATAAAGGCCATTGGGATCTGGGCCCATACCCTCAGGAAATCTGCACTCAGTTCAGCTGCAGTTATCGGCCTTGGGCGCACTTCATTAAGTCGTCTTTGGATCTCGTCCCACAAGTGTTCTGAGGAGTTCAAATCCGGACTGAGGGCAGGCCAAGGCATGTTACTGATGTTGAACTGCTGGAGAAAGTCCCTGGTTGCTCTTGCAGTGTGGGCATGGGCGTTGTCATGCTGGAAGACATGATTCTGGTGGCGTGCGAAATACGGCACAACGTGAGGTCTCACAACTTGATCGATGTACCGGACAGTCGTGACCCCATGACCTCTACCTGGACCGATGTTCTGAAAGACCACAGGTCCAACTTTCTGATGAAAGCCAATACCTCCCCAAACCATGTTTGCACCTACCCACCATGGCCGTTTACATACCGGATGCTTTGAAAACCATTCAAGTCGCATTCCATCCCCCTATAGGATTTTCCAGGCACAGTCATGATTTCGAATGATGTTAGACTGCATATTTCCCGAAAACGATACATGTAAAACTCTTGTGGTTGAGTTATATTTTAATACATTTATTTTCTCTTAATGGCAAAAGGAATACAAGTTAGAATTGAGATATGAAGGCCAGTAGAGGTGACAACTCCTGAAAAGCATAGCTTGTAGTAGGCATGCCAAATAGACAAACAAACAGACAAACTATTTGATACAAAAACTAAAACTAATTACGTTTCTTAGCATTAAAGTTGTGAATAATGGGCTAAGAATAAGATCACCATATGAAGTTTGAAAGGCATAGACACATAGCTATTACATGCATGTAAGATACAATTTATGTTTGTGTTTAAAAATAGTATATGACCTTGAACATCTAAGAGAGAATGGTAAATTATTCCAAGTGGAAATGCAAGTTAGTAGACGCACGAGTATTATAGTTATCTAAATTGCAGTTAAGTACAAATATACTTGAATAGGAACTGGGCAATAAATACTTATACGCAGATAATTGTTGGTATTTGTTATAGGTTTGTGATGTTTAACTATTTTAATTCACGTAAAAGCGGTGGCTGTGGGCCCTGAATGGTGAATTGGTAATAATTCAAACAACTTATTTTCTGCAACATTGTTAGTTTATTTAAATTTGTACGGAATGTATAAAGACTTAGCTGTCTTTAAGGGAAAATTATCTTCATATATTTTTAAAAATTGCGAGTGAAAATTATCAAAAATAATGTTAGGATTATCCGTACAAGTAATATTCCAATATGCATCATTTAAGTCGATTTTAAACTTTTCCAATCTATCCGCTGTAATATGTCTATATGAACGACTTGCGTATTGTTTATCAAAGCTTCTGATATTAAAGAAAGATACTTGATAAATTGCTAAATGGTCAGAAATATCATTAAACAGAATGCCGCTTTCTGTACGTCCAATGTTACCAGTATTTGATATGATATTATCTATTAAAGTAGCAGTTGTAGAAGTTATACGAGTTGGTCTATCTATCAGCTGTAAATAGGAATTGCTAAAAAGAGAATTGACAAAACCCTGTGTTGGATTATGGCTATGATAATTCAAAATCAATGTTAAAATCGCCCATGATAAACTTTGTTTTCCTTATTTGTATTTGCCAGAACATTGTCGAAAAAATCGACAAATTCATTCGTATTGAAACAAGGCGGTTTATGAATTATTCCAACAATAATATTTGTACCCACAGTACGAGGAATTTCGATAACAGTGAATCACATTCAGAACAGTTCAGTAATAAATCGTTGCGGAGAAAAAAGTTCAAGGAATTATGCACGTAGAGTGCAACACCTCCACCCGTCCTATTTTGTCTATTTTTCGTTATAAATGCAGGAGTAATCTTTTATATGCAAGTCAGGACTATGATCGTTTAGCCAAGTTTCACTAAAGCCAATCACATGGAATTGGAAGTTGAGAATACCTATGAAATCATTCATTTGGTAAACATTTTTAGCGAGACTTCGAACATTCTGGTGGAAACATGAACAAGTATTTTGAGAATTAGTTGATTGATATTTTTCAACAAACTGGTCAGACAAGAGGTAATCTGACGTAGTGTAATTTGTAGCATAATAATTCATGTCTGGGTCGAGATCACCATTGCCAGCAAGTCTCTCATTGCAAGAAAAAGGATTAAATTTTAGGTTTTTCAGTCGATCGGCATTGATTTTAGTATTAGTTTAAAATTCAAGAATTGCTAGATCAAAGTCCTGAGATAAAAGATGATTAAAGGGTAATATATGAGCAAAACAGTTCTTACATGTTCCACAAAAGTGGTACCGGTCAAGCTTGTCAATTAAGTTACGACATATGCTGCAATGATTAGTTATGTGCACCATTCAATTGTTGTACATGTATGTAGTTGGTTAAGTAATGCACCTGGGTTAAGTAATGCACCTGAATTGAGATGAGCCGGCCAAATGCATTATAACAATGAGTGCCAGAAGTAAAGGTTCGATAATTATGTAAATGCGCCTGGCCGTTAATTTACATAGCCGAGGTGATTGTATTACAAAACAAGAGGCATGTAGGTGTAAATGAAGCTTAGAAACACACATACACATACAGAACAAAAAATACAAGAAAAACAAAACTAATATTGATTAGAGGGATAAGTTATCGTGGACCGGAAATAACATCAACTCACATTCCTAAAACTAATTTAAATAAATATATTGGATGGCACAAGGTGTTTACATATAGTTCAGGAAGCTGTGCCGGTATACTTTCTCCCCTGAATGTAGAGCTGGCCATTCTGGAATACCGCACGTTGACCGGCGTCATATGCTCGTTTCATGACGTCTCGGAGGGACCTTTTCTTGGCAACATCAGCAGATGGTAGGTCTTGCAGGATAAACATTCCCGTGCTGGCAAGTTTGGTTTTGGCATTCATCAGAACAGTCTGACGCTCATATCGGTATAGAGAAATCTGGCAATGATGTGCCGGGGCTTGTCCGATGCGATGAGCTGCCTCGATTTCTGCATCGGGCATGCCAAATCTCTCGGCCAGGATTTTCTTGACTGTATCATACGGGTAGGTGGAGGGCTCTGTTGGGTTCTCCGGAATTCCCCCAAACCTCAGGTTGAAGCTTCTGAAGTGTCGCTCCAAATGAAGTGTAGCTTCCTCGAGTTGTTTGATTTTGTTTATACATGTACATGTACTTATCTGCGCCGTTAAATTGGAAACGCCATCCGACATGATCTTATTTCTGTCTTGAATTTCCTTGATGGCATTTGAAGAGAAACTGATTGCCTCCTCCATCTCAAGTTGTTTAGTTTCCAGACTGTGGATCCTAGTTAGAAGAGATTCTTGGTTAGATATCACCTTGTCCAGCTTACCATGTAGATCAGATGCCATTGAACGAATTTCCTGCCGCAAGTTGGCTATGTCATTGTCCGAAGATGCATCGGGCGATCGGGGTCGGTCACCTGACGGGGTTGGCGCGATAGATGGCTCGGATCCCTTTTTGTCCTTTTTGGGGGGCATATTGCTTGCGTTGAACTTGATTGAGTTGGGAATATGATTACTAGATTGTGTGTACTCACAAGGTAGTTGTTGATTGAGATGGAGGAGCTTTATTGCAAAATGATTTTTCCGGAGCACCATTTTAGTTCGTCAGCTCATGATGAAGCGCCCTCATAGGTACGCGCAGGTTATGTCAACAATTTAAAATCACGATGTTTCTTTTGCTGTTCAGTATACAACAAAGACGTTGTAGTTGACGAATATGTGAAAACAATTTGACCATGATTCCCCAATTCCGAGATATTTTCCATTAAAAAAGTGTGTAGGTTTTTAAATGCCAATAATCTAATATGGAATAAGCCCTCTGCTACTTGATGCAGTGTTGACAATAAAGTACTATTTTCTACCGCTTCACATACAGTAACAACCTCTTATACATAAATATTAAATTACCAATTCGTTCGATAAACTTATGTCATGACGATCGTGGATCAAATTTAAGACTACTACGAGTATCAAGTCGTTAAACTCAGTCGACACTATTCTCTGTCGCAGGTCTACATGTACCTATTAAAATTTACGGGTGAACCCGGCCGATTCGTGAATCAAATTAGTACTCAAGAAAATTTTCAAAAATCACACTGCTTCGTATTTGGCTCCCTTGTGTATTGACGTCTGCTTCTCCCAATGCTAAAGCATTATCATTTTAAAAATATTCCAACTCTTTTGAAAGTATTTAAACCGTTAAGCGCTGATCGTACATCTTCTGGTAAAATGGCATGGAGGCATCGACCAAACTGAGGATATCAGGAGACAGAGCCGAGCGATCCGGTAGTGGGCGAAGCTTCAGAAAGTGCGTGCTGTCCCGTGCGTTACCGTAATATTGAAGATTCATATTTCCTTGTAAAGACTGCTTGGGGATGACCCAGTCTTCAGTGATGGCATCCCCTGCCTCCCAGTGCAGAATCTTCTCCTCAAAGGGCAGCCCAATGGTCTTGAAGAGCGATGACAGGATGCCTTTGGGATCTTGAAGAAGGTCATCAGCATCGATGATGATCGGCTTAAATTGATTGTGCGCCACCTTCACGTGATCCAGCAACTCGCTCAACTCCTGAAAACCACCACCCTTTGGGAAATATTTCTGGGATAAGTCATCAAAGCGAAATGAGTCTTCGGGTGCCTTCAGAATTAACAACTTCTTCCAAGACGGGAAAACCTTCATAGGATGGCGGATGAGGAACATGTGCGTGTAACCCTTTGGAATGACCTCTAGCCGGCCCGTGACATAGTAAGCCATGTCTTTGCTGAACACCAACTTCTTCCCAACATGGGCCTCTTCAAGCTGCTCTTTCACCCACTTAAAGCTGAAGTGAGATATATCAATTCCTGGCATTTCGTCTGCGTTTTGTAAAGCTTCCCTAAATGCAGCTTCCATTTTCTCTCCAACTTCAGCATGATGCTCACTCTTCACACTATCAGGTTCCTGGATTGATGCCCAACTGAATGCTTCAAACAAAACTTTGGAATTCTCGACAAAGCTCAGACATTTAGCCAGAACCGTTGATAATGAGCGAGGGGTAGTCCATATCATGAGTCGGACCTGTTGGTCAGACGAGGGGGTCTCAGACACACCTGCCATCTGCAAGAGCAATCACACCAGTTCAAACTTGAAACAATTACAAATGTAAGAAAACTTTGCATACTGTTATGTGCGCCAAATAAACGTGTCACGAAATAGAAGTTGCACGGACTTTTAAACGCAATGAATAGACCTTATGCGTAGCGGCCATCTTTGAGGCTACTGTTTTTGTTATCCTTGGATAGGCATGGGTAAACCTTTTGAGTTTACATGTTACGGAATTTAAATGTAGTGTACACGATTGGTAATCCTTTTTACTGAATTATTAGAAAGTGCTGTCATTGTCAAGAAAAGTGGAAATTTATATACTGCCCTGTAGCCTTTAGTCAAGGTGCGCGTGGCTACCCGGACGAGTGGCGCGCCCCGGACCATAGAATTTAAAAGACTAGATAGGCAGCACGTACAGAAGCCACTGAGTGTTTGCAAATTTCCCCGTTCTCTCATGGACGCTCTACGCGCTGTAGTGCGTGGGGTGACGCGCACGGAGTGAGAACGAATCACTCAATAAAAATAAGTAATCAAATTGAGTTTATTGAAAACATTTATTCACACATTGCATCAAAAAGATTAAAATTAATACAGTAAAATAATATACAGCCATATTTTAACACCTGTTAATTTTATCAGAGGCAATAACAGAGAAGAGTTATCACATTATTGACCTGGAAATGGATTAAAAATGGTAACGACTTTGAAATTTCAATGTCATCACAACCATCATATTTTTAGTTCACACTAATCATTTTATTAATCAAATCAAAATTTAAAAAGATGTGTCAAACAGAAACTGTAATAACTAACTGCAATAATTGTTCTGAGGTTTAATGTCTTCGGACCGTTCTGTATCATTAATTAGGAGGCCTAGAGGAAGCCGACAATTAATGATTTATAAAAAGATGTTCAGTGTCGGAATCCCCACTCAGCTGTTTTATATACATGTACATGTACATGTATCACCAAGGTAAATTTCAATATACTCAAGATAAACACTTCCACCAGACCAGTCTTCTAGGATTTTATCATTTTAGGACTTCCAAACTTAGGGTGTTGCTTGTTGAGCGATATTATCATTTCTAAGGTACTTTACTTGTACAAATACATCACTGCGCATGCATTTGTTAGGGTTCAGTAGCGTTAAATAGTGTTCCGGAAAACTGGGTACACCGGATAAATGAGACCATGACACCGGCACAGCAAGACCAGTTAGTGCGCATTGCCAATCCATAATATATATATTTAATGTTTAGTTTAAATGCAGTTAATAATATTGCAAAAGATAGGCAATGATTTTAGTGAAAGAGTTTCTTCTCGGACTCAGAGGTACAAGTTAAACTGCATACCCGAAAAATGCAAACAAGACAAAAGAAATCTTTCATACCCTCGTTTATAAAATATTTGCCATACAAAATGAGAAATGCAACCTGCAGTTTCAACTAGGCTTGGGCGAATCCAACATTTTTGGAATCGATTCCGATTCCATCTGAGAATCGCGATTCCACTCGGAATCGTTTCCAAAAATAACCAAAAAGTAAATAAGCACGAAAAATGCCAATAAGGGGGGCTATTAATTTTCTATAGGGTGTATTCGCTCTTATAGAAGGTACTTTGTCATTTAATATTCATATTGCAGTCACGTTTGGGCAGGGAACATAAAATTTAAATAATGTTCGACATTTTATTTTTTCCCCGCGGAAAACTTGCAAAATTAAAATCAGACCTTACCTTTGCGGCGCTATCAACACTAAGAAAAACAGTTGAAAACAGTGAGGAGGGTATGCTTAAAAACCCAGCATTTCCATGAAGTAGTCGCTACATATGTCGTTTTTTCTTAGTTCCATTTATATATTTTGTGTGTGTAAGTAAGATCATGGAGCTCCTTTTTATAGCTCCATGCTAAGATCAACATTTTGCAGCCTAATAATCGTTTCGGAATACATGTACATCGAAATTCACCATGCGCGTTCATTTTCGATGAGTCACGTTATCGCTGCTGTGATCGCTGGTAAATGAATTTACCGCTGCATTTCCAAAAGCCCGCGAAGTACCAGCCAGTACACAAATGCCATTCATAAAAAGAGGGTGGGCTGCTACGCATGCGCATATGAATGTGGACACTTTTGGCGTTGACGCGACTCGACCGGCTCGACTCGACGCGACGCTTGTGCGCTGCGCTACCGCTCTCAACTTTTTAAAAAAAAATTTACAGGAATATTTTGAATATTTTCCTGTAATTTTCACGATCTTTTGCCGATCCACCTGTCTAAATATTTTACAAGATAATATCAGTTACTTAAGCAATATAATCAAACCACGCCCCTTGCTGACATGTGTGCATGCATGTATGCAGTAGCCCTGTTTACGACTTTGCTGTAACCCTACATATAAAATATCACGTGAGACCAACTTGCCAATCAAATGACTGTACTGTCTTTCAGTAAGCGCGTGCTTAAACACAAGATGAGAAATAGCTTGCTAAGTACAAGTCTGCAAGATTTTCCCACGCTGCTCACACTCGTACGTCTGTTAATTCACAACTTTTTCAAAGGTATTAAGTGCTTTTATAGCAATGATTTTTTACCCGGTATACATGTGGAACTTGGCAGTTAATATTTCCGATATTTAATCCTGGATTTGTTTTTGAAAATTGCCGTCGATTCCTCCACCTTGTTGGTGGATCGCCAAGTGCAGGACTACACGGGTTTTTGACGCGTGATGGGGAAAGAATAATTCGAAACAAACATTTTGAAGGATGGTTCTGAAAGTTTTCTCATTTTTTGTACATGTAAAGGAATTTTATAAAAACGTTTAACATTTTCAGGAACTGCATACAATTACCAATCTCCACTAAAATTCCTAAGATGATACGAAACCTGATTCGCATAACTTAATGAAATGTCTAAGAAAAATTACCATTTTCGTGAGGAAATTGCATGGAATCGGCGCGGGGACTGGAATTGGCGCGGGGACTGGAATTGGCGCGGGGAATGGAATCGGCTACATCAGAGAATTGATTCCTCAAAAAACTTGGAATCGCGATTCCGATTCCAAGTTTGGAATCGATTCTTGTTTCAACTTGGCATTTTAGAAGCAATTTTACTGGAATGTAAAAACAAAATCTAATTTAGGACATACTCGTATCATTTTTACCCCAACTTTGCTAAATCAACAACGTGATGCAGCAAACCCACAGGATCTCTGCACAATCTTTGTACATTATATGCATAATGTCCTAAATTAGATTTTGTATAAAATTGGTTTCAAACTGTTTTGCAGCAAATTGCAGTCATTGGCTATTACAACATGACTCCAAAATCCACGATATCAAGGTACTACTGCCCTTTGAATATGATAGTTTTGGCCATAGTTGTTCTGCCTTTGTGCCCCTTAGCCCAGTATGGACTCCCTTAGCTTGGATACATGTACTTGTGTATTCCATACCATATGGGATTTTTGCTTGCTTGTGACAAGTCTGCCTACCCACCAGGCTTCATGACAATTGGACCTACCAATTTACATGTCTTACGAGAAATTATGCCTTTGATGACGTAATTGTGATGGCGCACATATTTTGCATTTTTTGTTACGTATGTAGGACCTAACAAACCTATTACAAAAAGAATTTCGATATTAGCATGTTCTGTTGATGAGATATGGCTTAAAGAAAATTTTAAGGTTCAAAAACTTTAAAATTACTATAATTTTGTATGATGATGTCATTGTGACGTCACCTCAATTTTCATCAACAACAAATGCTTGCCTACCAACATACTACGTTTGAGCGTAATTGGACCTACGGTTATCTAGATACGGGCCATTGAAAAATGCACATTTAAGATGACATCACGTGACACGTGATGATGTCATCACCCCGTCACTCTTCGGCATACAATTTCAGCTTAGGTTCTATGTTTGTGCTAAGTCTGATTAAGATCTGAGGTTGTTTAGTGACCAAAGTGCCACTTACAAAATTTGAGTACAAAGTCTATGGGATTTTGGATAGAACTAAAAATTCATAGAAAATCAGCCGATGATGTCATCATGACGTCACTTCGGATTTTACATGCTAGTGGCACTATCTACCTACCTACTAATTTTTATGACGATCGGAAGTACCCTTATAGGTGTTTCAAAAAAGCATATATTTGATGACGTCACGATGACGTCACACATTTTTCACATTTATGTGGAAGAATATAGGAGCTAACAAAGCTATTACAAAAAGAATTTTGAATTTAGCATGTTCTGTTAGTGAGATATGGCTTTAAGAAACTTTGAAGTTCAAAAACTTAAACATTTCTATAAAATCGTATGATGACGTCATCTTGACGTCACCTCAATTTTCATCTATAACACGAGCTAGCCTACCAACATACCAGGTTTAAAGGAAATCGGACCTACATGTACTGTTCTCTAGATATGGACCCTTGAAAAACGCACCTTTAAGATGACGTCACGTGACACGTGATGACGTCAACCTGACGTCACTCTTCGACATACCATTTCAGCTTAGGGT
This sequence comes from Hippasteria phrygiana, assembly GCA_037893225.1. Lineage (NCBI taxonomy): Eukaryota > Metazoa > Echinodermata > Asteroidea > Valvatida > Goniasteridae > Hippasteria > Hippasteria phrygiana. Next base: position 362,630 of record JAZGUH010000094.1, read on the forward strand.
CTATGTTTGAGGTAAGTTTGGTTAAGATCTGAGGTTTTTTAAGACCTAAAGTGCCGCCAACAAAATTTGTGTACAAAGTCTATGGGATTTTAGTCAGATCTAAAATAAGAAGAAAAAATAAAAAATCAGAACAAAAACCAGGCCTTTTCCGACTGGCAGTGTCGGAAAAGCCAATTAACAAACAGATGCACAAAGTACAAACAAAATGTACACGATAAAAGACAATATAAGATGGGGAGGGCAGCCAGACAGGCATGGAGAACGAAAAATGACAACCTAAAGAGGGAGTAAATGAATATGTTTACATGGGAGCATGCATGCAAGTATGGGACTCAATCTGGGGATGAACACAGCAAAGGCCTAACAAGAAAAACAACACAATATTATGCAGGTCAGGGACAACAAAAGTAAACTAAATTACTGTTGTTCGGAAGCATGTTGTCCCAAACATAATACTATATATGTACTGAACAGCAAAAGAAACGTCATATGAATACAAGATATCAACAGGTATATTTTGTAACGTAGGGCCAACACAAATATGACTGGGGATATCTGAGTATTAGGCATTTCCTTTCTGTCATCATCGCCACAGTCCGGTGAATTTTTTTGCGCATGTTTGCCTTTGAGGCTGATCACGTGATGGTCACGTTCGAGTGTGTGCATATCAATACCTTGTGTGGCCACCATGAGAGATGACCACAGATACACATCTCCTGTACATGGAGTGAACAAGGCGGTTGATAAAGGCCATTGGGATCTGTGCCCATACCCTCAGGAAGTCTGCACTCAGTTCAGCTGCAGTTGTCGGCCTTGGGCGCACTTCATTAAGTCGTCTTTGGATCTCGTTCCACAAGTGTTCTACGGGGTTCAAATCCGGACTGAGGGCAGGCCAAGGCATGTTACTGATGTTGAACTGCTGGAGAAAGTCCCTGGTTGCTCTTGCAGTGTGGGCACGGGCGTTGTCATGCTGGAAGACATGATTCTGGTGGCCTGCGAAATACGGCACAACGTGAGGTCTCATAACTTGATCGATGTACCGGACAGTCATGACCCCATGACCTCTACCTGGACCGATGTTCTGAAAGACCACAGGTCCAACTTTCTGATGAAAGCCAATACCTCCCCAAACCATGTTTGTACCTACCCACCATGGCCGTTTACATACCGGATGCTTTGAAAACCATTCAAGTCGCATTCCATCCCCCATTGGGTTTTCAGGCACAGTCATGATTCAGAATTATGTTAGACTGCATATTTAATGAAAACGATACATGTAAAACTCTTGTGGTTGAGTTATGTCAACGATTTGAAATCACAACGTTTCTTTTGCTGTTGAGTATATATTGAATGCACTAGTTAGCTCAACTACCATCAAAACATTTGTTAGGATTGCAATTATGTAGTGGTAAAACATTACAACAAACAATGGTACCTTTCCAAGTAGAAGACTTTGAACAGCCTCCGGTATCCACCGTTTGTAAACGACCTTGGCTTAGTGATGCGAGACAGCACACGGAATGCAAACGCCCGGTGGTACACTTCTGTTTTATGCTGTTCTCGAGTACAAAGTACCTCCCCCAAGATCGTCTGACTTTTTTAATCGCGTTAAACATCCATCCACTCTTAGTTTGCCAAAGGTCAGAAAATCTTCTGCTGACGTAAGCGACTGCTGGGACCTGTTTGATTCATGTTGCAAGTTTGATACATCCCAAGCACGTATGCGTCATTAATGAACGTCTGTGCCTATTAAATAATCTGGCCCTATGGCTGCATCTTCTGCTGCTGTTGCTGATGATACGATGATTATTGGTCCTCTTTCCTTGTGACCTTCAACTCGTGAGAAATACAAACAGAAATCACCTATTGGGGACCTTCTATCTGATTCAACTTCCAGTCAAAGAAAGTCTGTAAATTCAACTATGTATAAACTAATTTCTCAAATTTTGCGACATAATACCCCTTTTTTGCAGAGCCGGTCACAAATATTTACCAGTAACAAAGTTAACTAGAAGGGATCACCTCGCAGAGAAATAAAATTCAAGTAAATACAGCCTGGAATCCAGAAATTCAGAACAAAACTGGAACAATTATTTAATCCAAACTCCATTAACAACTCCAATCACATAAGGACAAGAAAATCAAGCAAAATGTTGTCTTACACACGGTCTTCACAATCCTCAAGCCTGATGTTTCAAAGTTGGCTAAAAAGTAATACATCTCAGCTGCTATTTACAAACGTTATTAAAATATTACCCATCTGTTTGTTTTTGCGATGTTCTGAAACCTATGTCGTATAAATGTTTGAGTCCATGAAAGAATCAGTAACGTTGAAATAATGTTGTAAAAGCACTTCATCCTGATTTTAAAACTTGTCCGAATTATTATTCAAGAGCATTTGATATTTAAAATAAATTTTTATGATGACACCATCTGAATATTTGCACTTGTTTTAAGTCCTTAAAACATGTTTATAGCGTTACAATCATGTTTCAGAAATATCCTAAAAATCATGCCAAATTCTTTACAGCATACTTAAAACATGTTGCAATTGTTTAAGTCTATAGAACAATCAGTAACGTTAAAACAATGTTGTAAAAGCACTTCATCCTGATGTTTAAAACTTGTCCGAATTATTATCAAGTTCCCATAGCATGTGATATTTAAAACACATTATAAAGTTCCCACAATAATACTTGTACCGGTATGTTTTGTTATGTTTTTTATGTTAAAAGCAACAAGATCACAACAATGCCAGTATAATATTATTTTGCAGTTTAACCAGCAGGCCAATGTAACGGATATTAAAACATCGCACAAAAGTTTTCATTTTTCATGTCATGCATCAGAAGGTATCGTTAGAACATTTCTGAGACCATGTCGCTATAACAATATTTCGAAACATCATTGCAACATTTACATAACATTACACCACGTTTAAAAGAGGACGAAGGCTCCACGTAATGAATTGAAATAAGAACACCATCATCGATTATACTATCATCGATTATACATTGAAACGTACGGAGCTCTAGAAGTGCCATCCGACTTCCTGAGATCCTGACATATTTTATCTCAGGATTACGACATATTACATGTACAGGCAAGATGATGACATCGTCAGATAATTTATAACGGGAGGATAAAATCCTGATAACAGGAAGTCGTCATCCTCAAATATTTTATCACGGGATGACAAAATCCTTAATGTATACGGTGACAAGATTCTGAGATAATTTATCACGGGATGACGACATATATTTTTTAGTCACAGTAGTAATTTGTTAAATAAAAGTATGCATGTCGGTTGTGAGCTAAAGACTAACTCTGAATGCAAAATCATAAACAGCGGCGGCGATTTCTCGTCAAAGTTGGGGGGGGGAAGCACGCAACCAACAATTAGCGGTACTCGGTGCCTCTTGTGTATCCTGGGAATTTTTTTAAATGTGTGCTGACCCTTGTGTATTCTGGTGCATTCTGGTGCATGTAAAAGCCAATGACCCATAAAATGTATAAATAATGTCATGGAAAAATAAATTGGGGGGGGGGACACTGCCATAGCCGTCCCCTCCCCCAAAATATTGGGGGCCATGTCCCCCCGTCCCACCCCGGACCCCGGGATTGCCCGCGCCCATGGTCATAAACCAAAGTTCACTGAATTGCCGATTGACTTCATCAATTTTACAAATTTTACAAGCGCAAAAGCAACTCAGAAAAATAATGCCGTATTTAATTCAGATACAGTAGTTCAGAAACAATGTTTTGTTCATTTCTCCGCGTTTTAGGAATCTTCACTGCATACGCTCGTCCTATCCAGTCTTTCCTATGCTGATTCAATCTTGTTGGGTCCGACTTGGTCATGCTTGGTCATGAGTTGGTCGTGGGTCATGAGTTGGTCGTGGGTCCGAGTTGGTCGTGGGTCCGAGTTGGTCGTGGGTCCGAGTTGGTCGTGGGTCCGAGTTGGTCGTGGGTCCGAGTTGGTCGTGGGTCCGAGTTGGTCGTGGGTCCGAGTTGGTAGTGGGTCCGAGTTGGTAGTGGGTCCGAGTTGGTAGTGGGTCCGAGTTGGTAGTGGGTCCGAGTTGGTAGTGGGTCCGAGTTGGTAGTGGGTCCGAGTTGGTTGTGGGTCCGAGTTGGTTTGGGTCCGAGTTGACCTGATCCCAAATAAAGCAGCCCCATGTATATTGCACACAACGTATCCTTGACCATATAAATCTGCAAAGTGATTGACAAATTTGACTAACAACTCATGTGCATAATCAGACATTTTGTCAGAATGTTGGATTAACCAAGATTAAAATGGCAGCGTGGAGCAGTAAGCATGGTAAGAAGTTCTTATAAAACACGTCTTCAAGAATGTCCCTTAACACCCCTGTACAAAAACAATTTGGTGGCTCAATTTCCACCTATCAATGTCAGTCAGTGACCTTGGTTTTCTTACTAATTCTACTTGAATAAATCTCTGTGTAGTAATCAATAAACCAGAAATTCTTCGTACAGTTTCGTACAACTAAACACAAAAAACGAATGGCAGCATAGTACGACGCTCACTCAGAACTCGCTGGTTAATCATAACCTATTATTTTATTACTCGTAATTTGTAACAACCTTGGATTAATACTAATAATACTAACTAGACATTTTGTGTCTGTTTTAGAACAGAACACATAGCTTTTCCGCTGTCCTGTTTATTAGCTTTTTCGATCACTGTGCCAAGATCGCTGTTGCTAGAAGAATGATGTGATCAGTTCTTGTGTAATGGTGGCATGAATAATTAATCTTTCTTCCTGATCCATATCTGAAAAATCAATGCACTTACTTAGTCTATTCTTGTTGCAAAGGATTTGTAATGGCAAGTGCGAGAGTAAACATTTTCATGACATCACCATAATGTTGTTTGGAGGTGTTGAAATTAAAGCTAGCCTTTTGTATATTGAGCAGTCTCTTAGGACCAAAACCCAATATGTATAAACTTAATTTGTTGTGACATCAAGATTAGGTCTGCGTGCATGTCGGTGTATACATAATAATTAGCAATTGGGTTTATGAATATTTGGCATGGTCATAATACAGGGATCTGTTTATGGAAATTTATGTGATGTCTTGATGATGTCATCAGTTGTTATGTTACATAATATTAAAGGTGCCTATTAAGAAGGTATTTTGTATGCATATAGGTACTAGATGGAAATTGGGGTGATGTAATGATGATTCCAGGTGTTAAATTGAGAAAGCTTAAAGATGCATCTTTTGAAGTTTTATATGTCCATAATGACGTCACAGATCTATCACCAGCAAACCTATTACCAAATGAATTTCGAATTTAGCACGTTTTGTTGATGAATATGGCTTAAAAGTTCAAAAACGTTAAAAAAATTAATATACAACTGTATCATGCAACCTAAAGTTGTCGAGATATAGGACTTCTAATCATGCGTCTTTAATGTTATTTAAATTGACACCTGATGACTTCATCATGAAGTCACATCATTTTCATCTGTAACACCACCCTGTCTACATGTATGTGCATTCCACATATCAGCCCCATTGAACCTATAGTTTTGGAGATATAGGACTTATATGTACCTTTAATGTTATGTAATTTGAAACTTGATGACGTCACCATGACGTCGCATCAGTTTTCATATAAAATACATGCCTGCTTAATTGACCTATCGCAGTCGAAACAAGTTAACGCAGCTTGTGAATTATATTGTCAAATCACATCAATTATAATCCCATAGGGTTGTCTAAAAGGGGCATGGTTAACTCATAAACGAGGATAGGTCAATTGCATGCCACAATTGAACACAATCGCACGTACGGTTCTTTATATACAAATGTATAGGACCTTCAAAATGCTCCTTTTTTGATGAGGTCATCGTGAGGTGACACATTTTGCTTGACTCTGCACATATAATACCCCATATTCCAAAGGAATTTTTAATATAGCATTTTTCGTTCTGTCGTTAATTTGAAAAGAATATTAAATACATTTCAAAAATCTAAATAAGAAAATGACGTCATCATGACGTCACCTTAGTTTTCATTACACATCCTTGTATGCATACAAGTTTAGACCTTCACAAATGCCCCTGATGACGTCATCATAATATTATTCCAAGCACATCTAAGCTATGTGCATGGTGTGCTCTTTCTTTGGGCCAATTTTGATAAAGATGCTACTTTAAAAAACGTCAAAATTCCTGGGCAAAAATTGTGTATGAAAGTGTGCAGTTCCATAGATATACATGTAAGACCTTAAATATGGACCTTTAAAATGTTTTGTCAAAAGTGCAGGCCGGAAAAATGTAGTCACTATAAGAGTTGGGCATAGGCCTTAAAAATGCACCTTTAATGTGACGTCACATAATGACGTCATCGGTATGCTACCTCATTTTTCATCTATAACATATCCTGGCCTCGGTATTAACCAAATAATATAATAATTGCCTCAAAAAGCTGTTGCTCTTGTAAAAAAATTCCTAATATATATGATTCAGATCAAAAGTTTCACAATAGACACAAAAGTACATGTATGCTTCCCTTCTCCAAATATCTTGGAGATATAATATATGGTGAATAATGCTGAGTTAATATTTTATTTTGCTTACTGAATTAATTCAATTTCCTTATTGGTTACGACCCTCATCTTTACTTTTATGAAAGTCTGACTTTTATCATAATATTTATTTTCAGGGCTTGAGACACCATATGAGAAAAAAAGGATTTGCCAATTTACCGTAAATTAAAATAAAAATTTAAAGTTGACACGTTTGAGCTGTGGTACTTTTACAAGCAAATGACCAAAAAAATGCTGCCCAAATTGTCAAAAAATGAAAACAAGGTGTCTAAAAGACACCCCACAAAGTCCTATGACTAATGCCATGATTTATTATTACTGTTATTATTATTACTATTTTCATACAGGTTTTGACTGCCAGTCTTGCACTGCAAAATTTGAAAACAAAGAAAATGTATAGTTAAAGTCAATTTCTAACATGCCACGGTTTACATATGGCACATCCTTGGACAACTCCATGTAGTACATGTATCTGTCATTTATTCAAAGTTCAGCTTGTTTGCTTAACTTGATGTGGGAATAGTGGAAAGTACATGTAGGGGGCCTAATAATTACAGAGCCTTATCTTACAAAGACATCCGTTACCACAGACTCACTTGATTGCAAGCTTCCATGTATAGCTGGCACTAATCCTTGCACATGGGCCTGGATGATGCAGTATGATGCAAGCTAACTTTAGCTCAATTCGGTGCAGCCGTCGCGTCGGGGCTGGTAGGAACGGGGGGCCGGGTTGACAAGGCTTCCCTCCGCTCGTTGAGTATATGGAGTATTACGACATTCACCTTCAGTTGGCTTCTTTATGGTATTTGTTTCTACATGTATTTCGGCATTGTTGATTAGTAACGGATGATAATACCATGGACGATCACATGCGAGCTGTCAAAAAACGATCGTATCGTATGTTTTGTCAAGACGACATTGCACAATGTACAACAATGGATGCGCTGCACGTGTTTTAATCTTTTCTCAAGACGCAGTTCACTGCACGTAACTGCACGTACGTGTGCCTTGTACACTGGGGAAAGACGGTGGCATTTAGTGCGGTTGCTTGCACTTGACCAAGGCTAGCAACGAAGCAACGCGCACGCGCAGATGCGCTACAGGGGTTGACCTTATTGCAAACAATTGCCATACCCCTCAATCTCAAGACGAGTTCGCTAGTGTGTAGTGCATTGTAGGCCCACACTGGGAATATGACGGTAGCATTCAGTGCGGTTGTTTGCATGCACTGCACTTGATGCGCACGTCGCGGAGGGGTAAATCGCGCGGAGATGTCATGTCGGGGTTTAGAAAATAGTCAAAGAAACGACACATTTAGTACATGTATGTATTTTCTATTTCTCCATGGTACATCATGATGATACATTATATACTATTCTGCCATCCAATAATTGGAAATAACTGGAATTTCGAGCAAGGTAAACTGGACAAATCCACACTTAATGCGGCCAAAAGGAACATATCGCGATATTCTTCGGTATATTGAATTCCCCAATATTCCGTGTTTTTTTAATGGGGCCGATACGATTTTAGATATGAAAAAAATATCGAAATATCGGGAAATACAATGTATCGTCATATCGAACAGGCTTAGCCACACATAGGTTTACATTAGAGTGTATGATAAATTAAGGGCATTTCTCAAAAATGGCTTGGGCTTCGGCTTTGCGTAATTTTGTGTTCCCAGATTTGGCAAGATCTTTTACACTGTTTTTGCTACATGTACATCAAAGTCTTATATTTTAACCCAGAGCATGAGCCTGTTCATTTATTTTCGTATGCAAGCCTTTAGATTGGCAATGGGACTGAGAAATAGCTGGAGACGAAGCCCAAGCCCAAGCCGAAGCCACCAGTTGAGAAACGCCCTGAGGACGCGCCACATAACATCCACGGTTACACTGCCTTCCCTTAATTCCTTTGTTATATTGTTTTTAGGCTAAATATTGAAATGGGTATATTTTGACGCTGAAGTGAGCTACGATCATGGAAAGTTGGAATTAGGTACAAAAAATACAGTGTATACAACTTTTTTAACTTGAATTTAATGACCGCTGGATGAAGTCATGATGATGTCATCATGACGTCACACCAATTTTGTTTTATCTGGCCTATCAGCATTAGGACTGCACCCAATCGGACATACAGTTCTCTAGATATAGGACCTTCAAGTGTGCAAATTTAAGATGACATCACATGACCCATGATGACGTCATCACAACGGTACTTGTCAAAGCAAACATTTGCAACGTGGTCTTGGCCTGGGTCGAGTTTAGAGTCAATCTGATCAATGACAGTGTAAAAATGACAGAGTACATTGAAATTTGAAACATTAAAAAATTCATAGAAAATCAGCCGATGACGTCATCATGACGTCACTTCGGATCTACCCACCCACCAATTTTCATGACGATCGGACATACCCTTATACGTGTTTCAAAAAAGCACATCATGACGTCACGCATTTTTCGCATTTTTCGCATTTATATGCAAGTATCTATGACCTAACAAACCTATTACAAAAAGAAATTCGAAATTAGCATGTTCCGTTGATGAGATATGGCTTAAAGGTTCAAAAACTAAAATAAATCTATAAAATCGCATGATGACGTCACCATGACGTCACCATGACGTCACATCAATTTTCATCTATAACACATACTGGCCTACCCACATAGCAACTTTAAAGTCAATCGGACCTACGGTTCTCTAGATATGGTCTCTTCAAAAGTGCACCTTTAAGATGACGTCATGTGACCCCCGAAGACGTCATCATGACGTCATTGTTCTACAGACATCTATGCTGTGAGGTCTTCATATACATGTATGTTAAAGAGGAAAGAAAACCAATTTGCATTTTTCTACTTCAGTGGCTTTTCTGAGAGCTTATGCCTCCCCAAACCTAACAAAGTAGGTTTGAAGAGTTTATGCATGGATTTGGCAATTTTAGAGAGGTTTTACTTTGGAGTCGCTTTCGCTCAGAATCAGAAAAGCTCGGGGTCAACCGCGTGTTTACAATCCAATCGTGTGACGTAGCTGCGTGGAGATAGATGACGTCTCTATGCGAGTGCCCATTGTGTTTGCGTGCGTGCATGTGTACTATGTGTTGGTTTTGTCCTATTTTTATTGTTCCTGGTGGTGCATTATTGCATGAACGTTGCACTGATGAGTTTTTCATAATTTGTTTAATGAGGTCTTTGTGGAGCAGGAAGCTTACTTGTGTCTTATTCATCCATATTTTGGCACTGAAATTTGGGTTTGGAATTTGTGTGGATGTGTGGATTAGTGTGGATTAGCGAACATAGTCTGGTAACTGCATTGTATCTATCTCAATGAAATGAAAACATCACAGTGACATCGCGGTACGTACAGACGTACACGTACTTTTATCGGGTCGCTGTGGACACAATTTTCGCTCTGGAATAATGGCAGAATCTGATGGCTCGTGGGAAGAGTATAGCGTAGATTCTGAAGATTTTCAGCTCCCCGAAGACCATTCGCTGCCCGCGCCCGTGGCGCCCCGACACAAGTATTTTTTTTATCACGAATTGGTTGCAATGCCCACTAATGAAAATTTGGCTGTTTAGACGCTGCCGGACACCCCAATAATCGGTAGCAATCTGTACTCTAAACATCATCAATGACCATATTAATACTTACTCGTGCCCTCTCCCTTTTCCGGAAAGCACCTCCAGATCGCATACGTCGTCACTTAAAAGGCGATGGTGTCGCGCTGCGTGATCGACTCCTGCTCCCATCTTCAACATGTTCGGTCGTGGCTGAGAGTGGGCCGCGTGATGGGCATGGGGAGTCCATGTAAGTGTCAGCCCAGTCTGCCGGCGCCGGGCGCGGGTGGACTGGGCTGACACTTACATGGACTGGGCCGGCCGGCGGTAGAACGGATTGAGCCTGCAGCCACTGAGACTACGGTCCGGCCGAAAGCTGGGCATGGTGCCTTCAGCGTTGGTACTGCCAAAGGTTTCAGCCGGAATGGTACATTTATCCCGATATAAATTTCCACTTTTCTTGACAACGACAGCACACCTGGTGCCATCATTTCACAGGATGATTGAGACTACTATTAACTTACAGGCTAGTAAGGTATTTCATAATAATTCGGTAAAAAACAAATTGGAGGATTACCAATCGTGTACACTACCTTTTGGTTCTCAATTGTATGCAAATGGAGAACTTGAGTAGCACTCCTTTTTGGCATAACGAAATGCCATATTCATATCAGCAGATTGTCCCATTTCACGAAGGTATGTAGGTGGTGTAGATTTCTCATAATACAAAGGATTGGTTTTGTTTATATACTTGAAAACAAGAACAACGATATAACGTTGATAGTGATAAAAAAGAAATTGATTTAATGTTTATAAAGATGGTACCAGTACCAATCCTGAGAAATATTTCCGTCTGAAATGCTTTCATCTGAAGAACTCCAAAAATGCCTTCGCTAAATTTCACTGATCTAGAAAAAGTACTGTTAACACAGGACGGTTTCCTCTTTTTTTTTGTTTTACTCGGATGACGGATTGAGCTCACATTGACAGGTTTTTTTATTCCATGCAAATTTGTATGCACACATGCCTGCACTATATTATCTTCAGTTCTACCAATGCATTATATCATACTTTTAACTTTTCCTAATAGTTCATTTTAATAACACCATTGTGTGTTCCCTCTCCAAGAAGTTAAAATTAAATAATTTGTGACATCCAGCATGTCAGCTACAGAGGATGGTTTTGAAAGTGGGCTCAGGGCAGTAGAAAAATTCAGCCATGTGTTCTAGATCTAGCTTACGTGTATAAAGTTCTTAGAAAACCAAAGAGAACAAATGAACAATTAATCTGCAAAACCTGTATTGTCAGTTTGGAGAAAACATGAGTTTTTGTTCACATTTATAATGCATTTGGATATTATGAAACAATAGGCCTACTTGTGTACGTATTAGTGCTGGGCGATATGACGATAAAATCGCAATGGTGCGATATTCGCCGCCCAAAAATCGAAATCGGCTACATGTTTTTTTAAATCGAAAAATCGAGATATCACCGATATCGTTTTTAAAATCGGCAATTTTTTTTACCCCTGTTTTCCCTTAAAAACTCGGTGATACTTTCTTTTTACCAGCAAATTCGCTATAATTAATTTCCTTGTAAGCGAGGTTCAAGTCGAAGTGACATCATCCTTCCGAACTTTTTATCTATAGTGTAAATAAGATAATCGACCACTCGGTGGCTCGGTGATTCGTACTGCGGGAGACGTTTTAAGAAAATCACCAAATGACATTGTGCAAGCGATCCGATAGTCTACAAAAATGGTGCAATTTCTATTAATGGTAGACAGCAAAAAAATGATCATTTTCACCGCAATTAGACCAAATTATGCCGATTGTATTGCAAAGAAGTTGTTTTTAAAACTTAAACCACTGATGTTACCCTTTGTGTTACCCCCAGTGTAATTTTCATAAAGTTAATCCTGAAAACTTCTCAAAATGTGGTTTTGTGTAGACTGAGCCATATTTAAATCTATGCAAATTAGTGGGCGTATCTATTTCAACCATTCACTGAGAAATGCTTCTCTGCACTTGGGGCTGCTCGCACGCGGTTCGTAGTACCTCCTGCTAATAAGCTCTAAATAAATCAGCTGGTTCACGCGGATTGACTGTTGGTATCTACACAATTCGCTGGTACCCGTCGATAGTCGAGTGGGCGGGCTGAACGCAACCTTGCCGTGAAAATCTCCAGAACAATTAGAGCAAGCAGAACAAATATAACACAAAGGGGACACATAGCTGCCGTATTTAACGTCTAGCAAGGAGAATAATGTTTACCCTCCTGTGGCTGAATTAAACGGAAGGATAGATTATTGTATCCTTTGCTTGGAATATTATTGCTCACCTGTTCCAACAAGCTACATGTACATGTATGCTTAAAGAATCAGTATACTCATTACAATGTCAGTATTCATTCGCCCTGAAAGACTACGCTGTTTCTCAATATTGATGGCTGGCCTAAGAACGGCCTCAAACAATGACTGGCGACAAACACGTCCGGCGATTATGTAGTTATGAACAAACTTTTTAATCATGCTGAAATTTGTTGACGATTTTATCGCCATATCGGCGATATCGCGAGGGAAAAAAATCGACTACAAAAAAATTCGATATCGTCAGCCCTAGTACGTATAATGGCTTTATACATGTACATGTAGAGGCAATTTATTGTATGCAGTGGTGCCTGACATTTGCTAAATCAAGGGGGAAATGTTTATCGGATTTTGCACCTGGACTCCATTGTATAAAAGTGTAAATAGTTATTTGCAAGACGAGAAGTGCTATAAGAGTTGCTTTGATATTTTTGTTTGAATGATTCGATTAAAATGTTAACTCGAGTTGTGCCTATTTATGTTGTGTTCTTTTAACCTTACTAATTAGGGTTTAGCCTCCAACATACCGCCACAAAGTAAAAAGGTCTTTAGTAAAAACCTTTGATTTGTTTGTCTAAAATTGGCACACTGAATAACATTTGAAACAATTATGATCAGTTGACAGAGTTTCCTTATTCTAAGCAACATTTGAGACTAGCAGAAGTAATAGTTCACCTTGTGCTTTAATGCACTCATCTGTATGCCCTTCGACCCCCCCCCCCCCCCCCCCCCCCCACGCATACCCACGGTCAAATGTCGACGTTTTAGGCTTTCTGAGCCCGACCGTGTCATGTTTGAAGGTTTTCAATACTGCCCAAAATGTATTGTTTTGTACGCACATTTAATGCCCGAAGGCTGGAGGACTTGATCTAATAGTAAGAATCTAAGCTCTTTAATTACTTCAGGTGAATGTGGACAATAGCTGCATAATAATTGTGTATATGTAACAAAACTATATATCCGGGCTTGTACATGTGTAAGTTTGATAAACAAATGAAAACAGGAATCACGTTGGAATTTTGTGAAATCATAGTCACGAGAGGGCGCTATACACATTTCCAGTGCAGACACTTTCGACAAGTACCTTATTTTAGTGTTCTTCGTGGAAGTCTGCAACCGCTAAGGTTATCTGCTGCCCTCAACATTCATATGCATTGACCTGTGGGATAAATTAGACTGGTTCTCGCCCCATATGTTATATCCCAATTAGAAGTCCGAAGGACAACAGAGGGACAGGTAACCAGTCTACTCTAAACGCACAACATAATACCCACGGTTACTGCCTTCCCAGAATTCTTATGTTTTCTTATTGCTTAAGTTTTGAAATGGACCTTATTTCACACTTAAGGGCGCTATACACATTTGCAGCTCAGACACTTTCGCACAGTACCTAAATTCCACTTCATTTGTGGAAATTCTGCAACCGCTTAGGTTGTCTGCTGCCCTCAACACATTGGTTTATATACACTGACGTGCGGGATGAATTAGACTGCTTCCCGCCCCATACGTTATATGCTAATCCTACATTAGAAGTCCGAAGGACAATGGATGGACCGGTAACCAGTCTAAATCAGTCTACCCATAAATTCACAACGCGCTACAAAATACCCACGGTTACTGCCTTCCCAGAATTCTTATGTTTTCTTATTGCTTTTTGCATTTTAGCTTGCAGTAAGGTCGACCAAAATACAATGTATGAATCAGGGTTGATAAAAATCATGATTTTTTTTTTAATCAAATTTTTTTTATTTAAATCAAATTTGTTTGATTTAAATTTTTTCTTTTCTTTTTTTGCCATTGTACCATTTGCATAAAACATTTGTTTTAAATAAGTCAATTTAAATGACCATAATTGAAAGACAAGTATAACCACACACAATTGTTCATGAAATCAGTACTGAAATCGCTTTTATTTATCATATTCTTTTCTAGAATACATAGTTTGTCTTAAAATCTCTGTTACAGCATCACCATCATACTGCACATTTCTCATCCAAGTTGATTACAGGAACCCCCCCCTCTACACAACCATGATGGAATAGAACTATTTAATGCAGCCACCATAAATATCACCATGTACAGCATGTACAGCGTGTTTTGTTTTCTTTTAAAGTTTATTTTCTTAGAGTCGGAACAGATTGCATACAATGTACAATCGTTACCCTAATAACCATATATACATGTAGGGTTGTGAAAAATCATCATTTGAGAATTGAGGACTGTCAGTGTTAAGACATTTAAATGGATTGCAAATCAAACAATGTTACATGTAGGTTTAATAATCAGCTTCCATCTCTGATCTTGTTTTCAATTATATTATCATGTTTATGTGCCCATATTACATTGAGCTTACATACATGCATTGAGTTAAACATGTACATGTAGGTAGTAAATTGCTTCAGAATCATATACATTGTACACAAGATAAATGTAGTACACTGTTTCAGGAAACTGGCCTTATACATCCCTTTAGAGTGAGTATAAGCGATTTTAAGTTAATGAAAGTCAGGTTTGAATAACAGACATTGCTTTTACATTAACAAATAAAAAAATTTGAAATAAATTGAAAACGTGTTTTTTATTAGTGATTTAAAAAAAAAATGTCATTGATTTAAATCAATGATTTAAATCGAGTGATTTAAATCAAACAACCCTGGTATGAATTGTCTTATAAATGCTTGTTGTCATACAAGATTGCTAATTGTTCTTCAAGTTAATGGCCTCCAGATGACGTCATGATGACATCACGAACATTTCACTCAAGCAGAAACATTTTTGCCGCCCAACTAATACTTTGCAATAGAAATAAACTTCACATCTCGATTAGTTTTTCAGATATTGAGCCTGCAAGCGTGACAAATTAAATATTCATGAGGCCACAATTTGAAAACTACTGACGTCATCATGATGTCATTGTTTTAGGACCATCTACGCTATATGGTCTTTGTTGTGGCAACTCGAGGGGACAATGCGAGCTTTAACAGTATGAAATTAGGTGGAAAAGAGAGTTGTGTACAAAACCTATAGCGAAATGGCAGAAGAAAAAAAAAAAAAAATCTTAATAAAAACAATAGCTGCTCCGCTGCGCAGCGGAGCAGCTAAACAGATATTTTAAAGGGGTGCCTTTAGGCATGATCGGGGGTCCTCATGGATTTTTTGTGGATTTCGTGGATTTTTCATTTTTTGCCAATCTCACCCCTGGCTACTGGACCATCATCGGTAACAATTGGATGCAAATTTCAATGGGATGTGTACCTTTTCAGACGTGGTATGAGCAATGTGAGCTCAGTGCTTTCAGAGCGCCTGTGGAAATTCTGAGACTCAAACCCACAACCTCCTGCTTACTAGTGCAGACGTGTTAACCGCTCAGCCAGGGTTGGTTGGCCCATTTGAACTACAACAGCAGATACTGCACAGTCAATGATAGAAGATAAGAGTCTGCATCAGGGGTGATGAATATTTCAACTGAATTTTTGCCCTTGCCGACTTGGTAGGCAATTTCAGAAATGTATCTTTATGATTGGATGTTTTGTCTTGATTAACCCCCAGACCCAACTGGTGAAATTTTTTCTGAAGACGCTGAACAAATGGATACTGGATGATCCCATTTGGGAAGGTATGTAATAGGAAATTGGATTTTTCCAACGTTTCTTCCGTTTACTTATTTTTATTGAATTTTCAGAAGTGAACAAAGAAAACTGACAGGAGCGGGATTTGAACCTGTGACCTCCGGAATACCGTACTGGTGCTCTACTAACTGAGCTATATTGCCCTATGTTGGCAGTCTCCCAAATTGTCAGTGTCTTTGTTCGGGGGGAGCTAGTCAGAAGTCCTAAACCCAGAATGCCGTATAGCCAGGGATCACACCCAATTTTACGATACAACGTTGGAAATGACATTGTGGGGATCACTCAATGAGGATACGGATTTTTAACTAATAATTTCGTCAAACAAACCACAAGGGAAACTGACTAGGTACATGTAAATTTGAATGAATTTTCAAAAGTAAAAGAAAATTAAATTGGCAGGAGCGGGATAGAGTCTGCGGGATAGAGTTATACTTTTTTATTGTATGATTTCTACAATGTAGATGTGTAATGGGTATTAATGCTTGTGCACCAATGTAACAAAATTACTTGTAAGCAGTCTGGCATTTGGCATTCTGGCATTAACCCACTGAATATAGCCATAGCCATGGTTTGAAAAAGACCACCTTGCCGGTTGACGTCCGTGTGCATTCCCGCGTGTATTAAATAAATTGTTTGCTTATTGTGTATACAAAAATGAATACAACGGGGTACCGGGAAGAAAGGATAACAATGGATTCAATAGTACCCCATGAGGGAGTCTTTAGAAATTGAGGTACCCCACAAATTTAACGCTATGGCTTTTGAAATTTCAAAGGGGACAAAGGAGAATAAAAGAAGGAAAGTAAAGTCTACAATAGAGGTACCCCGTGTGGGTACATATGTGAGGATGTGTGAGTATGTAAATACCGGCAATCGTGGACTAGGGACAAAAGAGTTAGGGCATAGACAAAGGGTCCACGATTGGCCGAACGTTCACGATTAATATTTGTGTACAAAACATATGGGAGGCCTTCCGAAAAAATAGTACAAACAAGAGGGACAGTAGGAGGTCCACGATTGTCGGTATTTACACACCTGACTGTGTGTGTAAAGTAGACTTCCCACGTGTAGAACAGCTAGGTAAAATCCTAACAGGGGTAAATTACCGTAAGTTGGGACAAGTACCTAAAATGAAACGTGAGGGAGAGTGTTTTGTGTGGGGTGCTTATTTCAGAAAAAAACTTTAGTTTACAAAATCTTTTAAATGTGAACATTGACGAATTATAAGTTAAAAAGTTGTATCCTCAATGAGTGATGCCCACAATGTCGCTTCCCAGGTTGTATCGTAAAATTGGGTGTGATCCCTGGTTATACGGCATTCTGGGTTTATGACTTCTGACTAGCACCCACTGAACCTTGATACTGACAATTTGGGAGACCGCCAACATAGGGCAAGATAGCTCAGTTGGTAGAGCGCCGGTACGGTAACCCGGAGGTCGCAGGTTCGAATCCCGTTCCTTTGTTCACTTTGAAAATATGAACTTCGACGACACATTGTATCAGAGTCAGAAGAGTTAGAGTGACAACTTGGGAGCATGAGACTGTAAACTTTCTGCTTGTGTAATGTGATTGGCTCATGATTATGTATGAGGTGCAATCAGATGTTATAATTTTATGAGAAACCTCACATTATGTGTGCTGTTGACAGTCATTGCATGTACATGTAGATGGACACGGCTTTACAGTCCTAAACAGCTGCTAAAATAGAGTATCGAATTGATGAGGTCAGTGCAGTGTTTGGAACCAGAATTTTCCTCAATTGCTGGTTGGGGCGACACATAATGCTACAAAAGAGTGGGTCGGGCGACGTGGTCGAATAGGGCGACACATAACTGTCGCCCCATTGTGAAAGACGCCCCTTTGGATTATTTTTTAGGAAGGCACGTGGGGAAAGTGCTGCAATGGGGCGACACCTGTTTCGCCCAGTTGAGGTTATTTTCGGAAGTGTGGCCCGTTTGTCGCATGTATAGGAATTCTAATACTTTTGTTATTTTGTATCAATGTGTTTACATGACTGGCTATTAACAACGGAACAGTTGAAATCCCTATTTGTTTTTTGGAGCCAGTTGTCGTGCTAACTGACGTCAGACTTTAGTACTCTATACTGATGATAAAGACATTGGGCTCCTAGATTTCCTTTGAAGGAAGATCTTTGTTAATAACCAGTTCACGCCGGGATTATTTAGACATTCACCAGACCCAGGCACGGGATTTTTTTTACGAACCTCGATGCCAGCCTGGTTCAGGTGGACTCAGGCCGTGATCTGCGGGTAGCACACCCTGATATTGCCGGCCTCACTCGCTGCGAGCGGGTCCCCGACAGATATTTCCGGCCTCGATCGAGTGCATGTTTATCAGTCATCCATTCTGAATACCGCAAAACCTTTGTGTGTACATGTATACACGTCATCCATTAATGACTAGCTCTGTTAAGCCTGGTGATTGTTCAAATAGTGCTGACAGTAACTATGTGCTTCTTTGCCTAAAGAATTCACTTTTCCTTGGGATTTTTCAAAGTAATATCTGATTGTCTTCTTTAATCAGCTGCTAGTGAAACCCAGATGAGTGATGCTGAAGTAGCTACAGAACGTGCCATCATGAGTCGTATCTACAAACTTGCTCTGTACCCCAATGATGAAGGAGATGTTGCCAGAGACAGGTAGATAGGGTTTTACAGCCCGAACAGTCATTACTTGGTTTGCCCGGTGTTGTCGTACTTAAACACTGCACATATTAAACGTAGTGTACACGATTGGTAATCCTCCAATTTTCTTTTTAACTGAATTATTACGAAATACCTTACTAGACTGTGTAAGTTAATAGCAATCTCAATCATCCTGTGAAATGATGGCACCTGGTGTGCTGTCGTTTTCAAGAAAAGTTGAAATTTATATCGTTTTCCAACGATTGACCCGCGTAACAATCGTTGGAATAAATAACGGATTTTAAAAATACTGCCCTCTATTGACCGAATGTAGTTAGTCCGCGTTGCGTCTAAAATGGGTTAACACTCCAAAAACGGGCGCAATGTTGCAATTGACCTATCGCGGTCGAATCGCGTCAACGCAGCTTGTGAATTATTGTCCAATCACATCAATTATATTTCCACATGGAACGCGCCAAATCTGAGACAAACAAAAATTACCACACAAAATTCCCATAGGGTTGTCTGAGGGGCATGGTTAACTCGTAAACGGCGATAGGTCAATTATAGTACAAGTGTGTGTCGCGTAGTGTACCGAAGCGACAGGTTGTAACCATTCGGCTCGCGTAGTTATCTGACCAATTGAAAACGATCCCGTTTACAAAAAATGTACTTGTTTTACAAGAGGGCGCTATAACAAATCCAGTTAACTGCTGCCTGATGGTTGAAAACAATCGCCGTTTTTCTCTCGTTTTTTTCGCCATCCAAGAGTGCAAAACTTTGAACAGGTCAGTGGAACGATATTTCCTATAAAATACTAACCCCCAAATCCGCCCATTTCTGAAAATTGCAACAATGACCAATCATGACAATGACCATCTTAACGTTTTAATTCATGTCTATCATTTTACAACATTGTTTGTACTTCTTGATACTTCAGGGTTCTGCAAGCCCATATCTTCAGGCTGTCTAGAGTGATAACAGTCAACCATAAGGCTCTACAGATACCAGAGAAGTATGGGAGGGAATCCCCTTGGCCTGCTGCCCAAGCAGAAATACTCAACATCAACGTGTACAAGGTATGATGGATAATGGTTGTACACCAGGAACCAGTGGTAGGCTGCATCTTTGTAAAGGAATTAGGGCTGTGTAACCGAGTACCCGGCTGCTAATGTCAGGAACCGGTTCCAGATGATGGAATCGTGTACCCGTAACCGAATTAAAATATTACTTAGTAATTCTCAGACAATGAAAAAGAAAGTTTTTGAATGTCATTTGTGACCCAGCCAAACAAAATGAGTCACAAGTCGCCCGAGTTACTTTTGAGTTACAGGCCCTTAAACATGACTTATACAATGTACAGTGGAAATCAATAGGAACTATCAAGGTTTTTACCCACATAATGTCCATATTCATCAGGAAGTCAAACTGAGTGATATATCAGAATGAAGAGCCAAGTATGCTCTATCCAATGCAAGTCAACAAACTAACAAGTCAAAAAATGACCTTAAGACTCATTTCGTAGGATCCGGTCACATTTGTGGGGAATTTTCAAAATGAAAACCAGGGTACATGGAAAAACACAACAGATTAACGTTCATGACGCTTGCGAATATGCAATTTACTCAAGCTACATTTTGTATAGAGCTCACTCTACACGCTTGCATCTTGCTGCATTGATGCACTGATGTGATAGTGTTAGCGCGCAGACCTTTACGAACAATGGAAACAGCAATTTCTATGATTTAATTTTTGGGATTGGCTTTCTTAACCCCCTGAACCCGGGCATGCCGGGTATTACATGGGGGCGCCGGGGAGCCAGGCCGGGTTATGCAGCCAGGCGAAACGGAAACAAGAGGCTTGTGCAGCTAAGCATAACGTACACAATACCCCAATAATGGATTGAAAATGCAGAGATTGGCACAAATAGACGTCACGGCCAGGTGGCAATTTTCAATCTGCACATATTTGTGTCAACCGGTGGCAAGAGGGTTAAATGGGTGCTTGGGCACCCAGGTTTTTTTCAATCGGGAATCTGATTTCCGTTCTACCCATAAATGCACATCCCTAAAAAGAAAAACCTTATCCAGTTGCTATTGTCCTTGTATGACAGAAGACTGATCCATTAACCCTAACAGTCCTGAACCCTCCAATTTTAATATGGTTTTCCACACACACTAGGCAGCCACAACTGGTCCGACAGAAGTCCAATACATGTGACAGACGTGTACCATGTGGGGTTGTGATTGGTTAATATTTCAAGAGTGTATTGTTGACCATTGTAATGTTGGACATTGGTAATTGGATCATTGTAGAACATTCATTAATTTTTCTAGACCAGTGATGACAAGATGAATTTGACTGTGAATTTTTGTCACACATAGGCTCTTGGAAAGCACTGAGCATACGGAAAAGGGCAAAAGAGAAAATCTCTGTTCTAATTTAATTTTCTACACCAATGAAATTAGTGTCCAAAAAGATATCAGGCCTTGAATTTGGTAATTTTAGGGTAAGGCCACTTTGGCCTTGAATGAAGCAAAATTACGGAGGTCACCAAGGTCAGTAGGTAGGGCACAAAGGACAAATAATATCTGCAGAATTAGAAAGGGCACGGAGGCTAAATGAGAATATTGAAATGTTGTATTTTTTCTTGAGCCCAGCAGTGTACGTACCTGAAAAAGAAATCAATTTTCTTGCATTTGCTGGCTGATTTCTCTAATTGGCTTTGAGGCTGCCCGCTTTAATCGATCTTTGTGCAGCATTGTTGATTTTTCCAATTTTGTTTTCCGTTCAGAATGTATTTAACTAAGAGCAAGATTTATTCTCGTGGTCGGCATGATGTCACATCTTCCCCTTCGTCTTAATTTATACACGGCGTGTGTGCTTGTTTTCCCGTCCGCACTGCATAGCAACCGATTGATCTCTGTACAAAGTTCAAGCGAAGTTCCTGCATGTCCGACCGCGAGAATTCATTGACAACTTTTGACAATCGGAACACCACGCGTGGCGCGTGTTGTGACTATTGTCATTTGCCTCGTACACAAACAGCAATGCTTATTGTGTACCGCGCATAAAAGTACTGAGAAAAAGAAAGTCAGTTGACTTTGCACGTAAGATCTGCCGTACCTACTCCTGCTGGTGCGTACAAACCCAGACATCTATTCTTGCGGGGGGGGGGGAGTTGTCGCTGCTTGAAGTATTGGAACACTCCGAAACGACTTGACTAGATTCAGTTTGTGTACATAGTATGTGTACATTATACATCAGGCATGAGAATTTCCCGCCGTTCCGCGGTTTCCCGCTTTTTGGAGGCCAAAATATGTCCTCTCCGAGTTCAATGTGAATCCGGTTCAAAATTTGGGGGGTAGAGGTGGTCTAGGGTGATTCTATTTTAGGGAAATTGTGGAAATATTGCTGAAATGCCCCGAGATCGGCACTTTTAAAGTCGGCTTCGTAGCTCTGTTTTTAGACGCTCCCAGCTGTTTTATAAACCCGTTTGTCCGATCCTATTTACACGACGTACGCAGAGCGATGAAGTGCTGTTACAGAGATGAAGTTTACTAAACGAATCAACGATCGCGTTAGGTATTAAGTATTCCATAACGTCATAAAAATTGTCCAATCAACGATCCCCTATAATGAGCGTTAGGAAATGCTGTTGTTGATTGAGCGGCCATCGTGTTAACGCTTTGGCCTTTGTGTACGTGAAAGAAAAAAAGTTATAGTAAAATTATCGTGAAATATCGGAGGCATCCAAATTAAAAATGCCGAGAATTTTGGATAGAAATGAAGAACAATTCGTACGGGAGTCGGATAAAGGTGTCAAAGAAAAATGGAAGTGGTCTTGGTTAGAGGAAGATGTGGAAATTAAACTGCCTGGTAAACGTGGTATTGCCGATAAAGTAAAGTGCAATCTCGGCGAGTTCGCAGTGTGACAGGGCAGAACCCGCCATTGGACAGTGCGCAAAATCTGCCGTTCGCAGCTCCCGCTGTCGGGTGCCCCGGGTCTGACGGGGCCCAGCGGAGCGCCGCACGGCGGGGTGGGAGCTCCGTCCCGCTCGCCGGACTCTGCCCAACCCTTCCACGCACTCTCTACTCTACCGTGTCTCTCGAACTCTCTCCAACGGGGCCCGCGGCGCGGTAATCCCCGGCCCTTCACGCTCGGGGCCCGCCTCCGAGATCTGCTTTCCGGCCCCCTGAAACCCCCGGCATGCCTCGCCTTCGGCTCGGGCCAAGCCTACAGCTTGATTGGGTCATTAATAGTGAATCGCTATTTTCCAGTTTTTTCTAACACAACCCATTCTCATGCCTGATACATGTATGCTGTATTTGGGGAATCGCCAAGCCAGATTCAGTTTGTATATACACTACGGTTTACCCCACTGTGACATGTCATTCACATGCCACGCGCTCGCAATCGCTGGCATTCAGGTGATGTGCAGCGAGATTTTAGGAACACCGATTGGGCTGGCATGACATTGAAATATAAATATAATGTGTGTAAAAACAAATGAAATCAAGGATTGTAGTGGCTGTAATAGGCTTATGGATATTTTTGCAAAAAGGGCACGACGGCCAAGGTAAATGTGGGGCAAGGCAAAACTGGCCGTGAAAACAGATTTTTTTTTTTTGTGGGGCACCTCGGCCAGTAAGAAGGCAACGACGGCACTGGCCGTCGTGGCCGTCATTCATTTCAAGCCCTGAGATATGATATAATAAAATGTAGGTGAGACACAGATTAATCATTTCTTGACTTCACTTTTACTTGCTCATGAATTTGTTGGTTTGAAAATGAGCCAATGACTTGCAGAAACTTGAGCATGAGCTTCTAACTCATCAAGTAAAGAATTGTCAAATACATATTACAGAGGGACCCATTTGGCTTGGACTTAAGACGCAATGGTTCTTCTCAGGGTAGTGGCTGATTTAAATCACGTTGATTTAAATCAGCCAACCCTGATGTGAAAAGGCATTTGGGTTGGCTGATTTAAATGACGTTGATTTAAATCGCGATTGAAATCAAATGTTGTTTTTTTGTTTTTTTTTTATGATTTAAATCACTTTTTTCTAAAAGTCTTATTTTAGCAAAATAAATCAGGGTTGGCTGATTTAAATCACGTTGATTTTAAATCAGCCAACCCTGAGTTCTTCTGTGGCTTCCCTTTCATCTATAGTTTTGGTTCCATTTTGAAATCGCCTTCCTCCTTGTTAAAGAGGTAATGAATGAGAAAATATTGTCAACTTCTTTCAGACCCCCAAAGACAAGATCGGCTGCATCTACCGCTGCTGCAAGATCATCATGAACCTCCTGAGTTTAGCGAATGAAAACTCGGCAGTGGGCGCCGATGACTTCTCGCCGGTACTCATGTATGTCCTGATCAAGGCCAACCCGCCTAGTCTCCTGTCTACCGTCCAGTATGTTGATAGCTTCTACTTTGAAGGGGACCAGTGTAGAGAAAGCAGTGACGGAGAGGAACAGTACTGGTGGATGCAGTTCTGTGCGGCCATTGAGTACATTAAGACCCTGGATGACAGGAAGTAAAACAGCATGTATATTTGCTTTGTAGTAACCTTGCTCCTAGGGTAAGCAAATCCTTCAAACTTAGTTTCCTTGCTTGCAATGTCTCATTCTAGCAGCCAAATATTGCAGATGATGATCTACTGGTTTCAGGCAGTAAGCTACCCATGTAAAACTCATGGCATAAAAGTTGATTGTGTAAAATACATTACATGTATGTCACTTATATCTCGTTGATATTTGATCTGTTTTGGTTTTCTTCCGCTGCCAGAGGGCCATAATGTTTCAATTTTGATCGTAAGGTGAACAAGCACGAATTCGTGCAGGAGCCGCGTCGTCCACCTATGAATCAGTAAAGCGTAGTAAATGTTGTAGCGCCCTCTTCTGTTGAGCCGTGTCGTGAAAACGAATTTGGCACAAGAAGAAGAAGAATAACAACGCTAAGCGCTTATAGAGCCCCGTCTGCAATGCGACGCGGGTAAAAAAGCGCACGCTGCCTAACTGAAATGAGCATTTTATTTGGGCCAGAATTGATGGTCGTGTCCCTCCAACTACAGGGAATGTTTCTTGTTTTCTTTAGGCTGGCCAGCCCATTATAACCAAAGACATGCAGTTACTTTACTGTCACAATTTCAAACCAAAAAGAGTAAGTAGAAAACAGATAGGTAGGTCATTGAACAAGATGAACAAGATGAATAACGAGAAAGTACAGCATGTGGTTAATTATGGAAGAGATGGAACCTAAGATGGTATTTTAATTATTCGCTGGATTGCAGTGGATTAACCCTCCCTCTCTCAGGGCCAAAATGGAGCCAACTACCCTATATATCAAAACCTATCAAATAACAGGTTAAAAACACACACAAGCTGTGAGAATTGGTGGGTAGATTTGTTGCTAGGCTGTGATAGTTATAACTATAGGAGGGTTAAAAAGACAAGAACTTGCAAACAGACGTCTGTGAGTGTAACTCATATTCTGGATCCATATTCTGGATCCATTTTGATTTGTTGAAGCTATTGTTTTAATATTGAACTTGTTCAGAATACAAACACTGATAATATTCTTTGCAACCATAAAACCTGCAAAGAAACACGATTTTATAATTCCTCATATTAGAAATTGAGAAGCTCCGAAAGAACTTAGGGTGTCAAGATTTCACATTCATGTCATGGCTAATGGTGCATCACTCCATAAACTGGACTGCCAATCACGGCTCAAGCCTGTATGACAGTGTGGAAAGAGACATTTCTTGTCATTTGTTACATTGTATTTTTCAGTTAAAAAAAGAGATATTGTGCTGCACTTGAATGCATGTATTTTGTCTCTTATTGAAAAAAAGTAATGTAACTGAACTGTACATACATTGATGGTATATTATCCATTTGTTATGTGTGAGTCAAAGTTTTATCTATGGTACAGTGGAATCTGATTAAAGAGACTGCTTTTTTGCATTTTAGTCTCTTTGCTTCTCTTGTACACAAGTTCCCCAAAAGAAATACACTGCCAAAGACTGAATTAAATGTGTATTAAAAGTGATTGTATGCTGCAGTTTATGTCACATAAGTCATAGTCCCCTTTGGATAGGTCCTATGGAATTTTGTGGGGTAATGTATATTTGTCTCCGATTTCATGCGTTTCAGGCTAATTGGTATTTGATTTGCTTGGACGCTGTTTCATAAGCTCCTTAATAGCTTGTGTAGCTCTGACAACTTTAGTACCCGTGTTTGTGTCTTTAGGCAAGCCGCTTTACCACAATCGCTTTGTATCATTCTGGAGTGAATAGGGTATATATGTGAGTCTTGGAATTACTCACCCGGCTCAGAGTGGAATGAAAATGGTTGTGATCAAAATCCATTTTAAGATTATTTTTTAAAGTTTAATTTTAACTTGACATTTTTTTATTTCCTTTGTGATTTTTAACATTTTCTGTGGATGACGTTTACATGAAGGGGTGTTTTCTGTGATTATTTCATCCCCATATATATTCAGTATTAAAAGTACAAACATTCATCGTGCCATTTATCATTGCATGTTCAGTAAGCATCCACGAATGTCCACGCTAACTGACATTGTTTTGTATTTTTGTATATATTCAGTCTGATGTTCGAGTTTGATTGTACAAGTGCTACAATTAAACAAATATTCAAATGTAAAGTATTGGTACATGTATGGATAGTTTGATACTTCATCTATCCAAGTTTGTTTTGTAACAGTTAACATTAGGTCTGCTACATGTAGATGTGACTGCTGGTCATCCTACTCGGGCCGTTACACGTGTGTCTGTAGAGAATGATGCTAAAGTTTCTGTTGAAAGATTAAATTTTAACTCAAGGCAATTTGACTAGGAACCACATCAACCAAAATGTAGCCTAATCCTTAGAGGCCAAAATATACTGCAGTACTGAATCTGCCAGGATCAACTAACCAGCACACAGTTTGCATTGGTGACATCCAAATCTCGTGTGTGATTGTGTTCAGTGCAATAAACTGGGGTTAGTTTGCACACTCATGTGGAGGCATGGCTTTTAAGTTTGTTCTCTCCTCTGATTAGGGATGTAGTCGAATCCATCACAAGTCTCTGCAAGTCCATCACAAGCCCTCCAGTCTTAACCGCAATCACAAGCTATTCAAATGAGCGTTGACAAAGGCATTCCTGTGTCATTGTTCATCCAGTTACTTGTGACCGGCTTTATGAGATGACTTCTGACTGGACTTGTGAAAAGACTTGTGAAAGGACCTGCAGAGACTCGACTACAACTCTGCCTTTGATCCTATATTATAACCAATCCCCCAGAGACTTTCTACATGCTTTTCCTTGTGGAGACATTTACCTCTTTAGAAATTCCTTGTGGAGACCTATTCTTTCTTTTGTCCTCCATTGTTTCCATGTCTCCACAGGGTACCGGATATCAAATTGCTGTGCTGACATTGTGGAACATCCAATCTGCATCAGTACTCAATCCCATTTGAAGTAAGATATGGGACAGGCGGGAACCCCCCCCCCCCTTCCCCTTTTGTGATGGTCATCGCCAGGCTTTAAAGTAGGGGTGTGCATTTACGAATAGTAAAAGAACCGGGTACCCGATTGAAAAAAATACGGGTACCCGAGTACCCGTTAAAGAAACCCAACCCAAAACTTCCAATCCCGAATGTTGCAATAATGTCTTTCTCCGAGATTCAAAAGTCTGATTTCAGACAAAAGTCTGAAAAATCTCATGCCTGTCCAGTAAACATGATCACTACTCCGCCATTGCATGTTCCGGCACGTGCATGTGCCGGCATATCACAAAAACAAAAGCTTTACACAGTTGTATTTATTGTAGAATGGGGCATGCTATTATGTCTCGTCGAGTCTCTTTATCCATACCCAGACTACAAAAACCACAACCGGTAAATTCCCTTTATTGTCAATTTTCGTGAGCTTCATAAACATGAAATCCGTGCTGGTTTCCCATGTAGTCGGGTTTTAATTTTGAAAATTCCCCACAAATAACATTCGAAACCGTTCCTTTTTCATTTTCTGGGAAGTTACTAGTTACTATGCGATAATGTAAAGTTGTACGGGTACTTGATTCCATAATCTGGAACCGGTTCCTGACATAAACGGTCGGGTATTCGAATACCCGGTTCCGATGCACACCCCTACTTTCAAGTATTCCTACTTTTCCTATTTTTACCTAATTTGTTTTTACCTTGCTCCTACTTTTCCTAATTTGTTCTTGAAATTCCTACTTCTTCCTACTTTTTTGTCCCTCAACTGCAAAAAATGAAATCCCGTTGAATATTTTACATAACAGTGTTACACACTGTCATATATAAATCACAAAATGAAGGGCTTGGGTGCAGGAGTACTGCATTTACTTCCAAGAGCTTAGTTGAGGATGGAGCACAAGTGTTGTGAGTACAGAACATGCCAAATGAGGCTTGTGATGCTGTGGACATGGGTGAGTATCAACAAAAACTACTGAAAGCCCGCAAAATACCTACTTTTATCCTGATTTTATCTTCCAAAGTCCTACATTTGTGTTGTTTGTTTGGAAAATTTTGATCCTACTATTCTACATTTTCACCTGGGTCTGCTTGAAAGCATGCACTGTGTTCCTGGAATCTCGGGAATTCCTTTCACATATCCAGAGTGATGTGTCAGGTAACAATAGTCTGGAGTGTGTATAGGGTACGGGGAATTAACTCCTTGATCCCATATCTGATGGGTATACTCAATCTAGCCAAGAACTGGGAAAAACCTGGGTGTGGATTTTTATGGATGTAGGGAGTTTGGGGTTAAAGTCAGTGGTTCCATTATTTAAAAAAATCTACACTTTTGTGAGTCTGGTTGCAATTGTGTGCTGAATCTGACCTTGCCTATACACCCAAGACGTAATGACGTCATGCTTTGTTTACATGTGCGCTTTCCTATGGGAGCCAAGTGGGGATGATTGTCTGGCGTCCTGACTTGGCTCCCATAGGAAAGTGTAGATGTAAACAAGGCCATTACATCGTAGGTCTATTGCAGCTCCACTGTCACACATAAGGCCTCATAGGTGGATAGTTGCAGTCAAAAGTTTACTGACACTTCAACAGACAATTTCTAGAACAATAAACTCTTCTGTCAGTTTGTTTCTTGTAATTTTTCTATTGTAAATTCTCATCATATCAATAAAATCAAGTTTTAAAGTCCTTTGTTATGCAGCTGTAATCATATATGGATATGGTTCACAGCTTGGTGGTGAATTGTGGATTTGTGTGCAAGGACTGCGGTGTCTGCAACTGTTCTGCAGCAACTGTAACCACAGATCTGTTTTGTCAAGCTTTTGGGGCTCATACATAATGATGATGAAGTCATGGTAAAAAATAATGGTAAAAATGGTAACAAATAATATTACGTTGAACCATCAAATGATAGAATGAAACTGCTTTAGTTTTGCAAGATACACTAGTGTGTACACTAGTTTTGTTTTAAAATGTCAATTTTGAGCAGCGAATGTTCACATTCCTGAGTTAATTCTAGCCCACAATAATAGTAATACCATGGAGCTATAATACAAGTGCTTCTATACATAAAGCACATTTTATAGCAAATAACCATTGCACGTAGTGGAAAGCAAAATGAAGAGGTAAAGAATACAAATTTAGAGCACTCCGTTAAACGTACATGTATATCAGAAGGCATTGACAAGATCATGAGCCAATCTGATGATTGAAGGGAGGTCAAAGGTGCATTGGCACCATAGAAAAGTATCTCTCATCCTTTCACTCCTATGCATCAAAAGCCATGTAGCATCCACAGCACTGCATACACCCTGAGTGGATGGTTTGTGAAGTCAGACACTGTCAGACAGGGCCGTTGGTTAATTTGTAAGACAGTATTTGGTCAACCACCCATATGTACAAGAAAGACTGAGATTGCTGGTAATATAACACCATGTAAAATAAATCTCTTTTGGGAAGATGTGTTCACCCATATGTACAGTATGCCACTGTGTGGTAGAAAATGTCACAACTGGCAGTTCATTCATGTTGTCTCGAGGGCACAGCACCCATGTATTTGAAGTGTATGCTTTCACATAAAGTTAGTAGTACATGTATTATACTTTGGACAAGGTGCATTGTAAACAAAACCTTCCAATTTTGTAATTGATGCATTCTTTTTGTTATTGTCAGAAAAGTGCGAACTGCCTCGGCATAAACCTAATGGGTGCAATAAAAACTGTTGAATGGAAATAAAAGGGAATCTGAGGATCGTAAGATGTTTTTGTCGGAAGCAAGTGTGGATTTTGTCTAACTGTATTTACATTCAAAGTAAAGCTTGCCTTTTAAAGTAACAGACCAATTGATTCAAGATGTGTATGCTGTATTTTTAGTATCTTTAAATCTCTTCTGTATTAAATTGCTGCATACAGTATTAAAAACTTGTACATAGCTGTTACATTGAATTGCTCCTTCGCACTGCTACACCGAGTTTCCAGCTGGAAATCGTTAGGAAAACTGCCCTGTAGCCTTTAGTCAAGACGAGTGGCGTGTCCCGGACATGCTGGCTAAAGGCAATCATCCGCCCGACGGTTGAAAACGAGCGCCTTTTTTCTCTCGTTTTTTGCCATCCAACAACGCAAAACTTTGAACAGGTCCGTGGAACAATATTTCCTCTAAAATACTAACCCCCCAAATCCGCCCATTTCTGAAAATTGCAACAATGACCAATCATGTACATTACATTTAAGCTGGTAGAAATGCACTCGCACTTGTATAATATGAATTTTACATTGTTATAGCACTAAAGATTTGTTGCCAATAAATGAAAGTGATTTGTTATCCAGGATCGGAAGTATATAGATTTAAGGTGTTTTGGTTTTGGGTTTTTTGTTTAATATTTTGTGATATGAATGACTGATATTCACTGAAATATCAAAGACCAACTTGTGTGAATGGCTCATCACTCCAAGCGTTGGTGAAGGTATCCAAATTGTATGTATCATGTATCCAATCCGAGGAAGATATTTTTCCCTAATGTAAATATGTGACATACACATGTAGAAATTGCATGTGAGCAATGTTTGTAATTGGACATTATGTTGTTTGTGCTTGCCTTGTGAAAGTTGATCTCCAATCAGTGTACATGTACAAATTCTAATTCTGACTTAAGAACATGAATCAAAGTTGTTGCCAAGCAGTGTGGTCATAGCCAAATGTAAATGATTATATAGATCTGTGTAATTTACTCATGGGTGAACAAAAAGTGTAAACAAATTATCCACTTGCAAAGACTTTAATGTTAAAAGTAATCTTGAGCAGAATTCTATTCTTGTTTCTAAGCTGGTGTATTTGTTAAAGATAGTCATGGGATAGCATTACAAATGCTATATTGTTTAAAAGGAATTCATGTACAGGCTAAAAGATACTGTCACCGTGTGGGGGCACTTTGCGGCATAAAAAACAATTCATTCAAAAATATTTCAGAATCACTTTTCCCTCCTTGCCCATACCCTCTTACACTATTTCCAATGCATATATAAAAAAAAATTAAGCTCTTATTTCAATTTGGCGAAGTATTGAATTATTGGTACCGCATATATAATTGGATTAGTGTGTCATTATGTAGTTATGATTAACAGAGTTACAAGGATGTGACTATGTCCATTTATTGCCTCGGAAATGTGCTCGTGGTTGTTAAAAGTTGAAAAGTGAGCTGGCAAACATAGTTGAAACTCTAGACTAAGTACCGGTACCAACATGCATAGCTGATGTGATCCAATGTGAAAGCAAGATCAGCAGTTATGTTGTAGGCCCAGCTTTCAGGGTTCTGCTAATTAGCCTTTTAGAGGTATAGCGGACACAATAGGAGGGCGCTATTTGATTTGGGTAAACCTTTTGTGCCATACAAAAGGTTTACCCAAATCAAATAGCGCCCTCCTATTGTGTCCGCAATACCTCTAAAAGGCTAATGGTATTATGCTAATTCCATACAGCTCAAACACGTGTATTTTGAGTAACAAATGAAGCGTTGCTTTCAGGATTAAAGAAATATATGCTCATGGTTATTACAAGATAGTATACAAATATTTACTGCTTCAAGCGGTGTAGTATAAACTAGCTTCCCGAGGTGATCCATGGAGCATTCTATTTTCCGGAGGCGAAGCCGAGGGAAAATAGAATGCTCCATGGATCACCGAGGGAGGCTAGTTTTACCACACCACGAGATAAAAGCAGTAAATATTTGTTTTATAACACCTCACCCACAGATTCTGCTTGATTTTTAAATGTTAACATTATTTAAATCTAAATACAGTTAAAATGAACTTCTATTTCAATACAACATTAGTGGACAATTTATTTGTTTTTTTCCAAACCACCCCTTAACGAAATGTTTGAACCCAGCTCTGTAGCGCTGCCACTTCGCGCAACGCTCAACGCGCACACCGGCATGCATCTATAATAAGCCAGACACACAAATACCGCGCCATGGGTATAGTTCTTTGGTTGCTAATGGTATAGTACGTTGGTTGCTAATGGTATAGTACTTTTGGCCGTGCACAGGAAGATAGCAAAAATAATAAAATTCAATGTGACTTGCTCTCGGCCAATCAAGACAGAATCTGTGGATGAGGTGTTATAATCAAAATTATACCTTTCAGGAAATAGTACACAAATTATCTGTGAAACCCAAAGTTCTAAACTTAATTATGATCATACATTTGCACTTAGATCAAGAAAGATGGCTGCATGAAATGCACGTATCCTTGTTGCACTTTAAAATAGCGTTTAATTGTCAAGAGGGCTTCACATGAGCAGATGGCTGAACTCGTCATCAGTCTTCTGGCTTATTATAATGTACAGCCAATTTGTTGTAGGGAAATTCTATGCTTGCTTAGCAGCACACATGCACACTTCCACACAAATTTGTCCCTTAAACTGTTCTCATCGGCTGAAAAAGGAGTATTAGCCAATGTGAAATTGGAAAAAAAATTGAAAAAAGTAAAGAAATTTTATGTAGGTTTTCCAGGCCAATTTGGGCAAATAAGCGGCCAGTTTAAACGTCGCGTCATTCTATTTCGCGCGAAATTGAAAGCTTTTCAAAACCGTCATTCAATTTGATTTAATGTGTTAGCAATTTTCTCTTGCGTCGTGCGATTAAAAAAAAAATTCAATTTAACAATCCACTCGCAGCAGCTTTTCGCAGCGTGCATTTGGTTTGGTCATTCAAATTCATTAATGGGCATTTGTGGAATTTGTGCAACTTAATTAACGCATGCAGTGGTATAACCATACCCAAACATACATGCCCAGATGCCTAGCACGCAAACGGATTTTTGTTTAAGAAAACACATAAATGGACAATGAGAAACCAGTAAAAAATACAATGACACATTCGACCTCGGGTTTTAGATGGGGGCGCCATGCCGGCTTGTGCAGCCAAACGAAACGGAAACAAGAGGCTTGTGCAGCCACGCATAACGTACACAATACCCCAATAATGGATTGAAAGTGCAGAGATTGGCAAATATATGTGTCAACCGGCCTGGTGGCAATTTTCAATCCGCACGTATGTGTCAACCGGTGGCAAGGTTTTTTTGTCTAATATATGTATATTCGTTTCCCCTAAGTTAAGCCAGTGTCAGAAAGCCAATAAAGATTCATCAGAAACACTAATATGCTCTCATAGTGTACGCGAAACCCGAATAAAGAAATAAGGAATTAAAGATATAAAGAAAAATAGAAATAAAGAAAAACGAAATAATGAAATTTAAGTTTAGTGCAAAGTAAAGATAAAAGAGTATTCGGTTTTGTCCAATAAATCTATGGTTTGCATTTGTTTCTTGATTTATTTTTTTGAATTTTCATTTAGCGAAATTGCTTGTCGTTTAAAACGAAAGTAACATTTTGCTAGAAATCTGTAGTTGGGCCTACTCTGTTAAATTGAATGCCGATTTCGCGTGGCTAAAAAGAACGACGTATGTTAAATTGAATATAATGTTAAATGAATTCGCATGCCTCCAAATTAAATTGAATGGCGGTTTCAACTGAAGAGGCAAAGTGAAATTGACCGGGAAAACCTATAGTTTGCATGAGAAAAGCTTCAAATACTTTTCAAGTGAGTTCACACTCATTGCATGGGAGTTGGCAGCCCTGTTCTATAGTTTTTCCAATGATTTACCAATAGTTTCCGAAAGTGGCCAGATTGTTAGAATTTGACATTTTAATTCTTTTATAAGTTTTCACCCCATAGATAATATATTTAAGACATGATGCCATCACAAACGTCACAAATTTCAAAAAGTCGTTTCTATAATTTAATTTGAAAATTATTATTAGATAACATAATTAGAGCTAGTCTGAGTAAGTGTGCAGAAATGTGCATTGATGACATGGAGGAAGATTGATTTTTTTCATAACACGCTAGATTTTAAAAAGTTTGTTATTACCATGGTGTGTCATTGGTGTTACTTTATTCAAATATTGTTTTTAATATATTGCAGTTATATTCACTCATAATGTTGCCTGCGATGGCACTTGTGTAATAACAAATTCCATTGGGTGTACAGCGATGTTCACTCTTTCACTGGTTGATTTACATTAGTTTGATTGCATTTGGTGCAAATACGCATGTATCTTCAGTTTTGTCATCTGGTATTTCTTTAATATAATCAAATAAAATAACAAAATGTTAACTGAAATCTTATAATGTTACTTTATTTGTTTGTTCAGTTGAAGTACATGAACTCTGATTTTTTTTTTTAATCCTGTATTTTCTTTAGCATTCAACACATTGTGCCCCCATCCCGGTCATGGGTAATCCTCAGAGTTGTAATTTTTCACAATAGTGTCGTGCTTTTTTGTCCTGAGTCTTTTGAATCTTTTTCGGCTAATATTGTACAGGCACATTTTCTACACTCAGTTATCACACGATGCAACTTTTTTTCCTGAGGCATGGTGAAACCGTGGTGATTCCATATAATGTTGTAGAAGGTGTAGCTTTGGTAATGAAAAAAGAAATCATCATTACTTATTATTTGTTTTATTTATTTATGTATTTTTTTAATTTGATGACGCGCCGTCATCTTTTGTATGTTGGAACACGGAAATGTCTGCATGAAGAACATTCAACATTTTTTTTTTGCGCCAGATTGTTCTGAAAGGATGACCTCATTAATTTTCGCCCGGAAATAAATGTCAAAGCGGTGCGCTTGCGATGCGTTTTCGATGCGTTGTGTGAATTAATGTGACATGTACCATGGTGTCAAGCACCATTCCACACCTTGCACGCCTTCCCTCATCCCCCAAGGGCGGTTCCAGGGCGCGGGGCCAACAGGGGCCATGCGAAAACAAAAAAACACATTGTTTTAGTAGTTGTAATAGAGAAAGCCAGAAACTATGGCCCATAAGTTAATTTAGGCGCTAGAAATCATAGTGCAGCAATAAACTTATGCCACCAACGTCATAATAAGAAGTCCAGCCATGCCTACCTCAGCTCACCCAGCCCATAGCGAACTATTTCGCGGATGGAAATTGTTTTTCTGGGTGCCTTTTTTATTGGAAACATTCTAAATTTGCCCAGTCCCTCCCCCCCCCCCCCCCCCCCAAAAAAAGGTTCTTATCCGTCAGTTTTGATGTCGATGCTTCGGTTTTGTTTCCTTCAAGTTATTTCACCCTGAATATTACACAAGAATTTGTACGCCCACTGACCTTGGAAATTAAGTACCAAAGATATTAAATTTGAGGAGATATTAATTTGATGTGTGCCTTTAATGCTGAACACAAATCGAATAGTGTCACAGTTTCAGTTTGTTTGTCTGTTTGTCTGTTTGTTTGTTTGTCTGTAGGTTTGTTTGTTTGTTTGTTTGTTTGTTTATTTTTTCCACAGTTAAAGAAAAATCTTGCTCGACATTACAAATTAAGGCGTTCCCTGCTAGTTATGGTTCATCGATCTTTACGTTTTGTGAGTGCGATAATGTGTGTGTTTAGGCGCTGATCCCCACCCAACACTCCATGACGTGCGTGTGCGCCATGAGGCAAAGTTGACAGAGGCCACACTCAGATTGCGCATTATGAAAAGTGTGTGTGTGCGTGTACGGCCGGACACGTACACATGCATGTTATTTTTTTTACAGCGCCCTCTGTCAAACGAAACACGTCAGCAGTTATTTTTCGGTTCGTCTATTCTGTTCATGTAGAATCTGAATTATCAATTGCCTATATAATTTTCATAGATTTGCAATGACTTCTTTTAAGTGCAAAATTATTCTAACAAAATATGTCAGTATCACTTAGATAATGCACAGTCAAGTTTTTGACCTTTCCAAACAGTATTTGTACATATTTAAACGATTGTCAGTAATTGGAATACCTATTTGTAATATGGTACAGTCCGGCAATTTAGTCGACGCGCGCGACACGCATACACTGTTTGTTACACATGTCCTGCAGATGCGCATCACGCAGGCGGTATGTACGAGAAAACTTAACTTTGTTGACAGTGCGCTTGTTTCAGTAAATCAAACGAAAATGGTGACCTAGGGTCGATCTTAAGAACTGACACAATGGTTCTATCTTCGTGCCTTGGTGTGTGGCGGACGTTTGTGCTTGCCTTACTTCTCTGGTAAGTTTTCTTTTAATCAGGTTGCCATGCTCTCATCAATAGTTTGCCCAGATTCCGGACAGAAAGGGGAGGGGATTTTGCCAGTCGAACTGTCAAAATCTACACCAATCTACACAAATCAACAGGCGCGAGTCGTGAAGTTAATTTTCACAAGCAGCTAATCCAAGGCATGTATGTGTTTTTGTGCACAATTATTATTTTTACATGTAGGCCTAGTCCGAGTAACTTGGACCCTTTAATTGCCTTTTTTAACATTTGGACATGATCTGGCGATAGTCATGATAGTAGGGTCCAAGGCAGTGTTCGATTTAGACGGGTGCACGCATGCACTGGTGCATGTACTTTTTCCTCTGTGCACGTAAACCTCTGGTACAACGTGCACGCTGTGCATGTACTTTTTTAGGCCTGTACCTGCTGGTATATTTCCCCATGTTGAACAACGTATCACAACGCACACCCGATTTATTGCACGCAATGATCGACATGATGTGTGCGTGCCTGCATATTACCATCGTTGTAGTCTTGGTCAAGTGCAAAACAACCGCAACCGATCTGCTACCGTATTATTCCCAATGTACAATGTACGTACACGCAGCTAACATTGACTTGAGAAAAGACTCGTTAACCCGGCCCCCACGACCTGGGGTTAGAGCAATTGATCAATAAAGCCAACCCCAAAAGCGCATCTGCGCGTGCGCGTTGCTTTGTTGCTAGTCTTGGTCAAGTGCAAGCAACTGCACTGAATGCCACCGTCTTATTCCCAGTGTACAATGCATGTACACGCATCTAACACGAAGCGAAAGTCGTCTTGAGAAATGACAAACGCGTGCGGCACATGCATTGTGCACAAGACATGCAAGACATCGTTTTTGACAGCTCACGTGTGATTTGGGCATCCATGGTATACATTTTCAGCTGTTACTCTAGTGCCGCAAGGAAGCCAACTGAAGGTAAATGTCGTAGTACTCCAACTACTCAACAAGTAAAGCCTTGTCATCAACCCGGCCCCCGATCCTTCCTGCCCCGATTGCCGGCACGGGCACGGCCCCGGCCCCTGGGCCCCGGCCCGATTCGCGATCTCTCGGTGGCCGGCCCTCAGTGATACTAAATTTTAGCGGAACCGAGCTCAGTCCCGGCGGGTCCGATCCCGGTGGGCCCGATCTCATGATGCTGTACACATGGTGATTTCCATCAGGTATTTAAAAAGAAAAATTATTCCTCCGTTCTTCCGGTAAGGAAAAAGTGACGTCATCACAATAATATCGCGATATTTTTGGGCCGATATTTCGGTATCAAAATATCGAACAGCCTTCTGACACCGTGGAACATGATACTACAGTAGTAACGTAACTTCGGCTTCGCCTTCGTCTTCTCGCGATCGTGTCAGATAATTACCACTGATGAAATAAACAAACAGCGAATACCAATTGTACAAAAACACATTTTATTTACAAAGCAAAACAATACCCTTAACAGCACTATACATGTAATAGCTACATTTGAAAATTTGTAGGAATACACATATTTTAAAACAACAAATATGTCTACCTATTGTTCTTTTGGGTTATGACTTGTGTGCACATTTTTTTGTGCATGTAAAATTTATTTTGTGCATGTAACTTTTTCGGTCTACATGCACCAGTGCATGCGATTTTTTTTTCTCTAAATCGACCCCTGGTCCAAGGTAGTCCGAGTAACTTGGACCCTTCATATCGCCTTTTTTAACATTTGGACATGATCTGGCGATAGTAGGGTCCAAGTCGATTGCACAATAGAGAATGGCCAAAAATTCAATCCCCCAAAAACACATCAGAATTCAACCTTACCAACGCCCCACGGCCACCAAAATACTAGATACGCCACCACCTGACCAAGTGGAGTTCCATGATCAGATGAATGTGCCAAGGTTTACTGAAATTTTACCGTTTAATTCCCAGAGACCCCCGCAGAACATGTCTTTTCGCTTTTTTGAAGTTCAAAAAGTGACTCCTCCATCTTGCATGAAAGTGACTCCTCCATCTTGCATGACGTACGTCACCCTGATGCGCAGCGCCCGCATGCACCTAGTCTAGGTTACAAGACGTTCTTAGCGGTGCGACGTATAGCGCGCACGGCCGGCCGACAGCGCCCTCTCGCCAAGGCGTGTGTTTGTGTTTGTGTAGCTAGAGGGCGCTGCCGTGCGCGCTGTACGTCGCACCGCGCTAAGGACGTCTTGGAACCAAGACTAGCATGCACCGCGCGACAACCTGTTTATGCCGGCGACTGTTTCGTGAAGAATTTCCTACCTCATGACGCGCGTGCAACCTCGAATCAATATACTACACATGCTACATGTATAACTCTATGATCTACACACGAACACGTACAGCGACCGTTTTACCACTCGCGAAACAGTCGCCGGCAGGTTGTCGGGCGGTGCATGCGGGCGCTGCGCATCAGGGTGACGTACGTCATGCAAGATGGAGGAGTCACTTTTTGAACTTCAAAAAAGCGAAAAGACATGTTCTGCGGGGGTCTCTGGGAATTAAACGGTAAAATTTCACTTTTTATTTGGATGTTAAGTAAACCTTGGTACATTCATCTGATCATGGAACTCCACTTGGTCAGGTGGTGGCGTATCTAGTATTTTGGTGGCCGTTGTAAGGTTGAATTCTGATGTTTTTTTGGGGGATTGAATTTTTGGCCATTCTCTATTGTGCAATCGACTTGGACCCTACTATAGCCAGATCATGTCCAAATGTTAAAAAAGGCGATATGAAGGGTCCAAGTTACTCGGACTAG
The DNA here is from genome assembly GCA_037893225.1 of Hippasteria phrygiana. Lineage (NCBI taxonomy): Eukaryota > Metazoa > Echinodermata > Asteroidea > Valvatida > Goniasteridae > Hippasteria > Hippasteria phrygiana. Next base: position 401,805 of record JAZGUH010000094.1, read on the forward strand.
GTCCAAGGCAAGTGTGCGATAGAGAATGGCTTTTAATTCAATCCAAACAAAAAATTCAAAATTCAACCTTACACGGCCACTAAAATACTAGATACGCCACCATCTGAACAAGTGGAGTTCCATGATCAGATAAATGTACCAATGTTTGCTTAACCCTAACCTGCCAAAATCAAACACCCCATTTGTGTTGAATTTTGTGTGATTGGGTACTGTAGAGCCTTGGCACCATCACTTTGCATGGGACTTGATGCCCTGATTTTGTCCAAGTACAAAGAATGTGCCATTGGTTTACTACACAGTGTTGGAGTTTGTGTGGTTAGGGAAGGATTCTAGTAAAAAGCCTTGGGCTGTTAGGGTTAACATCCAAATAAAAAGTGAAATTTTACCGTTTAATTCATAGAGACCCCCGCAGAACATGTCTTTTCGCTTTCTTGGAGTTCAAATAGTGACTCCTCGACCTTGCATGACGTACGTCACCCTGATGCGCAGCGCCCGCATGCACCGCGCGACAACCTGTTTATGCTGGCGACTGTTTCGTGAAGAATTACCTCCCCCCATGACGCACGTGCAACCTCGAATCAATATACTACATGTATCTTCACAGGAACACGTACCGCGACCGTTATACCACTCACGAAACAGTCGCCGGCATAAACAGGTTGTCGCGCGGTGCATGCGGGCGCTGCGCATCAGGGTGACGTCATGCAAGGTCGAGGAGTCACTATTTGAACTCCAAGAAAGCGAAAAGACATGTTCTGCGGGGGTCTCTTTCTATTTGGATGTTAAGTAAACCTTGGTACATTCATCTGATCATGGAACTCCACTTGTTCAGATGGTGGCGTATCTAGTATTTTAGTGGCCGTTGTAAGGTTGAATTTTGAATTTTTTGTTTGGATTGAATTAAAAGCCATTCTCTATCGCACACTTGCCTTGGACCCTACTATCGCCAGATTTGAAAAAAGGCGATAAAGGGTCCAAGTTACTCGGACTAATGTAGGCCTAAAACTAAAAATAAAATGATGTAACTAAGGCCATGAGAATGAAAGTATTTGTTTACTGGTCTGAGACATTTTGAAAAGTGATGAGGCTTTTTTCATTATTCATTATTCAATTTTTTTCTTCAATTTCCCGCCTTTGAACATGTTGAAAATGCCCGCCACTGAGTCACGTGACCAAGTATGGAACGATCGGCTGCTCGGTCATCATCACATGTACATGTAGCCCTAGAAAAGGACGCCATGATATGGCGTTACCTAGGCTAGCGCCCAATACTGCAAAACACTAACAGTTCCATGCTAGAGAAAGAGGTTCAGAAATGACACTTTACCTGCATAAATATTCTTGGCATCATCTCTGTCCCACAGTTCAACAGCCCATCTCCCCGGTAGGATAGAAATATTCCTCCAAGAATGTCAAGAACAGGTGATATTTGCGGTGCAAAATCGTCTCCACGCGACGCTGACTTCACAAACAAGAGGAGCAATACCCACATCTGGAACTTCCATCAACAGAGGGCACAATTTACAGGCGGTCAACGCACGGCGCGCGGGTTATTTATGTCTGTGGGCGCGCGCGCCGCGGCCGGCCGTGCACGGCGACTGTAAATTGCGCCCTCTGTTGATGAATGTTCCAGATGTGGGTATTGCTCCTCTTGTTTGTGAAGTCAGCGTCGTGTGGAGACGATTTTGCGCCGCAAATATCTCCTGTTCTTGACATTCTTGGAGGAATATTTCTATTCTACCGGGGAGATGGGCTGTTGAACTGTGGGACAGAGATGATGCCAAGAATATTTATGCAGGTAAAGTGTGATTTCTGAACCTCTTTCTCTAGCATAGAACTGTTTTGCAGTATTGGGCGCTAGGACGCCATATCATGGCATCCTTAATCTAGGGCTACATGTGATGATGACCGAGCAGGGCTACAACACATGGGATCATTATTCCTAGCTTTGAATGCAATCATCAGATATCATCTTAAATGCATGCCATTGTTTTATATTTTGATATATATCTGCGGGCTTCATCAAAACATTCTTCAAGTATATTTATCGAGTATTTTACTTCAGACTCGTCATTTTAATGCTAGATTGAGATTAATTTAAAATACCGCATTCGTCCAATAAATCGAGAAATCGAGTATGGGCATCCAGGTTACTAAGGCAGTGTCGTCCATGGCGAAGATAGAAAACGATTTCTATTGGCCGATATTTTTGCGATAGTGTCCATCGACCAATCAGAGCGTGCGTACTAGTCTCGCAGAACAGCAGCTGGACTGGTTCCTCGTCTCTATCGCTATGCTACGCTATGCAATTGTATTGCAGAGTACAGCCTAACGCAAAAACGAGAACCACTCTAAACTTCAGCCTAGTACTATCGCCATACATTACGCTGCCGTCGGATGATGGCATGGATATGGTTATACAGGTTGGTTGCACGGGATTTCGTGAAGTTGCCGGTCAGAAAAATCACCACAACCAAATTGAAGGATGCAAATAAAGCGTTTTTCAATTGCAAAAGCATGTTTGGAATTCTGGATAGACAGTTGGGATAAATTGTATGATTTTAATTGGAAATAATGAAATATTTTGAAATAATGAAATTTTTGGGCGGGGGCTCTGACGGCATGCGGGCGGTGGACGGTAAACTCATACTTTCATTCTCATGGCCTAAAGTAGGTACATGTATGTGAAATGAAATTTTAAAGTTAGAGTAATGTCAATAAAAACATATCGATTAGAGAGGGCTTCCAAAGTGCATCAAAATGATATATAAAGCAGCTCTATCGGATGAATATAAATAAAGTTATGAATATTTTAAGATATAATAATTCCCATTTATTTGTCCACTTTATTTTAAAGAAAAACGTAGGAAAGATTGGGTCCCAAACTGAGGCTATTTGGGAATCAACAGCTCATAACTTTCTCAATACTTAACACGTTCATTTGAAATTTCTGGTGGTGATTGGCAATCACAAATACTTTTTAATTTTGTCCAGAGCACACTCAAAAAGTAATTAAACATTAATTTGAGCACTAATTAATTACATTAATTAAAGGAACATGGCGATACACTAAAGATCAACCTTAGTATGTGGGTACTCAAAATGAAGCTTGCGATATGATTATTATTACTTGTATGCCTGCTGGTTATTTTTTGACAAATGCCACACAGTAATGAAATTAATGCTAATTAATAATCAATTAAAGCAGCGAAAATAACGAATAAATCGGAGACAAATGCGAAAAATGATAGCAAAGGCCAAAGCAAGTCAAGATTATTCAATTTCTTGTGGGGATTGAGCATCAAAAATACTTTTCAATTCTGTCCGGGCCACATTCAAAAGTAATTAATTTTGATCACTAATTAATTACAATAATTGCAAGAACATGGCGGTACACTCACTAAAAAAATACAAAATAAAAATAATAAAATAAAATAATAAATGACTAATTAAACAAACAAACAAATAAATAAATAAATACATACATAAATAAACTTTAAAAAAATGAAATACAAATTGAAATCGGTAAGAAGAATGACCGAAATGGTTAAATAAAAACAAATAATAATAAAAAAATTGCAAACCACAGATTAGGCCCAGAAAATAAGCAATTGAAATCCGTCATCATCCACTTTGCGATGTAATATTTTGTTCTAAAAAACACAGACTAGGCATGAAAACTTCCCGAACATTACATTCAATTAAATTTTGGCGAAAAAATTTACCTGATAATATCCATTTTGAAAGCATATCGTGGAACGAAATTCCACTGAAATTCTCCCCCGGTCATTTTCAGTCTCGTCTACCAAGTTTTGGCGGAACGCACAAAACTCGTGCGGATCGTTCAATTTTCACCAGATTTGCTTTGTAATATAGAGTGACATCTGTAGTTTACGAATTATAGAGCTTCTGAATGTCGCGCACACAAAATTTGACACACTGGATGTGGTGCAGTATGTCGCTATGTTATCAATATAGGTCTAGTTTCATATACCCCCAGTACAGTTAAGCAATGTGCTTTGGTCTGACAGCATCGCTGCCTGACTGATTCAGAGACTGTGCGTGCCAACGAGGTGACAAATGCGGGCGCCCTGTCGGACCGCTATTTCACGTACCTATGTAAAGGTTTTGAGTCAACTCGTCTTTGCATCCGAGTAGTTCGAGTAAAATTGGACCCTTTATCGCCTTTTTTAACATTTGGACATGTTCTGGCGATAGTAGGGTCCAAGGCCTTGTACGGCGATTTTCTATTAATTAATTAAATACGTCTAAAATCCCAACAAAAACATCAGAATTCAGCCGGCGACTGTTTCGTGAGTGGTACAACGGTCGCGATACGTGTTCGTGTGTAGATACATGTAGTATATTGATTCGAGGTTGCACTTGCATCATGGGGGGGGGAACTTCCTCACGAAACAGTCGCCGGCATAAATGGGTTGTCTCGCGGTGCATGCGGGCGCTGCGCATCACAGTGACGTCATGCAAGGTCGAGGGGTCACGATTTGAACTCCAAGACAGCAAAAAGATATGTTCTGCAGGTGTCTCTGGGAATTAAACGGTAAATTTCACTTTTAACATGAATAATCATGAGCTTGTCTGGTGACCCCCCGCACATGACCCGCCCGGCAACAGTCGCATTTTGTGTGTCTGTCGGATCGGAGATTTGTGTCATCTTTTTTCGCAAATTGGAACCGCTTCCGGCGATATTTTGCTTGGTGCACACAAGGTGAGGATGTAAATGGGTCATTCCATGACGTTGAGACATAATGTGTGACATATTGGTAACAATTTTTAATTGGTGTAAAATAAGTTTGTTACACCACATGTGATTCTATACAACTATTTCATCATAGGTTAGATTCATTGTGACATAATATTTAGTTTAGGGTCCTCTCTCTTGAGTTTCACATGAACTCCCATAGACTTACTATGGATAAATCAACGATGTAACAAGGGACACGGTGTCCCTGTTACATCTTAGTTTATGTTGCTCATAATTCATAAATAATCATGTTAAAGCATCCAAATCTGTACATGTATGTGGTAGTTAGAAAATGTTATCCTTTTACATACCCATCAAATACAGTTGGCTAAAACATTTGATGTAATCATTGATTTGGCAAGCCTGCAAGGATGTAACATGGGACACCACTCCATCAAGGGTGGAAAACTAACACATGACACCAATTTAGGGGGTCTTATTTATGTTTTGAAAAAGAGGTTCTTGAAGTCTTTGTTATCATGTTGCATGGACATTTCACATACTGCTTACAGATAAATTATGGAAGAAAGTTCCAAAAAAGATAAGGATGTAACTTGGGACACCACCGTTAATCCGAGTCCATTTTGCCCCAATTTTGAAAAGGCAGTCTAATATATTGACTCTACAAGTTAATTTTATTAAAACGGTAATCACACAAAAGAAAAGAAATTTAATTTAGACTTCATTTGATGAAAAGTAAGAAAGCTAGACATGCAGGCAGGATGTAACAAAATTTAACAGAGTGGGACACCATCCGTTACATCCTTAAACACAGATTTGTTAGCCATATAACAGAAAAGATGTAAGAGATACTGAAAATATCATTTGTAGTTGTTAAGTTACATGCAGTTTTTCCTAACTTCTCATGTAAAAGGAAAAAAATAGTTAATTTTTTAAACCTCTGAACCCTATTTGTACTTTGTAAGTTTTTATGTCACAAAATTACCCCATAATTTAGTCCGGGACACCATCACACTTGGTGACAAAACATAAATATATCACATATAATGCCCTCATGTTTCGTATCATTCAAAAGCCTTCCCTATACTCTTCAAGTTCATACCATAATCACCATTAACCCTAACAGCCCAAGGCTTTTTACTAGAATCCTTCCCTAACCACACAAACTCCAACACTGTGTAGTAAACCAATGGCACATTCTTTGGGCATCAAGTCCCATGCAAAGTGATGGTTTCAAGGCTCTGCAGTACCCAATCACACAAAATTCAACACAAATGGGGTGTTTGATTTTGGCAGGTTAGGGATGGTTAGGGTTAAAGTCAGTTTAGTTTAAACAAGAATAACAATTACATGATCAAAGAATGCCAAAATGTGTGTGTGTCTCAATTTCATGGAATAACCCACATGAGGATATTACGGATTTTAGGGAAAAACTGTGCCGCGGTTTTCGTGCGCACAGTAGAAACGTGAGTGCATGGAAATGACTTTCTTATTCTATGGGGAAAATAGGCTTCTTTCTATGGGGTAGGAGCCCCATATTTCTAGGGGTACATTGTACATCCGAGTAACTTGGACCCTTTATCGTCTTTTTTTAACATTTGGACATGAGCTGGTGATAGTAGGGTCCAAGAACGGGAGTAATTGCAGAATACCCCGCCACCCGAAGGTACCCCCTAAAAAACGCGGATATGGGGTAGGAAGGAGTCGGGAAGGGCGACAGAGGGCGCTATTTTCCCTTTAAAAAAATCCTCCGAGGGGGCTCAATGGGAAGCTCAAAATAAGTCCAAGTCCAAAGGACTTCCCCCGAGGTGGATACGGGGTGGAGAAGAATCAGTGATGGGTGAAAGAGGGCGCCATTTAGGCACGTACGTGCACGAGCGTACGGTATGTGAGATGGTTTATTGAGGGCAATCAACCGTGGCGAGTGGCGGGGTATTCTGCAATTGTGCCCAAGAACGCCCTGCTCACAAAAGTGTTTTTTCCGAAAATATGTCTGAAGACCCAACAAAAGCATCCGATTTCACTCTTCCAACGGCCACCAAAATGCTAGATACGCCACCTGAGATACAAGTACAGGATTAAGATGGGGATACTAATAAACGTTCACTTACGATCCAGATGAAAAGTCAAATTTCACGTTCAATTTGGAGAGGCACTCGCAGCTATATATAGTCTTGTTTTTTTTTTACATGTATGCATTTTCAATTTCATTTCAGTCAAGTAGTCAGGTCCCGTTTGAAAATGCATACATGTAAAAAAAAACCAAGACAATATATAGCTGCGAGTGCCTCTCGGAATTGAATGTGAAATTTGACTTTTCATCCAGATCGTAAATGACCCTTAGTATTTCCATCTTAATCCTCGAACTCTACTTGTGGGTCATTCCATGTCAGACCAACACACCTTTAGACCTTAGGTCTTCCGATTTTGATAAAAATTGCTGTGCTTATAGGTATTGATGAGTAAGGAAAACATACAAATTTATGGCACGATCCGCCTTTCCATGTGGTCAGGGCGGAGATTACAAAAAATGGAAAATTTTAGCTTAAAACACCACCCTTTTAGTAAAAATACATCACAACTAGGGCTGACGATATTGATTTTTTTCGTAGTCGATTTTTTTTTCCCGCGATATCGCCGATATGGCGATAAAATCGTCAACAAATTTCAGCATAATTAAAATGTCGCAAAAGTTCGTTCGTAACTACATAATCGCCGGGCCCCATTGTCGCCAGGCATTGTTTGACTTTGAAGCCGTTCTAAAGGCTGTTCGATATGACGATATTTCCCGATATCTCGATATTTTTTTCATATCGAAAATCATATCGGCCTCTAAAAAAAACACCGGAATATCGGGGAATTCGATATACCGAAGAATATCGTGATATTGCTTTTCGCAGCGTTCACTTGAAGTTGTCCTATTGTGTGGATTAGTCAAGATTACCTTGCTTGAAATTCCAGTTATTTCCAATAAATTTGACGATAGAATAGCACATCCATGTACATGTAACGTGTGATGAACCATGGAGGAATAAAAACAAATACCTTGTGTACTAAATGTGTTGTTTCTTGGATCGTTTTCTAAACCCCGACAAAACTTCTCGGCACCGTTCATTATACAGCGCACATGTGTGCGTGCATTCCATGTAGTCTTGGTCAAGTGCAAACAACCGCACTGAAAGCTCAACCGTATTATTCCCAGTGTACAATGCATGTGCACGCGCAACGCGAAGCGAAATTCGCCTTGAGGAAAGGCTACTAAGACCTGGGGGGTTAGAGCAATTGCTTCAATAACTCCGACCCCTAAAGCGCATCTGCGCGTGCGCGTTGCTTTGTTGCTAGCCTTGGTCAAGTGCAAGCAACCGCACTGAATGCCACCGTCTTAAAATTCTCAGTGTACAATGCACGTGCAAGTGCAACGCGAAGCGAAATGCGCCTTGGGAAAAGGCAAACAAGTGCGGCGCATGCGTTGTACAATGCACATGTACAATGTCCGTCGTGATCAATGATTTTGATCTTGTGTGATTGAGTACGTACACAAGCTCGAAGACACGTACGTCTGGTCAAACCACGCTGCTATTAAAATCGGAACTAAATCCGTAATTTTGCACGGAACAGCGCGAACACAGGTACGTAAAACAAATAATGAAAACTAAATGAAATAAATTTTAGCGAATCTGCTGGAAAAAAGAAAGTATCGCCGATTCTTAAAGGGAAAATGGGGGTTCCGAAAAAAATCGCCGATTTTAAAAACGATATCGACGATATCTTGATTTTTCGATTATAAAAATCATGTAGCCGATTTCGATTTTTGGGCGGCGAATATCGCATCATCGCGATTTTATCGCCGTATCGCCCAGCCCTAATCACAACCCTGTCAGTTTTCACCGAATATATGCAAATTTGGTATCAAAATAATGAGAATAACATGCTCTAATCAACGATGTTGTAAAAAATAGAGTATCATTCAGAAAATGAATGAAATTAAAACTGTTTGATAGTGTGTCATTCTCTATTAGAATCCGTTTAAATCTTCCTGGGGTCTTCAAAATTGAAAATGTTATTACTGTTTTTTTACAATTGGTAACTATAAATGAGCCAATTTAGCCTGTACATATATTGGAAGTCACCACACTTACTCTTCTGTTTCAGCAAATTACTAACATTATTTTTGGTTTGTAGCAAGTGCAAAACCACACAAGGCAGTACTTTTTTGAAATTTGAGGAGGCTATCTTGTGAGTATTTTTACGAACAGTATTGAGTCTGAGTTGTGCTGTGATAATGAGGTGCTGTCTTTGGTACTGACTGGACAAAACATGACACATGAGGGCGCCAAAATCATGCATGCTGTTGACTTTCTCCATCATGCATGCCTTGTGTGTATTATGCAGAGAGTATTATTATGCATGATTTTGGCGCCCTCATGTGTCATGTTTTGTCCAGTCAGTACCAAAGACAGCACCTCATTATCACAGCACAACTCAGACTCAATACTGTTCGTAAAAATACTCACAAGATAGCCTCCTCAAATTTCAAAAAAGTACTGCCTTGTGTGGTTTTGCACTTGCTACAAACCAAAAATAATGTTAGTAATGCTCGAAGACACCCAAATAGTATTTATAAGTACAACTTGGGTCCAGTTAAGGGCACTAAACAGCTTTATGCTTTCTACCCCGCACCCAGTCCAGCGATCATACAAACTGTCGAAACACATTTCAAAGTTACCAAATTACAAGTCTGTAACTTGTGTAATATGGTCATGAAGGAAATCTAAGGTACGGTAATAGTCTTAAATGTGCAAAGAAACTTTGATTTTGACATCTGGGTAATTTATATAATTAATGAAATAGTGGATTCAACAAAACTAGACCATGGAAAGATTTTACTTTAATACCCCACCAAAATCGGTAAGGAACAGCAAAATCTTGGAAACCATCCATTTGTGTTTAGAATTGTACAAACACTTCGCACAACATTTAATTTGTGACTTTAGTCAGGAAATGTTCATGCAGTATAGCCTATAGGGGAAAAAGTTTGCAGTTTCTGTGTTAGATGTTCTTGGCACAATGTGAGGTCACTCAAAGCATTCACATGGTACATTGTGATTTCTGCGTTATTTGCAGACATAAATCTTGAAATATTAAAGGCGAAGTAAAAAAAAATATGTTTAGCGTCCCCGCCCGCTTCTTTTTGGGTGCCGCCTGGATTTTTAATTTTTTTACCAGTAGAAAATGAGGTGAAAAAGAACCCCCCAAAATGTCAACCGATCCATCGGAAAACAAAATACAATGTACAAGCTTACTCAAACTATTCAAACCACTGTAAACAAATTCAATTTTGTTGTACAGCATGTCTCTTTCATTTTTGTGTCTTAGAAAAGTTGAAAACCTACGGTTGTCTAAAATTTACCAAAAAAAACTCCTCCCTCCCTTGTGGATTGTTGGAGGAATGTTTTTAAACCTGGACGCTCAACATGTTTTTTCACTTGGTCTAACAGGTTGTGCCACCTGTTTAGACAGTTGTTACAAAAGAGAGTTGATTATTTTCCCAAGAGATTACTGTTCCTGACCCATTTTGGTGGGGTATTTAAGTAAATTCTTCCCCAGACCATCTCCCGTTTATATTGAAATTAGTAAAATGTTGCAGACTGCAATTTATAAAATAAATTTATAAATTCAGCCAATACACACAAACCTAATATAATCTGACCTTAGCAGCTCTAAACGTGATAAATTTCCCAAAACAACATTGTGTTGACAATTCTACTTTAATTAACCCTAACCTTCCCTAACCTGCCAAAATCAAACACCCCTTTGTGTTGAATTTTGTGTGATTGGGTACTGTAGAGCCTTGGCACCATCACTTTGCATGGGACTTGATGCCCTGATTTTGTCCAAGTACAAAGAATGTGCCATTGGTTTACTACACAGTGTTGGAGTTTGTGTGGTTAGGGAAGGATTCTAGTAAAAAGGCTTGGGCTGTTAGGGTTAATTAATCAGTTAAAATTTGTGTATGAAAACCAATAAGGTGTGAAGTGATACTTTAGATTGTCCTTTTTCTGAGTATGCAGAACTTGTGCTATATATTTTTTGACAAACTAATATTTTGAAATCAGGTACATGTACTCTATTTTACTGAGTTAAGAATAATGACCATACACATCTTGTTTAATTTTTATGTTGATCAATCTGCCCCAATGCATGTCTTTGATATGTAAATCACATGAGGGAGCAGAAATTTCTTTAACCTGAGCAGCGATCACATTATAAGCAGCTATAAACATGATAAAGAGCGGGAAACCGCAGCAGGGGGATTAGACCCACTGCGCTGATTATCACCGTCCCATTGAATTTATTTAAGATCGGCGAGATGAAATAAAGTTGGGTTGAAGTCCTTACAAAGGTACATTGATGGGTGAAGCTTAGGTGCGTTGCCTGAATTAGAAGACGGGAGCATGATGCCCGTATCGGGACAAAAGGTTTGTCGTTGACAAGCTGCAGTGTCCGTAGTTTTGAAAAGATGTCGTTGTAAATGGGTTGAGAACAATGGTTTTGCTCGCCTGGGGTCGGCCAAAATCGTCGTTTTAGCCGGAGTCTCGTAATGTCTGTGCCCGTAATAACCAAATATTTCCCCATAGTAATGTACACGAATTGATCGGGACTGGGAGAATGTGCTCGTTACATCCGGGATATCGTTATGACCGAGCTCGTTATAACGGGAGTCGACTGTATTTTGGTTTTCTATTACAAAAAGTAGAATAGACACCACAACTGCATTTCCCCTGACTTCATTATTTCTCTCAGTAATTCCCCTGACATCATTATTTTGCCCTTTCCCCAAGTTGCGTAAAATAATCTCTCTGCTGGGAAAAACGCTGCGATCCTATTCTTCAGTCATCAAAGCCATACACTGCCTCCATAACAGCTGGGTCAGTTCCCTTTGATTCATTCAGCTATTCAAGAACAAGACATCAGGGCTATTATTGGTTGTTCAATAACGACGATTGTCTTTTAAAGGGCTCTGATTTGTGGACTTCTGACTGGGCGGGGAATTACTAGCCGCAGACAAAATTTAAAGGGTGGGAAATTGGGTAACGGAGGTCGCAGGTTCGAATCTTGATTCTGCCAGTTTCTGCCAGTTTCTTAGTTCACTTTGAAAATGTATTCAAATTTACCTAGTCAGTTTCCTTTCTGGATTGTTTGACTAATTATATGTTAAAAAGTCGTATCCTCATTGAGTGATCCCCACAATGTCGCTTCCCAGGTTGTATCGTAAAATTGGGTGTGATCCCTGGCTATACGGCATTCTGGGTTTATGACTTCTGACTAGCGCCCACCCGAACGAAGATACTGACAATTTGGGAGACCGCCAACATAGGGCAAGATAGCTCAGTTGGTAGAGTGCCGGTACGATAACCCGGAGGTCACAGGTTCGAATCCCGCATCCCGCTCCTGCCAGTTTCTTTGTTCACTTTGAAAATGTATTTAAATTTACCTAGTCAGTTTCCCTTGTGGATTGTTTGACGAGATTGTTTGAACGACGAGGAAATTGTCCGTAGATACAGATTCACGAGGCAAGGGATAATACAACTGCTAGACAGGGTTGGTGAACAAATACAACATGAAACACGGGTAATTAGAAAATAATAAACGGACGTTAATCACTAACTACCAATAATAATATTTATAATGCCAATAGCATGCATACCGCCTGCAAGTGTTTTGTTCTTATTTAGCACCCCCATTAGTCAGTGTATTGACATGTAAATATATTGCGTAACCACGCTATTTATATCCATCATTTGGTCATTACACGCGTAGAAACCTTTTATTCGGAGGTAGTTGGCTGTTTTGGAAACTTTTCCAAAACAGCCCTTGTTTTCGTTTAGATTTTTTTTTTTTTTTTTTTTTTTTTTTTTCAGCCAAATGCCCATAGCATTTGTACACATTTTCTTTCTTACCGGCACTTTGGCTACTTTTATGCTGCCGATTGGCTTTAAACTTGGCAGACACTTAGACTAACTGCTCAGAACATTTGCGTCATGATGACGTCATCACATGATTTTTTATGAATTTTTGAAATTTGAAAATCGTAACATTCTTTTCAATATATCTAGCGAACAAAACAAGATATTTTCAAAATTCTTTTTGTTATAGCTTTGGTATGTCTCAAAGATATGCCCTAAAAGGGAGAAAATGTGTGACGTCATGATGACATCATCAAAAATGTGCTTCTTTTAAAACACATGTAAGGATAGGTCCGATCGTCATGAAAATTGGTGGGTAGGTAGATACTGCCACCAGCATGCAGAAGCCGAAGTGACGTCATGATAACGTCATCGGCTAATTTTCTATGATTGTTTTAATTTTTGAAATTTCATTTTAATTTTTGAAATTTCATTTTAATCACAAAATTTTACACAAAACAACGAAACAGCCCTGTGTTTGTCCACAAACACTGTACCACATGTCTAGTTGTGGTTTATTGTTATTGAGTTTGCAGACATTTCCCAAAAAGTTTGGAGCCAAAAAGTTGTAAAACGTCATTAAACTCGGCAATAGTTCAGAAGGTTCCGACGGCCATTTCATTAACACAGCAATACAGATATTAAATAGCCATCCCTAATGCAAATTTAGCCTCGTTCACTAAATATCTTACATTTTTTGTTATATTCCCGACGCGTCCTGCTTAAGGTGGGTTTTGTGAAATGGATCATGGGATCGACCTTACATGTACGTAAGATCGATCTTATAGCTGGGACTTTTCTTAAATCTTAAGATCGATCCTAAGATAAGAAGAGCTTTGTGAAATCGGCCCCTGGCAATAGTAGGGTCCTAGGAAAGTGCCTGCAATTGACTGGTACAATGTAATTAACTGAAAATGCCTGAAGAGCCAACAAAAACATCAGATTTCACCCTTAAAACGGCCACCAAAACAGAGTAGGCCTAATTGCAGAATACATGTACCCCGGCACCCGAAAGTACCCCCCTAAAAATCAATGGATACGCAGTCGTGGCAAGTCACGGTTTGCCAGAGAGGCTACATGGACGTGGATATGACAAATTCCAAAGCAGGATTCCTGAGGTGGAAAAGAGGATATATGCAGATACGCAGTGGGAGAGTCGGGGACGGGCTAAGGAGAACGCTATTTTCCCTTGAAAAATTCCTCTAAGTGGAATGAATCAGACTTATACATGTACATGTACGTGCATAAATCAAATGGGGAAGATTGGGAAAAAGTCCAAAGCATGTTCCCTCAAGGTGGATACAAGCAGGGTTCTCCCCAGGATTTTTCAAAACTGTGGGGGATTTATTTTGTGGTTGACTTACAATTTGCGAAGCCATGGCGTGGGGTTCGGGGCTTTAGATGCTCTCTGGTGCATTTTAGAGCATTTCCTGGGCTTTTCAAGTACTTTTTCTCAGGAAAAAACATGAGAGATGTAATAGGCTTTTTTTAATTTAGGATATCAACATTTCATCAAATGACCACTTTTCCTTTCTGGACTAGTAATTCCAGTCACAAAATGAGCCATTCCAAGTTTCAGATATGCAACATAAGTCCCCTGCCTCATGTGGTGCTTTCGGCACAATGAGCATAGCATTCCTGAAACGTGAATGCAAGTCATTAAAAATAAAGTAGAAAAGAATTGCCAGAGCTTACCCTTTTGGAAGTGCCATAAAGAAAATGTTTCAATGTTTTGTAATAGGTGTACTGTTTATGCATGCTATAGCTTAAAAACCCTGAAAATTACAAGAAAAGTACCCCAGAAATTGGCCAGGGGTTCCCCCATGGGTGGTTAGCCCGTTTTTTATGCCAAAATCATTTTTTTAAATTCATGTGAAAAAGAAAATTGGCCAGGGGTTCCCCCATGGGCGGTTAGCCCGTTTTTTAGAATGCTGTAAATAAATCATTGTGTTGTTTTTAAAAATTCTTGTGAAAAAAGTTCAATTAAAATATTGAAACTAACGTTAATATTATTAATTTTAAAAAATTAGGCCTTTCGTTAAAACATGGAGGAAGGAACCTTCCTCCATGGTTAAAATAGTTTCCAAGTAATATGGGTTTCCATGCGCGGCGGCGCGCACGGACCGCTGATGTTATGTATTGGTTTAAAAAAGACCCTATTTTTGATTGCTTTTCCGCCACGCGCGAGACAAAAACGTGGCGACTTGGCAACGTCCAACAATCTCGTCCCCATCGTAAATGCCTTTAATACAAAGAACTACGGCCATGAAAAAAACCTGACGTGCGTGGGGTCGATCTTGTAAGCACTGCAAATGGTGTAGTGCAAAATGTTTACCCTCATAAAAGTTGCCCCTGCTTAGCGTATTGAGCACACGACCGGCACCAAGAAAACACACGTGCGCACGCGCACAGGAAGGTGCGTGCACGAAGAATTGTCCTACAACGGAGGTTCAGATTTGGGGCGACACCGACCACGAGGAACTCGTGCGTGTGGTGCCGATACATGTACTGTGTGGCCACGCGTTGTGCATGGCGGTGCGATGTGTACGTATCTGCACGGTGTACGTCGTGTACGACACGGAAAATGTAGGAAGATTTACTGCTTTTTCGTCTAGATTTTGCCGGACATGTAAAATTGCAAGCTAGGCCTTACGCCATGCAATGGACCTGCATCATGTAAGATAATACTGAGCCGTACTATTGTGCGTATCGGGGATGAAAAAATGGGTATCGGCGGGTTTTTTGCGTATCGGGCAGAAATAATTGCGTATCGGGCCGATACGCAAGTTTGTACGTGAGGAGAACCCTGACAAGGATATGCGGATATGGAGTGTGAGTGAGGTTTATTGAGGGAAATCAACCGTGACCACGTATCCGCGTATCCGGATACGTGCTGGGATAGACGAGTGGCGGAGTATTCTGCAATTGTGCCCAAAAAATTAGATACGCCATCTTACAAGTGGAGTTCCAGGAATATTAGATGGAGATACATGTACATGTACTAAGGTTTACACATGTACATGTACGATCCTGCTGAAAAGTGAAATTTCCCATTCAGTAAGCCAGTTCGGTATTTTAACTGCGCATGTGCACAATGACAGTTATCCCGAATGACCTGTGACCTAACGTGCGCGTATGAATGCGCAAGGTGGTCGCACAACGTACACATGTTAAATTCAGTCAAAATAGCAGTTTGCGTAACACGCGTGACATTACGATTTACGTCAGAAATTTTATCCAGAATAACCTTTGACCTTTGAGATACCGAACTGGCTTAATCCTGAGAGGCACCCGCAGTGATATACATGTACTGTCTTGTTTGACACCCATTTACATTTAAATCGTGACCTGACTCGACCTTGCATATCATTATGGCATGCTGATGCATTTCTGCGCGTGCATATAATTCTTGCCCGGCTTCCCTGCGACTGTTTCCTGAAGGTTACAATGGAGGTTTGTGGTACATGTACGTGTCGGTCACTATGAGGCTGCGCATGTGTGAATCCTTTTCCTTCAAGAAACAGTCGCTGGGATGCCGGACGGGCATTATGCATGTGCAGGAGTCCAACGTCATGCCGTAATGATATGCGAGGTCGAATCGGGTCACAATTTAAACATAAACGCGTGTCAAGCAAGATGAAATATCGCTGCGTATGCCTCTCGGAATTAAACAGAAAGTTTCACTTTCCTTGAACTCTATGTATTATATGTACATGTATTTAGTATTTTGGTTGCCATTTTAAGGGTGGGGGGTCTTCAGACATTTTTAGTTAATTGGGGGTTGATGCAGACATTTGCCTTGGACCCTACTATCCCCAGATCATGTCCAAATGTTCAAAAAAAGTTGATATGTAGGGTCCAAGTTACTCGGACTAATCCTTCAACTTATAAAAGAAAAAAGGTTTGCCTCGAGTTGGGCTGAATGTCAAAAAAGGAGTATTTTGGCTGTGAATTGGACATGCAACGGTATAGCCATCACAATGGATTCATGGTCGAGGAAAACTACCATACATTGTACCAGTGTACTTGTTACAGTAGTGCTGATCGTCACCGTGAATACTTCACGTTGCAGGTGTCCAACCGCACTACCATGACAGACCGCTGAGGTGCTTGTCTAAAAGACTAATGAAAAGTGATGTAAATTGCATCGCGCAACAGACAATCAGTACTGTACCAGCATTTGACATGACATGAGTGTTTTTTTTACATATTTATTGGAGCTTGATCTATGAGAAGGGCTTCTAGAGCCGTTCCTTTCATATCCTGTGCTACCCATTAGATGGCCAAGAATCAATATCAGCAGCTTTTGAACATTTTTTTATGCATATTTTTGTTACAGCAGTCACAAGCTGTTAGTTCCTGCCAGGGCACAGCTCCATCTTGGCAGTGAAATCAACAATCAGCATCAGATGGAAGTTGATGCTGAGAGCAGCCAGGGAACTTCCAATACTCTAGACACCTTCAAGGACAAGATAGACTTTCAGGTTAATTTCTTGTTGGAAGTTCATGTGTCATGAAAAGTGCTGTGTACACACATTCCTGTCTTCTGTGACCTCGTCTTTGACCCAAACCAGGCATTTCCCTGGGTACAGGGGTAGTGTATTAAACCTATACAAGTAACTGTCTGGTATGATGCTCGAGATTATGCTTACTTCGTAGAGGAACATCAGTGACATTACTCACCAACTATTGTTTCATACAAGTTCTGTTGTGATGTATTACACTGTGATAAGCCTCTGGGGGATTTCATAAACCTAACTAAAAAAGTAGAGGGTTTTGTGGTAACATCATGTGAAATTGATCTCTTTTGAGTTGTGGTTCTGAGAAGAACCGGTTTGTTTTAACTCGACGTTTCGAACAGTATGCTCTGTTTGTCATCAGGATACAGCAAAGACATTTTGAGTGTTACAAATTTGACCCTTAACCCTAACCCCTTGGGTAACTTTACTAGAAAGTATCCTGAATCCGCCAAAATCCACCTATTTTGTCATGCACAAAAAGTTAGTTTTGGTGACCGCTCAATATGGAGGTATCCTGAATCCATCAAAATCCTGCAGTAATGCTAGAGGCTTACATTACAATCCTCAATCCATCAAAATCCCCCAGTTTTCAATATGGAGGTATCCTGAATCCGCCGAAATCCTCCAAAACAGGGGTATGAATTTTGATGGATTCATGTAGGTTAGGGTTAACCCCTTGATTTTACGGGAGACGTCAGGGTGCCGCCGCGGCTCTAACAGCCAAGCGAAACGGCCACAATGTGTTTGTGCAGTCAAGCGTAACATACACAATAATCCAACAATGGATTGAAACAGCACAAACAGCGGCCAATGGTGTCATCCAGCCTGGTGGCACTGTTTTATCCAACAATGGATTGAAACTGCACAAACAGCGGCCAATGGTGTCATCCGGCCTGATGGCACTGGGTTTTTTTGCACCATATGGCTTCATCCGTACACAAAGGGTTAAACTTCATACAGCCAGAAGCAACAAGCTTAAATTGTTTTCTCCTTGATTGTAGCATTATGTTCATCTGTTTCCTTTTAACCCTCCTACTATTTCACCATACAAAACCCTACAAAATGTTCATATCCAAATGTTACCATAGCATTACACTATGAACATCTTCTCGGTTAAAATATCCGTTTCTCGGTTAAAAATAAATCCGCGCGCGTTTCAACCACATTTTAACCGTGTACACCGAGCCTCAATCTCTACTGTCTTTTTAACCGTGTTTCCACCCAATCCTCCTACCATTGTTATTCAGCGCTAAACCCTCTTCCTGTCCAAACAAAGAGTCACTCATTTTAACCGTGCGTACAAGGACAGTCCACAAACCGCAACGTTCCGTTAGGAATTACTAATTGACACTTTTATTAAATCCAATTAAGTGTTCTTTTCTATAAAAAAAACTTCGCTGGCCGGTTGTTGTTAGCCATGTTAGCATGGAGCTGTAAGCGAACATTCATGGATTCTGCCGTTGCTATAATAAGGGTCATCTGTTCGCGAATCATTTTCACTCATGCGTTTATTTAAATTCAGCTGCATGTAGGCCTATTTATTTTACCTTAGAAATAATGCGGACGTTATATCCGCGGAGTCAGCGACCATCATGTGCTCTCTTGTAGAGATTATTGTAGAGGAAAGGCTCGCCGGCAACAGGTGATTGTAAATGTCCAATGAAACTGTATATCATTTTACAAATAAAATCACAATAATCTGCTGCATTACCGTTGATTATATTTTCCTATTTTTTCCCAACAGGAATGACAGGTGTGCCGATGGTTTGGAAGACTCCGAAACTGTCGTCAAAAACAAAACCAGCTAAAAAGATTTTTTCTTTCTATCTAATAAGTGAAAATATTTTAGTTTGGATGGTCCTTTCAACCGTTAAACGGTACATTGTATTTTTTGTACTCACGAGCGGACGTCTATAATACTTTGTTTAAATGTAGGCCTACCCCTATGTGCATTCTGCAGCGTTTCAGTTTACAATTAAATGCAAAGCTTACGATTAGGCTGGGTGTTTTAGTGTAATGAGTATTATTTCTCCATTTCTTTCCCCATCCCCCATATTTCTTTCTATGGTTTTTATCTGTCTGCCCGGCATATTTTGGTTTGCGTGTGGGGAATTTTGAATTTAATTTTGGTTGTTTTTTTTTTATCTGTGTTTTGATTGTTTGGGGGAGGCGGGCTCTTCAGACATGTCAGACATATCGGGGCAAAAAGTGTGGTTTTAACCCCTTGAGTACGATTATTACAGGGAGGCACCGGGGTGCCATGACGGCTTTGGAGCCAAGCGAAACGGACACAATCCATCAATGGATTGAAAATGCAGAAAATGGTGTCTGTAGACATTATCCGGCCTGGTGGCAATTTTTTTCGCGCCATTTGGCGTCATCCGTACACAAGGGGTTAAAGTTGTGTGCCATTATCGGTGTTGGTGGACAGAGAGTGGGAGGGGGGCGGTGGTGGATTCTATACAGCAACTTTAAACATCATTTTTTTTATCCTTTTTTACTTGGGGGTTTTAGAGCAGGCCTATACACTGCCCGTTGTTTTCAAAACAGTTTCCATAAATACTCGGAGGAAAATGCAGTTGACAAAAATTACGTTTGCAACTATAATTATTGTTAATAATTAACAGACAGTATCTTGGTAGACATGTGCGGTAAGTTAATCATGAATATGTACGAGTCTACACGTCATTACAATGTTGTCTTGGTGATATACCTAGGTGATATAGTTGCTATGGACATGCCCTGTCGAATTTATCCAATCCACATGATGTTTGGGCGGTCCTCTGGAATGTCAGCATCGGCCCCCATTGGTGGAGGAATCCGTCGTCATAACAACCTACCTGTCTGTTTTCGCGCGCTACGAGCAGTCCCACGCTTTTCTTGGCTATGAGCCAAACTGGCTGGACTTCTTGCATTGCACGTGCGCGCCCTTGCAGTTACCAACGGCTGTTTTGTGTGCACAACGTAGATACTTGGAAGGGTTACACGCCCTGCACATTGACACATTCGCCTTTGAAATTCTACTAGATTCAGCTTCAAAATTATATAATCTTCCAAATCTCTGCAATTATTACATTGCAGAATCGAGCTGGAAATTTTTTTCGCGACCAGGCACATGCTATTCTCCCCAAAGATAGGCCTGCATGTACATTGTAGTTTTGTACAAGTACAGTAGTACATGACCGGTACTGGCTGTCCCGGCCCTTGGTGTGGTGTTATTATTCAATGTGCGCTTAAGCGGCATGTGAAATGCTAATGACCTTTTGCCGGCCGGGAACAAACTTCGCTTACGCCCCACTAAAGTGGAGAGGTGAACACACTTTTATCATGTATTGTACGTTACATAGGTATTACACGCTAACGCCCTTTTGCTGGAAAAAAAATGCAAAATCCCCTTGGCCCATTTCATTTTGTTAATTACGTCAGAATGACGTAGCCCCTTGAGACGAAATGTATCAAATTGACGATATTCCAATACTCTATCGATTACCCCAAAACCTGAATTTGAACCATTTTCGTCCAATTTATAACCTTCTGCCAAGCACACGACGAATTAATATTACTTTAAATATCATTACGCAAGTTAAAAAAAAACATGTTTAGCGTCATTCTTTTATAAAGGTACAACAACCGTATTTGTTCAACTGTTCAAAGACACGAAAATGAAAGAGACATGTTGGAAAACAGAATTGAACATATTGGACAACAGAATTGAACATGTTTAAAGTGGTTTTAATAGCTTGCGTAAGCTTATATTTTATTTTCCGATGGATCGGTTGACATTTTTGTTTTTTTTAACCTCATTTTCCAATGGAAATTTTTTTTTTTATCGAGACAACCCCCCCCAAAAAGGAAGCAGACGGGGACGCTGAACATGTCTTCACCTTATATAGTACAAAATTATGATTCAATTAATCCTTTCAATAAAATTTAAGTAATTTTGTTTACAAAAGTCTGTCCAGAATTTTTGGCATTGTTTTTAAGGGGAGAGGACGTATAAAATTGTCAAAAGCCAGCACAATAAGATAGAAGCTGTCAACCAATCGCTTTCTAAATGAATTCAAATTCTTAATGCACAACTTGATGACAGTAAGGCAGGTAAGTTTCCACTCCCCATCGTCAGTGAAAAGACATGCTGTCTATGAGTCTGCCTCACATCTTTAAGGAACTGTAGGGATGACAAAAAATAACCAAATTAAGTAAACAGTTCACTTTCTTGACTTTGACATTATTTGAATGAACAAAGCAATTACGTTAGCTCACTGGTTGTTAAAAAAACCCACTTTTCTAATACCAAAACATGATAATTAGACCACAATCCTTTTCATGCTTCATCACGATTCTGCTAATCCCCAGGCTTGCAAATCCCCATCAAAGAAATAGTTTATTGTGTCACCTTGCCACAACTGAAAAAGTACGGGCACGGCCGGCACGTGGGGCATATCCACGCCGTGTCAGACGGCCCAGTCCCGACGTACACGCAGTCCCGACGTACACGCAGTCCATGATTCGTGGCGCCATGTCGGGTTCGGTGTCGCGTTCTCTTCCCACGAGTATTGGATTACAAAGCCCCAGCAAACCCACGTTGTCCGTTCAATCATGGAGATAGGAATTCAACTGAAGAAAATCTTGCTCAGATGGTTGAAAAAGTTGCATTTTTTCACAACTGAATGGAAATATAGTTTTGAGCTTACATCAGAGCATTTTATGGCGAGTTGCTTGCAACTTGATGACTGAAATCTGCAGAAAATGACATTATTCATCGCATGGGTAGCGGTACGCGGTCTTATCTTCGCGACGTTCGCGAACTTTCCTTTCGTCTTGTTTCCTGTATACCAATATATATTAGCTAGTACATGTGGGGGCCGACTATCTCGAGGCCAGTTATGAGTTGTACACGACGGCTGTTTCATGTACTATCTTGTTGGAAAACCATGTTGATTGCGCTATTAATAAATACGCTAAAACGTGCTTATAAAATTTAGCTTATAAAAAAACGAAACTCAGTTTTATGCTATATGACGGTCATAACTTTACCCACAAACAATATCTGGTCCATCGGAGTCCTTAGATATATTTTTTGGGGGGGATGTAATTCTTTTCAAAGGCAGTCAACTTAAATCGATTCAAAACAGACAGCACAACATTAGGCCTATCACACATTTTAAAAAACATTTTCGACCTGCAGATACATATATTTTAACGTCATTGGCAACATATTATTCTATTGAATTTAAAACCGATTTATACTCGGTACAGTTACGAACACAAGTTCGTATTCGTCACGGCAAATTCGTAAAAGTTAAACATAAATTTGAACTCCGGCAAATTTTGCAACAAAAAGTTCTCAAGGCTTTTTGCTTTTAATCAAGAAAGCCCCGAAGATCGCTGACTTCGCGGATATTTAAATGATACGTCTGGGGCTACATTTTCTTCATTGGGTGAATTAAAATAACAAACGCACACGAGCAGAGATCGCCTAATTGGTGCTGGTCACGTCAGGCTCTTTGAGTAAACATCGTTCGCGAAAGTTCGCGAACAGATGGCAGTTAGCAACGGCAGATTTTCGCGTACAGTCGGTGTGGTCACGGTTTTTATTGCATAGAGCCCTGGTCGAATTTCGCGGCAAACATTTCGTGACGTCGAGTTTGCATCTTTTTAAGCAATGCACAGCCTACATTTTACTCGAAACTATAAATACTATAGATACATACAAAGTTAGTTGTCAATCATGAACAGTTATGTACCGTTAAAAAATAAATTAGTATAGGTATTAGTGCCATGCTCGAAAGAGCTCACCTGGACGTGCGGGATTAAAAACCGCAAAGGCCAAACAACCCCCATTTTAACCGAGAGGCAAGTCTGGCCGTGGAGGATTAAATTCCGCAAAACTGACCACAGAGTTAATGAGCAAGGCTCCAGGAGAGGTCCTCAAATCGACCCCTATTTTAACCGAGTATTTTTTTTACGGAGAATCAGCACGGTTAAAATTGTGGTTGTTCATAGTTTTAACCGAGAAACGGATATTTTAACCGAGAAGATGTTCATAGTGTTAACACATATGGCAAAACCATAGTGTAATGCTATAGCAAGCTTATTGACATGGCAAAACCATACATATGGTTTTGTATATAAACATGCTTCACTGTGGTACAGTGTATGCCAAATGGTTTTGTGTGGTGAATATACTTCATTGTGGCTTATCAACAGACCACTGGAGCTATGGTGAGTTATATATAGAGAAACCACCCTAATTCTAAAATGGTATAGGCCTATTCATCAATGTTCCCCAGTACACAATGGAGTTGGTTCACCATACAAAGCCTTGCACCTGCCAGCAGACATGGCTGGCCTGTACAACCATACAAAACCTTATGGTGCCTCACAGAGGTCAAGTTGATTTACCATTCATCACCTTAAATAGTTCAGTACAGGCAAGCCTTTTGACCATACAAAACCAGACAGCTGTCAGGTTTTGTATGGTATACCTGCTGTACACTCAGTGACTCACTGTATGGTTTTGTATGGTGAATAAACTTTCTTATAAATTGCCTCAAGAGTAGGAGGGTTCACCTCCATGTTTCAATGTAACTCCTACAGAACAAAAGCTTTCATGTACAATGTACATGTACAGTACATGTACATTGAATGTAGTGGGAAATTTGTGGGTAAGCCAAGGGGTTTAGCTATGGTGTAGCAAAGTGCAGTATTAAGGAACCGACTGTAAGAAGAGACAACGATGGACAGCAAACCTGTGGGTCATGATTGGCCTGTATAAAAACAATTTAGTTTTCAACTTTTAGAGCAGTAATTTACATGTACATGGACATGTATACATGTACAATATACACTAGAACTCATGTTTGCTTTGCCTTGGCAGTGATGGATACTACCACATGATTGATACTGAGGTGCATGCATTTGTTATATAATTTTCTCATGTACATTTGTATGTGTTGATGTAGAAACAGAAACTCCTAAACCAGCTACATTATATGTACACGTAATACAGTGTAGTACATGTAGTAGAACCAAAAATGGAAATTTAAAATTGAAACGAAACTTACATGTATGAAAACAAATGGACAGACACGAAAGTGAGTATGTACATGTACAATGTATACATATCCATGATGTATCCAAATAGATTTTGCAACAAATAGATTTAACTTCAAGCACATGGTGTTTTAATTAGCTGAAAGCATAAACAGAGCTTGACAAAGCCGGGCCTGGACGCCCGGGACAACCACGCCAGGCCTTCGGGCAACCGGAGTTTCCCGTGCTAGAGCCCGCCGGACCACCAACTGTATTGCACATGTTTTTCAGAGAATCAAACTCCATAATCATGGACCAGAACCAACCAGCAACCTCAACAGATTGCGCGTGCATGATGTCAGTCACTTTTCATAGACTTGTTCCCGATCCTTCAAATTATCTTTTGGCTTCAAAAATAACGAAAAATCGGCGCTAAATAATAACTATAGCAGAACATTTCACGCTTACTATCAGGGATGCATTTCACTGGTTAGTAATTTATTTTGGCTTGAACAAACTACATTGTACATGTACTTGCTTACTTTGCTTAAGTTAGAAAATGATAGAGAGACCGGGAACTCGTCTATGATTAATCACGATGTGCTGAACTAGTTCCTGCCGCATGCTATGAAAAATACAAATGCATAATAGATGTCGGAACCAGTCTGCACATACGGGTATTATAAACATTCAGCGGGCATGTAATTATTCGCGTGCTATGACGAGCTGTACCTAGGTATGCTAGGGTGAAATGTTTTGTTTGTGTTTTTGTTGTTGGCCGGGCGCTGGATTAGGATATTAGGGACCAATAGATATGATACGCGTACGGGATACGTATGCGGCTCGGAAAAAATTGCTTATTAACCCCAACAGTCCTGAATCCTTCAATATTAATATGATTTTCCACACACCCTAGGGAGTTAAGGTTAAATCACCATTTTGTGTGATCATTTCATCAGTTTTACATTATACATTTCAACATTTTTATGAGATGTAAATTGCCGATAGTGTACCAGATGAAATAACAACGCAAAATGGTAATTGAATAGGCCATTTTTTCGAGCCGCATACGTATCCCGTACGCGTACGCGTAAATCTAATGGTCCCTAATGTGTGGAACAAGCAAACGCTATAATTTTGTAAATTTAGTAAAAATGCTGTATTCTGCTTGGCTATGCCACAACAGAAGTGAAAATGAAACGTTTTCTGATTTCATCTATATATGGTGGTGCTGGGTCTGACAAGAATCCAAAAAAAGAACTTCAGTTTTATTTCCACAGTCCATAAATAATACAATTTTATAAAGCGTTTGTTATTTTCAGGTTTGAGTTTGGCCGCACAGGACTACCAATTTAAAACATTGGGCTACCATTTTTCTCAGTGTGGTAGTCCGGTGGACTACCAGTTGAAATACAAATTTGTCGAGCTCTGATAAAGCTATCAGAAGTTGTATGTTCTTAATCGACTTGATCTAAAGACAAAATTTACTTCTTGCAATCTGCACATACAGTACATGTACATTGTACATCTACATCTACATGTACATGTATGTGACCCACTCTGCAATAAGGGCAACATTTGCAAATAGTGCTTTATACATATACATGTAGCTAGAAAGGCCATTTTATAAGCTTTCATATGGTATAATTATGTCTGAGGCCTGTAGCATTTTGCATTCACGAGATATTTTGAAATTTGCATGTTTGTTTTCAGGAATTCTTGAAATGACTCAAGGAGAAACAAGCCATTTAAAAAAAAAAAAAAGCAAAGCAATAGATTGAAGCACTCGACACAAACATTCTTTTTCCAACTTTATTCACTGAAATCAAAGATTTTGGTTATGAACTAGAATGATGTACATGTACATGTAGGTATCAAAGATGCACAAAATTACCTCCCTTAAAAATCACTTGCACATTGAAGAATTGTTCACCCTCTTCACATGAAACGGCCCATTATGCGTAAAAGCATACAGCGACTTTATGTGCCCTTTTTGCAGAGCGGGTTATACATGTACATGTACATGTACATTGTACATGTATGGGTTTTCATTCACATACATTTTATTTTATAACACTACCAAATTCTGAGGGAACTTTGGTTTGATGGTGTTTGCCAATGCTCAGTTAACTTGTTTCTTGTTCATTTGTTGGCAGTATTGACTTGGAAAGCTCAACATTCTTGTAGATAGATTGATTTTTGTTGTTACAATGTATACATTTACTCTGTAAATATATGTACATCTACTGTAACTATAAGGATATTGTTTCAAGCTGCTTTTTGATTGTTAGATACACATAACTAATCCAAAGTTGTTAAAAAGCAATCATCTCTTTCTCCTTATTGTAGACTGTTACCAAAGAGAGTCCTACAAATGGCAAGTCATCAGAAGATAGCCACACGACAAGTAACACACAAGCAACCAATCAGAAACTGACTGCAGGAGACAATAAGGAGCCAATCAAGGACGGCCAGGTATAAAGAAGATTGCCAAATACAGTCGGACCCTGATAATAAGAGTAATGTTAATACAACATCCTGCTTATAACAAGGGAAAAATTTGGTCCTGAGTGTTTGTTTTTCTTTGTTTTCCATTATTGATAATACAAGGTACATGTACATGTACCTGTTATAACAAGATAAATTGTAAAGTCCCAAGGACCTTGTTATGAAGGTGTTTGACTGTACATATTAATTCTTAATCTACAAATAACTTGTTTTCAAAGTCAAGACAACAACATTGTCATAATACTAGCTTACAAAATGTAGGCCATTTTTTTTATTCTTTGGATTACGTATCACCCACCGAAAAAATGGGATATTGGAATAAAAATGTAACAAAATTGCCACTAGAAAATGTGAGGTTTCACCCCCCAAATAATCTTGAAATATTTGCCTCAAAACGTCGATTCATGCTAAAAATATGCAATCACCACCCTGAAGTCCAGTTCATAGGGATATTAGAACCAGCTTTTCCCTGCCAATGTCCGGCAGTTTTCACAACTGGCCGAATATCGCGGCAGCACAGTACAGTATATAAACCCATCACGGCTGGCAGGCCACACGCTGCTCATCATGCGTAGCATCACACAACAGTGCTTGCATACTCGCTTTGTCAGATCCACGTTTACTCCAACGTTCAAAACTGTGCAACCATTAGGATAATTCATTGCGCGTAATACGACAAAGCTTGACCAATCAAAGTAAGTCTTGTATGAATTATGCGGCCGGCTGCAGTTGAGATTGGACATATTTCACACTCGGGCAATAGATTTGTGTTTAGTGAATAAATGTCGGTAAATTCTGTGGGGAATTGCTGGCTGATATTGCAAGAGTTGAAGCAAAACTGTTTATTTGTTAGTGGGTGTTGTCAGAATTTAGATTTCTGATGTTTTGCCAGGCAAATAAATTTGGGGCTGGAAGAACTAATGAACCTACATGTATGTACATGTATCCTCGCGTGACCATTTTTTGCACATTTACTATTAAATAGCAACAACCCTTGATAGCTTCTGATTTTATTGTCAGTTAGTTTGATTAGAAGGCTACCTGAAGAAATAATGTGGAGCATGCCGAACTTCTCTGAGCTACCAAGTCTAGTCGGCAGATGAGTCCAACTGGTCGTCCTGAAAATTATTTTACTATAATAAGCCAGTTCGGTATTTCAACTGCGCATGTGCACAATGACATTTTATCCCGAATGACCTGCGTGAACGCAAAAGGTGGTCGCACAATGCACACGTGTTAAATTCAATCAGAATGGGCATTCACGTACATTGTAACATGGCGTGACATTACGTCAGCAATTTTATCTTAAATAACCTTTGACCTTTGAGATACCGAACTGGCTTATTCGTGCACATAGGTAAACACCATTCTACTGAGTCTCAGTATTGTCCTGCCTCTTAAGACTGTGGATCAGTGTCTCTTTGAGTCAAAGACAATGGGTGGGTGTAGCCCTTGGGTCAGTTCTTGGGTAATCTTTAACTTTTATTTGACATCAACCCACAATTTTTGTTGTCAGTGCAAATTAAGGGTACTCAACGATAATGAACGTGATGGGTCTGGTGTGTTTGCCACTCTGCAGGAAAATGTATTGAATATATACCTTTTGAGGAAAAACGTACATGTAAGCTGAGCTGTTATCGACGTTTAAAGAGCGTTATTCTCTTCTATGTTATATTTATATTATTTATATTTATATTTTAACAGGGGTGACACCGTGTTGTAGTTTGTATTTTTTTTTTTTGCTCTGTGCCAAATTTTGTGCCCCCCAAACAATCCTTAATTATGCAAACATGCATTCTGAGCCATGTTGTTGTATGGGTCAAAATCAGTCAAGGTGATTGTTTTTTACCCTTCTGCCACATGTACAAACCACATGTAATCTGACCCTGTCTGTGTACAAAGTAAAGGCAGGGGAGGTGGAAGGAAATTTTGACTGATTTTGACCTTTTAAATAGCACAAGGGTTTTAATCCAAGTAATAAAAAAACTGGCCAAACCATTAAAAACTTTGCTGAGTACACTCAGGAACTGCCTATTTTAACCCCCCTTCCCAAAGTTTGTTTGTTTTTTTTTGCTTTTTTTTACACCAAACTGAAGACTTTACCAATTGGATTTATTTTTCATTCAAAACTACTTTTCTACTTTTCTTTAATAATTTGTTTGTGTGAAAGAGTTTTATGGTTAGCACATGTAATCCATCTGTAATCTCCATTGTTTATCACTTTTCTTTTTAGCAGCAAGCTGGTAAAGAATCAGCAAATGTTATTGGTCAGTCAGGTGATAGCACTGTTGGCCATGGCACTGTCGCCGTACAAGAGGTGGTACATGTATCTACTGATACAGGAGGAGTAGGAGAAGAAGGGGTGGGTCTTTCCAGAGAAGAGGTGGAAGATGCAAAGTTGAGAAGCCAAGACGGAAACGGGTGAGTATGCATGCTTGCAAATTACATGCACATGTTTGTACTATACGTGTAAAAAACCAAAACATGTCCTACTTATGGAGTGAATTTCATCAGCTTTGTGCAAGTGTGAGATTTAAACGCCATACACAAAAAATACTCACTTTCAAATCTCACCCTCTTGCACAAAGCTGATGAAATTCGCTCCATAAAATTTGTCATACCTTGTTTACATGATCTGAAATTTTGGTTTAATTCCATTGGTAAACAACACAGTTATTAAGGATCAAAAGTTGGACGTGTTTTTTTGTTGACACGTAGTACATGTACATGTTTGTTGTTGGTAATATTCACTTAGGCGGCTTGTCATTTGGTCCTGACCGTTCTTTCGCGAAAAGTTCGCTATAATACCGATAAGTTGGCAGTTGTTAAGGAAAGGAAAAGTCGCGAAAGGCACGCCTGTGCGCAGTCGGGCGCAACGAGGTTTAATAAGCTAGCCCAACCGGGCCCTATTGTTGCCGAGAGATTACGTCTTGTGAATAAACATGAGCACGGGAAGCTATTTTAAATACTGCGTTCTGTCCGCTGACAAAACGTTGGGAACCTTGCATGTCGAAATGGCGAATTGGATGGTTTGTCGATGACGTTTACAAAAACAAACCAAGGACGAAAGGCCAACGTACGGCGGCGAGGCGTGTTTTTTTGTGTTGTCATTGCAAAGTAGGCCTACATAAAAAGTAATTAATGACAATGTAAAGACACATTTCTGCCAGTGAATAAATTATGTAAAAGAGACAAAGCCGTATAGAAGGCTTACTGCTTTTATAAAGGTGTTATTTTAGGGAGGACGCAATATTGTTTTCCCCGTTCCCACGCGTGCAGACGGGTTCCTTACCGTTCTTCACGGGAGGCAATAAAACTGAACAACTAGGACCGGATTCTTTTTTTTAGGGATTAAACAAAACTTCTCTTTGAATCTACAGAGAGGTTGTTTTGCCTTTTTTATTGTGCTGAGCAGTCGCTCTGAAAAGTAAATAAGCCCTGATACGATCTCCGGCTTTAGCTATTGACGTAAAATGAACGTGGTTCACAAAACAAGTCATTTTATATTCCCTCGTTTTGAAAGTATTTTCGTCAGATTTACTGCATGCACGATTTCTGCCATCGGAGTAGGCCTATCTACGTTACGACCCTTTCTCTGTTCCGTAAATTTAATTTTTTTATATGTATATATAAAACGAAGTTCATTCATCACGCGTAGAAAAATCACGAAAGTACACAGATGAAAGCATACCAAGATTACATTTTCAACACAATGCGACTTTTTTTCGAAGCCATGTTCATGCGTGGACAGTAAATATGTTCTGATTATTGCTTTACTGATTGACAATGTTATTTTTTTCCGAAGAATGTCTTAACGTTTAGGCAATTTAGATATTCCGTTGGGCCTAAATATTCCAGACAGAATCCACAAGACTATTAATGATATTAACGTATTTTGTTTTTACTGTGTCTATGTTTGTGAGCAGTTATGTTAATACTTCATTGCAATCTACCCCGGGTACATATTCTTTTTCAATGGGAGGGTTTCGGTTCAGGTAAAATAAGAATTGAAGGTTTTTTTTTTCCCTTGCGAAACTTACGTGTATGTAGTCCTACACTGTCCGTTGTTTTAAATCAGTTTCCATAACAGTTAATTGTATTATATTTGTCGAAATATTCCCTGGAAAATGTAGTTGACAAAAATTACATTTGCAACACTATCGTAAATATCGCAATTCTTCAGTTCTGTTGCCATGGTAATTATGTTGCCTGGGAACGGCGAGTTACTGCTCTGTCTGGTTTCATGCGCGTGGGAAATTCCCCAGTTGACTTTGAGACTTGCAACACGTGCACTACGGCTGTTTCAGTCTCGGGTCAAGTTGATGTAAGACATTTGAAGAATGTACATAGAAGTAGTTTGTAGGGATGAACCTCACTGAACATAGACCTACATGCTATCAATGCACGTTATCAAAAATTTCATTGAGCACATCGTAAGTTTATCTGGTTATGGTTTTAGGCCATCAGCCTGGGGGGGTTGGTCGTATATAAATGAGGGGAATAATGCTCATGGTGATTTTTGGCAAGGTATGCACCCCTGTAGTTGGAAAATATTTGATGGCTTTGCAGCGGTGACAGCTTTTTGGGTGCTATCACCCTTTACAAAAAATGGCCGCCATCATGCTTGTTACCACATTATGAATAATCCGGTAACAGGCATATTGGCAGCCATTTTGAAGAAAAACAATTGAAAAAGGTAATAACACCAAAAAAACTGCCACTGCTCACGCTGCAATGCTATAACACATTTTCCAACTCTAGGTGTGCATACCTTGCCAAAAATCGTTTTAAGTATTGCTCCTTTCGATCATGATACCCGTGGCCCGACGTTGATGGCCTTTTTGTAACTTTTGTTATGTGATGTATTAAAAAAAATAGCCGTAGGGCAACCAAATAAGAAAGCAATGAACTCGTATCACGCACCAAGAGCGTGCGCGCCCCATTGTACATTTTTGTACATGTTCTGGGCCGGCCGGCCCCATGCGCTATGCGTATGCACTGCACTAGATGCATAAAGTACAGTACACACACACACAACTGTACATGTACAATGTACAATGTGGGGCCATGTGCATGTGCTGGCCGGCCGCCCGCACGCGGTGTATACGGTCATGCTACCGGGCGCGCGCTACATCAACTCAACATGCAGCGCGCGGTGATGGGACTGAGGTTGCTGGCGTCACGGATGCCTTCTCGATCTCTTCAGATCGAGTCCAGGCCTTGTGCCTATGAATTTGCAGGCAGATTTTGAGCTCTGTGTAGTTGCAAACAATGCTGCACCATCACGACGGGCTGATGAAGACAACTTGCAATGGACTCATGACACTGAAGTGTCAAGCCAAGAACCCCAACAGATGTTACAGACCACACCACAACGTTTGTCGGCCTCTGCTCGGTTAATTATACCGGTACTACATTGTAATTGTATGGGCACGGACTCGTTCGTTCTTGACAATAGGAGTTGTGGTTATCATGACACTTCCAATTATTTTACCATTCCATTTTACTATTTCGAAGCCTTCTGTTATTATCAGGATTATCACTAGTAAACAATCATTTCTTTATGATTTTGACTTTGGCTTTACGTATACAACCTTGCTGAAAAAGAATTTGAAACTAAATGAAAGTGTGAACATGATTTCTGATATATGATTTGCTGAACGATGTACTTTTGCCAAATTTCTTTGTTGAGCTTAAAACATATCCAGTTAATGTTTGCTTCGTTTATGAAGATTTTAATGTGTCGACATTTTAGCATTAAAACAACCTAAGTCTGATAATAAAACAGACAATGGTAAGTTATCTTCCCTTGTGATTCAGTAAAGTGTGTACTGTATATTAAATACATATCAAGTGAACCCTGACAATGTGATTATTCCATTTTTCACAATACCCCACTAATTGCACAGATTTAAAACTCCCAAAACTGCAGTACCAGAGGCAAACCTGAGTAATACAAATTATACTTGGACGATTTATGTTGACGATTTATGTTACTTTAACATCTGCAACCATTCTTACTTTCTTTGATTAAATTATGAACGTGGTAATTAAAAAAAAAATCGAAAATTCCTTCCTAAGTCTAAGTTGTGCACACTAAACAGCCGTTGGCAACTTAACTCCAAACAATC
Source organism: Hippasteria phrygiana (assembly GCA_037893225.1). Lineage (NCBI taxonomy): Eukaryota > Metazoa > Echinodermata > Asteroidea > Valvatida > Goniasteridae > Hippasteria > Hippasteria phrygiana. The sequence continues at coordinate 434,689 of JAZGUH010000094.1, forward strand.
GTCTTGGCGCGTCAAAAGAAAGACGTAGGCAGTTTGGCTCATAGCCAAGAATACGTGTAGAAACTCTTCCCAGCACAAACAGTCAAGTCGTTATGACGACGACATTACTTCACCAATACTGTGTTATAACAATGTTAAGAATAATAATTAGAAGTATACCCTTTAAAAATAAATGTTTTCGGCTCTGATTAAAACATTCGAAATTCATTAATAGGTCCATTTCTCAAATAACCTTGAAGTCTTCCTCAGATTTTTAGTCTTCCACAGTTTATTACCTTCAAAAACAATAACTAAGCATAAGTCCAGTAAACTTACCCCTCCCTAAAATGAAGACCAGGACTTTTCAAAAGTATTTTATTAGCAAGTGTAATGTACATTTATATTTAGCCTAAGAATATAATGGCCGTATACCGAATAGATGAGAACAATTAATGCATATTTCCTCCCAAATCAGAAAACCAAAAATATATTTCACCCTTAAATCTTTGAAGTTTGTTCTTTTTCTGTAACTAGAACGGCAAAGCTGACATGACTCGCTGCTAAAGGCGGGAGCCCCACACCAATAGGTCTATTCATCCAATCCCGTCTTCATCCGAATTTCATTCTATCCAGTTTAATATAACAAAACACATTTGAAATATTTGGCGTGAGATTGGGTAAGGTAAAAGGGCATCGAGGAGTGTCTGCTTTTTATAAAATCTTCATAAACGAATCAAAAAATTACTGGATGAGCTAAACGTAGTGTACACGATTGGTAATCCTCAAATTTATTTTTTATCAACATGCACTACCATCCTGATTAATGCCCATGCGTGAACTTGACCAGAGACTTAAACAGCCGCTGTGCATGCACACCTTCCACATGTTGCAAGGCTTAGGGAATTCCCACCACGTGCACGTGCGGCGCAAGTAGGTCTACCCTCTACATCAGACCAATCAGAACGGCGCGCGCACGGTATCAATGCAACAGAATTGCCAGGGCAACAAACCAGAAGAATTACAATTTCTGCTACTGCAGTGTTGCCAACTATTTTTTGTAAACTGTTTTTGCTGAGAATATTTATGAAATTTTGACAAATATAATACAACTTGTAGGCTTACTTAACCCCTTCCCCACCTAAACACGGAAAACCCAGCGGTATTTTGAAAAAAAAGTTTTTATCTCGGGATCGAAAACATTATTTTTCCCTTTGTATTATAAATAACTGTCATCTATTCAAAACGTTGCTGTGTAGAATTCACCACGGCAAACCCTCTTCCCCTTTCTGTCCACCAAAACCGTTAATGGCACGTAACTTTAAAACACTTTTTTTTCCCGCGACAGTCTAAAACAAATAAAATCAAAAACAAAGTCCCACACACACAAAACCAAAATTATACACCGGCAAACAGGCAAAAACCCAAGAAAAAACTAAGGGTTATAAGAAAACGGAGATCAAAACAAACGTATAATACCCAATGATCGTTCAGGGGTGGGATTGGCAAAAAATTTAAAATCCACGAAAAATCCACGAGGACCCCAGATCAAGATATATTATTTGCCTAAAAAGGCACCCCATTAAAATATCCATTATTGGTCTACATCCACTTTTACAGGTAAAACCCCCTTTTTGAAAACACCTCAGGAATTCCAGATTGCAAAAGAGATTCTTTAAAAATTCGAAAATCCCGAAAAAAAATCCTGACAAATCTCACTCCTGTTCGTTACACTGAAAGTTATTGCACGCCGGCCAATCGTGAGAACATCATTTTTGGAGGAATAATCAATGGCTGTATAACTAGTACACTGGACGGCAATCAGCGTAAGCTTCGCAAGTACCTTCAAATTCTTATTTTGCCCATAATTTATGGGGTAGAATGCAACAGACGTCCACAAAATTGCACCACGAAAATACAAAAAAAATAATGAAAGCTCAATCAAAAACTAAATATTTTCACATTAGTTTATACAAAATCTTTTAGCTGCATATTAGGGAAAATATCGCTGAAATTCCTCAACCATTTTCGGCATGAGTAGTTTTGTTGTTCTAGTCTTGTTATCCAGAGCAAAGTAACTCGTGTGCAGCCCCTGTCTTATTTTGAATTATGCATTTATTTTTGACGACAATGCCGGGGTCTTCGTGTCTTCCAAACCATCGGCACACCTGCTTGGAAAAAGGGAACAAATAATCAATTATAATACACAAGTCTGATGCTGGCGATAATCTCAACAATAGAGCAAAGTCGCTGACTAAAAAATAATACATGTACCATTAAAAAGGCCGGCAGTTCCGAACTCTGATTGGCACAAATTGGAGTAACAATGGAGGACTCTCAATACGAGCCAGCCGTTCCGATCGCGGTTTGGCCGGTCTTTCGAGTTTTACATTGATGTTTTAATAGCCGACCGATCAATGCTGCCTATCGTCCCGACCGCGGTTTGGCCAGCTTTTTCAGTTTACATTGATATTTAAATGACCAAACGAGTATTTGAATACACCGTTCTGATCGTGCAAGAACGGAATATGCATGACTTCTAATTTACATACACCGTTCTGGTCGCATACTGTCGGTGTTGTCAAGGGCTCTTTTGTTAAGGAAGGATTAAAAAAGCTCGCTGTTTCGAGCGAAATGGACGCGTTAATAACGGTCAGGACCAAATGACAAGCCGCCTTATGGAGACTGAATGGGCCACCTTGTTATACATGCACCCAACACTGCCACAGTTTGGGATGTGACGATGTGGTGATTCCTTTGAACAGTAGCTGCCATGGTGCTTCATCACCCAGACATTCTACAGAAAGTCGAAGTAGATGACCAAAGAAGTCCAATGTGAACATGGATATTGTTAGTGAGTGGAAAATATAGTTTGTCTACATTCATGTGTATATATGGTGGACTTCTAGGAAAGTCATTGCATTGCCAAAAAAAATATTAAAATAAAAACATTCCATCTGCACAGTGTCCTTGCTAACATGCTTAAAGCTAGCCTCTAACGAAAGCCGTTTTGGCGAGATTAATTAACCGAGGACCTTATCTTTGCCTATGAAATGTTTCCAATACTAGGCCAAATATCACTCTAGGTAGAGGTTTATGGTTGGCAACATTTTGATGTAGATACATGTACATGTAATGCACCTATCAATTGTTTGCAGATTTTGCCAAGATAAATGTTGAAATAACAGGTTGTGACACATGTTTTAAACACTTATTATCAAGGAGGGTCGGTTATAGGCCTTAATTATAGCAAATACCGCCTGGCTGAGTCTGCACAGTGGTCACAAGGGATTGTCGGAAGGAAGAAGGAGCAATGTTTGCTCCTTTTCCCTTGCCACAATTCCTTGTGACCATTGTGTCGACTCAACCAGGTGGTATTTGCGATAAGGTCCATTGTCCAAGATTTGACTATTCCTGATCTTATCTATATATAATTCTTCAACAGATTCTCCATAAATTATCCCAATTTTCAGACGTGCAACGCAGGGGGCGTAACTTACACCATCTTTTTTCTATATTTGGATATTTGAATCCCTTGTAGTTATTTTCCGAGTCTGGGAAGGTCAGGCGAGTCTTTTGCATGATTGATGCACGATGGGAGTGGAACTCTATTGTGTCTTCCTAGAAATCCCCAGCACCATCGGATGACTTGTCTGTATGAAATATGCCGGTATTTCCTGAAAAAAATAAAAACATATTCAATGCAAAAGTTTAGGTAATCTCATTCCATTAGGAATAAAAATAACATAAAAAATTACAGGACACAATATTACCGATTTTGCATTTTAAGAAGAAAATGGACCAACAACAATGATTGCATATTAAAATAGTACCTTGCCATGTTGCCCTCAATTGCTCTGGCCCCATACTGTTGCTTGAAATGGTAGGCTGTTTCCAGTGTCCCTGGGTTTGGACAGGTCGCCTCGTACCATGGATGGTCAGTGAAGCAGCTGCAGGTGCTTGGGTCAACGCCATTGTGTAGAATTTTCTGTTGACCTGCATCAACCTCCTTGCAACATGTACAGTTGTGGGCAATACTCCTTGACCACACAAAGACCACAGGAACACCTTTGGGGGAAGGAAAATGTATGGGCTTGATGTCATGTTATAAAACAACAAAAACATCAGTCGGCTGAAACAATGATAGTTTCACAGGGTACTGTAAGCATATTTTATGCAATTTTATATTTCCATGCAAGGTTGGTTGAAGGGAAAAAAAGAATTTGGGGTCTCGTATTCACTGTGAATGAGATCATTTTTAATCAAAGAATCAGCCAAGACTGCACTTAGAAATTTCCGCGAGAACATGTTAAATTCTGGATAGAGTAATTTTCCAATATTTTTCAACCCAGAAACAATTTATCATCATGAAAGTTGAATTTGTGAAAAGGGTTTCAAAAACAAACCAATCAGTATTCAAACGATCGATATTTGCCGGGGGAGCTTGATCATCATGACCAGGAGTGCCAGGAACACCACCATCCTCATCGTGATCAAGTACCTGCAGTGCCGGTGCAAGGGGCTCGAATCTGTACGGTTCAACCCCGTGTACAATTTCAGCTTCCTCTTCAACCTCAATATCGTCTTCGTCTTCATCAGACGTATTCCTAGAATCAGATTCATCATTTTCCGAATAACTACTAGAAGATATGCTGTGTTCCTCCCAACTCTCGTCAAAAGAGTTGTCTGAATCTGACAACATGTCTACTTGTTTCGTGTATTGTGCATGCAGCATTCGTTGTTGCATGCGTACCGTGTGCGTGTTACATACATCCGATGCATGGCGAGTGCAAGAACCAGACATAGTCGGTCTAATGTACGACGTCACGCCAATTGAGCGGATGAATCATTGTGACCTTTTTTTTCTAAATCGAAATTATCGTACTTCAAATTTTTTTTTCGTAGAATTTTTTTTGGAGCTCTAAACCGGAAAATAACATTTGAAAATGTTTTTGCCATATATCTATTACAATATTAAGTAAGAAAGAAAAGTTTACGTGTTATGTTAGAGGCTAGCTTTAAATATACTCATCCAAAAAAGAAACGCAAGTGTTTTAAATTCCAATTCCTGATTGGAATAGAAGTTTGTTGAATACAGTACACGTGTGGATAACAAGGCACTAAGGGCAGACACCAGAAATACACAGGCTGTTCGCACGCGTCCGGACGGCAGGAACGCTCACGGCCCCCCGTTCTACACGCGTTCCTTTACAACAAAAGGCCCGTCACGGTCTGTGCACCGCTACATTCTCCTGTGGCACTAAAAGTATGCGAAGAAAAACGTCTCCAATCGTCGCTGCAGGAATGGCCCGAAAATACGGGCAACCATGGACGGGGGAAAAGCAGTCCTTGGCAAACACCACCATCGGGAAAATGATTATATTTCCCCATTTGTCCCAACAGTGCCGAATGGGTTTGGAAGACACGAAGACCCCAAATTTCCGTCAAAATAAATGCATAAATGAAATAAGATAAGGGATAAATACGTGTCACTTTTGCCATGGGGAAAAATACTAAAACAAAAATAGTTGCCGAAAATAGTTGAGAAATTTCACACTTTTTTCCCTACACATCGGAAATCTAGCTAAACGATTTTTGTAAACTAACTTTTTGTTTTTTTACTGTGTCGATGTTTGTGAGCAGTTATGTTAATGTTTGTGAGCAGTTATGTTACCGTAATTTTCGGAATATAGGCCGCGGCCTATACGTTGATTCTCACGCTGAAAAATGTCCCTGCGGCTTATATTCCGGGCGGCTTATTCGGCAACATTTGAAGAATAAAATCAGTCACACAAGGTTCGAAATTCACGACGGCCAGTGCCATCGATATTATTTTAGTTGCTGTGATGCCCCTTGTAAAAATGCACTATTCACGGCCAGTTGTGCTGTGCCCCATTAATACTTTGGCCGTTGTGCCCTTCTTGCCGAACAAAGCCCTTAATTTTTCAGTACCAAACCGTTGCCAGATCCTTCAAAACGGCGCTTTTCGATCGCGCTGGTAATTGCCGCTCCCGTGCGCGTGATGAGCTATCGCGCCAGCTAGCACGGCCCGTGCGCCCCATGTAAAAACCTTCACAAAACCTCTATTCCCCAAGCAGACTGGCTCCCGTCCGTGCATTATTTTTCTTCTTTTTCACTGGGGCGAGAACCAGTCACAGCCTAAAAACAAGCTCTGAATCCCGCGGCCGAATGCGCGGCTAGCTTTAGCCAGGTAGCTCTTACTACAGTAACCTGAACCCCCCAAAGCCGGCTAAGCCATGTGTGCGGTTTAGCGATGGTCCAGAGGGAGTAGCGTTGCCTGTTCAACTTAACGCAACGAACTCTCCTCGTGCAAACAATCGTGCATGTACTGGTGCATGTGTGCTGCGATGTACGTGCCATTGATGACTCGGACACGTGGAAACCGAAGCGTTTTCTGTTCGCGATTTATTCGACAATTATGCCTTGCATCGCTTAATTAATTAAAACGTTCCAGACAAATTGAACTCTTGTCGAGTCTTGTCGGCTATTAAGTGCAAGAAGGACATGAATCATTATAAAACTCATTTCTGCCCCACGGAACCAAACTCATTTTTACTGTGACAGAAAAGGAGATCGACAATGTTGATGCTTTTTCCGCCAGCGATATATAGCGCACCGTGATTTCCCGAATGGCCCGTGCGGGGCGTGAACGCAACGTGGCCGGCGAGGATGGCGCGCAACGCACGGTGAAATTACTCATGCCGTCGCGCGGCATGCCCGGCACGGGCCGTGTTTCCTCCATGACTATACAACTTACAAGTTCAGGCAGTAATGGAAATAAGAAGAACAAAATGATTAGCAAATTATGCTAATCATATTGTCATTTGATTAGCAATGTGATAAAATTGACTAGCAAAAGAAAAACCGCGACAAACTCAATGTTATGTGGGTGTGCTGAAGATATTAAAGCAACGTATTGAACAGTGCTACGCATTTTTTACTCTTTACCTTCTAAGTGGTTAAAATAACAAATACGCAAGCCGTAAGCTCAGTTTTCATTGTTTCTTGGCACCTTCCACATAACTAAAAGTTTCGCTCACTGCCGTGAGAGACTATTGTACAAATACATGTACACCAGTATGCAAGAAAGACCTTTATCTGGCCTTTGTGCCCTTATATTTTTTTGTCATTGGCCTCTTCATTAGTGGCCTTGGTGCCCCAGAAATGTTTTTCGTCACGAAGGCCAAAATGGCCTTGGCCCCCAGATTACGAATTTCGAACCCTGGTTGCCGTTTACGTTCGCTCTACTCACGTGTTGGAAATATAGGAAACCAGTCCAGAGGGACCGAATAGACTTGCAAATGTACCGTAAGTACCGTTCACACCTCACAAATCGTGTGGTGCGTCTGTTCGTTTTTGTCTGTTTTATCGTTGTGTAATCCATGTTGTTTATTATTTCACTGGTCAATTGGTGACCGTTGAGCTAAGATAATTAGTGGTTAAAGTTGTCATTTTCTTTTTGTTACCCCCCCCCCCCCCCCTCCCCCGCGCCGTCAAAAAAAAGGAAAGAACTGCCGCGCGGCCCACCCAGCCCACCCAGCCAGGACACTCATCCAGCCCGTCAAAATTGGTAATTTCGAGGACTTATGAAAGTTTATTGGGCTCCGTGCGCGTCGAATGAGGGCGCTGTCCACACAGCAACCGCGCTTCAATAGGCAGTACGTCGCTGGTATTATGCACCGCGCGCGCTCCTCGTTCATTTGATACTCGTGCTTTGTCTGTTTGCCGACTCTCGATAATTGCATTTTCAATAAGAACATCATAGCGGGAACCAGACACTTGAAGTCAGGTAAGATGGCGTCGATGGCGATATTGACCCCCAACTCGCCTTTTCTTTCCGCCTTTTCTTTGCACGGAGCCCTATCTCGTTCGCGCGCTGCTTACACTTTAGGATTGCATGTGTAGTGGAAATAGCGCTATGCAGCACGATGACTTTTGTGGTTGGTCGTCAGCGCCGCGGTGCGGTTTATACGCCGGTGCGGCTAATACACCAACTTTAAATCTTAATTTGCAGATTTTTGCGTGCTGCGGCTTATACTCCGCGCGGCCTATATTCCGAAAATTACGGTAATACTTTATTATAATCTAACCCGGGTACATTTTTTTCTCAATAATTGGAGGGTTTCAGGTAAAGAATTGAGCGGATTTGGTTTGCCCTTGCGAAACTTACGCTGACTCCAACCCAGGGTTTTTATGCAGCCCATTATTCACTCTTAAAGTATCATTTTTTTGTTTCTCAAGTTACGGTTGAATTAAAAGTAATGCCAGCTTCGCTTAATTGTTTTTTGCGTGCCGTATAGTATTTTTTTTATTGGTCAATGGTTCCGTGTTGCACCTCCCAATTGGACTGGGCGCGTGCAACAAATTTCAGTGCAATGGGTATAGTTTCTTTCTTCACGGGCTCCCCTTGATTGTTAGGGGTAATTTTTTCGGTGTTGGGACTGTTGAATACAGACGGAAAGGGTTTGACATTGTGTATTCTATCCAGCATTGTTTTGAGAGGATGACAATTCTAGTAATGGGAATAACATTTTATTCGATCCTGAATCCGTCTTTAAAATATGGCGCAATTTTACTTTTTTAGGTTGGGGGGGGGGGGGGGGGGGGGTTAGGTACGTACATGTATAGGCCTACACTGTCCGTTGTTTCAAATCAGTTTTCATAAACAGTTAATTGTATTATATTTGTCAAAATATTCCCAGGAAAATGTAGTTGACAAAAAATACATTTTCAACACTCTAGTAAATATTGAATTCTTCTGTTGCCATGGTAATTATGTTGCCTGGGAACGGCGAGTTTCTGCTCTGTCTGGTTTACCTGTGCGTGGGAAATTCCCCAGATGACTCCGAGACTTGCAACACGTGCTGACGGCTGTTTGAGTTTCGGGTCAAGTTGATATAAGATATTTGAGGAAGGTATATGTAGTTTGTAGGGATGAACCTCACTGGACATAGACCTACATTGTACATGCTATCAATGCACGTTAATCAAAAATTTCATTGAGCACATCGTAAGTTTCGCTGGTTATGGTTTGTAACTTTTGTTATCTGCAGGAATTTTATGTGATACATTGTACATCAAATAGCAGTAGGGCAACCAAATAAGAAAGCAATGAACTGGTATCACGCACCAAGCTCGTGCGCCCCATTGTACGTACATGAACATTGTACTGTACATGTTCTGGGCCGGCCGGCCCTATGCGCTGTGCGTATGCACTGTGCTAGATGCATAAAGTACAGTACCATACATTTGTACAGTGTGGGGCTGCTCATGCTGTGCTGGCCGCACGCAGTACTGTGTACGGTCATGCTATCGCTACCGGGCGCTACATGAACGATACATGAACAGCGCGCGGCGTGCGCCACGGACCTTCTCGATCTCTCCCGTTTCCTTAGGCCTTGTGCCTGTGAATTTGCAGGCAGATTTTGAGCTCTGTAGTTGCAAACAATGCTGCACCGTCACGACGGGCTGATGAAGACCAACCTGCAATGGACTCGACTCGTGACATTGAGTGTCAAGCCAAGAACCCCAACAGATGTTACAGCCTACATGACTACAGTTTGTCGGCCTATGCTCAGTTATACCGGTACTACACTGTATGGGCACGGACCCGTTCGTTCTTGACAATAGGAGTTGTGGTTGTACTTCCAATTATTTGACCATTCCATTTTGCTATTTCGAAGCCTTCCGTTATTATCAGGATTATCACTATATCAGCATTAGTAAACAATCTATGTTTTTAATGATTTTGACGCTGGCTTTACGTATACAACCTTCCTGAAAAAGAATTTGAAAGTGTGAACATGATTTCTGATCAGATTACTATGATTGGCTGAACGATGTACATGTACTTTTGCCAAATTTCTTTGTTGAGCTTAAAACATATCCAGTTAATTTTTGCATCGTTTATGAAGATTTTAATGTGTCAACATTTTAGCATAAAACACCTAAGCTGGCAGTATCTGATAATAAACAAAACAGATTCAGTAAAGTGTGTACTGTGTATTAAATACATTATCAAGTGGACCCTGACAATGTGATTATTCCATTTTTCAGAATACCCCACTAGTTGCACAGATTTCAAACTCCAAAAACTGCAGTACCAGAGGCAAACATAATACGAATTATACTTGGATGATTTATGTTACTTTAACATCTGCAATCATTCTTACTTTCTTTGATTAAATTATGAACGTGGTATGAATTTTTTTGAAAATTCCTTCCTTAGTCTAAGCTAAGTTATGCACACTAAACAGCCGTTGGCAACTTAACTCTAAACAATCGTCTTGGCGCGTCAACGTAGGCAGTTTGGCTCATAGCCAAGAATATGTGTAGAAACTCTTCCTAGCACAAAACAGTCAAGTCGTTATGACGACGATATTACTTCACCAATGAGGTGATGCTAACATTCCAGGAAACCGCCCAAACATGTGGATTTCAGATCTGACGGCGTGTCCATAGTAACAATATTGCCTAGACAATTACCTTGTGACGTACGTGTATAGCTTCATACATATTCATGTTTAACTTATACCATCTGTCTACCAACGTCATAAAATACGCTAAAATGGCCTTTATGGAGGAGTGTGTCAGCTTTATATGCCAATACCAACATGTCGCCAAATTACCTTGTACCTTACAATCGTATGTACAGTGTACAATGTGTATATGGCAAATAATGTACACTAGTGGGGTGTAACAATTAAAAACTCTAACATTTGTTTTATTGAAAATTTCTCAATTAAAATTCTATAACATTTACTACAATGCAATGAGTAATAGCTGCAGACATGATTAACTGCATGTTTTGACTATTAAACTAGCAAGAAGCAAAAACTGTTAACATTTTTAATGCGGACGGACGGACTGACGTGCAGACGGATGGAAATTGGTATTACATGTACATAGGCACGCATCTGTATCGCAGCTCGCCAAAAACGAGAGAACCCAAAATATACTTAATCTTTGGAATCTTACTGGAACTAAGAAGGGTACGTAATATATTCACCGGGGCTCAGAATTTTTTTTTTCATATACACCGAAGATAACACCAGATATAATAATGTGCGCGAGTATACTCCAGCGGAGGTTTCTGCACTATATACAGGAAGATGAATATCATAATGCAACAAATTTTATCTTGAAATGGCCATTTATTGGGAAGCATTTTCCAAAGGCCTGTTAATTTAATGACATAGGTAGGAGATCGTGTTTTGTTAGATTAAAAATAATCTGGACATAAATCGTATTAAATTACCTCCTGAAATCTGCTAAGAACGTGTTTGGGAGTTCCGTAAATTTTTGAAAAAGATTTTCAGATTGTTTAAATTAGTGGATGATGCAAGCAATAAGCAATGCTTCATTTTTTGGTCTTGTTTACGGATGGACTGGTTAGTGATTTCAAGACAACCAGATAATAAGCGCTGTTACCCATACAATTTCTTAAATTAGATATGAGGGAATTTGGGAATTTACTAGGCAGTGGATTTTTTTCAGACATTCTTCGTAAAGTTCGCTTACTTGGCATTTAGACTAGGATTCTTGTGAATAACAGCAGGTTGATTTACGGTTGGGACCAAGAGAGGAATAAATTCATCCGGATAATAAAATTACGAGTGATTTAAAAAAAAATAAAACATTATCGGAAGAGCTTTCCAGTCAATGATTGACAGCCGACTGACAACATAAGTAATACGAACTACCGGTATCCTTTTTCGGAGATAAGTGGGTCAGGGAAAATTTGGCGACTTTGTTGATAAAGGCCTGTGAGAATATAACCAATGACAAGGACGATTTTTTCAGGCTAGCTTCATGATTGGACTGAAATGTTAGGCCTAGGCCTTTGCGATATTTCACTGAGGAATTTGAACACTGCGAAAAAGAACTGTGACAATAGGCCTACTAGCTATCAAAAACTGGAAGGTGTATGACCCGGTATTTAATGGCAGTCGATGTCCGGTTTTCAAATTACAAATCGGATTTAATTCCAAGCTAAATTCGGTACAGAGTTTTTCCCCCAAGCATCATGCACTTCGGATCTTCTTTTGTGATGACCCGTTCATGCACGCAAAGGAACGGCCTATTAACATAACAATACACTCTCATCAAGCTTGTCCAAGGAACGCGTGCGAAAGGCCGTTCGGCACCGGAAGGAACGGAGGCCGTTCAGAACGGGAAGGAACCCGTCCGGACGCGTGCGAACGGTCTATGTATTTCTGGTGTCTGCCCTAACCGACCGTTCACTTTGGAATCGATTTCAAGACTGTTCCGCTTCAGTGAATTCCTCCATGTCCTAGACCTCCTGTTTGAACAAAGTGATTCCTACAGAGTTACGTAATCATGAAATGTGAACATTTTTGTTTTTTGAGAATCCTGTATTTAAGGGCTCTCAGAAAACCATATTTGTTTGGTTCGCGAAGCTTCCAGCATTATGCCACGCTTATCAATGTTAGACAGGGGAAGAGATATTGGGATGCTGAATGCGGGTATTTGTCCCAGGGAGGTCGCACGGCAACTGAATGTGCATGAATCCACTATTGCACGATTAAGGAATCGTTATGTGGTCACTAGCAGGGTGGAGGACCGCCATCGAAGTGGACGACCCAGAGTAACGACCCCAAACCAGGATCGTCAAAATGTTGCTCCTCCACCTTCGTGATCAGACTCGCAACAGAAACAGCTAGGCAAACGCCTGGGAGGCACAACAATAGGATTAGTGACCAAACTGTCCGCAACAGATTACGTGCTGCAGGTCTACGCTGCCGACGACCTTAATACCGAGGTCCTCATCTGACGGATGAGCGCCGTCTGAGAAGGCGTCAGTGGTGCCTGCATCACAGAGACTGGACACGAAGGATGTGGTCTCAAGTCCTGTTTTCTGACGAGTCCAGATTTTGTCTATCGCACAATGATGGTCGCGTCAGAGTTTACTGAGTTTACGGCGAGCGCTTTACTGATGCCTGCATCGTTGAGCAGGACAGGTGGGGCAGGCCCAGTGTGATGGCATGGGCGGGCCCAGTGTGATGGCATGGGCGGGCCCAGTGTGATGGCATGGGCGGGCCCAGTGTGATGGCATGGGCGGGCCCAGTGTGATGGCATGGGCGGGCCCAGTGTGATGGCATGGGCGGGCATCACGTCTGAAGGCAGAACAGATCTGTTGTTCATTGATGGCAACTTGATGCCCAGCGATACAGGGATGAAATCGTTGCAGTCGGCGCGTTGCCATACATGGCACAGCATCCCAACATCATGTTCCTGCAGCAGGACAATGCTCACCCTCATGTGGCCCACACTAACCCAGTACCTGCAGCAGCAGCAGATCAGCACTCTACCATGGCCTGCATTCAGTCCTGACCTCAGCCCGATTGAGCATGTGTGAGATGAGCTGGACCGCCGCATCTGCGTGCGTCCCATGCAGCCCAACACAGTGCAGGAGCTCAGGGAGGCACTTCAGGCAGAGTTGCGCTTCCTGCCTCAACGGCTCTTAATGAGGCTGGTGCAGTCTATGCGCCGCCGAATCCAAGCCTGCCTTGCCGCAAGTGGTGGTCATACACGTTACTGACCGATAACATTTTAAACAATTATGTTACATCTCGTAGCCTCCATGATCTCTCAGAGTAAAAACTTGTTTTGATGAGTATACATGTACCAGTTGTATCCATTAGGTTAAAATACATGTACTCAAAGGTTTTGGTCCACATGGGACCCGAGGTCAGATTTGCAGGTAAGACATCTGAATCAGACTGGTGTGTCTAATACTTAGATCAACAGTTTTACAGTATTTGTATACTCTAGTGATCAGGGCCTGGGGTCTGTGAACGTTTTGGGGTATTCAAACCGGGGACAAAAAATTCCTTAGAACAATAGAGAGAACAGTATCATCCGTGATTCCCAGCGATCGTCCGTGTTTGAGATCGTGTACAAAACCTATGGGAGCCTTCCAAAAAGTTAAGTACATGTACAAACAAAAGAGGGAACAATAGGACGTCCGCGTTTGACGGTGGATACGCGTTTGTACGCGTTCGTGAATCCCAAACAAATGTGGATGTACATGTATAACAAAGGGAACAATATCACCCGCGATTCCCAAAATACGTCCGCGATTGAGATCGTGTACAAAACCTATGTGAGTCTTCTGAAAAAGTTAGTCCACACAAAAGAGCGAACAATAGGACGTCCGCGTTTGGAGGTCGATACACGTTTGCGTGTGTGTGTGCATAAAGTTGTTCAAATATTAACATACAATGTAGCATATAGATTCTACAACCTGTAACCTAACTTCCCACCGGGTTGCATTTCGACAATTCATTTTTCACAGTCTCCATTCCAACATTGCTTTTTGAGTTCTAAGGTCCTAGACTTCTAAGGTCCTAGACTTCTAAGGTCCTAGACTTCTAAGGTCCTAGACTTCTAAGGTCCTAGACTTCTAAGGTCCTAGACTTCTAAGGTCCTAGACTTCTAAGGTCTTAGACTTCTAAGGTCTTAGACTTCTAAGGTCTTAAACACTTCAGGACTTGGCCTTTATATTGGTACTACTTTTCAATGTACATATTAAAAAAGTTACAGATTTAAAAGAGCAGCGAATGTAGAAATGAAGATGAAGTTGCTGACTTGCTGTAACTGTCAGTATTAGAAATGTTTTTTGTAAGGGTGGTTGTAATGAATGGCTGAACAGATACATGTAGGCCTACATGCTATTTTCAAAGATCCAATTATTAAACATAATTTGTTTTAATCTAGTAAAATGGACATTGAAAAGGACATTCAATTAGCATGTGCAGCACATTGCATGTACAATAATGTACACTATGGTATACATTGTACATGCTAATGTATACATTTGCACTATATAGGCAAGTCAGTGGATGGCATACATGTGTACCATGTGTACTTGCACACATACATGTACGTGCCTTGTTGGTTAATTCCATTGTGAATAAAATGTGTACAGTCTGCAGATTTGATGATGTAGTGAAATAATGAATACTGCTTCCATGGCTTCATATGTGTGTCAAATAATTGTTACTGTCAGCAGTTTTCTTCAGTGGACGGTGACTGCAGTTTGATTGGATCTACATACATGTACATGTACATGTTGCATTGTTGTTGGTTTTGTTTTGTTTTTTTATTTTCTTTTTTTCTTTTAGTGGTATAAGATAATATGGCCTTCCTATCTACACGTACATTTGTAGCTTCATCCAACCAAGGAGGTAGGAAACACCTATGTACATGTACATTTGTACCTCCATGATCTAACACAGTACCCTGCTAAAAGTCATGTTCGTATTGGACTTTTGGGGTTACTTTTCCCATTTTAAATGCTGTGTGAATAGCCAGGAAACTTTCCGCTTTGTTAATTTTCCCAAGTTCAGTGGTTTCCATTACTGGTCAATCTCTCCCCAGTAAAAGGAACCTGGTTCATTTTACCAACACCACTCTGTGTGAACAGTGCACTAAATGCATCAGTGGAAAGCTGTACATGTACAGTGATATTTTCCTTCTGGTTTCTTTTGTTCCTGTAATTATGTTACACTTTTAGACCCCAAATTTATGGAATGACCCATGTATGTGTGTACCCACTTGAGCCATATTTGCTTGGTGATGCTAATACTGATTATATTATGAAAGGATGAAATGTCAAAGATGAAATTTTTAAATTTGTTTAATTGGTGTGCTCAGAATTGTTTAGTTCTTAACCCTAACCCTGCCAGACGCAGCACAGTGCATCTGTGGTGACAGCTTGACCTTGCTGCACTTTGCACACAAGTCAATGTGACAAAGTATGCAATCTGATGCGTCTGGCAGGGTTTCTAGCCAAAATACCCTGGAGGGTTAGGGTTAATGTAGAAAAGACTAAGAAAATTGTATTTGATTTCCAGAAGACTGAGACTAACATCGAACCGATTTTTATTCATGGCCAAGAGATTGAAAGAGTGGCAAAATACAAATACCTTGGAACGATTATTGACAGTCAATTGAACTGGAATGAAAACACCCAAAGAATAGTCTCTAAAGCCAATCAATGTTTTGTATCAGGAAACTTAAATCTTTTAAAGGTAGTGTACACGATTGGTAATCCACCCAATTTGTTTTACTGAATTATTACGAAATACCTTTACTAGAGTGTAAGTTAATACATGTAGCAGTCTCAATCATCCTGTGAAATGATGGCACCACTGATGCTGTCGTTTTCAAGAGAAGTGGAAATTTATATAATTTTCCAATGATTGTTCGGCTGAACAATCGGTGTAAAACTGCTCTCTATTGACCGAATGTACAATGTAGTTAATCCGTTTTGTGTCTAAAATGGGTCAACAATCGGGCGCACGCCTAGTGTACCGATGGCGACGCGTTGTAACCAGTGCATGCAGTGGATCTTGGATATTCCGCTCGGCCCTCAGCCTACATGTATGTGACCAATTGAAAACGATCCCATTTACAACAATTGGGCTTATTTTACAAGAGGACACTATAACAAATCCAACCCAACGGTTAAAAACAAATGCTGTTTTTCTCTTGTTTTTTTCGCCATCCAAAAATGCAAAACTTTGAACAGGTCAGTGGAACGATATTTCCTATAAAATACTTAACCCCCAAATCCGCCCATTTCTGAAAATTGCAACAATGACCAACCTTGTACATGTACACTACACTTAAGGTACATGTATGTATATATGCAGAGAATTACTTTATCTCTTTTACCAGTGTGATCCAATCTCTGTTACGAATTCTCATAGACTTGAACATGCCAAAAACGGCTGCTAAAGTCATTAGTATGGATCGGATGTTACAGATCTTCATGTTATCTTTGGGGAGGTAACACTGAAAAAACTTAAGTCTATCATGCAGGACCCCACCCAATCCAATGCATCACTTGGTTATTGTACAGAAATCTGGCAGAGTCCGGCCTCTGCGTACAAACACACAGCGTTTTAAGAGGTAATTCTTGCCAAATTCAATTCATCTTTTTAATTCTATTTTTAAAAGGTAATTTTGTGATTGTAAGTGTCTTTTTGTAAGACACGGGATATAGAAATTCATGGTTTTTTTAATCATGATGGACAATAAAAGAATTGAATTGAGAATTGAATTGATTGAATTTAATGATCTGTGATTCAAAAATAGAAGCGTGCATGTACAATGTACATGTACTTGTAACACATTCACTGATGGATTTGTGAGAGTTCATGTAGTTTCTGTGATGCTTTGAGTGCTTTTATAGCCATACAACCGTAGGTCTGTTTATAATGTACTCTATTTGTGAAATTCAATTCAAAATACTTTATTTATCCTGAAAAGGAATTACATATGGTTGGACAGCTCACAATAAAACACAAAAAATAATTAAACATCAGATAAATACATCAAATTTAGAACAATTATTTAAAAACTGCTCATATAAACTTAAAAATATATTTACATTTAATACATACACATATATATAAATATATAAAAATAAATGATTTTAAAAATGTAATGGCCGCTGGGATAAATTAAAACTTTTTTCTGTTGGTTTTACATGGAAGGCATCTAAAACGTCGTCCTGATGGGAGAAATTGGAATATGGTTTTCATCACATGATGGTCACTGGCTAAGATAAAATGGGCTTTCCTTTTTAGTACTTGCTGTTCACATGTAAACTACTCTCCGGTAATAAATGTTGACATCCATCCCAAAGGATTGAGATACAAACATTAATAAACCCTAACCCCCTAATGGTTCACTGGGACTACCCTGCTAAATCCAACAGAGTCCAACGGTGACTCATATGAGTTTCCTGCTCGATCTAACACGGTCCAACATGCCAAGTTGCTGGGTAACTAAAAATAAAAAATGACTTGCCTGCTAAATCCAACAGAATCCAACTGTGACATTTTTCTGTTGCCTGCTGAATCCAACAGGAATGTAACACTATGAGTTAGCTGCGCAATCCAACGGGTTCCAAGGGGAATATCAAATTGTTGGATGCAGCCGGGTTAGGGTTATACGGCTTCATCACATCTACAGTATGAAGTCATGATAGTCTACATGTACATGACACATTATAAAACAAGTTTCACTTAGAGGCCATTTTTTTTTTCAAACTCTAAATATGGTGTCATTGTTGAGTTATGTACCTTTTATTTAATATTTTCTTGTACATGTACAATGTATGTACCATGTTGATGGCATTTATTGTGGAATCATTTTTGGCAATATAATCAGACATTTCCATCATGTCCATTACCATAAGCCATCGTGCGCAACTTTTGGTACTGTACCAGTACATGTACAATATGTTACTGTGCCCGTGAACTTGTACAGATGTACATGTAGCAGGATTATTTTGTAATAGATTGCAATATGTGTACGTGTTGCTAACTGATAGAGCCACGTGTTGCTAACTGATAGAGCCACGTGTTGCTGTTGTACATAACGTGTTCATATCTATTACATGTACATTGTGTGCATCAATTGACATCGCACATATACATGTATGTAAATTAGTTGTATCATTCTTAGTTGATTAGCAACTTGTTGGACCATTGTCCATATAGTTGGATATAATTACATGTATGTACATGTACATGTATGTTGCTTGCAGATGCAAACAATGAAGACTTATTAATACATTGCATATATTGGAACTTGTTTTCTGAGGTTGAAATACAAATGGCCTAAAGTGGGAGGGGATTAGGAAATTTGAGAAAAAAGCTCAACTTCAGTTAATTTCTATCCCAAAAAGAAATATCAATTTTGTTTTGCTTTGGGTATTTGTTTTTGTTTTTTTACTTAAAATGTTTACCAATATGTCACACATTATGTCTCAACTTCATGGAATGACCCATTTCCTAATATGAATATTTGCCTCTATCCAAGTCTTGATAAACACAATAAAAGGAAAGTGTACATGTGAACTGATAGGATGAGATAGGCCACAGTGCAAAGAACACACTATAATTTGCATGTGACGGGAATAAGAGAAATAATTCATGTGTTATAAAAGAGGATTCATTATCAGCCTTGTGGTTTGTGTCGGGTTAATATTTTATGGTGTGATATTTAGTAAGTCGATACAGGTTGCTACATACAATGTATGTAGCTGGATCAGACCAGTTCTAACTAACTTGGCCTGGGTAATTATGCCTACAATACCTTTACACAGGAAAGAGACTGTGTACAAACTGTAACAAGCTACTGTATGCACTAGACTATCAGTGATTCAACTACAATGTAAAACAAACCAGTTGACTTTTGCATTAGGAGAGAGGCACATGTACTTTATGTATGTATCAGGACACCATTGAGAGTTTGATCTGAAAGTCTGTCTGGCACCGAATGATTGTACATGTAGGGCAAGGAACCATGGTATGATCATCCAAAAATCTACTGGCACAGCTGGGCAAGGCAGCATAAAGCCATGGCGTCCTGTTCTTTGATGTAGAGCACAGCAATCATCAGCAGTAAGAATATTCCAGCTGTTTGGTCTGCTTTGAATGTTTGCTGGCAAAAATGAGTTTCTGCTATATGTTTTTACATGCTGGAGCAGTCATCCATATCGGAATATTAAATAGAGCGCTTTACATATTGCCGGTCCTCCAGTTGTGTGCATGATGCGTGGTTCAATCTTGGACCAAACACTTGTTGCTCAGTCCAGTTCCCCTTGTACAATGTAGATGTCCAGCATCAGTACTTTTGAAGAAGCAAATTTTAAAGTCTATTTTTGCTGTAAGTTTGGCCAAGTCATCCTGCATCTACAAGCAGTCTGCCAAAAAAATAAGCTGAAGTGACTGCAGAATTTTGCATCCATGTGAAATTGCTGTTTCTATCATTTACAATGTACACGTGTATATTTAGTTTATTTGAAAAGTTCTTGTTGTGTCCCAAGACTGTGTCAAAACTACACAATTGTGCAAAATCAGCTACATGATGTTATCACTTGGCTTTTTATTTCGGAACTGCATGTAAAGTAGAGTACAGAAGCACATTGTAAATTCAGTTGGAGAAGAATTTTGCTCTACATGTAGAATCACGTTCACACCTTTGATCTGTTGCCTCCCCTTTTTAGGTTCTAATGGTATTACCATCAGTCTCTCCAACTTGGTTCCTCCTGTTAGGATGTTTGAGCATGAAACTGGACGTTTCGCTTGTTTTCATCACACACGCTATCTACATGTGTACATATCTAGGTTTTAAATGCAAGAGCAATACTACTGTATGTATAATTCTTTGCTTCTTAAAGGGTCACCAAAATAGAAAACAAAACTCACAGAAATGGAAGAATACATTGTTTAAAGTTGTAATCAATAAATATTTAATTGAACTTTTGCATTTTTATTGTAATACAACCATTTTAAGTGCAAAATTTCGAGCTGGTTGCCCCGCCCCTAAAACATCCCACTTACACTTAAAGGCCATCAGCCTCAGTCAAAAAAATGGGCCACTGGTATCAAATGATCGAAAGGAGCAATACTCATAACGATTTTTGGCAAGGTACATGTACATGTACATTGTATGCACACCTAGAGTTGGAAAATGTGTGATAGCATTGCAGCGTGAGCGGTGGCAGCTTTTTGGGTGTTATCACTTTTTTCAATTTTTTTTCTCGAAATGGCCGCCAATATGCTTGTTACCGGATTAATTATACATGTATGTGGTAACAAGCATGTTGGCGGCCATTTTTTTAAAAGGGGGATGGCACCCAAAAAGCTGCCACCGCTGCAATGCTATCACATATTTTCCAACTACAGGGGTGCATACCTTGCCAAAAATCACCATGAGCACTATTCCCCTCATTTGATACCGACCAACCCCCCAGGCTGATGGCCTACTAGTAGTCTGAACCGTGAAGTCAGCACTAGAACTAGTAGAAGGCCAGCCAGCCAGCCATGCATGCACAATGTGTGTACATTAGCACGTGTACGACCAAACTGAGAAACATGGCAAAATCATCTGAAATTTTCAGAAGAAAATTTGTCCCTATCTGACTCAGAAAAGAATGAACATATGGGGATGAAGTCGATATAATTGTTCCCTACATGTATGAACCAGAAGTCCAGAAAGACGGCAGCAATAACAGAGATTGAGGACAACACAATTCCTGGCGTGCACAACGCGTATCGATCGATTGAGAAGTTCCCAATCACATTTCCCAATCAAAGTTCCCAGGCAACAGCAAAGAAAAATCTTTTTGCTGGAATGACATTTTCTTTTAGCTTTAGGATTATCAAAATTTCAAACTGGGAGTAGAAATAGGCAGCAGTGAAATGATCGGAAATATCCACATTCCAGAAATGTATGCATTGTAGAGGCCAGTTTGGACTACGTACACTAATGTACAAGCATGGTGACGCGGCCCGACAGTTTGCTCAGTGAGTTTGCCGGACTTTTGAGGCCTAAATTTTCCACAATCCCTTGTCTTTGGGTTATGTACAACTTCTTTGGGTATATTACTGAAGCCTGCAATGACATACCTGGCCGACATCCTGCATGTTACGTGTCAAAATATGCCTGTAATTTGTTTCCACTTTCGATGCTCACAGCTTCGGAAAATCAGAAATATCCACTTGCAAGAGAAGTGTATGTATTGTAGGCCAGTTTGGACTACATGTTCATGCATGGCGACGGCCAGACCCAGTTTGCTTTGTTCAGTTGGACTTTTCTGCGCCCAAATTTTCCACAATCCCTTGTTTTTGGGTTATGTACAACTTCTTTGGGTATATTAATGAAGCCTGCAACGACATACCTGGCCGACATCTAGCCCAGTATGATTCCCTTTGCATTGCGGAGGGAGTCCAGAATATGAAGCTACTGGAAGTAGCCGGAAAAAATTAGAAACAAAATTACAATATTTTTAACCTCACTGTAGACACTAATTTCACGCCCATATACATGTACTCTTTGTGTCCTTATCTATCTGTCCGAGAGGTTCACGAATTCCTTATGCTTCGCTGGCCGACGTTTTTCAGGAAAATAAACTCAAAAGCAATGTTAAACTTGTGGACTCTTTTCATCAGTTTCATACCAAGTATGTACGTACATTGTACGTATGTGTTCACGTAGCCTCTCTGCGCGCGTGCACGCACAATGCGCACGTGCAATTTGCCTAGTAACCATCCCCCTTACGCACAGGAGCAATAACTTGTGGGCGTTGCAACTTGCGTGACGTTCGTGTTCGTACTGAGGATCCTGCTTTGAATTGACGATTTCGTCGTGAATTACCGAATTTTGTACTGTCGCCGCCGCCGCCGCTTGTGTCTGGTGCCACACTAGCTCATTTGAGGAGTCTGGAAGAGGTTACAAGCGAAATTCAGTTAAAGTTCTGGCCAGCCCTGACACAATCCAAAAAGTGTTCGGAATACGATACGCCATTCAAAACAACATCGATTACATGTACATCGTCCATAATAACCTCTCAAATTCGTTCTTATTATCGCCTAGGCTATAGCCCAAAACAGATATGGAACTTTAAAAATATCTGTAGACTACACAGAAAACAGTTCAAGACTACCGCGCAGCCAGCCAAAGCGATGCGAGTGGTTGCCAGGCAAATCGTGCGTGCGCATTGCGCTTGAATTGCACGCAGCAGCATCACAGAATTTCGGAGGTCGCGCGCACATACGTGTGCCCCGTGTACGTGTAACTCGGTATGAAACTGATGAAAAGAGTCTACAAGTTTAACGTTGCTTTTGAGTTTATTTTCCTCAGAAACGTCGGCCAGCGTAGCATATGGAATTCCTGAACCTACCGGACAGATACATGTAGATAAGGACACAAAGAGTATGTGTGGGCATGAAATTAGCTTCTACAACGAGGTAAAACGTGAAAAAAATCCTGTTAAAGTTTTGAGTCAATTACTGCGAAAACTCGCATCCTTGACGTCAGTCGTAGTGCAATGAAGACATCTTGCATTTTACATGTCAAAATATGCCTGTAATTTGTTTCCACTTTCGACAGTCACAGCTTCAGTCGGAAATATCCATTTGCCAGAAATGTCTGCAGTTCTAGGCCAGTTTGCACTGTACAATTTGTAGGGCTAGCACTACGTGTATTGTGCACAAATCTACGCGATGCACGACCGGCCGGCCAGCCAGCCTGTCGTGTTTTAGACGTGACGTCACAGGGTCACGTGATGCATTACATCATCCTTTTGCAATTTTCGAGCGGATATTGTGGGGGGCTCGAAAAGTGGTAGAAAAATAGCGTAAATGAGCCAAACAAATCACAATTAAGAGAAAAAACAACAATGTTGTATATTTTAGTAACAAACACATTTATTAACCTCTTGGGCACGGTATTTTACGGGAGACGTCGGGGTGTTGCAGCGGTTCTGGCAGCCAAATCGAACCGCTAAAATGGATTGAAACTGCACAAACGGCGGCCAATGGCGTCATCCGGCCTGGTGGCACTTTTTTGTTTTACGCCATATGGCGTCATCCGTACGCAAGGGGTTAAGACCAACATTGTTTTCTATTTCAGTGACCCTTTAAAGCAAGCACTGTGATGTTAATAGTTGATGTGATGATAAACACAATCTACAAAATACATTGCAGTAATTGTTCCGCAGCATCATTGATGCGTGGAATATTCATGTATTGGTACACTTAATGCATGCAGCCGATGTACAGCATTTGAAATACATTGTAGTCTGTTTCCATATCAGTTATGCAAGTGCATGGTGTGATGATACTGTATCCTTGTAGTATTGGTGGTGGGTAATGTAGCGCAACGTGGTGCACTTAGAGTTTTTCCCCTCCAGCACCTTGCCTGAGTAATAGCTAGGGGTGTGCATTGGAACCGGGTACCCTAGTACCCGACCGTTCATGTCAGGAACCGGTTCCAGATTATGGAATCAAGTACCCGTACAACTTTACATTATCGCATAGTTACTTCCCAGACAATGACAAAAAAAGGTTCTTAATGTTATTTGTCGGGAATTTTCAAAATTGAAACTGGACTATGTGGGAAAACAGCACAGATTTCACGTTTATGATGCTCACGAAAGTTGACAATAAAGGGAATTTACTGGTCCTGGTTTTTGCAGTCTGGGTATGGATAAGAGCCTCGACGAGAGGATAGGCATGCCTCAATCCACAATAAATACAACTGTATAAAGCTTCCGGACAAGTCTTTTGTGATGATGCCGGTGCATGCGTGTGCCGGCACACACAAAGGTGAAGAAGTGACCATGTTTACTGGACAGGCATGACTGGAGATTTTCAGAATTTTGTCTGAATTCAGAAAACGATATTATTACAACTTCCGGGATTGGAAGTTTTGGGTTGGGTTTCTTTAACGCGTACCCGGGTACCCGTATTTTTTTCAATCGGGTACCCGGTTCTTTTAATACCCGTAAATGCACACCCCTAGTAATAGCTTTACTCCAAATTGCTGGCGAGTTTAACATATCTATCTCCAGAAATCTTAAGTTTACTGTCCCATTTTGAATTTATGAGGAAAATGCTATTTTGACACAATTTCCCAATTTTATTTTCAAGTGTGCAGTGAACACTTTTAAAATGTGCCAGAAAGTCAGAAAGTAATTGTCTAACAAAGAAGAATTTGGGTATAACGGTTACAACTGATAACTTTGTGGGTGAGACATGGGAGGTGGATTTCAAAGCAGGTTTTTTGCTAATTTTGGTTTTCTAGACATTCCTGCATCATTGGTGATTGCACTGAAAAATAAATAGGCTGATTCACTGGATATGTAGCAAATTACTAGGCCATCTTTAAAGCCCTGTCCGCACTAGACTTTTTTGGTAAAACTTACCGAGACGATGGGTACTTTGGGTATTTTAAGTCCAGTGCGGACAGCATCAGACGTTTTCCTCTTGGTTACTTTTCCAGCGGTTACTTCTACCGGGCAACTGCTGCCCAGGAAAACTGACCAGGTAACTTTTCCCGAGACAATAAGTCCAGTGCGAGTCCAAATACCAAATAGTGAAACCAAATACATGTACATGTATTAATGTTTCTTTATTTCTTATATCTGTGAAGTGTACGTGCATCTCAACTGAGGGAGCACTGCCTAACTCATGGTCGGGCCAGGCCGTTGAAAAGCCTGGCCAAGCCCCGGAAACGCCCGGGCCTTCGGGCTTTTATGATCCCCTGTTTGTACACAAACCGTCTACTAATGCTGAAGCCCAGCCAGCTCCCATTGTTCACCCAGACTTGATCTCCGGCCAGTGAATGGAATGACAACAAAAGTAATCACCAGTAGATGCTCTATTGTTAGGTGATTTGTGGCTCACAATAGCAAGACTAAAAGCCAGAAGGCTTTCAACGGCCTGGCCCGACCATGGGTTAGGCAGTGCTCCCTAAGCATGCTAAGTGATCTTCAAGTGATACCCAATATTTTATGTTCCAAATGAATTATGAAATAGACTGGTAAAGCATGGACACAGGACAGCATCTATATTGCATTGTCTGTTTTAGGAGTAAATCATGCATTAAGGAGAGCACCTCGTTGTCTTCGTCAAAACTCTTGTCAAGAATTTTGTGTGGAACTGCAAGTTTCATGACTACATGCATGTCTGCGTATTCTGCTGATGGCATTCGGTGACATGATTGGACCTGATTGTGAAGCACGTACTTCAGTTTTCAATACATATGTACATGTATGTAACTTCAAAATTTGAGACTATACAGAGGAGATTATGTGTGAGATTACCGTGTTGGAATTTGAACCATGTACATGTATCAGGGTGGGAGTGTATGTCGACCATGAGAAACCATGCATCTTGTGATACTACTGATCCTCATGATTGCTTCCTATCTTGGATCTGTCTACCGACAAGAACTCAAGTACGTACGTGTACCCGCATACACTTTCTCTGTTCGAAATCTTCAGCATTTACAAATGTACATCTAAATTGTACCATGTACTTATGCGATATTTATGACTTCTGACTAGCGCCCAGCTAGTATTTTTAGCCATTACACTTTCTGTACAGTTTGCCATACAGTGAAATCTCGATAAGTCAAAACCGGTTAACTCGAAAACCCGGTTAACCCTTTCAGCCCCAATGGCGATTAAAGTCGACCGTTAAGTGCTTTGTGCGTGAACAATGTGGGCACCAGAGGCTGCATGCCAATAAACAATGCGGGGCTGAAAGGGTTAACTTGAAGTAAGAATTTATTCCCGTGAAAAGAATAGCAAATCATGTATAAACATGCCCACTCGAACTCGAAATTTTAAACCGGTAACTCCGGATAAGTTGAAATTAAAAATCGCCAGGTGCAGAAGTAAACTTGCATAATTAGGCCACAGAAGAAACTGGAATCCTTTTGTTAGGTTAAGGAATCTGTTTTATTGTCTCTTGTCGGACCATTCCCTCACACTAAAGGGGGAGACCTGCTATGGCGGAAAGCGAAGCAAAGATCGCCTAAAAATGCCATGATTTGTGCTCTATTTCACGGCCGTTACATTGGATATTCGCTTGGTATTCACGTACGTAATCTTTGGGAAAATAGGGGACCTTGGGTAACTCGAAACTCCGCTTAACTCGAAATTGGAGGCATTCCCCTGAGGTTCGACTTATCGAGATTTCACTGTACATGAATAGTATCTTGTATGAAATTCTCAAAACAATACCACACATGGCATTGTTTACATTCAATTACCATCGCTTCCCGGGAGTGGGGAAGCTGCATAAGTTATCAGGTTTGTTTACTTTTAACTTTCACCTAAAATTCAGTTACTGCTTTCTGTTTTAGAAGCATGTACTGTGTTTATGCAAACTCTGTTTGAAATTGAAACTGGATTGCACATGATTTTCATCATTGCATATGATGCAGTTAACACTTTTCTGTGAGGCTTCCTAATTATTAAGCCAAGCACTCGCGTTGTTGATTGAACAACTCGAGACGTCATCACAAAATCAATGTATTCAAATAAGATATTTTTTCATTTAAAAGTTAACATTTAATTTTAAATGTCAGTTGTGTGTTCCTCATAAAATTTATCAAACGGATGTTCGTTGATAAGATAAATCAATGCTCTTCACCTGTTGTGTGTAAATATTTGGCATCGGATTTCACTAGTACATGTACATGTACTGTGATGCACCGTAACTACCCTAAAAAAGCACTTGTATTGCATGTGCAACAAACAGCATTGTGTTTGGCATTCCAGATAGCATTTGTTTTTAGTAAACAGGATGTTATTTCTCTTCATATTTAACTTGTAATCACCAACTTGCAAAATTCAGTTACAAATACCATGTCAATTAGAATATTTGCACAAATATGATCATTTCTGTTAAGTGAGCATAAGTTAATTTTTGTCCAAAGATTGCCATTTTACATACCATATTATCACACACGACGAAATAGGCCATAATGGGTGTACTTCATGTTTTGTTTTTCTTCTAGAGTTTTCCATGTCTTAAATGTAAGCCTACACATGTACTTTTACCATACTGGTACATGTACATGTATTTCATGGCAGCCAAAATTGTGCCTTTGAGAAGATCTGATGGGAAAACATTTCACAGAAAAGATCAAATTCTTTGAAGTTATCTAATTCACATTATGCTTTGCATGTACATGCATGCATGTACTTTGTACATGTAGAGTTTGTACTTTTAAGCTGTGCATCCATTCTTTGTAACTAGAACATTGATTCATTGGCTGTTTTGGAAACTTTTCCAAAACAGCCCTTGTTTTCGTTAAGATTTTTTTTTTTTTCTTTTTTTTTTTTTGGCTGTTTCGGAAGTTTTCCGAAACAGCCTTTGTTTTCGTTAAGATTTTTTTTTTTTTCTTTTTTTTTTCTTTTTCTCTTTCAGACTATTGCCCATAGCATTTGTACACGTTTTCCTTTTTACCGGCACTTTGGCTACTTGTATGCAGCCGATTGTCTTTAAACTTAGCAAACACTTAAAGCAACTGCTCAGAATGTGTGCCGAACTTTTTGGTCATGATGACGTCATCACGTGATTTTTTATGAATTTTTGAAATTTGAAAATCGTAAAATTCTTTTCAATATATCTAGCGAACAAAACAAGATATTTTCAAAATTCTTTTTGTTACAGCTTTGGTAGGTCTCAAAGATATGCCCTAAAAAGGAAAAAAGTGTGTGACGTCATGATGACATCATCAAAAATGTGCTTTTTTAAAACACATATAAGGATAGGTCCGATCGTCATGAAAATTGGTGGGTAGGTAGATACTGGCACTAGGATGCAACATCCAAAGTGACGTCATGATGACGTCATCACGTGATTTGTTATGAATTTTTGAAATTTTGAAAATCGTAACATTCTTTTAAATATATCTGGCAAACAAAACAAGATATTTTCAAAATTCTTTTTGTTATAGCTTTGGTAGGTCTCAAAGATATGCCCTAAAAAGGAAAAAAATGTGTGACGTCATGATGACATCATCAAAAATGTGCTTTTTTAAAACACATATAAGGATAGGTCCGATCGTCATGAAACGTAGTAGGTAGATACTGTCACTAGCATGCAAAATCTGAAATGATGTCATGATGACGTCATCGTCAATTTTTTTTATGATTTTTGAAATTTTTGAAATTTCATTTTCATCACAAAATTTTACACAAAAAAACAAAACAGCCCTGTGTTTGTCCACAAACACTGTACCAGATGTCTAGTTTCTTTTTTTGGCTGTTTCGAAAGCTTTCGAAACAGCCCTTGTTTTCGTTAAGATTTTTGGCTGTTTCGAAAGTTTTTCGAAACAGCCCTTGTTTTCGTTAAGATTTTTTTTTTTTTCTTTTTTCTTTTTCTTTTTCAGACTTTTTGCCCATAGCATTTGTACACGTTTTCTTTCTGACCGGCACTTTGGCTACTTTTAAGCAACCGATTGCATTTAAACTTAGCAGACACTTAGACCAACTGCTCAGAATGCATGCCGAACTTTTACGTCATGATGACGTCATCACGTGATTTTTTATGAATTTTTGAAATTTGAAAATCGTAACATTCATTAAAACAAGATATTTTCAAAATTCTTTTTCTTATAGCTTTGGTATATCTCAAAGATATGCCCTAAATTGCGAAAATTGTGTGACGTCATGATGACGTCATCAAAAATGTGTTTTTTTGTTAACGCATGTAAGGGTCAATCCGATTACAAAAATGTATATATTGAATTTTCCTGTACCCAATTCCAAAATTTCATGATCGTGGCTCACTCAAGTAAGAAATAGGAGCCATTTCAAAATTTAGACCAAATTCAATATAACACAAAGGAATTCTGGGACGGGCTGATAACCATGGCTATTATGAGCTTGCTGTTTATAAAAGGGTTGATTTCTAGTCTTTTTTCAAGTCGCTGAATTTTTGAAGTTTTAAAATCGTAACATTCTTTTCAATATATCTAGCGAACAAAACAAGATATTTTCAAAATTATTTTTGTTACAGCTTTGGTATGTCTCAAAGATATGCCCTAAATGGCGAAAATTGTGTGACGTCATGATGACGTCATCAACAATATTTTTTTTTTAAACGCATGTAAGGGTCAATCTGATTACAAAAATGTATACATTGAATTTTCCTGTACCTAATTCCAAAATTTCGTGATCGTGGCTCACTCAAGTAAGAAATAGGAGCCATTTCAAAATGTAGACCAAATTCAATATAACACAAAGGAATTCTGGGAAGGGCTGATAACCATGGCTTAAATGTGCATGCTGTTTATAAAAAGGGTTGATTTGTAGTCTTTTTTCAAGTCGCTGAATTCTTGAAGTTTTATAATCGTAACATTCTTTTCAATATATCTAGCGAACAAAACAAGATATTTTCAAAATTATTTTTGTTATAGCTTTGGTATGTAATTACAGATATGCCCTATAAGGCGAAAATTGTGTGACGTCATGATGACGTCATCAAAAAAAAAAATTTTTTTAAACGCATCTAAGGGTCAATCCGATTACAAAAATGTATACATTTAATTTTTTTGTACCCAATTCCAAAATTTCATGATCGTGGCGCACTCAAGTAAGAAATAACAGCCATTTCAAAATTTAGACCAAATTCAATATAACACAAAGGAATTCTGGGAAGGACTGATAACCATGGCTTAAATGTGCTTGCTGTTTATAAAAGGGGTTGATTTCTTGTCTTTTTTCAAGTCGCTGAATTTTTGAAGTTCTAAAATCGTAACATTCTTTTCACTATATCTAGCGAACAAAACAAGATATTTTCAAAATTCTTTTTGTTATAGCTTTGGTATGTCTCAAAGATATTCCCTAAAAAGCGAAAATTGTGTGACGTCATGATGACGTCATAAAAAAATTATTTTTTCAAGTCGATAGAATATTGCCCACAGCATTTGTAAACGTTTACTTTCTTACCGGCCACATTGGCTACTTTTAAACTTGGCAGACACTTACCCCAACTGCTCACAATGTGTGCCGAACTTTTACGTCCTGATGACGTCATCACATGTCACTTGACGTCATCTTAAAGGGGCATTTTTCGAAGCCATATATCTACAAAAGTACAAGTCCGATTCAGTTGGAACGTAAAGTATGCCACCTGGTGTTATAGATGAAAATTGACATGACGTGATGATCAAGTCATAACATGTCACGTGGTGTCATCTTAAAGGGGCACTCGCTAGATTATTGCCTATAGCATTTGTACACGTTTTCTTTCTTACCGGCACTTTGGGTACTTTTAAACTTGGCAGACACTTAGACTAACTGCTCACAATGTGTGCCGAACTTTTACCTCTTGATGACGTCATGACATGCCACGTGACGTCATCTTAAAGGGGCAGTTTTTGAAGCCATATATCTACAAAAGTACAAATTCGATTAAGTTGAAAGTAATATCTAGGTAGCCCAGTAGGTTTATAGCTGAAAATTGACATGACATTATCATAATTGATGTCATCACATGTCACGTGACGTCATCTTAAAGGGGCAGTTTTTGAAGCCATATGTCTACAAAAGCACAAGTCCGATTAAGTTGAAAAGTAATATCTAGGTAGCCCAGTAGGTTTATAGCTGAAAATTGACATGACATTATCATGATGTCATCACATGTCACGTGACGTCATCTTAAAGGGGCAGTTTTTGAAGCCATATCTACAAAAGTACAAGCTCGATTAAGTTGAAATGTAATATCTAAATAGGCCAGCAGGTTTATAGATGAAAATTGACATGACGTTATGATGACTTCATCACATGTCACCTGACGTCATCTTAAAGGGGCAGTTTTTGAAGCCACATATAAACAAAAGTACAAGTTCGATTAAGTTGAAATGTAATATCTAGGTACGTCTGCAAGTTTATAGATGAAAATTGACATGACATTATGATGATGTCATCACATGTCACGTGACGTCATCTTAAAGGTGGATTCTTCGAAGCCATATATCTACAGAATTACAAGTCCAATGAAATTGAAACGTGATATGTAGGTATGCTAGCAGGCGTTATTGACAAAAATTACATGACGTCATGGTGACATCATTACACGATTTTCTAGTAATTTTTTAGTTTTTAAACCCCAAAGCCATATCTCATCAAACCTACATGCTAATTTCAAAAAACAATTTGTAATACATTTGTTAGGTGATAGGTACTTACATATGAATGTGCAAAATGTGTGACATCACAATGACATCATCATGGTCACAAACTGCAAGTATGCTCACATTTCCAAAACAATTATGATTAAGGATACGTAATTGCTTGAATGTAAAACAAAATTTTGTTTCATCTACCATTGATATCTCATCAAGAATTAGAATCATACTACCACAAAAAAAAAAAAAACACCCGAAACAGCCCTGTGTTTGTACACAAACACCAGTTTCTAGTTTTTTTTTTCTTTTTTTGGCTGTTTCGGAAACTTTTCCGAAACAGCCCTTGTTTTCGTTAAGATTTTTTTTTTTTTCTTTTTTTTTTTTTTTGGCTGTTTCGGAAACTTTTCCGAAACAGCCCTTGTTTTCGTTAAGATTTTTTTTTTTTTCTTTTTTTTCTTTTTTTTTTTTTTTTTTTGGCTTTTCCGACACTCCGTCGGAAAAGGCCTTGTTTTTGTTCTGATTGGCTTTTCCGACACTCCGTCGGAAAAGGCCTTGTTTTTGTTCTGATTTTTTTTGGCTGTTTCGAAAGTTTTTCGAAACAGCCCTTGTTTTCGTTAAGATTTTTTTTTTTTTCTTTTTTGGCTGTTTCGAAAGTTTTTCGAAACAGCCCTTGTTTTCGTTAAGATTTTTTTTTTGGCTGTTTCGGAAACTTTTCCAAAACAGCCCTTGTTTTCGTTAAGATTTTTTTTTTTGGCTGTTTTGGAAACTTTTCCAAAACAGCCCTTGTTTTCGTTAAGATTTTTTTTTTTTTCTTTTTTTTTGGCTGTTTCGGAAACTTTTCCGAAACAGCCCTTGTTTTCGTTAAGATTTTTTTTTTTTTTTTTTTTTTTTTTTTTTTTTTTTTTTTGGCTGTTTTGGAAACTTTTCCAAAACAGCCCTTGTTTTCGTTAAGATTTTTTTTTTTTCTTTTTTTTTTTTTTTTTTTCTTTTTTTTTTTTTTCTTCTTTTTCAGCCAAATGCCCATAGCATTTGTACACGTTTTCTTTCTTACCGGCACTTTGGCTACTTTTATGCTGCCGATTGGCTTTAAACTTGGCAGACACTTAGACCAACTGCTCAGAATGTATGCCGAACATTTACGTCATGATGACGTCATCACGTGATTTTTTATGAATTTTTGAAATTTCAAAATCGTAAAATTCTTTTCAATATATCTAGCGTACAAAACAAGATATTTTCAAAATTCTTTTTGTTATAGCTTTGGTATGTCTCAAAGATATGCCGTAAAAGGAAGAAAATGTGTGACGTCATGATGACATCATCAAAAATGTGATTTTTTAAACACATATAAGGATAGGTCCGATCGTCATGAAACGTAGTGGGTAGGTAGATACTGTCACTAGCATGCAAAATCTGAAATGATGTCATGATGACGTCATCGTCAAATTTTTTTATGATTTTTGAAATTTTTGAAATTTCATTTTAATCACAATTTTACACAAAAAAACAAAACAGCCCTGTGTTTGTCCACAAACACTGTACCAGATGTCTAGTTTCTTTTTTTTTTTCTTTTTCAGCCAAATGCCCATAGCATTTGTGCACGTTTTCTTTCTAACCGGCATTTTGGCCACTTTTAAGCAGCCGATTGGCTTTAAACTTGGCAGACACTTAGACCAACTGCTCAGAATGTCTGCCGAACTTTTACGTAATGATGACGTCATCACGTGATTTTTTATGAATTTTTGAATTTTGAAAATCGTAACATTCTTTTTAATATATCTAACGAAAAAAACAAGATATTTTGAAAATTCTTTTTGTTATAGCTTTGGTATGTCTCAAAGATATGCCCTAAAAGGCGAAAATTGTGTGAGGTCATGATGACGTCATCAAAAAAATTTTTTTTTTAAACGCATGTAAGGGTCAATCTGATTACAAAAATGTATACATTGAATTGTTCTGTACCTAATTCCAAAATTTCATGATCGTGGCTCACTCAAGTAAGAAATAACAGCCATTTCAAAATTTAGACCAAATTCAATATAACACAAAGGAATTCTGGGAAGGGCAGGTAACCATGGCTTAAATGTGCATGCTGTTTATAAAAAGGGTTGATTTGTAGTCTTTTTTCAAGTCGCTAAATTATAAAACAATTTTAATCGTAACATTCTTTTCAATATATCTAAACAAGATATTTTGAAAATTCTTTTTGTTATAGCTTTGGTATGTCTCAAAGATATGCCCTAAAAGGCGAAAATTGTGTGAGGTCATGATGACGTCATCAAACATTTTTTTTTTAAACGCATGTAAGGGTCAATCTGATTACAAAAATGTATACATTGAATTTTTCTGTACCTAATTCCAAAATTTCATGATCGTGGCTCACTCAAGTAAGAAATAACAGCCATTTCAAAATTTAGACCAAATTCAATATAACACAAAGGAATTCTGGGAAGGGCAGGTTACCATGGCTTAAATGTGCATGCTGTTTATAAAAAGGGTTGATTTGTAGTCTTTTTTCAAGTCGCTAAATTATAAAAAAAATTTTAATCGTAACATTCTTTTCAATATATCTAGCGAACAAAACAAGATATTTTCAAAATGCTTTTTGTTATAGCTTTGGTATGTCTCAAAGATATGCCCTAAAAAGCGAAAATTGTGTGACGTCATGATGACGTCATAAAAAAATATGTTTTTCAAGTCGCTAGAATATTGCCCATAGCATTTGTAAACGTTTTCTTTCTTACCGGCCACTTTGGCTACTTTTAAACTTGGCAGACACTTACCCCAACTGCTCACAATGTGTAACGAACGTTTACGTCATGATGACGTCATCACATGTCACGTGACGTCATCTTAAAGGGGCATTTTTCGAAGCCATATATAAACAAAAGTACAAGTCCGATTAAGTTGAAAAGTAATATCTAGGTAGCCCAGTAGGTTTATAGATGAAATTTGACTTGACATTATGATGACGTCATCACATGTCCGTGACGTCATTTTAAAGGGGCAGTTTTTGAAGCCATATATAGACAAAGGTACAATTCCTATTAAGTTTTTTAAAAATACCTAGGTAGGCCAGTTGGTTTATAGATGAAAATTGACATGACATGATGATGACGTCATCACATGCCACATGACGTCATCTTAAAGGGACAGTTTTTTAAGCCATATGAAAACAAAAGTATCAGTCCGATTAATTTGAAAAGTAATATCTAGGTAGCCCAGTACATATAGGTTTATATATGAAAAGTGACTTGACATTATGATGATGTCATCACATGTCACGTGACGTCATCTTAAAGGGGCTGTTTATGAAGCCATATATAAACAAAAGTATAAGTCCAATTAAGTTGAAAAGTAATATCTAGGTAGGTCAGCAAGTTTATAGATACGTTATGATGACGTCATCACATGTTACTACTACAAACAACTTTAATTAATTTCAAAATTACCAAAGAAAACTGGCAGCAGCGCGATTCTTTGACAAACTTAAATTATTGTATTCACATTTCACATCCAAACAAAAAAAACAAAAACGAAACAGCCCTGTGTTTGTCCACAAACACCAACCTCATGCCTCTAGTTTTTTTTTTGTGCTTCTTTTTCAGACAAATGCCCATAGCATTTGTACACGTTTTCTTTCTTACTGGCACTTTGGCTACTTTTATGCTGCCGATTGGCTTTAAACTTGGCAGACACTTAGACAAACTGCTCAGAATGTATGCCGTACATTTACGTCATGATGACGTCATCACGTGATTTTTTATGAATTTTTGAAATTTTGAAATCGTAATTTTTTTTTTAATATATCTAGCGAACAAAACAAGATATTTTCAAAATTCTTTTTGTTATAGCTTTGGTAGGTCTCAAAGATATGCCCTAAAAAGGAAAAAAATGTGTGACGTCAGGATGACATCATCAAAAATGTCCTTTTTTAAAACACATATAAGGATAGGTCCGATCGTCATGAAAATTGGTGGGTAGGTAGATACTGCCACCAGCATGCAGAAGCCGAAGTGACGTCATGATGACGTCATCACGTGATTTTTTATGAATTTTTAAAATTTTGAAATCGTAAAATTCTTTTAAATATATCTGGCAAACAAAACAAGACATTTTCAAAATTCTTTTTGTTACAGCTTTGGTATGTCTCAAAGATATGCCCTAAAACGGAGAAAATGTGTGACGTCATGATGACATCATCAAAAATGTGCTTTTTTATAACACATATAAGGATAGGTCCGATCGTCATGAAAATTGGTGGGTAGGTAGATACTGGCACTAGGATGCAAAATCCAAAGTGACGTCATGATGACGTCATCACGTGATTTGTTATGAATTTTTGAAATTTTGAAAATCGTAACATTCTTTTAAATATATCTGGCAAACAAAACAAGATATTTTCAAAATTCTTTTTGTTATAGCTTTGGTAGGTCTCAAAGATATGCCCTAAAAAGGAAAAAAATGTGTGACGTCATGATGACATCATCCAAAATGTGCTTTTTTAAAACACATATAAGGATAGGTCCGATCGTCATGAAAATTGGTGGGTAGGTAGATACTGGCACTAGGATGCAAAATCCAAAGTGACGTCATGATGACGTCATCACGTGATTTGTTATGAATTTTTGAAATTTTGAAATCATAACATTCTTTTAAATATATCTCGCAAACAAAACAAGATATTTTCAAAATTCTTTTTGATACAGCTTTTGGTATGTCTCAAAGATATGCCCTAAAAGGCGAAAATTGTGTGACGTCATAATGACATCATCAATTTTTTTCTTTTTACGCATGTAAGGGTCGGTCCGATTAAAAAAATGTATACATTGAATTTTTCTCTACCTAATTCAACAATTTCGTGATCGTGGCTCACTCAAGTATTAAGAAATAACAGGCATCTGAAAATTGTGACCAAATTCAATATAACACAAAGGAATTCTGGGAAGGACAGAAACCATGGCTTTCATGTGGCATGCTGTCTATAAAGAGTTGATCTCTAGTCTTTTTTTCAAGTCGTTAGACAAGTCGTAGGCAGACACTTACACCAACTGCTCAGAATGTGCGCCGAACTTTTACGTCATGATGACGTCATCACATGTCACGTGACGTCATCTTAAAGGGGCATTTTTGGAAACCATATATCTACAAAAGTACAAGTCAGATTAAGTTTAAACGTGGTATTTAGTTATGCCAGCATGTGTTAGATTAAAATTTATGTGACGTCATGATGACGTCATCGGCTAATTTTCTATAATTTTTTTCATTTTTGAAAGTTCATTTAAATCACATAATTTTACACAAAAAAACAAAAACAGCCCTGTGTTTGTCCACAAACACTGCACCATACATCTAGTTTTTTTTTGGCTGTTTTGGGAAACTTTTCCAAAACAGCCCTTGTTTTCGTTAAGATTTTTTTTTTTTTCTTTTTTTTTTTTTTTTTTTTTTTTTTTTTTTTTGTGCTTCCTTTTCAGACTTTTTTCCCATAGCATTTGCACACGTTTTCTTTCTTACCGGCACTTTGGCTACTTTGGTGCACCCGATTGACTTTAAACTTGGCAGATACTTAGACAAACTGCTCAGAATGTGTCCCGAACTTTTTGGTCATGATGACGTCATCACGTGATTTTTTATGAATTTTTGAAATTTGAAAATCGTAAAATTCTTTTCAATATATCTAGCGAACAAAACAAGATATTTTCAAAATTCTTTTTGTTATAGCTTTGGTATGTCTCAAAGATATGCCCTAAAACGGAGAAAATGTGTGACGTCATGATGACATCATCAAAAATGTGCTTTTTTAAAACACATATAAGGATAGGTCCGATCGTCATGAAAATTGGTGGGTAGGTAGATACTGGCACTAGGATGCAAAATCCAAAGTGACGTCATGATGACGTCATCACGTGATTTGTTATGAATTTTTGAAATTTTGAAAATCGTAACATTCTTTTAAATATATCTGGCAAACGAAACAAGATATTTTCAAAATTCTTTTTGTTATAGCTTTGGTAGGTCTCAAAGATATGCCCTAAAAAGGAAAAAAATGTGTGACGTCATGATGACATCAAACATTTGCTTTTTTAAAACACATATAAGGATAGGTCCGATCGTCATGAAAATTGGTGGGTAGGTAGATACTGCCACTAGGATGCAAAATCCAAAGTGACGTCATGATGACGTCATCACGTGATTTGTTATGAATTTTTGAAATTTTGAAATCGTAACATTCTTTTAAATATATCTCGCAAACAAAACAAGATATTTTGTTATAGCTTTGGTAGGTCTCAAAGATATGCCCTAAAAAGGAAAAAAATGTGTGACGTCATGATGACATCATCAAACATTTGCTTTTTTAAAACACATATAAGGATAGGTCCGATCGTCATGAAAATTGGTGGGTAGGTAGATACTGCCACTAGGATGCAAAATCCAAAGTGACGTCATGATGACGTCATCACGTGATTTGTTATGAATTTTTGAAATTTTGAAATCGTAACATTCTTTTAAATATATCTCGCAAACAAAACAAGATATTTTCAAAATTCTTTTTGATACAGCTTTTGGTATGTCTCAAAGATATGCCCTAAAAGGCGAAAATTGTGTGACGTCATAATGACATCATCCATTTTTTTCTTTTTACGCATGTAAGGGTCGGTCCGATTAAAAAAATGTATACATTGAATTTTTCTCTACCTAATTCAACAATTTCGTGATCGTGGCTCACTCAAGTATTAAGAAATAACAGGCATCTGAAAATTGTGACCAAATTCAATATAACACAAAGGAATTCTGGGAAGGACAGAAACCATGGCTTTCATGTGGCATGCTGTCTATAAAGAGTTGATCTCTAGTCTTTTTTTCAAGTCGTTAGACAAGTCGTAGGCAGACACTTACACCAACTGCTCAGAATGTGCGCCGAACTTTTACGTCATGATGACGTCATCACATGTCACGTGACGTCATCTTAAAGGGGCATTTTTGGAAACCATATATCTACAAAAGTACAAGTCAGATTAAGTTTAAACGTGGTTATGCCAGCATGTGTTAGATTAAAATTTATGTGACGTCATGATGACGTCATCGGCTAATTTTCTATAATTTTTTTCATTTTTGAAAGTTCATTTAAATCACATAATTTTACACAAAAAAACAAAACAGCCCTGTGTTTGTCCACAAACACTGCACCAGATGTCTAGTTTTTTTTGTGCTTCCTTTTCAGACTTTTTCCCCATAGCATTTGTGCACGTTTTCTTTCTTACCGGCACTTTGGCTACTTTGGTGCACCCGATTGACTTTAAACTTGGCAGACACTTAGACAAACTGCTCAGAATGTGTCCCGAACTTTTTGGTCATGATGACATCATCACGTGATTTTTTATGAATTTTTGAAATTTTGAAATCGTAAAATTCTTTTAAATATATCTGGCGAACAAAACAAGGTATTTTCAAAATTCTTTTTGTTATAGCTTTGGTAGGTCTCAAAGATATGCCCCCCAAAAAAAAAAATGTGTGACGTCATGATGACATCATCAAAAATGTGCTTTTTTAAAACACATATAAGGATAGGTCCGATCGTCATGAAAATTGGTGGGTAGGTAGATACTGGCACTAGGATGCAAAATCCAAAGTGACGTCATGATGACGTCATCACGTGATTTGTTATGAATTTTTGAAATTTTGAAAATCGTAACATTCTTTTAAATATATCTGGCAAACAAAACAAGATATTTTCAAAATTCTTTTTGTTATAGCTTTGGTAGGTCTCAAAGATATGCCCTAAAAAGGAAAAAAATGTGTGACGTCATGATGACATCATTAAAAATGTGCTTTTTTAAAACACATATAAGGATAGGTCCGATCGTCATGAAAATTGGTGGGTAGGTAGATACTGGCACTAGGATGCAAAATCCAAAGTGACGTCATGATGACGTCATCACGACGTCATCACGTGATTTTTTATGAATTTTTGAAATTTTGAAAATCGTAACATTCTTTTAAATATATCTGGCAAACAAAACAAGATATTTTCAAAATTCTTTTTGTTATAGCTTTGGTAGGTCTCAAAGATATGCCCTAAAAAGGAAAAAAATGTGTGACGTCATGATGACATCATTAAAAATGTGCTTTTTTAAAACACATATAAGGATAGGTCCGATCGTCAGGAAAATTGGTGGGTAGGTAGATACTGTCACTAGCATGCAAAATCTGAAATGATGTCATGATGACGTAATCAGCAATTTTTTTTATGATTTTTGAAATTTTTGAAATTTCATTTTAATCACAAAATTTTACACAAAAAAACAAAACAGCCCTGTGTTTGTCCACAAATACTACCAGATGTCTAGTTTTGTACTTGATGGTGTTCTTTTTATCATAATGTATAATTGACCTAGCGTATGTAGTTTGTGAGTTCTTGGACAACTCTGCACATATGCAGCATACGTAACATAGCGTGAACATAGCACTGCCCACAATGCTTGTAAAAGGTTTGCTGTTATCTCTGACCGGAGTTGTTGGATTCGTCTGAGACAACTTTTCTTATATTGTTCATGTGCATGAATCTACGGACCACATCATGCTTCTACATATAGTTGAATCACATAAATTTGCATTTGTCATGCGTTCGCATATTCCGTTTTAATGAACAAAATGGACTCGTGGGCGCTTGCGTGTGTTTGATCATTTTTTGTTTGATTCAGGTCATGTGATATTCAACAGATGCTGTGATTGGCTAATACGTACAAACGGTGATAGGTCAACTGAATATATTATATGTACAAAGAAAAATTGTGACATTGTTGATGCAAACTCTTTGTGTTAATTATTGTTAATTGTATTTGATTTTTCAGCATGATTGATGAACAGATTCCTGGAAGAGAGACTCTACCAGAAGATAGTAAAGTGGAGGCCAAGACTCCAGCAAACCAACAAACAAACCAGAACAGAGAACGGTAGGAATTTATGTTTGAGCAATTGAAGAATGTCCCAAGGCTCTAGAGATTACTACATGTATGTGGCCCAATCCAATGAAATGAGTCACAAGTCACCAGAGATAATTTTGAAGAGGCTTTAAATACGCCATTGTTATCAACATGAAATGTCCATGGTCCCCCCTTAACCACTTGAGCCCGGATGACGGATATAGCTGCGCTTTGAGAAAGACCACCTGGCCGGTTGACGGTTATATACCCACATTTTTTGCGTATTCAGTCAATTGGTCAGTTGTTGTGGTCATTACACGTGGCTGCACAATCCTCTGGTGTGCTTTACGCTTGGCTGCACAATCCCCTCTGGCGCATACCAGCACCTCATTATAACACCCGGGCAAAAGGGGTTAATTCTATATTCATTAGGATGTCACACTAAAAATGAAAGCCAAGAATGCTGTTTCTAATGTACATGAAAAATGAATAAGTGAAAAAAAATGTCTTAAGACTTATCCAGTCACATGTACATGTATTTGTACAGCTGTTTGTATTCATCCTGGACTTTTTTTTAGTAAAACTCACCAAGACCATGTTTACTTTCACCATTTGATATCACGTGTGGACAGCTTAGTAAGCTTTCTTACGTTAACTTTTTCTTTGGGACTGGTACGGTTTACCACTTTTGCCGGCTCAGTGGACTGACCAGTTAAACTTAGGCCGTTTTTTTTTTATTTTGGAGGAAAAAAATTAGAAATCGCCGCCGAATTTGACAACCAAAAAAAAATATATATTTATGCACCAGCTGTACGATTTTCAACATGAAGTTTGACTTGAAAACATGGATATTAAATATATATTCAAAACCTGTCTCTTGTGTCATTATTTTAATCAGTAATATGCAAGTTTCCAACACAAAAACACCCTCTCCTTCATGGAAAAAACATGCCACTTCCCGACGTGATATTACTGAGCTGACTGCGCGACGGACAACTTTAAACTGCCATCTTGAATTGCCTCATTATGTATTCACAAGTCATGAATGCATTAAGTTGG
The DNA here is from genome assembly GCA_037893225.1 of Hippasteria phrygiana. Lineage (NCBI taxonomy): Eukaryota > Metazoa > Echinodermata > Asteroidea > Valvatida > Goniasteridae > Hippasteria > Hippasteria phrygiana. Next base: position 476,145 of record JAZGUH010000094.1, read on the forward strand.
GATTTAAACCAATAGGGGGAAAGGCGCGCTGCGTTGCGGGCTGTTTTATGAATATTTAACAGGTCAATCGTGCGCAGTGACCATTCATAAATATTGAAATTTGATTCCCCTGGCCTTATAAGGGAATTTAAAAACGCCACACAATGCCGCTCAAAAGTGAGATCAACGATCACCAAAATGGATGATCCAAGCCTGGCATGGGGAGGGGGAATTTCCAACCGTGAGATTGCCCGGAGGCTTGGGATTTTGAAGGGTACCGTGAGGTACAATTTGCGGAAATTGCAATATAATAATTCTACTGAAAACGAGACAAGATCTGGTCGTCCAAGAAAAAACCACAGAAAAAGCTGACCGCCACCTCGTGTGAAGTTTGCGCCGAAACTTCCCACGAAACCACCCCCGGCCCGAGCTAGCCGTCGTCGCGACCTTATTTACCGAGCTGTGGGTGTTGCATGCAATGCATTGCTCGACCGTATCCAGGAGAGACAGGCCCCGCCTCACTGCCGACCACGAGGCCAGTCGATTGGGCTGAATCCGCGTCGTGCGCTTTACTGGAAAATGTTTTATCGTCAATTTCGCATTCCACGGGCGCCGCCATTTTGGATTACAGGGCGCCGCCATGTTTTATTTTTTTGGTTTTATTTTTGTTTTTTTCCGCTCGCCGCCCGACCCGGAGACCAACAAAATCCGTAATCCAAGTTATAAAAAAAAACGGCCTTAGTAGTTAAATTGCCCTATTCATTAACCAGTGTGACATTGTTTCTGGACACTTGGGCACCATATCTCATGGCCATCTTTTCGGTCCCAGGTGATGACTTAGTATTATAAAACAAGCCACAAGGTAAACTGGTTAATAAGGCTGTTCATTTTCGAACAATTTAGTATTCGATTATTCGAAACTGGGTTTGACCGAAAATTAGAATATTCGATACTCGCCGATCAATTTTGTTTTTGCATCAGCTGCAACTGCTTGCCGCGCCAGTAAAAAGTTGCACGCAAAGCACGCCAGTGTTTTACATGCGGCGATCGATATTGTGGACTGCCTGATTGACCTTTTTATTGTATGCGCTGTTGTATCCGGATCATTACGGGTACGAATAACATTCTGATAAACAAGAAATCAAACTCCAGCCTGCATTTTTGCAGTAATTATTTTATAGGTGTCAAGGGTTTTACGGACAGGAACAATAAACCTCCATCCACAATTTTGTTTACACTGCTAAGAACGTAACTTTCCTATTAAAATAGCATCAGAGTTGTATCTGTACGTGCATATTTTTTTTAGAATATTCAAACCGGCAAAAAGGTATTTGAATATTCAGTTGACGGTCGAATATTCGAATATTCGGTACATTTGGGATAGCCCTACTGGTTAATATTGATTAATTTTCAAAGTGTAAAAAGAAAGCTGGCAGGAGTGGGATTTGAACCTGCGAACTCTGGGTTACCATACTGGCACTCGACCAACTGAGCTACATGTATCTTGCTCTATGTTGGTAGTCTCCCAATTTGTCATGATCTGATCAGTTTCCCCTGTGGTTTGTTTGATGATATAAGTTAAGAAGTTGTATCTTCATTGAGTGATCCTGGCTGGGGCTGACGATATTGATTTTTTTCGAAGTCGATTTTTTTACCTCGCGATATCGCCGATATGGCGATAAAATCGTCAACAAATTTCAGCACGATTGAAATGTCGCAAAAGTTCGTTCATACCTACATAATCGCCGGACGTGTTTGTCGCCAGTCATTGTTTGTCGCCAGTCATTGTTTGTCGCCAGTCATTGTTTGTCGCCAGTCATTGTTTGTCGCCAGTCATTGTTTGTCGCCAGTCATTGTTTGTCGCCAGTCATTGTTTGTCGCCAGTCATTGTTTGTCGCCAGTCATTGTTTGTCGCCAGTCATTGTTTGTCGCCAGTCATTGTTTGTCGCCAGTCATTGTTTGTCGCCAGTCATTGTTTGTCGCCAGTCATTGTTTGTCGCCAGTCATTGTTTGTCGCCAGTCATTGTTTGTCGCCAGTCATTGTTTGTCGCCAGTCATTGTTTGTCGCCAGTCATTGTTTGTCGCCAGTCATTGTTTGAGGCCAGTCATTGTTTGAGGCCGTTCTTAGGCCAGCCATCAATATTGAGAAACAGCGTAGTCTAAGCTTAGTCTGCGGATATCTGGATCAAAGCCTTTTCTTTGTTACCGCCACCAGCCAGAGCCATTACCCTATACACTCCAGACTATTGTTACCTAACATATCCACCTAGATTTCTTAAAAGAATTCCTGAGATTCCGGGAACACAATGACCGACACAAGGGGGGGGGGGGGGGTTTCCCTTGCCCACATATCTGCTTCAAATGGCCAGAGCTGGGCTGGCTAGTTTGCATGTGAATGAAACTAAATATTACAATGAAGTGCGGAGTACGCTGATTGTATACTTTAGATATTTAAAACGTTTTAATAGATTTTGCATCTTATCGCAGATTTACTGACAGCTTGTCCATTATTATAAACTTAGGCTTTTAACCGAAAAAAAATGTTTTCTCCCCTATTTATATTTTTTTCTGCGAGTTGTTGAATTACGTTAAATTTCTTAATTGAATTAGCATTTTAAAAAAATGATCCCGAACCGAAAAAAATGTTCGCTAAAACTTTTAGAGTTTTTAACAACTTGATTTTTTCAGATGAGAAAATAAAAGTAGGCCACTGTACGTTATTAATCGGTATGTTCGATGTGACCAGAGAATTTCCCTTGTTCCCCTTTTGAGACAGACGATTTTAAATATTTGTAATGAAACATTCAGGATGACTTTGAAATGCTGGTAGTCGAGCACCACATGGCTGGATTTGTGCAATATTTCGATCTCTCCATCACCCAGTGCCCGCTGGATAAATGTACTCTCCAGATGCCACGTGTGGTTGGCATGGAATATTTTGTTTGTTTTATTTTCGCAGGCTTTGCAGTCCAGGGCGCCATACACAAAGAAACTCTGGAGCTGAACCCATTATATACATTTTGTTTATACACGGTATTACAATTTTTCAGGGCTAGAGGTGCAGGATATTTTATTTCAGACAGATCGCTTGTTCAATGTCATTTGGTGATTTTCTTAAAATGTATCATTGGAGCAGCTGCCTATTCGTTCCAGTGCAACTTACAACGATCAAAGGGAACTGCTGGTGACCCGCCCAGGAAGGCCGAAGACGCAAAGCGGCCTTTGTCACTGCAATCCTTTGAAGAAGCACCCACGCAACCTTGCTGCTGACCAATCACTGTGGCTGAGTTCGGGCGGTCTGTTCTTGACACGCAAAACTTGTTCTTGCAAAACCCAGATGGAAAGGTGGTGTGTGATCCTGTTCCGAGTGCAATGTTCTTGGGTCACGTTCCAGCCGTTCAAGTGCGAGAACAAGTTTCGCGTGTCAAGAACAGACCGCCCGAACCCAGCCACACAGTCGCACGTGCTTGCTGCAGTGACGTATAAAGGGTGGCTGGATCAAGGCACGCCGCACCGTGCCGTGCCGCACGGAATCGTTTTCTTGAGAGAGGGCGTATGCCATCTCGAGAGAGGGCGCTGTGTCATGACTACGGAGATGACAGACAATGGCTACGCAATGGACTGCCCAAGGTTGTCGGAAGAGACATCTTTAACGCCGATGAAATGGCCCTGTTTTATTGTCGTCGGACCATTTCCTCACACTAAAGGGGAGACCTGCAATGGCGGAAAGCGAAGCAAAGATTGCCTGAAATGCCATGATTTCGTGCTCTATTTCACGGCCGTTACATTGGATATTCGCTTGGTATTCACGTATGTAATCTTTGGGGGAAAAAGGGGACCTTGGGTAACTCGAAACTCCACTTAACTCGAAATTGGAGCCCATTTCCCTGAGGTTCGACTTATCGAGATTTCACTGTACTTGGTTATACTTATGAGTTGAGTGTCCCCCCAACCCCCCATCCACCCACCCAACAAAGATAATGACAAATTGGAAGACTGCCAACATAGGGCAGTATACAACATGAAGCTCAGTTGGTAGAGCACTAGTAAGGTAGCCCGGAGGTTGCAGATCTATTTAAAATCCTGCCCCTGCCATTTTTTTTTATCACCTCGAAAATAAGTAAATCTAAGTGGGAAAAATTGCAAGATTTGCCCAACGAAAATATACCAATTTCCCCAAATTAGAAGCAGTGTGAACATGTATTTATTGAGTTACATGTATTGGACAAAATGGTATTAGCCTTTTAGAGGTATGGCGGACACAATAGGAGTAGGTATCACAATGATATTTTCTAAAGTGTTCATAACTGGATTTCTTTTGGTTTGAGGTTGTTGTACTCATGAAAAGAAACATTTTGATACCTCACTTGTTGGAAAACTCCATATATTTTTGGAATTACAGCTAATTTAATGTCGTCTAATATGCGCCAAATTTCCGGGGAAATGCGAAAATGCTTAATTACCCATATTTGAGAGCTGATATATCAAAAAGTAAACAACCCATTGCCCTCAAACTGCAGATTCTACTTCAGGTCTGGTCATATTTTACTGCCATTTAATTTCAGCTTCACAGGAAATTTAGTTTTTAAAATATGAGAGACTAAAAATTGCCTTAAAGTCAATATTGACTTCTGAAAATTGATGAATTAACCCAAATCAGCACACGAAACAGCCGAAACTTAGTAATTTCAACATAACTGGAGAAATATTCAACGTATCAACATCAAACTTGAAGTAGCATCATGTTGAACCATTTGCAAATCATAAAACTCTTAGTAGGTTAAAAAACAGTCACTCATACAATAAAAAAAAAGAAGTAATAAATAGATGTTTTTGGTCAAAAATTAAGTTTTCTTTATTTTTGCCATAAAATACCAATTAAAAGCACCAGTTTCATAAACAGTGTGTGAAAACCGTTTTTCAGACATTTAAAGCATTTAGTTCAAATGTATAATGTGTTTAAAATTAAAACTGTATTTGCTTTAATGAGACATTATTTAAAGGGGCATTCTATTATAAACATACTGTGAAAACAAAGGTTGAAATACATTGTACATGTATAGTGCACTTACACATGTGCAGGTAGAGTTTTCTGCATTATTGTTGATGGACTAACATAATCATCGACTTATAAGTCATTTCACCACTGTAGAATAGCCAAGCCAAAACATATTGTGTTCCTCTGTAAAATTATAACAAGAAAATTAGAAATCACTTTGGGCGCTTTGTATTTCTTTTGAAATGCAAGTAATGCACATTCAGAAGTTGAATTAGCTTGTCTTTATTGCAGAAAAGAACTTTGCCTTTAATGCATCATATTTGTTCAGCACAGGTTTTGCACTAGATTTACATGTCAAACGAACCTGCGAAGTACACAGAATGGTAATTTTCATATAGCTCTTGAAGATAATCCATTTCAGCTACAAACCAAGTTCTGCCATTGGCTGAAGTAACAATAAAATCATGTGCAAATACAAACTTACTGTCTATTGTATCAATGTCATCTACCCGAGGCCAACGATGGACATTTTGAGCCCCCTACCTAAAAACTGAACGACTGCCCTCTCTGCTGATTGTACACTGACAACACTACCAATAAACCAATCGTTTTCATAGGCTACAGCTACCCATTCACCTTGAGCCTTAAACTCATAAGAATACTTCTTTGCAACATCTGTATTTTGTTGTGCATTTTCTGATTTTTCTGTCTTTCTTTTTTTTGCAGGTAATTCAGAGTCACTCTTTCCAGTCATATCATTTGTGTGAGAACTGCATGCATCTACATTTACATCTACGTTTACATCTGTGGCTAAATCACTTGTTGTCTCAAGCACTGCCTTCAAATCTGACACAAGTGTGTCTAGGTCTTTCTTGCCAAACACGAGACGCTTGTCGACCACACCTAGAACAGTTTTAAGATATCTAATTTCGTCCTTCACAATCTCGACTTTCTCAGTACACTTTGCAGGTTGTGTTAAAACATTGTACATCATCTACTGTAACACAGGGGCCACCATGCTTTTTCACTTTAGCTACAAGTTTTTGTTTTGCTTTGATCTTCGCTGCTTCTTTCTCTTTCATTTTTCTGTTGACTTCTTTCATACGCTCCTCTGTTTTCCTCAACACCTCCTTTTCTGCTTCTCTGTGTTTCTGCCTTAGTGCATGACATTTTTCTCGAGCAATACGTAGCAACCTTGACTGGTCATCACATGATTTTGAAGACATCCACTGCGAAATAGTCTTGTTGGTTTTCACCATCTGGATGCTAGAGTGATAGTGCAAGGAGGCATGTCTACGGCGGAATTGACTATAGTCCAGATTACCAAACTCATACTCCGAGACAAGATTAGTGACCTTACAATGTTTCATTTTTTCTCTGAGCTCATTATCTGGCTCACTTCCATAAATACCCCCTTCAAGGAAATCCTGAAGTTGTCTCTTCGCGACTTCAACAAATCCAGCCATGATCTTCTCCAAAACATTCTTAGTCAAATCGGAATAGGGTATTTGCTCTCTAAACAAACTTCCACACACAATGTCTTGTTTAACTGCAAACTCTGGGAAAAGACAAACGCCTTCCTGTAACAACTCTGTCCCATCCTCAGACCAGCCCTGAAATTTGCCCAACATGGCCTGAATATACTTATGGTGGTCCAAATAATGTACGCCACTTTGAAGCATGTTTCAGAAAGGACCAGTGATTACGTAATAAATTATGCCAAGAGCTCTTGCAACAGCATTAATCTGTGGGCAGTCGCAATCCAAGAGTACACTTTCCAACTTCATGTTAAGGGAACCTTTGTATTCATGTAAAAATGTAGATATGTGATCACGATGAAAATACAAGCCAGCAGCACCTTGAAAGAAATTATTAAAACGGTTCATCCTGAAGCTTGTTATAAAGGATTGCTCCTTCAGTGTTTCGGAACAGAAGGCATCCCATTGAGTTTTACAACCGTTCTTCTGATCCCCTCGTGGTCCCAATACATCACATCCTGTTCGGATGTATCGAGCCCCAGCTGACTCTCCTGAGGAGTTAAATCTACTGAACTTAGCATTAGCATCCCTGCCAAGCCCCTGGCCCATGTCCTCAACAAGCTCCTTTTCACACTTTTTCAAAACACTTTCACATGTGTTTGATAGCCCAAGCAGAAAGTGGGCATTACAAAACAAAGATGCAACTCGACCGAGTCCTCGCCTAGAAGATTTTCCAGGTATGACTGTAACTGGCTGTTAAATGACTTATTTACACTAGATCTGTCTGACATTACAGCAAACATCTTCTTCATCATACATTTAAACACCTCTTCCTTGTCGTCATCGCTTACTAGGTCACTAAGTTCCTCCATCATGGCAATGACATTGTCAAGAAGTGTAGTCCCATCCTCTACAGCAACAGATGAAAAACCCGCTGATAATGTCTGTCCCGTGTTCAAGGTTACCTGTTGTCCTATTATTTTTTTGCCATCTCTTGAAGTACCATCCCCATGAAGATCCCACCTCTCGGAATTAATCATACCCTCAGCAACTTGAAGCTTACTTAATACATGCGCTCTATCAACCATATTATTTGCTGTTGCAGCAGATGGCACACTATCAATATCAACTTTGTTAAAGAGCCACTTACAAACTGTTTCCAGAACACCCCCCACTTTTGTCGTTGAAATATCATACTCACAACAGAGTTCCATTATACACTTCTCTACATTTTCTTTCAATGGTCGTCCCAACCCCTCCCCCCTCAGTTTCATTTGATCAGAAACCAGCATTGCATGTTCCAAGTCTAATCTTGCATATTCATTCTTCAGATCCTTCAAGTCTTTCTGCAGTTTTGTCCTACCTTTACTGAATGACACAATCAATTTTGTTTGACCACTCATCTTCCTTTGCAAGCCTTTAATTTTGTTCTTCAACCTTTGGACTTCCTTTGATTTTGTTTGTACTTCTTTGTTTTTGATTTGTTTTTCTTTTTGTTGAAGATACATCTTTTTTCTTCTGAGGCTCTGATATATGGCACTTGATTTTACACTTTTCAGCATGTCTGTTTTTTCGTTCAACTTTATTTTCAATCCTTTCACTTCTAATTCAATAGCTTTGATCTTCATGCTTTTGGCATGCAGATTTGTCTCAAGATCTTTCAAATGTTTTTCCTTCAGGTTAATCGTAGCTGATTTTTCCTTACACAGATCTTTCAGAATGCCTACTTTCACTTGAAAGTGTTCTTTTTCCTTTGTTGTAGATTTTAGTGCTGCATCTTTCTTTTCTTCTTCTCTGGCTCTCTTTTTTTCCCCTCTTTTTTCTTTGGTTTTGTGTGTGCTTTCCAGTGTATTTGTCTGACTGCTTGAGGCACTAGTATTACACACACTACTTTTACATGTACTATTTTTTACGTTACTAGCCTCCACGACTGGCACTTCATTTACTTCTAATAATACCTTGTCAAGAAATTCATTGGCTGCATTACTTCTTCCTTTAGATTTGTTGAGTTTTGTGTAAGTCAACTTAGTTTTGTTAAGTTCAGTTCTTATTGTCTGTTCCTGGTACCTGTTGCAATATAAATGGTTCACGGCAGAAAATACTTCACTTCCGAAAGTGCTTGCTAATTCCAGAAGAATTCCTCGGGACAGATGCTCGTCACGCTCTAATGGAGGATTGTCAAAGGACAGGCGGGTTATGCCAGCTGCTTCACACCTTGGACCTGAAAAAACAAACACAAGAAAGGAAACAAAAATTAAATAAAAAGAAAACCTGCAATTGATGTACACTGAAGAAAAGAATTTCGAACAATAACATTATTTTTGTGAAGTTCACACGCACCTATTAAGTTGAGATTGATTGCCTGGCTGTAGAAGTTGTCGGTCGGATGCTTGAAGTTCAAGAACACGATTTACAGTTGATTCAATTAGATGCCTACATTTCGCCATGGGGTAGTTGGGAAAAAGCTTTCCCATCCAGATGACAACATCTTTCCATGATTTCTGATGGTTGATCTTCATCGAATACAATTGAAGAAGCAACTGATGTGTTGGTTCTAACTTCAGACATGTCGGAATGTTTGGGCGCCGTCCACGACCTGCTGCTACAAAAATGGACTTGAGCAGAGCACCATTCTCATCATCTGTTTAAAAACAAGAGTGAAGTTTGATTTAATTAACATATTGTAACGTTAATCCTCTCTTAATTATAACTTAGTGAAGACTATCAACCATTTTAATGGGGTATAATGCAAAACTGTCTAAACATGTGGCACAACCAGATATTTCAAATTTAAGATTTATGTCAGCAAAATCAGTAAGACTAGACATCTGGTACAGTGTTTGTGGACAAACACAGGGCTGTTTTGTTTTTTTGTGTAAAATTTTGTGATTAAAATGAAATTTCAAAAATTTCAAAAATCATAAAAAAAATTGCCGATGACGTCATCATGACATCATTTCAGATTTTGCATGCTAGTGACAGTATCTACCTACCCACCAATTTTCCTGACGATCGGACCTATCCTTATATGTGTTTTAATAAAGCACATTTTTGATGATGTCATCATGACGTCACGCATTTTTTTCCTTTTTAGGGCATATTTTTTAGACCTACCAAAGCTATAACAAAAAGAATTTTGAAAATATCTTGTTTTGTTTGCCAGATATATTTAAAAGAATGTTACGATTTTCAAAATTTCAAAAATTCATAACAAATCACGTGATGACGTCATCATGACGTCACTTTGGATTTTGCATCCTAGTGCCAGTATCTACCTACCCACCAATTTTCATGACGATCGGAGCTATTCTTATATGTGTTTTAAAAAAGCACATTTTTGATGATGTCATCATGACGTCACACATTTTCTCCTTTTTAGGGCATATCTTTGAGACATACCAAAGCTATAACAAAAAGAATTTTGAAAATATCTTGTTTTGTTCGCTAGATATATTGAAAAGAATTTTACCATTTTCAAATTTCAAAAATTCATAAAAAATCACGTGATGACGTCATCATGACCAAAAAGTTCGGGACACATTCTGAGCAGTTTGTCTAAGTGTCTGCCAAGTTTAAAGGCAATCGGGTGCACCAAAGTAGCCAAAGTGCCGGTAAGAAAGAAAACGTGCACAAATGCTATGGGAACTAGAGGCATGAGGTTGGTGTTTGTGGACAAACACAGGGCTGTTTCGTTTTTTTTTTTTAGTTTGGATGTGAAATGTGAATACAACAATTAAAGTTTGTCAAACAATCGCACTACTGCCAATTTTCTTTGTTAATTTTGAAATTAATTAAAGTTGTTTGTAATAGTGACATGTGATGACGTCATCATAAAGTCACATAAATTTTCATCTATAAACTTGCTGACCTACCTTTTCAACTTAATCGGACTTGTACTTTTGTATATATATGGCTTCAAAAACTGCCCCTTTAAGATGACGTCACGTGACATGTGATGAAGTCATAATGTCATGTCAATTTTCATCTATGAACCTGCAGACCTGCCTGGATATTACATTTCAACTTAATCAAACTTGTACTTTTGTTTATATGTGGCTTCAAAAACTGCCCCTTTAAGATGACGTCACGTAACATGTGATGACGTCATCATAACGTCATGTCAATTTTTATTTATAAACCTACTGGGCTACCTGGATATTTGTTTTCAACTTAATCGAATTTGTACTTTTGCAGATAAATGGCTTCAAAAACTGCCCCTTTAAGATGACGTCACGTGACATGTTTTGACTTAATCATAACGGCATGTCAATTTTCATCTATAACACCCGGTGGCATACCTAGATATCACGTTCCAACTTAATCGGACTTGTACTTTTGTAGATATATGGCTTCAAAAAATGCCCCTTTAAGATGACGTCACGTGACATGTGATGACGTCATCATGACGTAAAATTCGGCACACATTGTGAGCAGTTGGGGTAAGTGTCTGTCAAGTTTAAAAGTAGCCAAAGTGGCCGGTAAGAAAGGAAACGTTTACAAATGCTATGGGCAATAGTCTAGCGACTTGAAAAAAGACTACAAATCAACCCTTTTTATAAACAGCATGCACATTTGAGCCATGGTTATCTGCCCTTCCCAGAATTCCTTTGTGTTATATTGAATTTGGTCTAAATTTTGAAATGGCTGTTATTTCTTACTTGAGTGAGCCACGATCATGACATTTTGGAATTAGGGAGAGGAAAATTCAATATATATATTTTTGTAATCGGATTGACCCTTACATGCGTTAAAAAAAACACATTTTTGATGACGTCATCATGACGTCACACAATTTTCGCCTTTTAGGGCATATCTTTGAGACATACCAAAGCTATAACAAAAAGAATTTTGAAAATATCTTGTTTTGTTCGCTAGATATATTGAAACAAATGTTACGATTTTCAAAATTCAAAAATTCATAAAAAATCACGTGATGACGTCATCATGACGTAAAAGTTCGGCACACATTCTGAGCAGTTGCTTTAAGTGTTTGCTAAGTTTAAAGACAATCGGCTGCATACAAGTAGCCAAAGTGCCGGTAAAAAGGAAAACGTGTACAAATGCTATGGGCAATAGTCTGAAAGAGAAAAAGAAAAAAAAAAGAAAAAAAAAAAAATCTTAACGAAAACAAAGGCTGTTTCGGAAAACTTCCGAAACAGCCAAAAAGTCTGAAAAGGAAGTACAAAAAAAAAAAAAACTAGACATCTGGTACAGTGTTTGTGGACAAACACAGGGCTGTTTTGTTTTTTTGTGTAAAATTTTGTGATTAAAATGAAATTTCAAAAATTTCAAAAATCATAAAAAAAATTGCCGATGACGTCATCATGACAGCATTTCAGATTTTGCATGCTAGTGACAGTATCTACCTACCCACCAATTTTCCTGACGATCGGACCTATCCTTATATGTGTTTTTAAAATGCACATTTTTGATGATGTCATCATGACGTCACACATTTTTTTCCTTTTTAGGGCATATCTTTGAGACCTACCAAAGCTATAACAAAAAGAATTTTGAAAGTATCTTGTTTTGTTTGCCAGATATATTTAAAATAATTTTACGATTTCAAAATTTCAAAAATTCATAACAAATCACGTGATGACGTCATCATGACGTCATTTCAGATTTGGCATGCTGGTGGCAGTATCTACCTACCCACCAATTTTCATGACGATCGGACCTATCCTTATATGTACTTTAAAAAAGCACATTTTTGATGATGTCATCATGACGTCACACATTTTCTCTCTTTTAGGGCATATCTTTGAGACATACCAAAGCTATAACAAAAAGAATTTTGAAAATATCTTGTTTTGTTCGCTAGATATATTGAAAAGAATGTTACGATTTTCAAATTTTGAAAAATTCATAAAAAATCACGTGATGACGTCATCATGACGTCACTTTGGATTCAGCATCCTAGTGACAGTATCTACCTACCCACCAATTTTCATGACGATCGGACCTATCCTTATATGTGTTTTAAAAAAGCACATTTTTGATGATGTCATCATGACGTCACACATTTTCTCCCTTTTAGGGCATATCTTTGAGACATACCAAAGCTATAACAAAAAGAATTTTGAAAATATCTTGTTTTGTTCGCTAGATATATTGAAAAGAATGTTACGATTTTCAAAATTCAAAAATTCATAAAAAATCATGTGATGACGTCATCATGACCAAAAAGTTCGGGACACATTCTGAGCAGTTTGTCTAAGTGTCTGCCAAGTTTAAAGGCAATCGGGTGCACCAAAGTAGCCAAAGTGCCAGTAAGAAAGAAAACGTGTACAAATGCTATGGGGAAAAAGTCTGAAAAGGAAGCACAAAGAAAAAAAAAAAAATCTTAACGAAAACAAGGGCTGTTTTGGAAAAGTTTCCAAAACAGCCAAAAACACAACCTTTCTTTCCCAATATTGCACGAAAATTTCCCAACTAAATTTGCAAAATTAGAATTTGTGCCAAGTGTTTATACAGTTCTGAACAGAAATGGATGTTTTTTTCCAAGATTTGCTGTTCCTGACTGATTTTGGTCGGGGGTATTAAAGTAAAACATTTCCGTAATTTTTTCACGTAACTGGTTAAACGCGATGGATGAGTTTGCCGTGAAACAGCTTTCATTAAAATAACGATACAAAATGTGCTTAATTAAATCAAATGTATGCTTGAGAAACAAATGTGTGAAAATGTGGACACTAGGACCCGTCAAAACGTGTGTAAGCTCTGATTTTAAGTGTTATTTAAGTTTGGGAATTTTCGGTTTGGTTTCGCGACTTTCTGAAAAAAAGTAGTCTGCCATCTTGGATCAAAGTTTCATGCACACGAACTCAGACCACCCGTTTTATTTCGTAATTTATTTTTCTCTAAAATGGTTTTCTTAAAATAAATCGGCAGAATTGAATTAAGTATTAATTAATATGTTTAGTGATTTATTTTAGTTGAGGTTTAAGTAGTTTTCGTGAAGTTATTAAGTTCAAAACTGCTGCCTCGTTTTCAGAAATGTATCAAAGATGAGCGGATATCACATCGTATCGTTAAGTGCATACCCCGTCCAACTCTCAAAAGTTTTAGAGCCTCATAATATTCATCTCCTTTTGACTAGATTAGCCAAGTTCGATCTATAAAAGTAACATTTTTATAGTCTTTAATATATATTCATTTCATTTACTTACCAATTTCAGCGAATACAGCTTTCAATTTGGCGTTATTTTCGTCGGGAAATCCTGCTTCGGTCGGTTCCATTTCGGACGCATCGACAGAAATCACCCGGCCCGGTAGCGTACGCGCGGATGTGTATTTTTCACAAATGTACGTGACAGGGCATCGTATATTGGCAATGCACACGTTCGCCATACATTGTGCAGCATTGCCAATCGGGGGACTATTTTACCAACAAAGAGAGCTTTATTTTGATATTTTTTGGGGGGCCTTTTTCAAAATAAAACTTAATGAAAAATCCTGTCTAAATATTCAATTCTTCAGTTTTGAATTTTTTTGAATTGCTACCCCCATGATTTTTATACCAAAATAAAGCTTACAGCCTTCTTATTTTCAACACGTACATGTATCATCTGGTTGTTTATATCCTTCCGCGAAAATGCCCCATTCATAAAAACGATGCGGTGCGAAATCGTGAGAGACACGGTTGGTGTACAAACTCGGTCATTCATACCGAAAACGGACATCGTTATTGACAGCGTACAGACAAAAGTGTTTTTTTAATTCTAAATTGAGTGGCATATAATGAAAGACAATTAACTAAGCTTTTATTTCATATTATATTTCACAGAAAAATAAAAATCTTTGTTATATATTTGGAGCTTTTAAAATAGCTATTTTCCCCTTTCGCGCACGTGAGTTCTCGATACGGACGTCCCTTACTGGGATACCTACTAGGAGGGCGCTATTTGATTTGGGTAAAACCTGTGTATTTATACCCAAATAAAATAGCGCCCTCCTATTGTGTCCGCCATACCTCTAAAAGGCTAATTGAAGTGATTTTTGCATTATTAATTCAATTTACTGGGTTTGGGAAAACCAGTCAGGCATTTGGAGTTAAAAGGATGAATTGCAATGGGTGAGATGCTAAGGTCAGCAGGTTTGTTTTAAATCGTGAATTATTCTTGGAACTTTACCAAATTACAAGTGGTTACCAGTTGATTGTGACTCTAAAAATACCTAATATCATTGGTTGGTCTCGTTCTATTTTCTTCTGTAAATGCTCCAGACTTTTCCAAGGCACCTTCACCCAAAATAAGAAGTTCTTTTGAAAATGATCTGTTATTTCTTTATTTCAGAGTGCGAGCACATGATAAACAACAAGACGTTGAACCTGTTACGCTCCAACCACCAAGGTCAGATTCACAAGACAGTCAAACTACTGAAATAGATAACATGGATACAAATAAGGATACCTCTTCCCTAGATCAGGAAAATGATAGAAACAAGAACAAGAATGTTGATACAAGAACTCAGCAGATCAACCAAGAAGCATCAACTAAAAACCTTAACCAAGCTGCTCCGACTCAAGCAATGGATGGCCAAGAACCTCTTCAAGACTCCACACAACCACCAAAGATGCAAGAGGAGTTTCCTCGGAATTCATCTGTACTGATTAAAGAGACGGATCATCAGGTGGACAAGGATGTATCTTCTAAGAAAGATCCTGCAGTTGATTCTTTTGATGTAGAGGATACGGTCTCCAAAGATACCGTGCCCTCTGATAAAGCTCCTAAAGAGACTTTTGAAGAGGAGACTAAAGGTGCTTTAGTGGAAGAACAGAAAGACATACCTAAAGAAGACATTGTAACTGCTGTTAAGGATGACACCTTAAAGGAAGATGAGGGAGAGATGGAGCAGGAGGAAGGGAAGAAGCCAGATGCAACTCAGAAAGAAGAGGAGATGCCTTCATTTGATGAATGGAAGCAGAAGATGTTGGAGCAACATGAGCAAGAGAGACAACATGGTAATTAAAGCCAAGTCAGGTATTTTGTCGCTAAGGCTTCAGTCACTAACCTTAATGTGCCAGTGGCAAAACCTAAAGACCTATAGGCACAGAATATCAAATCTGGACAAGGTCTTCTTGTAGTTGTTCCAATTAACCCTAACTCCATGAGTAACTTTACTAGAAAGTATCCTGAATCCGCCAAAATCCACCTGTTTTGTCATGCACAAAAAGTTGGTTTTGGTGACTGCTCAATATGGAGGAATCCGCCGAAATCCTCCAAAACAGGAAGAGGATTTTGATGGATTTATGTACGTTAGGGTTAAAGAATTTGGTGCAGAATTTAACATGCCCTAATATGCACCAACTGTTAAGAAATTATGCCTTCCACAATACTTCAACATTTTCAGAGATACAATGCATATATAGGCCTACTGTACACAATTTTCATCCAATGTAATGTCATAATTAGTTATTTTTAGAAAACAATTACATTATGATCAAAAGTGCATCACTGGTCTGTTTAACAACCATAACATGAAAGTCTGAAAATCACGCTAAGCATAACCCCCCCCCCCCCCCCCCCCAAGCAGTTTCACTAGAAACCTTCCTCAACCCGTCAAATTCCAACACCATGTTTGACTGTTGCTGGTTGACAATACCCAACCCATCAAACTCTAACAGCCCACTTGCCGTAACAGTGCACGGCCCATCAAACTCCAACACGCCATCAGCTGTTGGGTTTTGATTGAGTGGGTGCACACAGTCGTACTTCCCCAATACGTCCGAGGACAATGCTTTGTGTTTCCTATTGTTCCTTTAATATAACCAACCCCCATAGACTAAGCACGTATCCTTACGTTCGAGGACCGATTTCAACAAAAGACTCTACGTTCGAGGACTGAAAGGTTTCTTTGTGTTTCCTTTCTTCTCTTGTCCTCGGAGATATATACAGTGCACGTACACTTGGCCAAATGCACAGCATAAACAGTGGGGACACAGTATCCATCTTGTCCAAATCCAACTACATGTACTGTATTCCTGTGCATACATTATTCAGTGCATGTGTGCAGGTGGATTGGCTCTTCAGATGTGAAGATGGTGCAGTTATAACAGCCTTTAGAACACCCTTTGTTGCGTTAACTGGTCCATCTTCACATCTGAAGAGCCTATCCACCTGACAAAGGAATTTGTGAAAGAAATTGATTTAGAGAGATTACATAATATCAGGTACAGTGACATGGTCAATGTCGGGCCTTCCATGGTAACAAATGTTGTCCATTTCCCTTTCTTCACAGTGATGCCCAAGCTCAATGGCGCATAACTGAGTTTCCAAAACCTGTCTCAGTAAAGTGCTCATTATGTCATAATTCCTGATTGGATTACATCACATAAAGTTTCCTGTGAAGGCCGACATTTTAACCTTTCTGGTACATTATATATATTAGTTTTATGATCAATCCCAGCAAATCAGGAATACTGATATATTTCTGGGTTTCGTTTTTTGGGGGTTCACCTTGTATATCTTTAAGTGCCCGTCCATGATTGTAACTCTTTGATTGACAGGACATGCTGGTCAAGGCAATGCAGTCCCTCCGCCACGCCCCTTCAGCTTGACAGAGAACAGCAAGAACCACGCCTCTGCAGATTGTGGAGCTAAGATCCTTAATGTTAACAAGGAATCCCAGAATGCCCCTGCCATACTCCAGTCCAATCGGGATGTTTATACCTTGAACCCATGTACAGCAAGTATATGGTAAGTACAAACAATAGAGCATTAACCCCTTGCGTACGGAGAATACCACATGGCGCAAACAAAAACAGTGCCACCAGGCCGGATGACGCCGTTGGCCTCTGTTTGTGCAGTTTCAATCCATTGTTGGAAACAGTGCCACCAAGCCGGATGACGCCATTGGCCGCTGTTTGTGCAGTTTCAATCCATTGTTGGATTATTGTGTATATGTTACGCTTGACTGCACAAACACATTGTGGCTGTTTCGCTTGGCTGCCAGAGCCGCCGCAGCACCCAGACGTCTCCTGTAAAATACCGTACTCAAGGGGTTAAGTTACATGTACTCGAGCGCTCCTCATTCCCTCATAAACTACTTTGAAACTGTCAAAAATGTGGTCATGATAGGTGAGTCATTCCATAATTAGGGGCCCAGTTTTGGTGTCCCTGTTACATCTGACATGTATAAGATTTTGCAATTCCGGACACATTCTTTAATGCCTTCTATCTCCAAGAGTGATTATGTATAGCAAAGTACCTGCCAAACAAGTAAAAAATAGTGTGAAGTCAATTTTAATGATACTTGATGGGAAATTACACGGGTCAGGTGTAACAGGGACACCAAAAATGTCACACTTTTGGACCCCAAATTTATGATAGAATGACCCAGGTGTCTATTGTACGTACCCTTAGTGAAAGTGTTGTGCTGCAGTTTATATAATGTTTTGCAGTCATGCACTGTACATTGGGGTGTTATTTCTGTAATGTGTACACACAGGTTTTCTGTGGAGTTGTGTGAACCAATTCAAGTGAAGTACCTTGAGATAGCTAACTATGAGTTGTTTTCATCGGTACCTAAGAGCTTTCGTGTCTCCATCAGTGACAGGTTAGTGTTGCACAATCTACATATGTTAATTTTGCTGTTCAAGACTTTTTGTGATATTTAATTTGTGGGACTTGAACTATTGCAGTAAAGGTGAAACCACTCTTGACTCACACCATTATTACACTATTATCATTAGAATGCCTGAATGATGGCAGGCTAACTCTTTGACAACATCATTTGAACCAAATGAAATTTTTTGAATTTGTATCTAACTTAATTGCATGCAGATTACCTTTAATAATTGTAAAAACACATGGAATCTCATTGGTGAAATGGTTTGATTTCTGGAATGTTTATAGGATATACTTGCAAGTGCTTGTGGTTATTCCATGTAGCTATATTTAATTTATTAGAGAACTAACTCCTGATTCCCCCACAATGATACTTTGAAATCATCCTTGGTAAGTGATGGTTGCTTAATATGTCCGTGACTGTAAAGCAATTAGAATTTCTCTGGAAATGGCATAGTGCAGATATTTTCCATCTAGAACAGTTCCTAAAATGAGGATTGCTGCATTGAACACTCATTACTTGGTACATTTATCTTATTCTACTGTGACCATTATAAATGTACACTTTGTTTAATGCATGAAAAGAATACAAAGGCCTACATGTACGTAGATACATGTACTTGCATGTGTATTGACAACAATTTGGGGGTGTTTCGGGCTTCAATTAGCACTCTAGCTCTAGAGGTTTAAAGTCCAAGATCACTGAAGGTTTTTGCGCAACGTCAGTCTGATTTTGGTTTGAACAGATTTCCAACTCGTGAGTGGCGACAACTAGGAACATTCCAAGCTCGTGAGGAGCGTTCACTACAGAGCTTTCCCGTCCATGAAGAGCAGATGTTTGCTAAATACATGAAGATTGAGATGCTGACATTCTTTGGCAGTGAACATTATTGCCCCCTCAGCACACTCAGGTACATTGTCATCCATTACAATTAAGAAAAAAAACATTGTGCAATAAATTCTGTTATATACTTCAGTTACATTCATGGCTCAATCTCTATGAATGACTGCTGTAACTTTGGTAATGATCCAAAAGTAGATTAATTAGTTTCAATGTGGAATCTTAATTTTTATAAAGACGGTGTCAGTACCAATCCTAATGAGAAACATTTCGTCTGAAATGCTGTCGTCGTTGACAAAATTGCATACGAAAACCTCCAAAAATGCTCTTTCAAGTCAAAAATAAGCTTAATATGAATGTGCACAAACTCACTGTTAAAACAACGGTGTGACGTGCCTGGTGGATTGAGCTTAACCCTTTGAGTACGGATGACGTGTGTGGGTACACGTGTATTTATTTCTCCCGTGTGCATTACGCTTGGCTGTACAAACCTGTCTGGCATACCAGCGCCCATTATATAAAGCCGGGCACAAGGTTTATTTTGTTGAATCCCACAAAATCTGATGAACACTGTCTGCAACTGTGCACCAATGCCGTATCATACCTCCCTAGGGTGTGTGAAAAATCATATTGAAATTGGAGGATTCAGGACTGTTAGGGTTTTAAGCTATGAGCACTTGTACACATTTTCAGCATTGGTCATTCACTCAGTGAGCAGTGCTGGAGGAATCATGGAATTGAAGCAGGATTTAGAAAATATCTTAACTCAATTTCTGTTTTAATTTCTGCTGTGTTTTTTTTTTGGCCAATAAAATTTCCTCTTGATGAGTACAAGACTTTTTATATTTGCAACAAAGATTATGCACTTTAGCATTTTTTTGTGACATTGTTGACCATAAAACTATTGAAAAAAAGTAATCCATGGTTATAATTGTGCCACGCGTGTACCTGTACACCAGGGGGGAGATTTGTCAGGATTTTTCCTCATTTCAGGATTTTTTTGTTAGGATTTCAGAATTTTTAACCCTGACAGTGCTGAATCCTCCAATTTCAATATGATTTTTCACACCACCAAGGGAGTTAGGGTTAAGGAATCTCTTCTGCAATCTGGAAATCCTGAGGTGTTTTTATCTGTAAAAGTGGATAGACCAATAAAAACAGATATTTTAAGGGGTTTGCTTTACTGGGGCTAATACAGACTATAGACTCTATGTTGATCTGGGGTCGTCGTGGATTTTTCATTTGTGGCCAATCTCACCCCTACACACACGTACACAATAAAAGAAAAGCTGGTTTGTGTTTATCATCCCAAGAAACAGTAGAAAAAAATGCTAAGAAGAAATCAAACGAATACCATCAAACTTTTTCCAATACTACTTACGAGTTTATGAAATAAATATTACAAAGCCCGTCATTTAAACAGTCCCTTTTTTCCGTGTTATGTTTAGAGTGTTTGGCACTAGCATGGTGGAGGAGATTGATGAGGAGAGTATAGCACAAGATAGAATCCGAGATGAATCTGGTGAGTTATCCCATATTATACATTTGTACAACACCTGAATAAATCCCAGCCATTCGATTGGTGGATCGTCGATCACGTGCATTGAATTATTCGTCCCATCGCATGACGCGAACCCGCACCGCCAAAAAGTTGTTTATCACATGGTTCTATCAAACGGTATACGCGTTTGATAGAACTTCCCCGCCGCCACAACACGGCTGTCAATGGACTGGTTCCTGGTCCCTCCGTTGCCCTTCGGACTTCAGATGTATATTATATACATATAGGGACCGGGAACCAGTCTAGGCTGTCATTCACACAAAATGGCGGACGGTGTTTCAGAACCGCAGTTTGTTTT
Source organism: Hippasteria phrygiana (assembly GCA_037893225.1). Classification (NCBI taxonomy): domain Eukaryota; kingdom Metazoa; phylum Echinodermata; class Asteroidea; order Valvatida; family Goniasteridae; genus Hippasteria; species Hippasteria phrygiana. The sequence continues at coordinate 496,871 of JAZGUH010000094.1, forward strand.
CCTAACAGACGTTGAAATATTGGAACTCGTAGGCGATGCTGACGCTGCTAACACAAAGAGACAAATGAAATATGCAGTCAAACGATTAGAGGAATTTGCAAGACACGCAGGAACAACAATTAAAGCTTTAACTGATTCGGAACTGGACCACTTTTTGTCGCGGTTTTATGCGGGACTGAGAAGGTAAATGGCACGTTGTACACCAAGAAATCCATGCATGCAATCTGTCGGATTTATTCAGGCGTTGTATAAAACAAATAATGAATGTTTCACATTCGTACAAAAGTAAGAATAATTTCATTCGGTGACAGGTGAAATTTCACATTCCACTTGGCTTCGCCTCGTGGAATGGAACATTCAATCTGTCACCTCATGAAATTATTCTTACCATTGCACTCATAAACATTCATTATTTGTATACTATACTTGCCTCTTGCCTCAGTCAGAAAGTGCTGAAAAAGTATTGTTTTATCCTGCAATGCCCATCCATCTGTGTGCCAGTGTACATGTCCCACAGGGACCATCTGAGGGATGACCATGTTGGAATAGGACACTCAGGTTATTTGTACTACGGATGGTTTAGACTAAAAGTGGAGTGATGTTAATACCACAAAAGCAGCCACAATTGTCATTCTTCAGAACATCCGACTGTTCTTATGAGGCCATTAATGTGATATGAGCAACCAGTCCATTATGTCACTTGCAGAGCTGCCAACCAGTACTGATTTTCCATATTTTGTATGGAAATTCCCCAAAAATTCGGAAGTATCAATTTTTGTTTATAAATACGGATTTTGTGAAATCCAACAAGAATGTTTTGTCATGCATCTATACTATCTTTTGTCATGCTATTATACTGCATGTGTACTGGCTCATTATTGCAATCCCAAACTAACAAATGCAACTTCAGCTTCAGCAGAATAACCTTTTTTTTTTTAATGAGATTGATGTAAGTATGCCTAATTTCATTCTCACTGTTAAAAACCATTGACGTTTCAGTAATGCAGACTATGCTGCTTGAAAAAAAACAAATTCAGTTAAAGTTAAAATTAAAATTGTTATGCAAATCGCCCATCACAAGGCCAAAGGCCACTCGAGGTGTGGGCTACAGAGGAAAGTGTGGAAGAACCAGCCCCTCACACTGAAACAAGACAAGATAATCTGATCTCTTCACAGTTATGAATAGGGTTGGGATGGGTAACTAGTCCACTGCAAGGCATTAATAATGCCTCTACCCATATTGAGCGTAAAAGTGCTATAGCCCAGGACTGGACTCGAACCCACAACTTGTAGAATTACCCTCAAACCATGAATAAATGCTTCAAACCACTAAGCCACGGCACTTCCACTTTCATGAAAAAAATATGGATTTTCTGAGCAAAATACTGATTTGTTGCTTTCTGAATACTGAAATAAGTTTGAAAAGGTTGGCAGCTTGGCACTTGTGGACTGATTTTGTACTTGGCTGAATTAGTGGGGATGCTCAGTAGGTTTCTGGATAATGTGCATTTGGAGTAGCATTTTTAAATGAAACCCTGGCTAAAGGGTTTTGAAAAAAAGAAGGTTTGTGTGTCTTTAGGAGTGAAGAGTTCAAGGTCAAAGTCACTAGTGAGAGAGAGATAATGGTCTCTGGACAGTTACTTGTGTTTGAAGTGACTTACGAATCGTTGATAAAGGGTTGTCTTTAGAAAAATGAAGATTTGTATTGCTTTGGGTATTGCTTTGATAATTTGTGTTTTTCAAGTATATTTTCCATGAAATTTAAATGAAAGGCTGTCATGGAGGAGTGACAGGTTGGTATTAATACTGGGGTAAAAGGATAAAACGGGAAAAAATCTCAAAAAACTCAAGACGGGTCATTACACCTTAGCTGTCAAAGGTCTAAGGGGCTTCAACAGCTTCCCAGCTTTTGTTTGTGTTCAGTATTGTCTTCAAAAAGCTGGATCAATTAAGGATTAATGTATTAGGCTTCTATTAATATTTAATTCACTAGTTCATAGGACTGGAATGAAAAAGTTTGCAAAGGCCAAACATACCAACCCAGGAACAATGATACATCTGCAAATCAAATCATTTTAATGTGGATGATTGCATGTGATTACAAACACCTATGACATGTACATCTGACAGAAAAAACTTGCAGGGAATCACGCATCCTTAGTTTTTATTGTGTCGCCTAAACAAATGTTTCAGGGGACACTTACATTGTACCAGTCCTAAATGCATGACTGTAGCTCCGTATCCCCCGTATGTACAATGTATGTTAGAGTTTTAGGTTAAGTTTTTTGGGAGAAAGTTTATAATATTGTACATGCTTTCATGGATTTTGATGAAATTTATATGCAGTGACCCTTAGGTGGGAAGATGCAATTCTTCTTCAGAATGCTGAGGTCAAAGGTCATGTAGGGGTCATTAGTATGTCGGTATGTACATGTACATGTATGGCATTTTTGTTTTGGAAAAATTGGGTCTCGTGAACTTGAAGTCCAAGTGCAATCAAACTTGGGTCACAGGTGCATTATGTTAACGGTAATATGATGGTGATTTGAAAGGTCACTTACTGAGGTCAAAGGTCATTTTAGGTCAAGTTATAAATAGGCTGAAACTAAAATTGGTCTCATTTGAAAAGTTGAAGTCCAATTGCAATCAAACTTGAGCATTAGGTGGAACATGAAACATTTATGTGATGTTGATGTTAAAGGTCACATCAAGGTCAAAGGTCATTTCAGGTCAGGTGGTAAAATAGGCTGAAATGTAAAATTACCTACATTTGAAAAGCTGAAGTCCAGTTGCAATCAAACTTAAGCCAAAGGTGCAACATGAAACAAATATGTGATGTTAAAGGTCATTTCAGGTCAAGTGGTAAAATTGGCTGAAAATGTAAAATTGCTCTGATTTGAAAAGTGAACAAAAAAGCCAACACGTGTGACCCGCGGATCACTTGGTTTTGTTTTTAAATATCTGAAAGAGTAACTGAATTGACATTTTTTATTTTCTCCAGAAGTGTTACCAGCCCATCCAACTCCAGCTCCTGTGGAAGGGGACAATGGCTTACTGCAGAGTGCTAAAGGCCTGGTTAGAAACATCATGAACGTTATCACAGGCAACGGTAGTGATAAAGATACTGCACGGTGTGACAGTAAGTCAAATGTTTCTGCATTGTCACTTGACTATCAGATGTATAGGCCTTTTCTCACTAGAGCCTCTCAACCCGCATTGAAATCAACCAAGGGTGAACCCTGGAACTGCCCGGGGTTTAATCTCAATAGTTTAACCCAAACATTTATCATCACATTGTTTCACAATTGTTTCAAGTTGAACCCGTTGCAAACTCACCTCTGTTTATTTCACACTACTGCTTTCAACCCAGGGCGATATATGTCAACCCCGATCTGAAGATTGGTTGAGTTCAACCCGGGAAAAAGCAGTCTTGGGGTTGGCTCGAGGTTAAAAATGTTGAAGTGTGAAACATCTTGTTTTCAGCCCCACGTTAACCCCCACAATTTGTCTCGTGTGAAAAGGCCTTAAGTAATTTACAACATGGCAGTGATTGGCCATTAGTAATGTGGGAAAAAGCCTTCAAGTTTGGCAGACTTTAGTCCTTATGTACATTTATCTACGTTTACTAGATAAGAACAAGTCCTGCACAGAGACTGAGGAGCTGCTTCCTTGCTTGCCAGAAGATGCACCGTAAGTAGGCTGTATTTTTGTTTGATGCTCATTGTTAAGATGCTCATCCCTTTTGTGTCAAGCACTAGGCACAGAAGAGGAATTCGTCCTATGACGTCAGATTTGTTTGCTGCCCGCAGTGACGACTTTTAGACAAATGGCACCAGCGGGCTAGAGGGGACTTGATAAAAATAGCTCTCAAAAGTCACTTTTTTGGTATTTCATGGCAGAAATAATTTGCTATTTGATTTTACAATACGCAATCAACATAAAAATATAAAAATTACACCGACTTCTCTCAGCAATCAACATCATCTTTAATCAAAATGCCCTTGTGCAACTTTCTACTCGTTAATAGCGTGGAATCTTTTTTTTTTGACCTACACAAACAATATTAAGATGCTCATCAAATTGTATTTTCTATTGGGAACTTTTTGTTCTGCTAGTGCCTTTGATTTGGGTCTTTCTGGGTTATAATGCAAAACAGGTTAGTAAATAAATACTATATAATTCCATTTGATCTACATTTCAACATAGACTTTTCCTCTGAAAGTTCTTGTGTGCTATGGTTGTTTCTGAGAATGAATGACTTTTCTCACAATTGTATTTTTATTTATTATAAAAAACTTTACTGCCTTGTAATAACTTTTACTGGTTCCCTCCCTTAACATAATTGTATAAAATGTGGCCAAAAAGTTTACATTATTTGTGTCATTATCTTGACAAATTTATGTCTGCCCAAATGTCTTCAACAGAGTTGTCTTAGATAACTTCAACACCCAAGTCCACTGCAGTGTTACTTCGTGAAAACCGCTCAGTGAATAATTTTGGTTTCACGAACGAACACCCAAGTGTGCGCGGACTTCGGACAGTGACGTGATGATTTTTGGCTTCACAAAGTAAAAAGCATGTTGTGGAAATACGATTCGGAGAAAAATGCTTTGAAAGGTTTCACAGGAATTTACTTCATTTGTATTCTTGTTGGGTTACAGAAAAAAGTAATGAAAACCTTCAAACCGGTAAAATAAAGATGGGTGTTAGTTCGTGGAAACGAAAATGTACCGAGTGAGCGACGGTATACTTGGGTGTTAATTCGGGAAAACGAAAATTACTCGGTTCTCTAAAATATGCGCGCATGGCGCACACTCAAGTCAACTCAGGTGTTACTTCATGGTGTAGGTGACGACATGTTTCAATGCCTACAGCGTAGTACAACTGCATATTGCATGTCATACCCACAAGTTGTATGTGTACAAAGTTGTCGAAGGGGGCTTGGTTGACTCGCAAATGGCATTAGTTCAGTCTGATGAACTGTAGTTTTCCACTTGCATATGAAGTACTGTTAGCCCCAGCAGTCCTTAACCCTAACTCCCTAAGCATTTTTACTAGAAACCTTCCTCAACCCGTCAAATTCCAACACCATGTTTGACTGTTGCTGGTTAACAATACCCCACCCGTCAAACTCCAAGAGCCCACTTGCCATAACAGTACACAACCCGTCAAACTCCAACACCCCCTTGGGTTTTGATTGAGTGGGTACACTTGGCCAAATGCACAGCATGAACAATGGGGACATACAGTACCCATCCTGTCAAAATCCAACAACTGTATTCATGTGCAAAATATTCAAGCCCTAATTATGCAACATACATTATTCAATGTATGTGTTCCTTAGAAGTATTATGTAAGACACCATACAAGCTGTTGATTCCATTGTTTGTTCTACCTCCGTACCCCATTGTTCAGTGCATGTCAAACAAAACATACAGCCACACACACATCCCAACACCAGAGCTCTATAAAGCCATTGATCGAACCAACCTTCCCCAATCAGTCAAAACCCAACACTGTTACGGTGCAGCTACAGTACCCATCCCGTCAAAATCCAACAAAATCCAACACCACATCAAAAGTACACAGTACCTAACCCGTCAAATTCCAACGAAACCTGGTGTTGGTGTTTGGCTGGATGGGGATTGTTAGGGTTAATCCTCCAATTTCAATATGATTTTTCACACCACCTAGGGAGTTGGGGTTAATGGATACTGAAATAAGGTTTGACTTCATCAATGCTGTCCATGCAGCACATTTAAACCAATTCAATTTCACCTTTCTCATAGTAAAGCCCTGCAGTCTCAGCTCTCCAATCTGTCAGTCACAGAGGAGCGAGAAGCTCAACAATGCCGGGCCCAGAATATGTCCGGTTTCAGCCTAGATCCCATTCAGTTCCACAAAGATTGCCAAGGATCAACGTGGTGCTTCACTCCAAATTATGGACAGAGGTACCAAGATTGCTGTGTCAAAGGAGTCCCATCACTGTTAGGCACTACTAATTTATATTTATGTTGCAAAGATGTTCTAAGTTTGTCGTTATACCATAAACAAATTCAAGATGCTTTTCATGAGAAGGAACCCCAAAAGACTGTGGCTGATCAAGTAAAAGTCACATCAGAGGAGACTACTTCCGAGAAGAAATCTGAAAAGGAATTGGTTGTGAGTAAGGACCATACTCATCATGAACAAGCGTCACCTGAAGGTGATTTGAGAACTTCCACTAGTGATGCTATGCCCTCCACTACTCCTTCCTCTTCTCAAACTGTTGTGCAGAAACAGTCTGTATCACAAGTGAAGCTCACTAGTTCTTCGTCTGCACAAGAAGGAGCTACAGTACAAGGGGGTAATACAATCCCTTCACCAACACCATCTTTCAAAACCACTTGTAGTACATTGCCTGTAGAGCAAGCAGAGGTGCACTTCCCACCGATCGGTATTGTACAGGAAGAAAAAGAACTACAGGACCAGAATGGTCCAGAAAAGGTGCAATCAGTTGAACCACCTACAGATCAGGATACACCTCCTGCACAGTCAACAGAGAAACTAAAGCCGGTAGTAGCTTCTCCAGTTGTAGATTCACTTCATGTAAGTGATAAGAACGATGGTGCAAGCACAACTGAACAAAATGCTGATGTAAGTAGTGAACCCCTTGTGAAAGTAGAAGGTGATGAACCAACTCCCAAGGAGTTGAAAGCACCAGTTGCAAGTGGAATAGCTTCCAAAGATTCCCATTTACCAGCTGATGCAGAAAAGCCAGATCCTGCTGTCATGCTAGACGAAAGCAGGCAAGCAGATGTCACAGAAAAGGACCAGGGCAAAATCCAAAACATCAAGACTGAGATGACAGGGAAGGGAACCAAAGCTGCCATCCCGGAGACAGGAAGCAATGGAATAGGTGCTATTGGATCCATTGCACAGAAGGAATCAGTCTTTATGAGGTTGAATAATCGTATCAAGTCACTGGAGCTTAATATGTCACTGAGCAGCAGATACTTGGAGGAACTCAGCCAGAGGTAATAACAATTCATGTGTAGTATTGTTTAATTGGGTGGCAGTTTGCGGTGGCAAGAGCAAGGTACATGTAGCCTAAAAATTTTTAGGAAGGGTTTGTCATGTTTTTCAATATGTATACACCCCAGAGCTGTTATCGAGTCCCTGCAAGTCCTTTCACAAGTCCTTTCGCAAGTCCAGTCAGAAGTCCTTTTATAAAGCTGGTCACAAGTGACTGGATAAACAATGACAAAGGAATGCCTTTGTCAAAGCTCATTTGAATAGCTTGTGATTGGAATTAGGACTGGAGGACATGCGATGGACATGTGATGGACATGTGATGGACTTGCAGGGACTTGTGATGGACTCGACTACATCCCTGATACACCCCCACAAAAAAGTTCTTTGGAAGTAGAGTTTGGGTGCACAATAAATAGCATCATTAGGGTTCATGCAAATTAGGGCTTTACTCCTTTGGCTAATGAAAAACTACACAGAATATACATCATTGATTTATCTTTTGGTTTCAAAGTTTGTGTGAGTTCTCCAAAGCTACCATCGCTGATCCTGTAGTGTACATTATTCTAATGTTTTCACCATACTTCGTAATTAGGTTGGCTACATGTATATTACCTAAATACAGCTTGCGATTATTGCATTTCTTTAAGTCCCCTCCAAATCTCTGAACTGTTCACACCATGGCTAAATTTCAAGACTGTAATATGTGTGGAATTCCATGCTCACGAATCCTATTCTCTGTTTACAGGTTAGTTCCACAGAATATGAGGTAACAATACTTTTTTTCAGGTATCGTAAGCAGATGGACGAGATGCAGAAAGCCTTCAATAAGACCATCAAGACTCTGACAGAGAATGCTCATAAAGCAGAAGAGAAGGTAGGTGATCAAGCCTGTGGTGTCATATTTGCATCAACTGTACCTTCTGTTTACTTACAAATGGCTGCCTCGAAGTGAAATTTTCTGTGGAAGTTTCTGAAGGCATCTTGTGTATTTTTCTGCACCTACTTTTACAAATTCTCAATATTAGATTGTATAATTTGAAGTTGAAATTTTCTGCCTTTTTTTTTTGAAGAATTGCTTTTTTTTTTTTTGCTAAGTCTTCTGTAGGTGAATTTTGCAAGAAGACTAAGTTGAACTACTTTGTACAGATATTTCATTTGATGTGTCGTTACTTTGTATGTTTCTTCCATAACTAATGAAATTAAGGATTTTCAATTGATGGTTCAAATGTCAACCTGTGTTTACTGTTCTGAAGTAAGGCTCAACAATTTTCCAAAACACTGCTTGTAGTACACAAAAGGTGTTTTAGCATTGCAGTGAAATCATGATTGAGAAATAACTTCATGTGTATAGAGTACCGAAGTCTGACGTCAGTTGCCGGGGCAATGGTTCTACACACATGCATTTTAGAATGTATTCTGGTTCCAAACATTGCATTGATTGACGTCATCACTTCGGTACTCTATACTTGTCATGCAGGACCAGAAACAGCAAGAGTATATCACACGGCTTGAAGGTCAGATGTCAGAGGTCATGATCAACCTTGAGACAACCAATCAGAGACTGGATAATCTTCATAAAGAGGTAAGAAAACGGCTTGGGGATCACCTTACGTAGTTGAAAATTTGGAATGACGGTGCATTGGCACGGTATATGTGGTGTAAAGTAGATATAATGAAGCTTTAAAGGAAAATTGGTGATCGGGCTGTGATTGCAGGTGAATATTTCAAGATGAATCAAATTTGTTTCATTTTGCTATAAACTGGTGAACAGAAAGAAATTGTCATTTTTAAATAATAAAATAATAATACTCGCCGATGTCCGCCAGCGAGTGATGCTTGGGGTGCAGTGCTTCAAAGCAAACCATTAAATTAACCAAAAATTATCAAGAACAAGTGGGTGTTCAGACAGAGGAAATAGTGTGAATATTGGGTGTGGGTTTGTTCCAAAGATAGGAACCCACGTGAGTAAAGGATTGGCCGCAAAGAAATGTGAGTTTGAGGGACAACAAGCAGACAGGCACTGGAGAATAGTCCAGTAAGAATTGACGAGGACCCTGACATTTTGGTTAACGGGCAAATTTTAGTGGCAATGTATTTATTGGGACTCTCGGGTTAAATATGTTAATTAATTGAAAAACAAAAGGGATGCCCACTTTATATTGAAAGGCGTGTATTTCCGACACCTAAGCTAAATCATACCCTTGAAAGATTGGGAAAGGGTCCTTGCAAATGTTTAACTTAAATTAATACAAAATGGCAATACAGATTATGACAAAAAATTATAAGAAAAGAGTATTTTAAGGACGTCGTCATTGTCATCGTCATTGCATAATCATTGTCATCATCATCAAAGTACCAAACGGCTTCTGCCCTCGAAACTCTTTACAATTTTCGGGAAGAGATGGCCCTAATAGATATTTATAAATGTATTTCAATCACTTATCCTAATACCATTTTAGAGTGGTGTAATGGGTACGGGGGAATTGTGACACGCCCCCTCCGCCATTGTGAGGCCTTTTCCCCCTCCACCACTTGTGCTCCCCATCCTACCCCCCATCCCCATTAGAACTTTGGGAGAAAGAAATTGTGTTGAGAAGCAGAATCATGAAGGGCATGAAAAGCAAGCCCCACTGACATCTTGTGCAAATGTGCATTCCATTGTAGGTCACCGAGCGTCACCTTTTCCTCATGGTCATCGAGATATTTGTCTTCAGCACGGTGTTTCTCATATGCTTGAGACGACTCCGTCGAGGCCGCCAGACAGCCAACCACACTCCACTCGTTGTTGTGCGTAGTCATAATGAGATGAGGAGAAACTCGCTTCCATTTGCAACGCCAATAAAAGGGCATAACAACACTGCACTGCCTAGGGTCAGCCAGAGGACTATATCAGGGGGTAAGAACTACATCAAACGTTCATGTCATCATGCTCTGAATACTGTTATATCATTGGAACCAGGTCCCAATTTCATAGGGTTGCTAAACGGTTAGCAGAAAAGCTGTGCTAACTAGAGCAGAAACATGTTGCTAGTTTATTTTACTGGCAAGCCATGCTGATGCATGTGCATACATTGAGATTTCTATTAGCTATGGGAGAAATCTGAGATTTCGAAATCCGGTTATCCTAATTTTATTCAAACTGAATAACGGTTATCTGATTTCACCAGAAGTTCCCATCCAGCTCATAGTCATGCCAACAAAAAGTGACGAGTGAGGTGGTGCATGAAAAGCCCTCCCAATGACTGGATATAGTTTGTAGGATTCTGTGACCACTGGGCTTTTACAAAAACACTCCAGAGCTGTAGAAAAAATGGATGGGCGGGCTATTCATATACCAAGAACACCACCAGCAAGTGAATGCAGTTACAATCAGAGACCATGGAGCAAATTGGAGGATGTTCCAGTTGTTTACTTTAGCCCGTTTCACAAAAAATGGAAGGCTTAATTTTTTTTAAGGTTGCTTTCGAATATCCAGTTTCCAAAATCAAAACTGAATAGTTGAATTCAAACCGAATGTTAACAAATCTGATTTTATATCACATTACTAATTTCTATTGTTTCGTCACTATTTTAAGCAAATTCTGCCTGTGCAGGTTACATGTAACAAGCTCTTTCCTGTGCTTAAAGATGATGTTGATTGCTAAAGCGAAATCTGCGTCATTTTTTTTGTTTTGTGTAGATTGCATATTGTAAAATAAAACTGCCAATTATTTCTGCCATGAAATAACAAAAAAGTGACTTTTGAGAGCTATTTTTATCAAGTCCCCTCTAGCACAGCATAGCCTGCTGGGGCCATTTGTCTAAAAGTTGTTGCTGCGGGCAGCAAACAAATCGGACGTCATCAGACGAACTCCCCTTTTGTGTCTAGCACTAGAGAGGTTTTATCTACATAAAACTCCAAAATGACGCAGACTATTCTCAGCAATCAACATCATCTTTAAAGTTTATCGTCTTTGTGAAATGGACGGAGGTTCCGTTAGAAGAAAATCATGTGTTTAACCCAGTACGGTTATTACAGTGGGGCGCCGGGCCGGCTTTTGCAGCCAAGTGAAACGGACACAATGTGCTTGTGCAGTCAAGCGTAACACACACACAATAATCAGGCATGCAACTTTTCCTCGGATCAGCTGATTTCCTCGTTTTTTCACTTTACACTTTGCCATTTAAAACTGAAAAACACTGTACAAAGTCTTGTAAAGATTAGAATTTCCTCGTTTTTTGTAAATTCCAAGTTGCATGCCGGAATAATTCAACAATGGATTGAAACTGCAGAAAATGGCGTGTATAGACGTCATCCGGCCTGGTGGAAATTTTTTTGGCGGCTATTGCCGTCATCCGGCTTTAAAGGCTTAAGCCCTTGAGCACGGTATTTTACGGGAGACGTCGGGGTGTTGCGGCGGTTCTGGCAGCCAAGCGAACCGCTACAATGTGTTTGTGCAGTCAAGCATGACATACACAATAATCTAACAATAGATTGAAACTGCACAAACAACGGCCAATGGCGTCACCCGTATGCAAGGGGTTAACAACTCCAAGAAAGGCCGAATTTCATGGCTTCCATAATGCTGGATTCTGCACTTACATCCTGCAATTCTGCACTGAGCAAGCAAAGGAATTCTTGGCTAACCCATTAAACACAGAGTCCTTTGTTACAGGATGTATGCATGCGCCCAAGCCAGAATTCTTTGCTAACCCATGAAATTGCCCATGAAACCATTAGTGCAGAATTTCTGCTATAGATAATGACGATTCTTTGCTAATGGTAAGCAGAGCCATGAATGTTTACCCAGGTCAGTAGTAAAAAATGCAATGAGCCATTTCTATTTATGGATGGGTGTGGCTGGAAGTTGGCCCTTAAAAACTGTTGATGACGGCGAAGTGCAGGAGGAACATGGTCAGCGAGGAATGGTCGAGGCACATCTTGATGACAGTGAGGTGCAGGAGGACCGTGGTCATCGAGGAATGGTCGAGGCTCATCTTGATGATGGCGAGGTGCAGGAGTAACATGGTCAGCGAGGAATGGTTGAGGCTCATCTTCATGACGGCGAGGTGCAGGAGGAACATTATTATTATTATTCTGGTAATGAAACCAAGGATTCCTCAAAAGCGCCCTAGGCACTGTAGCTCGGAAGCCTGAAGAAACCTGTAGAGAGAAGACAATGAGAAGAAGTTAGTTTTAGAGGTGGGAGGAAAACCCCAGAAGAATATTCTGGGGAAAACCCACGGAATCAGGTAGGGACTGAAAACCCAATCCACATGTGGACCAGGGCAGGAATCGAACCTGGGCCACAGCGGTGAAAGGCGGGGACAGTAACCACTGCGCCAACCTGATTCCCCCTGAAGGCGAGGTGCAGGAGGAACATGGTCAGCGAGGAATGGTCGAGGCTCATCTTGATGACGGCGAGGTGCAGGAGGAACATGGTCAGCGAGGAATGGTCGAGGCTCATCTTGATGACGGCGAGGTGCAGGAGGAACATGGTCAGCGAGGAATGGTCGAGGCTCATCTTGATGACGGCGAGGTGCAGGAGGAACATGGTCAGCGAGGAATGGTCGAGGCTCATCTTGATGACGGCGAGGTGCAGGAGGAACATGGTCAGCGAGGAATGGTCGAGGCTCATCTTGATGACGGCGAGGTGCAGGAGGAACATGGTCAGCGAGGAATTGTCATGGCTCATCTTGATGACGGCAAGGTGCAGGAGGACTATTGTCAGCGACAATTTCTTGAGGCCAATGTTGATGACGACGAGGTGCAGGAGGCCAAGGACCATATTCCACAGGGACGTCTGGAGGCCCGTCTTGATGAGCTGGATGTCTTTCCTGATAAACACGTTGGCGCCGTTGCACAGGGTTACCACCTTCGGCATACCTCATGTCCATCAGTCGTTGGTCTTGAAGTCTGCAAAAGACCTCCAATGGAAAAGTCCACAGACATGTATACTAAATTTCTGTTTTTACAAAATTCATTGCTCGTGTTACAGGTGCAAAGGCGACGCAAATTGACAGTCACACAAAATCGGGAAGAAAAGATTTTTTATTTAACAAAACTAACATGTTTTTTTAGATATGGTCTTTGAAAATGCAAACGTCTTCACTAATACAACTGAACATTGGGAAAAAAGAAGACGGGCAGTATTTTCTTGGGTACATATCTCGAAAATGACGTGGAATTGGACTTGTACAAAAATGTTTCATTCAAATTTCAGTCGGTCACACTCTCAAGGTGATTTGGCAGGGAGTGACCCACGTGACACTGCACTCTGAACTTGATGTTATATTTAAAGGGATGGCAAAATGGCTTGAGACCATTTTAACGTGTTTCAAATGCCATTTTCAGTTTATTAGAAAAATGCAATATCTCATCTAGAATGTAAGTATAAAGATCTTAGAACATAATCATTTCATGGAAAAAGGATTTACCTTCCTAAGTCTCAAAAAACGAGATCCCTCACTCTCCTCCGCAATTGAACATTGCTTGGCTGGATGTAGAGGTCTTGGACGGCTCCCTCATCTTCTGCATTTTGCATCACATAGTTTACAACAAGATCCCAATGATTACCATAATTACAGTACCCCTGCAAAATATGTCGTCTTTCCTCTTTGGAAATAATGATTCTAGCTGCCATATTGACTTTAAAACACTCTCTCAAAACAAGTGAACAGGTTCAGTTCTGGCATGGAAATGGTTGAGTATTTCTGCACAGTCAGACATCATCCTGACCTGTCATTTACCCTATTGAATGGTTGTTTTCTGGGGCACGTGCCTTTATCAAATACTTTGGTCATTCTATAAGGGAGGGTAGGGAAAAAGACGAATCTAAGGAATGATATATTGAATTGGGTTCTTTGGGGATATGATCACCATAATTTTAGAGCATTGGTTTTTCATCTCTATAAACAAACTTTATACACAACTCTGCAAAAAAAATTGATTGCAAATGTAATGTAAAATAGGCCTAGCATTTGATTGGCCCGTCTTTGTTAGGAGACCTCCTAATCCGAATCACCGGCAATTTGTGGGTTATCTAAAATATTAAAAACACAAATCACTAGTCCCTTATTTTCACTTCGCTTGAAGGTCTGTACAGTATAACACCATTCAACACTGTTAACACCATTCAATAACTTGTATTTCTAATCTGTCTCTGATTGTACAGGAAGCTGTGATGATCTCCTTATCATTGGTCCGAGCACTCCATTCTTGGAATCACTGAAGCAGGTAATATCTGAAATCGCATTGAAATGTCAATTCAAGTACAGTTGTAACAATAAGCCAGTTCGGTATCTCAAAGGTCAAAGGTTATTTGGAATAAAATTGCTGACGTAATGTCACGCCATGTTATGCGAACACCCATTCTGATTGAATTTAACATGTGCGCGTTGTGCGACCACCTTTTGCATTCACATGCGCGCATTAGGTCACGCGGGTCATTCGGGATAAAATGTCATTGTGCACATGCACAGTTGAAATACCGAACTGGCTTATTGACTTTGCATAAATGCAGTTTGTGAATGTACTCTAGCTCCATTGATGTTCAAATTTACAATGGCACTGAGGTCTAGAAAGGTATCACTGGCATTCTTATGGTTATGGAAATGCACATGAGTGTGAAGTCCAAATGTTTGCTACAAAGATCATGAAACATTGTTAGTATGGCAACAATGATTGAAGGAGGTGGTAAACTGGTGTGTGTTATACAGATTCAGGTAAGTTTTTTTCCTTTGCCTGGAATAACCCAGGTTGACAAATGCTTTCTGATCCCATACCTGGGATTTCTCGAGACATTAGAATATTCAATGTTAGGTTTTTCCCTTCACCGACATATTACTGACTGTATACTCAGCATTGTCCTGAGAGATTATCTGGAAAAAAATCACTCGGGTGGGACTCGAACCCACGACCTGCTTTCTAGTGCAGACGTCTTACCACTCGACCACTGAGCTTACCGGAGTTGGCTGGCTGGTTGGTTGGTTGGTTGGTTGGTTGGTTGGTTGGTTGGTTCGAATCTGATATAGCAGCCAAACTGAGTATACTGAGACAACGCTAAGTATACAGTGTTTATAAAATACGTCGGTGAAGAGCAAATCATAACATTGAATTTACATCACCCCGACGAAAATTTCATCTTATGAACACCATTAGAATATGTACTCGAAGTATATGGCATCTGAACAGCAAAAGTGTATGGTACTAATAAAGTGTTGAGTTTTTGGTACCATTCACTGGGGCAGTGCTTTCGAATAATAGGTAGATGGATAATGGTTTGGTTTGCGGAGATTCATTATTGTTACATAATGTAGGATGATCAATCTACCATTACTCTCAACAGGGCCATGAGCTTGAACGTCATAAACCAAAGAACAAAGCCAAGCACAAGCCTACCAAGAGCATCTCAAATACAGCACTGCAAAATAATCATCAGTCTGGGATGTCATCAAAGAGGACCTCTAAGATGACTGTTGCCGGTGTCCTCTTCAAAGGTTCTGCCTTGAGTGGAGGTCAGACACCCCCAGACTCGCCCACCGATCTTGTCCATAGGACAGTAAGTGCTGAAGAGCTGCAGAGCCGTGTGCAGGATATCAAAGGGGGAGCTCCACCTAGTAAGCAACCTCATCCCAAAATAAGTAGCAAGCACCCAGCAAAGAAGCATGGGGTAATAATGAATGGTCGAAGGTAGCGGAACATTCAAAGCTATGCATATACCAAATTCAAAATGTGTGCTTGTACAGTGACTCATTCTCGCAAAGTACTCTGTAATAACTGAATTAATTGTTTTTCTTTAAAGGGAGTGTCTTGTAAGTCTTAAGCACATGAAATACTTGTTAGTATAGCATCAGTCTTGCCTTTAAGTTTGTCAGTGCATGTGATTATTTATTATTTGTCCCTTCAAAAAAATGTAAAACTTGTGGGTGGTGTTATAGGTGACCAATGATATCTCTTACAACATGTAGCACAATTCCATACCACACCCAACAGTAAAGACAAAGCATGTACATGTATTCTTCAAAAGTTTCAAAATGGAATGGATTGTTTTATCTTTTTCCTTTGAGGTTTGTGTTCTTTTATTTTTTTCATGGATTGTTCATTCTCAAGGGCATTCCTTCTTTCCAGCATTAACTAACTTCGTAAATATTTTGCATGGGTAATGCACCAGTCTTCGTATCCCTTTCAAATTCTGTACAGATCAGAGTTATATTTTAAATCTATATTACATTCATATTGTATACTTGTCACTCCCTGTTGTATTGCAATATTTGCAGAAATGAATTTATTGGTGTTGTTTCCAAAGTTAGTACTTGAAGTTATTTTTGTATACACGTAAACATCGGGTTTGTTTTGACACTCATGGGCAGCAAATTCATTTTTGTCTCAGTAAAGTAAGCTTGAGTAGCTTATCTTATGCAGATTCTGAGGTCTTTTTTGACCAAAGGAGTAGCAGTTGCTCTATTGGATAGGCCGTCCTGTATTTGAAGATAATCATTTTATATTTTGGTTATTGGTCCACTGTATTAAAGATGCTGTTGATTGCTGATAGATAGTCTGCGTCATTTTTATGTAGATTGCGTATTGTAAAATCAAAAATGAAATACCAAAAAAGTGACTTTTAAGAGCTATTTTTATGAAGTCCCCTCTAGTGCAGCACAGCCCGCTGGTGTTATTTATCTAAAAGTCGTCGCTGCGGGCAGCAAACAAATCAGTCATAGGACGAACTCCCCTTTTGTGCCTAGTGCTAGACACAAAAGGGGAGTTCGTGCTATGACATCAAATTGTTTGCTGCCCGCAGCGACGACTTTTAGACAAATGGCACCAGCGGGCTAGAGGGGACTTGATAAAAATAGCTCTCAAAAGTCACTTTTTTGGTATTTCATGGCGAAAATAATTTTTGATTTTACAATACGCAATCTACATAAAAATGAAAAATGACGCAGACTTCTCTCAGCAATCAACATCTTTAACCTTCCAATAACCATGGTAGATTGCTATAAACTCTGTCAACTCTCATTGCTCTTGGCTTTGTAATATATTCCTATACAAGCACGGAGATGTATGACCAATGCACAATGACCAGTATATATCTGGTCAGAGTAACCCAATACATGTAGTTTCCTAATTAATACCATTCCTGATGATAGGGCTGTTCATTTTCGAATAATTTAGTATTTGAATAATTTAGTATTCGAATAATTTAGTATTCGAATATTCGAAACTGGGTTTGACCGAATATTTGAATATTCGATACTCGCCGGTCAAGTTTGTCTGTGCATGCCGCACCGGTAAAAAACAATTGCACGTAAAAGCACGCCAGTGTTTTACGTATAGCGATAATATTATGGACCGTTCAAATGGCATTTTTTGCATGCCCCTGTTGTATCAAGGGTTTTACGGACGTGGACAATAAACCTCTGTCCACAAAAAGTTACGATTGACAAAAATGTGGCATTTGACACTGCTAAGTGCCGTAACTTTTCTATTAAAATAGCATCAGTCGTATCTGTATGTGCATATATATCTTTTCGAATATTCGAACTGGCAAAAGGTATTCGAATATTCGGTATATTCGGGACAGCCCTACCTGATGACATCCGCCCTTGTTTTCGAACATGCAAATCAAGTAATCATTTCATTGTAATGTGTGTTAAACAAATACAACTACGTGAGTAGATCAGATAGGTGTTCTCTGCAGTAATTTATTTCGAAATGATGGAGAGGGCAGTGTAGAATAGGCACTTTATAATTCTCAAAAATCTACTCAGTTTGAAATCCACTATCTTCAAAGAGGCTTATTTCAATCAGATAGATGGACTTCAGACTTCATATACAGTGACAAAGTATTGCAGTAAAAGAATGTAGAATACTACAGGCTAGTAGAATGTGGAAGGGAATCGATTCTTGAGCCAATCATGAATTGATGATTGCCCCACGTATTGCAAACCCATGGCATATAAATAGACCAATCCATTAAAGGTAGTATACAACATTTGCTTTTGCTGTAATTTTCAGAAGTGAATGGATTTGGGGGTTAGTATTTTATCGCAAATACTGTAACACTGACCTATTTAAAGTTTTGTGTGCATAGATGCTGGGAAAACAGAAAACGGAGTGAAAAATATGCTGTTCTTGTAGTCTGGTTCCCCTGACAATACTTTAGACAAAACGAAGCAATTTATAGAGTCGGGGAATTATCAGGTCGGGGAACTAGACTATTTCTAACGATTGTCGGCCGACAATTTTTGGGAAAACAATATAAATTTCCACTTTTGTTGAAAACGACCAGGTGCCATGATTTCACCGGATGCTTGAGACTGCTATTTTCTTACAGACTAGTATATTTCGTAATAATTCAGTAGTTTTGTTTTTTGATGTTTGCAAATGTTGTATACTACCTTTAAAGTCACTCATCAGTGACCAATCACATTGCACACACCATATATACGCACAAGCATGTCAGATTTTTGTCAGACTTTTTAAACACTACATGCAACTGTGATTGGTCATTATGTCAAGGGATAGGGCTAAAAGTATCGGTCTATTACACCGAGGTCTTCAAGAAGAAATGTAAGTCAATTGCCTGCCCTATATGTAGCAGTGTATATTTACAGATTTGTGATCTGTGGTACATGTATATCTGTTACTGCACAGCATACGTATTCACA
Organism: Hippasteria phrygiana; assembly: GCA_037893225.1. NCBI lineage: Eukaryota > Metazoa > Echinodermata > Asteroidea > Valvatida > Goniasteridae > Hippasteria > Hippasteria phrygiana. The sequence continues at coordinate 515,537 of JAZGUH010000094.1, forward strand.
ATCTTTTACAGTACAACAAGCTAGGTGCATAGCAAAGGGTGGTGGACATGTTTAACAGTAAGACAAAAATTATTGATTTGACCTGAGGATACTACGGATATGAAGCTCTTTTATTACTGAGTAGCTGCAACAGTAGGGTTGTGTATGCTTGCTAGCTAATTCAGCCAGATGGGAAAGGATTTTATTTTCTCCACACTGGCTTCAACCGTTCTCATAAAACAGGCAATTAAAATTGCATTAATCATTTAGCACTTAACAGTGCCCTTTCTTATGAGAACATTAGAAGCCAACGAAGAAGAAATAATACCCAAGTTACCCCAACCTAAAGAAGACACTCTCTTGTCAAAGTACATGAAGTAATAGAGCTGAAAGTCTAATATGTTCTTTGTATAGAATATCAGTTTTTCAGTAGAGTTACAGTATACATGTACTTTTACTTTCGAAGTACAATTTTGAATTTCAAGAGTTTTAAGTAACTGGACCTTAAAAAATGTGACGTGGAATGTCACTTCATTACCAGTACACAGGTCTAAAGTACAACATTACATGTTTATCAAGCAAAAAGATAATGGCAAGTGATATTCTTTTTTTTTTATGAATACATTTGCATGTAATGTTTGGCTTGGATGTTTAAAAAGCTGGGGTTTTATATGGCGCCATGCTGATCGCTTTACCTAGAAATGGAATACCTCGAGAACGAAGTTTGAAAACCATGGTAATCTGGGAATTTGCAAGCATGTGGTATTGGAGCCCGGAAAATTACTGCACTTTAGAGTGATTTTTTTCCGATTTAAGGTTCAGTAATCTATTGTCACTTACATGTAGAAGAAAAATAAATTGATTGATTAGTCTGGTTACCGACCTGAAGATTCCCTGACGTCTAAATCTAAGGTCAGGTAGTACCCACGGTAATATAGTAGATCATGACGTGCAGTGTTAGTCCGAGTGACGTCAGTGGCATCAATCAAATTTAATATTGCAAAATCCGGTCGGCAAAATACTGCAAAAGCATGGCATTTATTTTCCAGTTTTTCTGTATAATTGGGAATTCAAATTCCCAGGATCTGTAACGGGCCTGACACACATTTTGTTATTGCAAACATCAACGTTAACAGCCGAATGTCACCGAAAAAGTTTGGAAAACTTCAGATATTTTTGGAAACGGGCAGAATTCTGCCCGTTTTCGTCAAGTGACATTGGCGGCTGCCAGACTCATATGATGCGCGATATGGGGCAGAGGGAACCCCCCCCCCCCCCCCCCCCCTCTTTTGTGTTGGTCATTGTGTTCCCGGAATCTCAGGAATTCTTTTCAGATGTCTAGCTAGGGGATGTGTTAGGTAACAATAGTCTGGAGAGTGTATAGGGTATAGGGACAAAAAGGGGGGGGGGGGGGGGGGGGGGTACGTACCCCTCTGCCCCATATCGTGCTGGGTATAGCCGGACTATTCATCAGAAATAGTCAGAATATTTTGATCTGGCAACCAGACTATATTGATTGATCTACTGGATGGCCAGTGGTGTGATTCTTAAAGGCTTTGGATGCAATAAACGGCACTGCGGGCTAAAGGGACGCTTGAATAGCACAATACACATTTTCTAACAATGTAGATGTATTGACATTCCCAGTACGATGATGTGAAAACTGAATGTGAATGCTTTCCTTCTAGGAAATTGCCTGGAAGTGGTTGCCTCATGTAACATTACTCCCAAAAAATTGTAGCATGAGTGTAATTGACACCTGCAATTTTTGTGTTCAAAGAAAATTGCCGAATTATTTTAACATGATATGCATTTTGATCAATGAGCCTTCCTTAACAAAACACGACAGGCAAGCAAGTTGTGAAAAATGAATAAGTGCAGATTGCACTGATTTTTGTTTGTTCTTCCACTGTCATTTAATGATGAGATTAAGTCTAAAAGAATGTGATGTCATTTGTAAAAATCAATATGTCTTCGTGGTGTATAATGGCCAGTTCAAAGTGAAATCCATGTAATCAATATGCAATATAATTGCCTCCAACGATTTTATTTGATTGTTAACGTCTGAGTAATAAATGATCGCTGTGCTGCAACAATTTGAAAAACGAAAATTGTGTAGACCTCAGTTTATTTGTACCGCTATGAATTCTCTTTGCTATTATTCCAAAGCCCTTTCGCAAACTAGAAATACAAAATATGTACATCTTTAAAGACTGTAGTCTTATCAAAGAAAAAAAAGGTTCTGAAATTAAAATACAAAGTCTACTTCACTCACTTACCCAAATAGCGACTACTTATGCATATTTATCCAGCTCACATGGCTCAGTTCGCTATACCCCTAGAACTATGGGGTTCTAGGGGTAAGTTCGCTAAAGGTTAATCAACCGCCAGGCGCCCTCTCGGGGCCTACACATCATGCTATGCGGTGACTCCGCCATCTGAAATCCTCTTTTTTTTGTCTAGCGACGGTTGCGTACAGACGTGTTTTTCATACACTCTCGTTCTTTGAACGTGTCTGTACGATTTTCGCTGTTACAAAGGTGTTATAGTTTTAATCAACCTTGTTATTTCTTGCAGAGATTTATTCTTGTTAGTTTGAAGTTTCTTATTCTGAATTTGGAGTATTTTTTGAGGCTTTTCAAACCTTCATCAACGGCGCCAGGTAGGCCCTGTGAACTGGTTTCATTTCTTATTACAGAGAAATATTTTGATTATTTGTTGGCCTCCTGTATTTTCTTTGCTGTTACTGCAGATGGTACCCTTTCCCGGGGAAGGAACAGGTCTCCTCCCCCGGCTGTTTGGGTTTAACTCGCCTTGAGACAGGTACGTCTCCCGAGTTTTTCGTTTCGTTACCGTCTTAATTTTGTGTTGGAGAGAAGTGCGGTTCTATCTCCTTCGCGGGGTATAGCGGCCGTCGGTCGTTTTTGCTACCCCCGGCCGTCTCGGCTAGCCCGGGGCGCTAGTGAGCTCGAGCAGGGCGTGTTGTACATTATAACTCCTCGGAGTTCGATCAGCTAGTCGCTCCTCTGGTGGGGCCCTTTCCGGGAGTAGGACTCCTGGCCGTTTATGGGACAAGCGAAACGTATCGTGGAGAATAGCGGCTGTCAGCCGTTCCCTTCTCCCGGTCGTTTCCCTCTCGTTCTCGGTGAGCTTGGGGCATAGCGAGATGTTTTGCGGGGTATATCGGCCGTCGGTCGTTCCCTTCCCCCGGCCGTCTCAACTAGCTCGAGAGCTAGTAAGCTAGTCGCTCCACTTGTGGGGTCCCTGTCTGGGAGTAGGACTCCCAGCCGTTCAGGAGACTAGCGAAACGTATCGCGGAGAATAGCGGCAGTCGGCCATTCCCTTCTCCCGGTCGTTTCCTCTTGCTCGCGGTGAGCTTGAGATTTAGTGAAGTGTATCGCGGGGTATTGCGGCCGTCGGTCGCTCCCTACCCCCGGCCGTTCAGGGGACTAGCGAAACGTATCGTGGAGAATAGCGGCAGTCGGCCCATTCCCTTCTCCCGATCGTTTCCCTCTTGTTCGCGGTGATCTTGAAGCATTGCGAGACATACGTATCGCGGGGTATATCGGCCGTCGGTAAGCTAAAGCGGGTCGTGTTGTGCATTATCACTCCTCGGGGCTCGATCAGCTAGTTGTTCAGGGGACTAGCGAAACATATCGCGGGAAATAGCGGCCGTTCCCTTCTCCCGGTCTTTTTCTCTTGCTCATGGCGAGCTTGAGACCTATAGTGAGACTTTTCGCGGGGTATATCGGCCGTCGGCCGTTCCCTTCCCCCGGCTGTCTCATCTAGCTCGGGAGCTAGTACGCTAGAGCAGGACGTATCATGTGTTATAGCGGCCGTTCCCTTTCCCCCAAATGCCCTGAAGTATCTCGGTGAAAAATCCGTAGTGGCCTCCCAGTAGTCCACGGTCAGCCCGTGGTCGGACATACAGCAAGATATAGAACAACGAGTCGGCTCCGGGGATAAACCTCCCTGTGTGCTCGCGGTTTCATCGGCAGTAAGCTGCAAGGGTTGCGCGGTGAGAAAGGGCCCGACAAAGGGTGCAAGCGGTCCCAAGGGCAAGAACCAGAAGGGGGATGCAAGTCACTCGAAATCGGCGTTGGTCCCAAGACCTCCCTCTTCACCCAGTCAGCCGGCGTTGTCCACGCCGCGGCCCCTCGGTCTTTTGGCTTCAGGGGTGATCGTACACAGGTGGTATTCACCACGTGGCCTCCTTCAAGAAATGGGTCCCGCACCCCTCAAGGGCGGCGGCTTACTTCCAGTTTCCAGTTAAGCACTGTGAAGATTTCTTGACGGTCCTCCTTATATCCCCGCCACGGCACAGGATAAATTGGCTGGCGATAGCAGCAACTAAGGCTGTCTTTGCGGACAAAGGGAAGAGAGTATGCAAAAAAATTACCATGCGGCCAGGTTCGGCTCTCGAAAGAGTGCCTTCCTACTGTTATTGTCCGAATACATCATCAGTGCGTGTGAAGAGGGTTCTTCCATCCTGCTGACATGCTAGCGATGGCTTTCAAATGTCTATATGAAGCCTTTCGGCTCTCCTTTGACCAGTTTACAAGCATTTCCCTCTTCTCTACTAGGTTCCGCAGGAATAATGTTCTGGAGGCCCTTTACATTCCTTATAAAGAAGTGAAGAAGCAGCTGGAAGATCTTTCCCTTCTTGGGAATGATCTGTTCGGCGGCAAGTTCCAGGAGATCCTGGAGACTGAAGCAAGACGTATCGACACTATACAAACTGCGCTTGAGGAAACCAACAGCTTCTGCCAAGACGAAGCCTGCAGGGAAAAGGCATCTAGAGGTACACTCTCTTTCCGCCCCGCTCTTTGGTAACCCTTCAAGCCCTTTCGTCAATGGACAGCCAGCGCTTCATCCAGGGTGGCGGCTACGGTTCCACGTTCCTACCGCCAGGCCTTCTGCACCAGTGACACTTCCCCTTGGTGTCGGCCCCCACCTTGGGACCTGCCGGGGGGGCCGCCTCAAAGATTTCGTAGGGTCCTTGGAAGAGATCACCTTCGACGCATGGATGCTTTCTACGGTCAACCACGGTTACCAATTAGAATTCACAAGCACCCCTCCACCAGATACCCACGTTCGTGAAACGCTGGTTTTGGTCAATCTGGACAATGTCTGGCTCTGGAAAAGGAGATCTCCTCCCTTGTCGGAAAGAGAGCTGTCCAACCCGTTTATCTGGCGGATCAGTTTAACGGGTTCCTTTATTCCTTCTTTCTCAACCTGCATGAAACCACTCAACAAGTTTATCAAACCCAGTGACACTTCCCCTTGGTGTCGGCCCCCACCTTGGGACCTGCCGGGGGGCCGCCTCAAAGATTTCATAGTGTCCTTGGAAGAGATCACCTCCGACGGATGGATGCTTTCTACGGTCAACCACGGTTACCAATTAGAATTCACAAGCACCCCTCCACCGGATACCCACGTTCGTGAACGCCGGTTTTGGTCAATCTGGACAATGTCTGGCTCTGGAAAAGGAGATCTCCTCCCTTGTCGGAAAGAGAGCTGTCCAACCCGTTTATCTGGCGGATCAGTTTAACGGGTTCCTTTATTCCTTCTTTCTCAACCTGCATGAAACCACTCAACAAGTTTATCAAACGCAGGCATTTCCGAATGGAAACTCTCAGGGTTACTCTGGATTCTATTCCAACGCCAGCGTGGGCCTCGTCTCTGGATCTCACAGACGCGTATCTCCACGTTCACATCCATCCAACACACTCCCGTTACCTGCGCTTCCGGTACCGGGAGTGCACTTTCGAGTTTACGGCCCTTCCCTTCGGTCTGTCAACCTCACCGAGGGTATTTACAAGGGTTACGCGAGCAGTGGCTGCGTTCCTCCAATGTCAGAACGTCATGATTTTCATGTACCTGGATGACTGGCTGGTCGTCGGCAGATCGTAGGACGAGACTGCTCGGAGCATGAGGGGCATTTACGCGCTGAGATTACGCACTTATAGCCCTCGGGTTCATTTCTGGGAGTGGATATCAATCTGTACAAGGGCATCGCGGTTCCCACAGGGGGGCTGCATCGCCAACTAGACCGGAACGTTCGATGCAGACTGAGGTTTCCCCGACGGGACCCTCGGATCACTATCTTCACCGACCCTTCCAACAAAGGCTGGGGGGCCTACCTGCCACCGCAATAGGCGGTGGGCAGGTGGGACGAGCACTTCCGGTCTCGACACATCAACATCATGGAACTCCAGGCTGTAGTCAATGCTTTACACCACTTCCAGGCAGACGTAGTGGGTCGGTCGGTCGGTCCTGATCAGGTCCGACAATATGTGGTAGCCTACATCAACAGACTCAGCTGTGTTTTCTTATATGTTTCAATGGACAATCCGACCCAAAGTCGACCCACGCGCAGCTCACATGCCGGGCGTAGAGAACAGCATAGCCGATTCCCTATCCCGTGGCAGAGTGATCCCTATAGAGTGGTCCCTACACAAGGGGATCGTTCGTCAGATTTTCTCGATTCTGGGTCGCCCCACATCGATTGTTCCCATCAGCGATCAACTCTCAAGCTCCCGGTATTCTGCGCAAGGTTCCACCATCCTCAGGCCTGGGCCAAAGATGCTCTCTCAATAAAGTGGACAAACATGTTCGCCTATGCCTTTCCCCCAATCTCCCTTCTCCCAAGGGTCATCGTGAAAATAGAAAGGGAATGTTGCAAGATCGCCCCCTTTTAGCCGCGTCGGCATTGGTTCCCGAGATTAGTGCGACTCCTAGTAGGAACTCATCTTGTCTCAGCTGCAGTCCCAATTCCATCACCCAGTGCCAGGGGATCTCCACCTGGCATGTTGGCCACTGTCAAGCGTGCCTTCTGCTCAGCGGGCCTTTCTGAAGGCGCTGCAGCCTTGGCCGCAAAGGGACGTCGCCTGTCAACAAGACCGATCTACGACAGTAGCTTACGATATTATAGTAGGTGGTGCGACGAACAAGCGGTGAATCCGCTCACAGTGTCTCTAACGGCTGTTTCGGACTTCCTATTATCCCTGTTCCACGCTAATTTGGCGATAGGAACAGTGAAAAATTACAGATCAGCCCTTGCAGTGGTCCACAAAGGCTTCTCCGATGGCACCTCCATTTCTTCTAACATGGCGATTACACATCTCCTTCGAGGGATGTTCTATGAAAGACCGCCGGTCCATAACCTAGTCCCATCCTGGAATTTGGATCAAGTCCTCAACGTTTTGGCCAAAGCACCATATGAGCCGTCGGGTCAGGCGTCTCTCCTTTATCTGTCTGTTAACCTTTCTACTTGCGGCAACTACGGCCAGACAGAGAATTCAGATTCATGCGCTCACATTAGAAGCGGATCACATACGCTGGGAACCAGGCGGGGTCCTTGACGAAAAATCAGACCTCGGGTTTCACCCCACCTGATATTTTCATTCCAGAAATTAAATCGATCTCCTCAGTTCCCTCGGATAGACTGTGGTGCCCGGTGCGATCCCTTAAGTGGTGTCTGGCACGCACTAAACCGCTGAGGGGGCATGTAGTTATTCATTTAATACTGCGGCAACCCCCACATCGTCCGGCCTCGTGGGACACCATTGCGTGCTGGATAGTTTCAGCTATCAAGTTCGCAAATCCGGACTGGCCATCTAAAGCGGATGCTTCCGTCCGGGCGCATGATGTTCGTGCTATTGCAACGTCATGGGAATTGTTTAGGGGGGTCCCTATCTCAGAGATCTCGCAGGCAGCATGCTGGAAGTAACCCTCGACCTTCACCTCTTGCTACCTGCGTGACGTGCTCCAGAGCAGAGGCAGGGAAGGCGGTTCTTACGCCTACCCAGTCTTCCTCCAGGAGCCCTACTCGGCTGCATGGTTCTTCCCGGCGTCGCCAGGATCCCATTTAGGGTGGGTAGACATTTTTCTGTTCAGTTAGGCGTCTCGCCTACCCAGCCACCAATACGGTGCTATTATATGCATAAGTAGTGGCTATTTGGGTAAGTGGGTGAAGTAGACTCCTCCCTACAGTAGTGTGGGACGAGTCTACTTAACCCAAATAGCATCCCGCCCTCCTCCTCACTCTCGGCTCGCGTTACGGATTCTACCTCTGGGCGCGAGAAAAAAAAGAGGATTTAAGATGGCGGAGTCACCGCATAGCATGATGGGTAGGCCCCGAGAGGGCGCCTGACGGTTGATTAACCTTTAGCGAATTGAGCCTGTCGGCTGGATAAATGTCCATAAGTAGTGGCTATTTGGGTAATTAGTATCGCTCGTAAACTCATCCCATACTGTGTGTGGGGGAGGATTTTAGAGCAACAAAGATTGTTAACTGCTGGCAACGATTACAAATCCTGTCACGGTTTATGCAATTTACCGAAGTCTTTTTTTTCTTTTTTGCATGTTTGTTGTTTGTTGGTGACGTCGTCGTCGTCGAACAACACATCCGGTACTTCTTTATTGGGCAGTTGTTGACATTTACAAACGTAATAAAATAGAAAATTACAATTAGAATAAAAAAATAAACAATGGAAATACATTGTACCAGTGGAATACAAAACAAACACACAGAAGACGGAACACAGACAGTGCATAAAATATACCAATAAAGTCGAGAAAAACAAAAAAAAATCGCCAAAAGTGCGTATTTCACAAATTTTTAGGGGTTAAGAGAATAGGGTTAAGATAAGTGGGTTGGAAAGGGGGTAGAAAGATAGCGGCAAGGAGCAGAGGGTGAGACAGGACCTGGGAAGGGAGGAAACGGTTGAGGAGAAAAGGGGAGGGGAAAAGGAATTTGGCGATAATGATTATTGACCATTAATAGGCCTATCCTGATACAAAAAATATATACCAAAAATTAGAATATAACCTTGAAGTTACAGAAATATAAGAGAGATACCAGCCAGGTAAAAACCAAACTAGAAAAATAGAAATGTTAAAAGATTTGTCTCCATAATATACAAATGTAGTCCAATTAGCCTTCTTGGGATATGGCGGACATTAATAGGAGGGCGCAATTTGAATTGGGTAAGGCACAAAAGGTTTACCCAATTCAAATAGTGCCCTCCTATTGTGTCCGCCATATCCCAAAAAGGCTAATGAATCCACTGATAGTGACGAATCCACTGACCGTGTCTGCTGTTTATAAAAAAAGTTGCAAAGTCCGACCCGTCAAACTATCGTCCTCCCTAAGTCGTCTGTGTCCTGCAAGTTGGCACTGGCAAGGGTGGCTTGTGCGTAAAGCGCTCGCCTCCCACCAAGGTTCGATTCCCGGCTCGGAACATATGTAAGTAGAGTTGTGCGTTGGTTCTCTCCTGTGCCACGAGGGTTTTTCTCCGAGTCCCTCCGGCTTTCCTCCCTCCGGAAAAATCAAACACTTTCGATCTCTGGCTGTGCTCCATTGTCATATATGGGTCGATGTGACCGGCTGCCAGAGGCGCCTTTACGTGCCAGCGACTCGACCACGTTGTATCCGCGACGTTTGCAATTCAGCACCCCAGCTGCGAGTAAGGATGATTAGCCTCCCAAATTATTATTATATTATTATTATTATTATTATTATTATTATTATTTTAAGTTGCTAGAGCACATCATTGGTAAATCAATTGTATGCCAGAATCAGATTCTTCAGCAACAGTTTTCCCCCAGGACAATTAAAGATTGGAATAATCTCCCACCCAGCAATATTGAATGTGGCAAAACGTCACACTCAATTTTTAAAGCGGAACTTTTCAAATTGTTTGACATTTTGCATGGTGGAATTGTTTTGGAAGGACGTGTTGAGTTTACGGTAACGGTCTCCTCATTCAGTTATTTATTATTATATCAAATATATAATCAAGGCGATTAAAAGTAATGGCTTCGTTATGTTCACAAACGTGAAAATAGTGTGAACGTTGTCCTATAATAAGTAGAAAAAAGAGTCGAGATTTATCTCTGTATTAATCATTTCAATAATTTCAATAATTTTCACGGCAGGCAATTTTCACGGCAAGACGCTTTCGTCCATACGGGTGGCTGTAGCTTCTTAAACAGACTACATAGAGGATACAAGCTGAACAACAGGCCTCAGTTCGACAACGGTTTATTCTGTCACTTAAAAGACAGCCTCCTTCCCGTAGTCAGCGGTTCCCTATAACAAACAATCATAAACGATCACGATTAATGGTTATGTAACAACTGGTAACACACATCATAAACTGATTGAAGTGAACAATTATGTATCTTAATAACTAGTAAATCAACATGAGCGTGCTTCATTATGAATGAACATATAAATCACAGGTATTGTTACAATGCAACGCCGTATACACAGCCACATAATAATAATAATAATAATAATAATAATAATAATAATAATAATAATAATTAGAAATCTCCTGGATGCGGCAAATGGGCGACTCTTCCCGAAATAACCTTATTGGGGCGACACGAGTGTCGCCCTTTTAGAGCACTTTCCCAACGCGCCTTACTAAAAAACACTCCAAAGGGGCGACTTTCACAATAGGGCGACACCAAATTGTCGCCCTATTCGACCAGGTCACCCTAACCCACTCTTTTCCAGGATTATGTGTCGCCCTAACCGGCAATTGAGGAAAATATATCAAATTATATTGCGCAAATTCCATAAAAAGATGTTCAAATGCGCATTACAAAGACATTAAAATTTAACGAATACAAATAAGAATATATAGTTTAAGAATAAAATTACATATATAAGCCTATTAAAGTGTAAAACAACAATAATTATTAAAACAAAAAGGCAAGTAAATAGCAATTACAATTACAATTACAATAAAACACCACACAGCAGTATCAATAAAATGCAATGGTAAAAAGATGTGTTTTAAGTGATTGTTTAAAAACATTTAAATTGGCAGATTTCCGGATATTCAATGGAAGAGCATTCCATAATTTAGGTGCAGCAAACTCAAATGCCCTATCACCCAGCGTGATTTTAGTCTGACACGTCGGAGAGCTAAGGAGCATGTTGTCCCTAGAACTTCTAAGATTGTAACAAGATGAAGATTTTCTTTTAATATGTTGGCATAAGTACAAGGGAGCAAGACCATTTACAATTTTATATGTTAATAACAAAATTTTAAAATCAATCCTAAACCTCACCGGAAGCCAATGTAAATCAAAAAACAAAGGTGTAATATGACAGTACTTTAAAGCATTACAGACCAATCTATAGCGCAAGAATTTTGAACACGTTGCACCTGGTTAATTTGAATATCAGGCAAACCATAAAAGAGACTATTACAATAATCCAATTGGCTGGAAATGAAAGAATGAATTAATGTTTCAGTACATTGCCTAGATAAATACTTCCTGATACGCCTAATATTATGTAAGTAATAAGAAGCAGTAGCACAAGTTTTTGTAATGTGAGTAGCCATTGTCATGTTTGCATCAAACCAGGCACCAAGATTCCTTACTATGGGGACGGGAGAGAATCTGGACACTCCAACATTAATACCATCTATGTTAACCTTAGCCAATTGTTGACGAGTACCTAAAATAATAAATTCAGTTTTGCTATCATTTAACATCAACCCATTACCAAGCATCCAATTGCGCACAACATGTATACAACCCTCCATTGCGGAAAGAGCCGACGACTGATTTGATGGAGCATTTGGGCAAAACGAAAGATAAAGTTGCGTATCATCAGCATAGCAATGAACAGATGGAAGTTGAGTTTCAATTATTTCAAACAAACTACTAGTATACAAAATGAACAATAAGGGACCTAAACAAGAACCCTGGGGTACGCCCCCATCCAGGTCAAATTTCTGAGATAATTTGCCATGAATGGAGACCTGCTGAGATCTGTTAGCCAAATAAGATTTAAACCAGAGAAGAGCAGTCCCATCACTGCCAAACTTAGAATGAAGTGTGTTCAGTAAAATTTGATGATTTAAAGTGTCAAAAGCCGAACTCAAATCGAGTAAAACTAATAATGTTACATGTTGCTTATTCATAGCCATTAACCCTAACCTTCCCAAATCCTCCAAAATCCTCTTTGCAAAATGGAGGAATTTGGAGGATTGAGGGCACTTGGAAGTTGATGCATTGGAGGATTTTGCAGGATTGAGGTTACTAGGGGTTTTTGCCCCTGCAGGAATATGGAGGATCCAGGTTATCAGGCTCAATGTGATACATGAGGATTTTGGAGGATTGAGGTTACTAGGGGTATGCAAAAAAACCTAGAGGATTTTGGAGGATTCATGCTATGATCCCCATAAGAGGATTTTGGAGGATTCAGGTTATATGGAGTTTTAACACTTTGAAATCAGAGGATGTTGGAGGATTCAGGTTACATGGGGGGAAAATGATGTAGGGAGTTAGGGTTAACAGATCGTTTTTAACCTTTAATAAAGCAGTCTCAGTACTATGATACCTACGATATGCCGATTGTGCAATAGGATATAAACCATTCAAGGATAAATGTGACTGTAGTTGAAGTGCCACAGCCTTTTCCACAAGTTTAGAAATGAATTGCAGATTACTAACAGGCCTAATATTTTCAATCTTTAGATCAAGACCAGGTTTTTTTTAACAAAGGTAAAACCAATGCTGATTTCCAGCATGCTGGAAAGTGACCCATACGTAGGGATGAATTAACTAAACCAGTTATAACAGGCAAAAGTACACCTAAGGAGCCAATAAATAACTTCATTGGAATAGGGTCAAGGACACAACATTTCTTACTTGAGCCTAAAATAAGCTTACGAACACCGTCTTCAGAAAGTTGACTAAAATCAGTTAAAATATCGGCATCCTCAGCTAATGAAGGTACGGGGACAGCTAACTGAGGTGAGCAAATCTCATTACGCAATCTTAACCTGATATTTGATATTTTATTGACAAAAAAATTACCCATCTCATTCGCAAGAGACAAGTCATCCGTGTGTGAAGGCAACAAAAAGACTTGTCAAGATTTAGCAGAGACCTGCTCACCATAAACAATTTCCGTTGATCATGACTATTTTCGCCAATCAAACTAGAATAGTAATCCCGACGTGCTTTATTCATCAAGAAAATGACATTATTTTTATTCAGCTTAAACAAGTCATAATCATGCTGGCGCCCAGTTGTTCTCCATCTGCGTTCATATTTCCTACGCAACTTTTTTGCCATTCTGACCTCATCGTTAAACCATGGAACACAAGGCCGAGCAATGATAATTTTTGTCACAACTGGTGCATGCTGTTGAACAATAGAACTAAGAATATTATTATATAAAGCAGCAAAACGATCAAGATCACCAGATTTACACATTTGTTAATCTCCAACACACAAATCAGATGATGAAATGTCATGTTTGAACATATCCATATCAACAGAATTAATCTTTCTGTAGGATACCTCTTTCACAGATAGATCAGGTTTATTTAAATTTAGTTTACACAGAATGGAATAATGGTCAGAAAATAAGTAATCAATGACAGGATTACCTACATTTATTAAATCTGACTTACGAGTAATGATTAAATCCAATGTATGACCTAATACATGAGTGGGTTGATCAACAAACTGTTCAAGGTTCAATGATTCTAATAACTCAGAGAAATGTATCGCATCATAGTTTTCAACATCATCATCAACATGAATGTTGAAATCACCGGTCAGTATCAGTGGCGCAGTAGACAGTAAAACAGTTTCAAGGTAATCGGAAAACTCGCGAAAAAAAGAATTTAATGTTACCCGATGGTTGGTTGAATAGGGTGGTCTATAAATGACAACAACACGCAGTTAATGAGACCCTACCCCCACAAGCCATTCCGAGAATTCAAAGGAAATTTTTTCAGCTGCAGCGACCTTTTTAACCTCCATCGAGTCACGTAGAAGAAGGGCAGTACCACCACCACGTCTATTCCCAGGTGCATGATCCACGAACTTATAACCCGGTGTAGTCGCTTCAGATCGATGAGCAGAATCGATGTCTTTTAACCAGGTCTCAGTCAGCGCAAAAATGTCCGCATTGCATGTACATACATAATCAAAAAAATCGGCAGATATATTTTTTAATGATCGGACGTTTATCGTGCAGAACTTTAAATGGCAACCAGATGACTTAAGAGGAAAACTCTGTAGAGAAGGTGTAACCAATGTCCGGCTAACTGACCCATTTGATGGTATATATGGATGAATGGACGGGCGATGACCGACGATGACGGAGATTTTAGAATTTCGTTTTTTCTGGCCTGCACGTTTGCCTCTATATCTCAAAATGCCGTTAACTTTGAACAGCTGAAATTGCACATCAGTAATACGACAACGAGATGAATCCGAAGACGCAGAAGTTCATTTCTTGAATACATAGGCAACATGTGCGCGCTGAACCAGTAGAATTACAGCTGGATTGTGTAACGCCAACGGACAAATCGAATAAAGTTCCACCATTATCGACAGAACAAGTGGATGTAGGTCCTGGGTTAGCAGCGATATCCATAAAAATGGTAATATCCAAAGGAGGATCTTTACGTTGGATATAAACACACGTCTGTCCATGCTTGGACCATTTCACAATAGGTATTGAAACAAAGCCAGTGTTCCCACATGTAGGGCCTAGAGATACTGCTACTGATTGTTGCTGAAAGCAGCACTGGGATCAGGTGAAAACCGCTAGGGCTGATTCCATGTTGAAAAGAACAACCCAAGTCCACATTATTGAGTTTCAATTGAACTGTTTGTTGAACCAGTAGTGCAAATATGAAGCCGACTACTAGTAGTATACTCACAGTAGTGGCCATATTGATGATACACACAACAATACACAGTCAAAATGGCCAGGCATCAGTAACAGGAAACTGTCAAAATCAGACGAATCACACCACATTTGGTGCACAAAATTACAACAGAAGATCCACAAGTGAGTAAAAAAACAAACATCAATCAGAAAATAGATGGATGACCAATGCCAACGAAGATTAAAACAGATTTTAAAAACAAACATTAAGCAGAACAAAAAATGGCAGCTTCTCGAAAGAGCGCCCTCAATTAGCATATGCTTAGGACATATAGAGCTCCATGTATCAACAATAAATACATGTAAATCTAATCCATAGCGTACTCCCATACACTTGAGTGACAAAACCTCCCTTAAATCTTGCCAAATGTACCATGGAATTATCCCAACCCATACAAACATTATGCAGAAGTATTTATCTATAATAATGGATAAGTTTAACTAACCAACTGTTGCATTCCTCGGAGTTTTCTTCACAAGAATGACGCAAATTTACATAATTTCGAGGAGCTTCCGGAACGAGGTTTACAAGGTACCGCCAAATGAGGGCGCTATTACACACTTTTCGCCGTTACATAACCGGCCCCAAATAAGATAAAAACAAGTACTTATTTTCTTTGTTAACAACGGCGAATGTACTCGTAATCATCCGCAAGTAGCACTTATTAAATGCATGCACAACTACTCGTAAAGCAATGCGAACATGAATTGAATAACTACTGATCTATAATTTAACAGTAAACAATTAAAGCTCTTACATTCAACATACATCTTGTACTTCTTGTACTTCTAATCCCATTGGGTCAACAACCTCCGAAATTATCTACTGGAACATTCAGGTAGGTTGTGGGTTGGCTCCGCCTTCCTCCAGAAGACAAAGTTTCGAGATGGGTCGCTTGTAGAACTTCGATCCCACCTTTACTTCTACTTGTCTGATCAAACCACTGCGATCTGGATAAGTGGTTACTACCTTGCCCAGAGGCCACTGTCCGCGCGGGGTACTGTCATCTGCGACAAGGACCAAGTCGTTGACTTCAAAGTTCCTCTTAGGTCTGGTCCATTTCTGCCTTTGCTGTAGAATAGGCAAGTACTCTTGAACCCATCGTCGCCAAAACTGGTCTACGATGTGCTGGGATTGCCTCCATCTCCTTCGGAGGTAGCTGTACTCTTTGACGAAAATACCAGGAGGCAAACTTTGGTTTCTTCTGAACAAAAGGGTGATTGGGAGTCAACGGTTCATCATCTTTAGGATCCATACTCAGTTGTGTGAGGGGTCGAGCGTTCAGGATAGCTTCTACTTCTGTCAGGATGGTGATCAGGGACTCATCAGTCACGGTTTGTTGTTGAAGGAGATTCTCTAGGATACTTCTCACAGAGCGGATGGTCCTCTCCCATACTCCTCCCATGTGGCTCGCTGCTGGGGGATTAAAATGCCACTCAACATTTCTCTGCACAAGAAAGTTGTTGGTCTTTGTGGTATTTAGTACAGCCAGATTGTCCTGAAGCTCCTTATGACCACCTTTGAAGTTAGTTCCGTTGTCACTGTAGATATGTTCAGGGGGGCCTCGACGATTGATGAACCGTCGGAGAGCCTGGATAAAGGAATATGTCTCCAGGGTGTAGGCTACCTCTAGGTGGACAGCTCTGCTCGACATGCATGTGAAGATGCAACCATACCTCTTAATGTGGCTGCGTCCCTGCTTAACCAGGAAGGGGCCAAAGTAATCAACTCCGGTGTGACTAAAGGGTGGTTTGTTTGGCGTCACTCTAGCCTCTGGGAGATCGGCCATGAGTTGCTGTCCACAGCCAGCGTTCCGCTTCTTGCACAGGATGCAGTTTCCAATGACCTTTCGTACAGCAGCACCTCCCTTAATGATCCAATACTTCTGTCTTAGAGAAGCCCACGTCATCCCTGCTCCAGAGTGTCCAACAACTCTATGTTGGTATACTATTACCAGCTTAGTGATGTGATGATCCTTTGGCAGAATCAGTGGGTGCTTCTGCTCATCTGATATTGGAGCTCGGTCCAACCTGCCGCCTACACGCAAAAGCCCGTCAACTACAATGGGGTTCAATTTTTCAAGCTGCCCACTTAGCTTGCGTGTCTTCTTCATCTCAGTGAAGGCCTGCCTTTGGACATACTTGATCACCGCTTTCTTAGCGACATCTAGCTCTCTGGCTGTTTGAGGTCCTGTGTCTTCGAACGCTTCCTCTCCCTTGACACGTGAGCGCAAGTAGCTCTTGAACCTGAGTATCCACGCAACCGCCCGTTTAAGACGAATCCAGGTGGAGTACCTTGTTATCAACTCTTCAGCTGAATCAGTGCATCCAGTTGCGTACACTTGAGAGTGTTTCACTTCTGGGTCGCACTGGAAGTCAATGTCGGGAACAGCCGTCTTAAAGCTCATGCCGACTGACTTGTCTGGCCACTGATGACTTTCCTTTGTCAGAAACTTGGGCCCTTCGAGCCATCGTGAGAGGTCCTTAACATACACCCCTCTGGAACCATCATCTGCTGGGTTCCTGCAGGTTTCGACATATCTCCACTCAGTGATATCACTCATCTCGTGTATCTTTGCAACCCGGTTTGCTACGAAGGTACGGAATTTTCTGCTTTCATTGCTGATATATTGCTGAACTGCAGTCGAGTCTGTCCAGTAGGTCACACTTTGCAGCGCCAATCCGAGCTTAATAACCTGAACTAGCTTCACTGCCAAAACAGCTGCCGACAACTCCAGCCTGGGGATCGTCGTCTTCTTAAGTGGACAAAGCCTCGTCTTCCCCATCACAAAGACGCAGTGACCTCTACCATCTGAATCTGAGACTCTCAGATAAGCACATGCAGCATAGGCTCGCTCTGAGGCATCACAGAATGTGTGAAGCTCGTACTTGGCCTCCTTGAAGTTTACAGGCCTGTAGCATCTGGATATATTGACTGCCTTCAGGTCAGGGAGCTCATCGATCCAGCTCTGCCAACGCTGCTCTTCTTCCTTCCTAACTATTTCATCCCATCCTCTGCCTTGAGCACAAAGGTCTTGGAGCAACAATTTCGCCTTGAGGATGAAGGGGGCAACGAAGCCCAACGGATCGTAAAGAGAGCTGGTAGCCGAGAGGATACCCCTTGTCATTGGGATGCTCTTGCTCGACACCTCATAGTTGAACTCATCGGCATCAACGTTCCATCGAATACCTAGTGTTCTTTCCAAAGGGAGATGATTTACCCGTAGGTCCAAGTTGACAACAGATGCTGCTCTCTCTGATACAGGCACCACGGAAAGCACCTTCCTGTCATTGCTTACCCACTTGGTAAGCCTGAAGCCACCTCTTCTGAGCAGTTCACATAACTGGGGGAGCAGTCTCACTCCGTCTTCAGTAGTGGGAACGGATGCCAAGCAGTCGTCCACATAGAAATTATCGGTGACAATCTTTGCAACATCAGGATCAAAGCCCTCTTTGTTGTCACTGACGCTTCCATTGCCGCCTTTGCCCTTCGGTCTTCCACCGAATCTCCAAGCATTTCATCCCTGTCACCGAGGCCATAATCTAGTTGCCAGAAACGCTTCACCTGTTCTTGCAACTCCTCTTCAGCAGCAATGTGATTGACTCCAAAGCTACCGCGCCCTTTAGGCCTCGACACAGGGCCAATCAAGGTCCAGCCCAGCAGCGATCGGGTTGCATACGGTTCCTTCCTCACACCCCTCCTTTCCTCTTGTACCCAGAAGGCTTCAGGGGTGTCACTTCCAATAAGCAACTTTACATCAACATCATCTGCTGTTGGGAGTTGTATTCCTCGTAGATGAGACCACCTACTTATGTCTTCTTGGTGTGGCGCGTTGTGATGAGAGATGGGGAGATTCTTCACTGTCCACACCATGGGCATTTCTATTTCCTCTCCACCTTGGACACCCTCCACAGTGAAACTTACTTCCATGCCCTTTCTCTCGGTGTCTGAACTGTTAACTGTCGTCAGCCTGAAGTTCTTCTTGTTGCCATTAAGCCCGAGCTCTACTGCTATTCTCTCTTCGCATAGAGAAATATCACTTCCTTCATCTAAGAGGGCCCAAGTAGTCATCTCTCTCTATCTTCGTGTTTAACCTTGACCGGAAGTACTCTCAGACAAACTTCTTTACATGAACCCACGGTGTTACATTCCACTGTTTGCGGGCTTGAAGTTGATTCCTTTCCGGACCCATTTTGCTGACTTGCTCCTTTAGACTTCGATTCAGCATGAAGCAGAGTGTGGTGCTTCCTGTTGCACCCATCCTTGCTGCAAACTGCCTTGGAGTTGCATCGTCTGGCCACATGGGTGCCCTGCAAGCAATTGAAGCATAAGCCCCTCTGTTGGACAATCGTCAGTCGCTCCGGAACTGATTTCCCTTTGAATGTGTTGCACGTGTAATATGCTATGTTTCTCTCCACAACATGGACAGGAATCCTTCTTAAGAGGGGCAACATTGCCCTGTACAGCAAAGGTTGAAGCCTTGGAGCCATTCCCCCGTTTTGGAGGACCAGTCATGATTGTTTTTGTGGATTTCGCCACATTTTGTCCATATGCATTGCTCCCAACCTTAGCATTGGTCTCCACAAAGTCTGTCATATGAGAGAAGTTGGGCACAGCCTTGGCCTCCATCAACTGGTGTGCAACATTCGCCCATTTTGACTGAAGATAGACTGGTAGCAGTCGCTGTATCTTCAACAGGTTGTCAGTAGTACTCATGTCGGCAGTGTACCCCATCTGTGTAAGTGTCATCTGGCAGCGCCTCATGTCACGTGCCAAGTCCCACATGCTTTGGCCATCACCGGGTCTAATGGGAGGACGATTGACTACCCTGGATATGTGAGCACTCGCAACAATGTAGTTCCGCCCAAACTGGTCATGCAGAATCTCTTGTGCCCGTTTGTATCCCAGTGAAGGATCAAGCAGGACACAGTTCTCGATGGCCTCGTGTGCCTTGCCGCTGCAGAACTGTATGAGGTACGCTAACCTTTGCCTATCGTCATTCAACCTTTGACCTACGTTGACCTCGAAATTATTTACAAAACCCCAATATTCCAAGGGGTCACCTGTGAACTTCTTAATGTCTGGCTTGGGTAAATTAATTGCTATGTACATCTGTGCACTTGTAATGGAGGGAATTTCATGGCTACAATTTTCTAGCACGTTTGATGCAACTTGGGGTTTACATGAAGTAACGTCATGTGTATCTAGTGCATAAGCCTTAGTCATTTCACACCACTGGTTTGTTCTATGTGTTACGTCTACGCCTACGCTAACATTACTGTTTACTACTGGTTCTACTGCTTCTTGTTCATTTACATTACGTGTCTCACCATTAACTTCCCTTTGCCAAATGGCAGTTTCCAAATTAGCATTCTCTACCTCGTTTTCTATTTGCAAGCATTTGAGTCTTTCTTGAAGTTCGTATTGTTCCTTTCGCAGTTTCTGTTCCTTGAGGAATTGTTCCTTTTTCAGTTTGGCAAGTTCTTGTTTCACCCTTGCTTCGGCCAGCTTCGTACTCGATTGGGAACTGCATCTTCAGGTTCTCGATGACGCTACGGACCTTGTATCTCCAGCGGCCCAGCTAACACCAGCCCCGGTGCTTCTCATCTCGGTTCCGGCCCCAGTAGTTCCGTCCAAAGTTGTAGTGGATACTGCAATTCCGGCCTGTCCTCCTTCTGGTGATCCATGGTCTTGTGCTTTCATCTCCATGATGAATCCCGTTGGGAACTTTTTATGTAGCTTCTTAAACAGACTACATAGAGGATACAAGCTGAAACGTGCTAACAACAGGCCTCAGTTCGACAACGGTTTATTCTGTCACTTAAAAGACAGCCTCCTTCCCGTAGTCAGCGGTTCCCTATAACAAACAATCATAAACGATCACGATTAATGATTATGTAACAACTGGTAACACACATCATAAACTGATTGAAGTGAACAATTATGTATCTTAATAACTAGTAAATCAACATGAGCGTGCTTCATTATGAATGAACATATAAATCACAGGTATTGTTACAATGCAACGCCGTATACACAGCCACATGCATATGCTTAGGACTTATAGAGCTCCACGTATCAACAATAAATACATGTAAATCTAATCCATAACGTATTCCCATACACTTGAGTGACAAAACCTCCCTTAAATCTTGCCAAATGTACCATGGAATTATCCCAACCCATACAAACATTATGCAGAAGTATTTATCTATAATAATGGATAAGTTTAACTAACCAACTGTTGCATTCCTCGGAGTTTTCTTCACAAGAATGACGCAAATTTACATAATCTACAATGTTTATCGCACCATGTCCTTTCGAGGAGCTTCCGGAACAAAGTTTACAAGGTACCGCCAAATGAGGGCGCCATTACACACTTTTCGCCGTTACAGTGGCCAATAGACAATGCAATTAGAAAATATATATGTCAATCTTCAAACTTAGGCCTAGGCCCTATCAGTCGTCTCTCTTTCAAATAGTTTCCTGAAAAAATGCTGGTACTTTCGGCCGATGGTGTCAAATTAATATTTTTAGAAAGCAACAAATTAAATCTACGACAGAAAATAGTTCAAGACCAACTAAAACGCCAAATTTGTTTTTGACTTTTTGGACTTATCTGATAGTTTATGCCTCCCCAAAACTAATGTAACAAGTTTCATGATTCTGAAAAAACAAAAAAATGTTTTTGAGCCTTTTCCTTCTGAGCCACTTTGACTCGAGTCAGAAAAGGCCGAGGTCAACTGCGTGCCGTATCGCGCGAGTGATGACGTATACGTGTAGAAACATATGACGTCACTGTATTATACGACAATGTTTTACGTAGAGTCTGTACGTATTTTTTGTCTAAGGCTAGTATTACTTGCTGTGCTTTTTGCACATGATTCAGGTGTAACACTACGGTAAACATATTTTAAAGTGTTGACATCTTTGTGAGACACATTTAGTATTGGGGTTGTAGGCTTGTTCTTGCTGAAAAGCTCAGTATGAGTCATACTTTCCTTTGTTTGCAGTCGGCTTTTATTGGGACCTGCGCGGTGAGTTGTGTGTGAGCTGATGCTATACTCTAGTCTGGCGACTTATGCAGCCCTCATAAGGACCCGCACTTTCTCAGAACTGGACGGAGCACATTTTCGAAACGATTCTGTACCTTTTGTGAATGCTCGGAATTTCACAAATATTATCCCTTGTAGTATGAAAACAAATCTTGACCTCTAACACAAATGCGCCTGTACTGAATTGTGCCAAAACACAGCTAACCTTAGTAATTAAAATTACAGAGACAATTCCGATTTTTTTTTTACAAAAAGGCTGAAAATCAGTCTTAAAGTGGCGGAATGCTGTTTCCCAACGATTTTGTACCATTCTATATGTCCGAAAATTCAATTTATTAAACAAATTAAACGACCAACCGCTGACCTCCAACATAAAGGCGCCCTCTGATGAAACGGTATATACAGGAACAGTGTCAGCCTAACTAATTTAAATTAAAGACGGATTTTCGATTTAAAACTAAGCTGAAATCTGTCATAATGGAATAGGCAGAATGTCATTCCCTACAATTTTTTACCATTCTAAATGCCAGAAAGTTGGTATTTTTTCACTAAATTGAAAAACCACCCAGACCTCCAACCTCCAACCTATAGCGCTCCAAATGAAACGGTGCAGAAAAAGTCGGCCTAACTAATTCAAATTGAAGGCGGATTTTCGGTAACAAAAGCTACAACTAAAACTTAGAGTGGCGGAAGGCCGTTTCCCAATGATTTCAGTGTGCCATTCTTAATGTTCGAAAATTCAATTTTGTATTAAACAAATTGAAATATCAACCCGTGTCCTCCAATATAAAGACGCCACCAATAAAACAGTGCAGAAACAGTGTCAGCCTAGCTAACTAATTGAAATTTAAGAAAAAACCTGAAAATCAGTCAAAAAGAGGCAGAATGTCGTTTCCCAATGATTTTGTACCATCGCAAATCCCGATATTTCATATTTTCTTTAATTAAATTTAAAGACCAACCCCCTGGCATCCAACCAGTAGCGCAGCTGGGGGAAGGGGGGCACCAGCTTTCTATGGTCTGTTGGTCGGCAACATTATTTTGCATATATATCCAGTGGGCCCTACAAATCCATTTGTGGTTGGGGAAGGAAAAGGGGATATCAAAATGCTTGGGCCACGTGATGATAAACATACCCTCCCCCGCGCCCCCGCTCAATGTTGTAATATCAAGCCGGAACGCATTCCGTGCAATGAGAGCCAAAATTGACTTGGGGCAGGGGGATCGGGGGCCCAACGAGATTTGGCCGGGATTGTCTGAAATTTTCTTTCTAAAAAAAAAAAAAACATAAAAGAAGACCTAAGTGTGAGAAGCAATGGATGGTCATTGCTTTCCGAGTGAGGAGTAATTAAAAGAAATGGAAGAAAAAAAGGTTTTTTTCGGGTTGGATTCGAACCCACAACTCTTGCATTTGAATGTACATGTCCAAACCACTAGACCATGTGAGTCACAGATGCCAAGGGGATTAATTGACCGTTCAATTTCCGGACACAGATGATCCCAATTGTTTTGTAGTGCGCATTGTATATGATGTATCATGACGAATAACCATTACATGCCATTTTGTCAAATAACTTTACAAAAGACATTTTTGTTCTACGCGAAAAGCGCATTACGCTACACAAACCACCTACAAGCCTCTTCCAATTTTTCAGCCGTCTCATTGCGTGATTTGTCGGAAAATTCAACGGTTAACCCTCGCTACCAAAATAGTAAAGGAGAGTCAGTCATTTCTTTCCTATTTTAGTGGCGAGGGTTAACCGTTTAATTTTCCGACAATTCACGGAATGAGGTAGTTGGAAAAAATGGAAGAGGCTTGTATGTTTGTGTAGCTTAATGCGCTTTTCGCGTTTACCAAAAATTGTCTTTATTTTGTGAAGTTATTTGACAAAATGTCATGGCTAATCGTCATGGTACATTATGTACGATGCGCACTGCAAAACAAGTGCTGGCGCAAGCGCATTACAGCCAGGAATCGTCATTCTGTTAACCATATATCCAGACCGGGCTTAGTTTGGTACGTACGGAGACCGGAGAGGGACACCTCCTGCCCCCCCCCCCCCCCACCTCCTGCCCCCCCCCCCCCCCCCCCCCCCCCGTGTTTTCCCAAGTTCACAAGCGATTTTCAGGAAACAGGCCACAAATGTTCAGTTCAGGAAAGTCGCAACGATGACTTTCACAACTTTTAGCAAGTGCCAACTGTAGGGCGTCGGGGGCTATTTTTCAACTTGGTGTGAAAACAATCGTATTTCTCCCGTAATTAACGTCTTGGTTGTCCGAACGGTCAAACAAAAATTATGACAACCTAATTAGTTGGACATAATCACTAGTATAGCATTTGATGTTTAGACGGGGATCACCGTTGGGGGCGCTATAATCCGGTAATTTATACTATTTGGGTTAAAAAGTAGATTTTGCGTGTTTTCAACTCTTTATAGATAAACTAGGCGAACTTTCAGACAATCCCGGCCAAAATGCTTGGGCCACGTGATGATAAACATACCCTCCCCCGCGCCCCCGCTCAATGTTGTAATGTCAAGCCGGAACGCATTCCGTGCAATGAGAGCCAAAATTGACTTGGGGCAGGGGGTTCGGGGGCCCAACGAGATTTGGCCGGGATTGTAGGTCCTGAGAATGACCACATATCTTTCGAACAATATGTTGCGTGACATGTACAGATGATGTCGGGATGTCATGATGACGTCATGAAGGTCAGCTTACAAGCAGAAAACTCAAGAAAAACAATTGAAACGCTTATTTCATGAACTGCAGCACACAATGTTTTTACATTTCGTGATAGGATTATAATGCCATTTTTGTAAAGTAAAATGCTTATTACATTGGACGTTATTGCATGGGAGCAGATACGAGAACCCGTTAAGCAGGCGTTCTTATAAAGGTCAAATCTTTCGAATAATAGGTTTAGTGATGTGCACAGATTTAATGCTGTTAAGAGAAAAACTCCAAAATAAACACAAACGCCATGTTTCATGAACTGCGCCACAGTTTTCACAACTGGTGATGATGTTTTGTAGGGGGGGGGGGGTGACTTTTGTGCATGGGCAAAATATGTCGGCCTTGACCACCCTGCAAACAATCTTTTCGACAGGAATTTTCGCCTCTTTGCCATATCATTAGTTACGTCACTTACGTGTATGTAAAAGTATCAGTATCTTGAAATTGATATTATCTTTCACACAGGACGTGTTTTTCATGAGCCATCGGTGAAAGTTGTACTCGACTTGTTTGTAATTAATTGATGTGTTGCATTCATTTCAAATGGTGAAGAGAATGTAGAGGCGTTTACTTGATGGTATTCAGTTGAAAACGTTTCCTTCTGAAAACGACGACTTCCGATCCGTGCAGTCAATTAACCAGCATCCATATACAGGCTTACTAAAAATGTAATTAAGTAGTTTAATTAAAAGTCACTTCGTTTCACGATGTAATATTTGTGTTGCCGCCGTGTTGTGTTTGCATTAGATTCATCATATTAATTAGAAGGTACTTACCATCGACACCTTAGCAGGATATTTATTGTAAATGAACAATACTTGATCCACACACAGTAATCCTCTATATTTTCCCCACTATATTAGGGATTTGAGACTTGGAGAAAGGGGGGTAGAACTTCAGAACCCTCAGCCCCAAATTATTGTAATTCCTTGAGGAAGACACATATTTTGCATATGTCTTGCGAGAATACATTTAAATTAATGTTGAAAAGAATGTGTTGAATGGTGACCGTGCACTTACATAAATATGATTCTGTGAGGCATATTAGTTTGGTTTATTTATTCATGCATGAAAGGCACTGCTAGCGTCGAACGCAACCCATGGAATCCTGTATGGTTGGCTTCTCACTCAATCCACAAATTCTGCTTTGTTTTCAAAGATTCTCTGATTTCCAAAGCAGTGATACTGTCAAATTCTCGATACGTTCACGTGATATTTCTTATTTAAATTCTTACAAATAATGATGGTATCCTTGATAGATCTATAACTATGTAGAAAATTTGTCTCTAATGGCTTAATTGTCAACTTCGAAAGAATTTCATTTTTCATCAGTCAAAAATTGTGATGTAAATGATCTTAAAGTTACTAATGAAACTTTCTATTTCTTGTAACCTCCCCGGGAACAACTATTGTGGCCTTCTTAATAAGTTATATTTACTTACCATTAACAGAAGTACTATAGAAACCGAACGATTTTCCCGCATTGTATTACCGCTGCGTGTTTTGTCCATTGATAAGAAGATTGATGGAAACTTCGTGTACCGTTGACTGCAAAGGAAATGGGTTACAGCAAACAGCGGAATATTGCAACAAAGATGACTTGTTAACGTGTAATCCAATATGGGACATTGGCGCCAACGCTCGTGTAATTAAAAGTCCTCCACCCTAATTAGTTCGCACGCAATTTTTCGGGGGTGCGAGGCAATAAAAGGGGTGGGATTGGTGCGATCTGGCACCAGTTGCTGAAGGAGTGCGTGTCCACCTTGACGAACATATTTCAGCATGGAGGCGTTGATGATGATGATGCTGCTTCTTGTCGGCTCTGCATTGGCAGGGACCGATCAGGGGGTAAGTTTCATTTTGTCATTTTAGTGCAGTGTTAAAAAGGTAGTGTACATGATTGGTCATTGCTGCAATTTTTAAAAATTGCCGGATTTGGGGGTCATAGTATTTTATAGGAAATATCGTTTCACTGACCTGTTTAAAGTTTTGCGTTCTTAGATGGCGAAAAAAACGAGAGAAAAACAGCGTTCGTTTTCAATCGTCGGGCGGCAGTTAACTGGATTTATAGCGCCCTATTGTCAAATAAGCCCAAGTTTTTCTAAACGGGATCGTTTTCAATTTTGAGTCACATAACTACGCTAGCCGACTGATTACAACCCGTCACTTCGGTACACTACGCGATACACACTTGTACTATAATAAGCCAGTTCGGTATCTCAAAGGTCATTCGGGATAAAATTGCTGACGTAATGTCACGCCATGTTACGCGAACGCCCATTCTGATTGAATTTAACACGTGCGCGTTGTGCGACCACCTCCTTTTGCGTTCACACTCGACTCGCGCGTTAGGCCACGCGGGTCATTCGGGATTAAATGTCATTGTGCACATGCGCCCGTTTTCGGATTGTTAACCATTTTTAGACGCAACGCGGCCTAACTACATTCGGTCAATAGAGGGCAGTATAAAAAAATCCATAATTTTTTTGCAACGATTGTTTCGCGGAACAATCATTGGAAAACGATATAAATTTCAACCTTTTCTTGAAAACGACAGCACACCAGGTGCCATCATTTTACAGGATGATTGAGATTGCTATTAACTTACAGTCTAGTAAGGTATTTCGTAATAATTCAGTAAAATAATTGGAGGATTACCAATCGTGTAGGGCCTACACTAACTTTAAAGGTAGTATACAACATGTGCAAACATCAAAAAACAAAACTACTGAAATATTACGAAATACTCAAGCTTCCTGTAAAATCATGGAACCTAGTGTGCTGTAGGTTTTGACTAAAGTAGGGTCAGTGAACCAGAGTACTAGAGCATAATTGTTTCTGTCTGTTTTCCCAGCATCTATGCACACACAATTTTTAAACGGGTCAGTATTACAGTATTAGCTAGCACGCTATAAAATACTCGAGTGAATTTAAAGGTGGTGTACACGATTGGTAATCCTCCAATATTTTTACCGAATTATTACGAAATACCTTACAAAAATGTAAGTTAATAGCAATCTCAATCATCCTGTGAAATGATAGCACCTGGTGTGCTGCTTTTTTCAAGAAAAGTTGACATTTATATCGTTTTCCAACGATTGTTCCGAGTAAGTCGTTGAAAAATAACGGATTTTTTAATACTGCCCTCTATTGACCGAATGTAGTTAATCCGCGTTGCGTCTAAAATGGGTTAACAATCCGAAAACGGGCGCAAGGTTGCAATTATAGTACAAGTTTGTGTCGCGTAGTGTACCGAAGCGAGTCGGCTCGCGTAGTTAGTTATGTGACAATTGAAAACGATCCCGTTTACAAAAAATTGGGCTTATTTTACAAGAGGGCGCTATAACAAATCCACTTAACTGCCGTCCGACGGTTGAAAATGAACGCCGTTTTTCTTGCGGGTTTTTTTTTCGCTATCCAAGAACGCAAAACTTTGAACAGGTCAGTGAAACGATATTTCCTATAAAATACTAACCTCCAAATCCGCCCATAGAAACCATACAATAAATGTATTAACCTACATGTACTGTAAGATTAAAACATATCTTTTTAATGAAGCCTTTGTAAAAAAAAATTATTTTTACAATTGCACTTTTGATGAGAACCAAGCCAGTTTATAGGCTATATTCCCTTAATTAGTATAGGTAGGTTAAAGGCATCTGTCTCCGGGAAAGATGGAGACTTCACTGATGCCAGTGGGGGTACATAGACACAGATCCCCCTATGGCGAGACAGACGTAACCCCATACTGAGGGAGCTGGCTTGGGACCCTCATCTGTTATTAAAAAAAAAATCTATATCTGTTTATTTAATGGTGTATTATTTCTGCGCATTTGATCATTTTTAAATGGAAATAGCGCAATCAAATTTTTGCATATATTATTATTATTATTATTATTATTATTATTATTATTATTATTATATTATTACTGTTATACATACAACCTTGTCTAACAACAATACGGTGTTGGAGCACTGGTAGGTACTCGTACTCGTTCTTAATTTTGAGTACAATTCAAGTAGAACTACTTGGCCCAAACTCGATTTTCTGTACTCGAAAATAAATTGGACTCGGCACGTACTCGGCTTTTTGTACTCAGTCTCATACCGGGACTCGGCATTTTGTACTCAGTTCTCGATACTTGTACTCGGGAATATAATCGATTATTTTATCTTTTGATACTGCACCTTCGGACTCGAAAGTACACATACATAAACAGTTCTTGGGTTGTTGGGTAAATTCCCAAAAAGATAATTTCTGGCTCAATCACATGTGATGTACCGGTACAACTTTTTGAGTAGGTTCATCATATTGTGTAAAAAGTAAATAAAAAACATGGAAATACAGTGGAATAGTCAATCTCCTGAATTTTTGATAATGCAGGTACATAAAAATAATCTTCAGAACATAACTTGGCATTTTTGTTTCTTATCGTGTAGGCCTACTCGTACTCGACCCATACTCGACTGTTTATGTACGCGGCTTGTACTCGGACCCTGAAAAACTCGATTTGTTGGCACAGGACTTGATCATCAATGTACTTGGACTCGGCCCGTACTCGGCTCTAAATGTACTTGTACTCGGATTGTAGGAGTCGACTCCGACACTGCAACAATATAAGCATGAGCGAAATGCTAGTTTCTATTTGGGGAAAAAGAGCTGGTTGTTTTCAATATACTTTTTCAAATCTTTGCACTTTAATCATACAAGAGAGCGCTATTTTGGCTTGGTAAGGCGAAGAAAAAAAATCATATTTAGCGTTCCCGCCGGCTTCCTTTTTGAGGGCCGACTGGATCTCTTTTTACCAGTGGAAATGGAGTGAAAAAAAGTCAACCGATCCATCGGAAAAAAACATACAAGCTTACTAAAACTAATAAAACCACTGTAAACATGTTTAATTCTCCTGTCCAGCATGTCTCTTCCTTTTTTGTATCTTGAACAGTTGAAAAACCTGTTATTTTACGTTACTGTCCCTTAAAATAACTCTGCTATTCCCGTAAAAAGACGGGTTATGAAAACAATTCAATAAGTTACTGGAAGCTTGGTGTAAGTAATTACAAATTTACAGAAATGGGAACTAGACTAAATATGAATAATATATTAACATTAGTATAGGTATAAAGTATACAAATACTACGATAATCTACTAAAACACTACAAAACACTACAAACTGAATCATGTCGTGCTTTAGCTTTATATTCAGCATATCCTGCCATGATGAAGTCACGGTTTCCCAGGAATACGAAAGAAGACGTAAGGCGATTCTTTACCTCTGTGTACAGAAAATCTAAATTGTATTGTGGAATTGTTTAAGTAATTAAATATTTTGGTCAAGAAACCACGTTTTTGGACGAAACACTACAATTTAACATGACTTTTGTGAACATAAATTTCCTCAGTTCTGATTGGTCAGTTACTGCATAATGCGATTCGTGTTGGAGAACGTTTAGATTTTACGTCCAAAACCCGTGCGTTTCAAAATTTGTATTGGAGATATATCTTTCTTTTTCTAGGTGCGAGACGAATTCAACGGACAGGCGGTTGACTTTTTCATGGGGGAGGACAAGCTGGCAGCCAAGTTGGAAATGACCCCTTCTAAAAATTGTCTGGAAGGTGACATGGAGATGAGTGAAGAACAGAAGAAAGTGTATTACATGATGCGGGAGGCGACGGCTGAGAACAGGAACCGAGTGCGAAGGGCTGCCAATGCAGCCTTCCGGCTTTGGCCAGACAAGACTTTTGTCTACCAGTTCGATTCCAAACTGAGTAAGCTCAAATCCATTTTAATTTTGTATAATTGTATGCATGTCTTGGTACCAAATACTGAAGTCTGGATTATGATAAATATCACAATTTTAACAATTATTTCAGTTATCAATGTGCAATATTTCATATCAGTTGTAAATGGAAATGCCTCTTGTCCCTTCACAATAGTTTCCGAACTCAACTCCGTCAGAAATGAAATAATTTCACAAAATTTGACGCCGCATATGTTATGGCTCCTATACAGTGTTCCCGGAAGTATAATGTATAATGTATAATGTGTTTTGGTTCACCCAAATTAGGACTGGTTTGGAATCGACCATTGACCGGGTATCTATAGACGATTTGCAGTCAGAGGGGACAAGTGGACATGTAGGCCTCTGCAAAAGAATTGCTTACAATTTTTTTCGGATTGATTTTCTAGAATGTTTAACTAGTTGATAAAACATCATGCGTGAAATTTGAATAGCATTTAAACTGTCACCAATGTCCGTTGCGCTTTTAAAGGCGTGATATGGCATTGGTAGACCTAGCAGAACAGTTCAGGCAGTGTTCATACTTTGTTTGATTCACCATATAGGCCTACATGTACATAAAATAGCAAACCTGTGAAAGTTTGAGCTCAATCCGTCTCCGAGAAAATGGTGAATTTTGTTTTAATAATGGTTTTGTGCACGCTCGTTATGAGCTGTTAAATTTCGAACGTTAAAATCGAAATCAGCTACTGCATTTTTGGAGGTCTTCAAATATTTTGTTTTCGAAGATGACAGCATTTCAGAAGTAAATATTTCTCAGGAGTAGTTGTCGTGTGTCATCTTTATATACAGTAAGTTTTGGGATTGGAAGGAATCATTTTAATTGTTGATCCTTACCAAAGCTATACCATAAGGGTGAACCTAAAAACGAACGAGAAAAAAGGGTTACTATTCAAAAAAGTATATATATAACGCCCTTTTTCGCATTAGGGCGACCGGTCTATGGGCATTGTGCATATAAACAAATGTAACCTAACCCTATCTCTTCCTATTGCTTTTACCTTAAGGCGACCGGTAATCGGTCGCCCTAAGCCGGTCGGTCGCCCCATGCCCATAGAAATACGGTGACCGGTCGCCCTATGCTGGAAAAGGTGAGTATAGGCCTACATGTCATGGATATATATCAATTATTGCATCATACAGTAGGCGCTACAACCTTTCTTTTAATCCTACATTATGTCGCAAGGCTACAGTAACGGATGGCTGAGTATCATTGTCCTCAAAACCATAGACAAAATTCAGCTATCCTCGTGTAACTTGACAGTGGGAGTTTGTCTTATCATGTTTTCTCGAAGGCAAGGAAATGCGCAACAAATTTCAGGAGGCCGTTGATACATACCGGAGAGAGACATGCGTGAAATTCACTGAAGCAAAGGATGGGTACACGGGTGACATTAAACCAATCCGCGTCAAAGGAACTGGCAATGGGTAAGGTAATCCTCATCATATCACTATCAGCACATTGTTATATCTGACGCTGCAATAGAGACAGAAATCCCCCTTACCCATATACGCCTTATTGAGAAAGTCTCGTATGGCCTAATTCTGTAAATATTTGAATGATACTTGACCTGGTAGAGTCCACTATACAGAGAAATTTTGGCCACTTTGTTTTGTCCGTTTAATTGTGTCACGAGTCCACCCGATGTCCGCAGTGCGAAGACTAATTAAAGTTTACTCAATCATTGTGTCTACGGCCGGCACAAGAACGAAAAGTATGACCAGTTGAAGGTTGATACTCCTTTAACGAAGTACTCACACGAATATCAGTCGTTTTCACGTTGTACGTTTGATATAGGCCTACACGCAGTCATTCACAGCAGCGTGCTATTTGTTCCCTTAAACCATAAACGTCTCATCCTGGAGTTGGACTTGCTCCAGGGATGTATCCTAAATCGGCCAGTCGTTCAAGTTTTTGTCAGTGGCTTACCCGGGAATGGACTTGCTGGGGTTGGGGGCTTCAGATATGTTTTATACAATAGAGGCGATTCACAATAATAGTGCGCCACAAAGAGTTTGTAACGACATTGTGCGCAATGCGCGTTTGAAAATAGTCCACACGTCCGAATCACTAATCTCTATGTGTAAAAAATCTGGATAGATCATTGGCAGAAAATGAAATGGCGCCGCCAATGCATGTGACTAAAAAAGAGAGAGAAAAAACAGACAATCTCAGGGCGGGGGGGGGGGGGGGGGGGTTCGGGGGCCTTAGTTACTTCCCCCCCCCTTGGGTGTGCCACTACTGGTTGCTGCAGTGTTGTTTTTGCGCCCGTGCCCACAATGGCATAGCATTTCAAGTGACCCGTAAAGCCATAAACTAGTAAGTAACGTTTATAATTTTTCAAAGTGAACAAAGAAAACTGGCAGGAGCGGGATTCGAACCCGCGACCTCCGGAATACTGTACCGGCGCTCTACCAACTGAGATATCTTGCCCTATGTTGGCGGTATCTTTGTTCGGGTGGGCGCAAGTCAGAAGCATAAACCCAGAATGCCGTATAGCCAGGGAACACGCCCAATTGAGTGATCCCCACAATTTGGGAGACCACCAACATAGGACAAGATAGCTCAGTTGGCAGAGCGCCGGTACGGTATTCCGGCGGTCGCAGGTTCGAATCCCGCTCCTGCCAGTTTTCTTTGTTCACTTTGAAAAATAAAACAAAAGTACCTAGTCAGTTTCCCTTGTGGTTTGCTTGACGAAGTAACTGTTAATGTTTAGCATTAATACCATGGCCATTGTGTTTTCTTCGTGTTTAGATGCTATTCGACAGTTGGTGGACCAGGCGGAAATATTAATTTGCAGGAGGGGCGCTGCGATCATGTAAGTTGCTTAGTCGATTTCAAGCAAATTGTCCTACTAGTATCTTTAAAAAACACACTCGCCGAAGTTTTGGTCTGTGTATTTTGCCTGAATACCGTAAGGTATAGTGGCGAGGTTGGGCAAAAACGGGGGAATGATCTTCCACAAAACAGGCCGATCCATCAATCTCACCCCCATGAAATTATGGATGCTGCGTAGTACTATTGTGTAATCAAAAGTAAATAACAGTTCAAGTGCTCACCGATTGTTGAAGATTCCAAATTGTCCGAGTTGTTCAGAACAACCGGTAATTTAACCAAAAAAGTGAACAATTTTCCGACAATCTTACCGCTGACATCTGCCAAGCACCGTTCGCCATCGATTTTTTTTGTTAAGCCGGTTTCGGATCGACTAGACTCTGGAGGGCGCGTGTTCTGAACAATTTAAGCGGCCTTAGGGAATCCCATGAATGTATAGATCTATTCGGGGTAACTTTCTTTCTCATTTGGAATGTCTTTACCATATTTTTTGGGCCTTATGTTTTCGGTTTTTTAGTCGCGCCGTTTTTTTTACAAAATTCGCTGGGACCTTACTATCACCAGATCATGTCCAGATGTTAAAAAAAAGCGACAAGTAAGGTCCCAGTTACTGGGACTACGTAAGATCGTGAATTTTCCTTTCTTTTCATTCGTAATATTATTATTAATACGGCTGCTCCAACCTTGAATTTTCGCCCAGATGCACTCTACACGGCACTTTGGTGTTCGTTATCGGCAACCAGAGAACACTGTTCGCGGGTTAATCGAGAATGGGGTTTCAAATACATCCATTGCGCAATCACAGCCGTGCACGCCACTTGTCCGCCACTTTTGTCAGACTTTTGTCGAACAATAGCGTCTGTTCTGAATGGTGAACACGTCAGGGGGCGGTACCAGTACTTATAATGATCTGTCTATTCCCCCCCCCCCCCCCGACCTTACTCTCCAAAAAGAAATTAAAAAGCATTTTCCAATTTCTTTTTCACGACAAAAATTTTGTTGGAAATCGGAAATTCGTCTGTGAATCGTTTTCCCGGAACTTTTCTGATGTGAATTATAAGGGCTATAATGACTAAAATTGAAATGACTAAATTATCATCCTTGGTTGAACGGAGAAATTATTTACTCTATAACTTTGGAACTAAACTTCTTAATTCAAACCAGTACAGACGCTGGCTTCCACCATCTAAGTCTGATACAAATTGCAGAGCCTTACGTAACATGTCTGGTTTAAATAATAACTAATGACAACCATCATATCCTTCATACTTCAGATCGCCTTGCCCGTGCCGCCCCTGACAACCCAATATTGGCTTATAGGCGCCCCCGCAATCTACGAGACCTGATTGTTCGAGCCGAGGTCCCCACCTTGGCTGCATCCCCTCCCATACAGCATGGTACTTTTAAGTGCGATTCCAGGTGTGTTGTTTGCCAGACTCACATGCAGGAGTCTGACTCCTTTTCTGGCCATTCATCTGGAACCACTCACAGAACCAATGGCAACATTACTTGCAACACCTCTAATGTCATATATCTCATTTCTTGCAGGGTTTGTGGTATCCAGTATGTCGGGGAGACCAAGAACACGCTCAAGAAGCGTTTCTATGGCCATCGATCGACTGTAAACACCAAGAAAATTGACACCCCTGTTGGTCATCACTTCAACTTGCCTAACCATTCCATTTCTGATATGATTCTACAGGGCATAGAATCACTTTTCCACCGCAAGGACTCAGTTCGCCTCAGCCGAGAGAAAGTTTGGATGAAACGTCTTCGGACTATTCAACCACATGGTCTAAACATCCAGGAAGGGAATGATTAACTTTTAATTTTTCCCCCATTGTCATTTGTTTACAGATTATCCTCCTGGCAAACCCTCTTGGGGTCTCTTGGCCAAATGGGGTTGTCTTACCATTTCCTGTTTATCTTTGCCACTAACCACATTCCTTTGTCCAATTCCCCAGCTTCAACCTTCATCCTAATCCCTCCCCACATTCATCCTTACCTCTCTCTTTGATGTTTACCCACTGCCATGCTCCCTTGCATCCCTCTTTTGTGTTTCTCCACCCACCGCCTCATGCATGTGTGTTCCCTACATGTTTGTTTCTTGTACTCTGTCATTTGCCTTTGAGAAAGAACTTGCTTAAGTTCGAAACGTCAGGCCAGCTAATTTTTTGATTGGTTTAAATATGATTAGATGCAATACAGAAAGGTACAACAAATCAAGCATTCCACAACTTGCTAAGATTCTTAATTAATGGTCTGTCTTCCCAACTCTCTTTCCTTGTTGTCCTATTTTAATGTTTAAGTTTGAGTCATTATTTATTTAATTTAACTTGTTTTTTCTCCTTTTTATTATTGAATGAACAAGGGTTAATTATGTAGGTTTTTTATTATACTGTCGTTTTATAATATTTATTGTATTCGTATCAAGTTTTATTAATTCCTGTAATTGAATTTTGTATGTGTAATATATTGTGTATAATGACCCTTTCAGCTTTTGCTGCTGGTCATTTTGTTTATGCCAATAAATAAAAACATTTAAAATCCACGAAAAAAAAGAAAAATAAAAAAAATAAATAATAATACTCATTTCTCCTTGATGGAATTGTTTCTTCCTAACCTATACTAATGTGAAGGTTTTTGTAATTTGTATATTTAGCTTGGTGTCTGTCTGCATGAGATCGGTCATGCCTTGGGTGTTTATCATGAACAAACTCGTGCTGATCGAGACGAACACGTCACCATCAACGAGAAGAATATAAAGAAAGGCTATGCCGGCAACTTCAGGAAGGCGGACAGACCGCTCTTTGGCCCATACGATATACAGTCTATTATGCACTATTCAAGTGATGTAAGTAGGCCTACTCGGGATTTTAAGTCATTTCAATACAACCAACTCACATGAAAGTAACCAGCAGTCAAGCCAGTGTATATACATATCAACCAGCCAAACAATCTAACCTATAAAATTGCGGTATAGAACCACGTGAGCGCAGATTGTGAAATATTGTGCAGTCACGTGAGTTTTTAATTCGAAGCGGAACCTAAAAAAATCTGAAAAAAAGAATTACCACACGAAATTCCAGGCGACACATTGCCCTGGAATCCCCTTAATTTCATTTCTTTGCATGGTTAGTTACAAAACCTATTTCCAATGTCTGGGTGTAAATATCAGTGGCGTAACTGGGCGAAATTTCTGGGGGAACATGGGGGTGCACACATTTTTTCAAGGGGGAACCGACAGTACATAAGCTGCACCTTGTATATTTTCTTGTACATTTGAAGATTTCAAATGAGGGGGAACTTAGGGGGGGGGGGCACGGATGTCAGCTGGGGCGTCCCCCCCCCCCCCCCCCCCCCCCCCCCCGTAGTTACGCCACTGGTAAAAATCCTACTATAATGTGTAATATTTGTGTACTGAGAAATGAGGAAAAAACCGAATCATTGACAACCGGACATTTAGACTGGTGCCGCACAAAGTGCAGCCTGTACGCAACCAAAGCGCATGTATAAAGACCAAGGGCATCAGTCTGAATTCCGACGGGTCACATTTTTCCGAACCAAACTGGCGTTCCCGAAGTGATTTTCGTCAATAATTTTCTGACAAACGGCGCATTTTCGAGGGATGGTTAAGTGCACATTCATAGTATATTCTACTTTTGAATGATCGTTCCAACCATAGCAATTTGAGGATGAACGCCTTTTGTAGCCCAACTGGGCGCCTCCAAGGCAATGTGTCCCTTTAACTTTCAACGGCGATAGGTCAATTAGGGAAGCGAAAAGAATAATTACACCACACCAGAAATGGGGTGAACAGAAGCCTTGAAATTATGTGCACTCTGTTTGTATTGGCAATTTTCTAATGTACTTTATTGGCCATGATATGTACCTCTTTTTCAGATTATTTATTTCTTTGTTTACAAACAGTCTGCACATAGGCCTAACAGTTACAATAAATCTGTTTATCACTTTCACCAAACTGTTTGCTATAGGCTTTCAGTAAGGACGGTCGCTCTCAAACGATCGTCCCCTTGAATCCTGACGTGACAGACAAGATGGGCAAACAACAGAGACTCTCTCGGCTTGACATATACAAATTCAACCGGATGTACAGTTGCCTTGGTAAGAGAAATCTATAAAGCTAGCTGCCATAAAAATGTAAACAAATCCTTTCTGACAAACCGAAATTGTTAAAATTCGAATTCAGGGGTATGTGTTCTGCAGGGATCCAACAAAGGGAGAAACATACTAGAGTAGCATCGGGGAGGGGCAGGGGACATCACTATTTTCAAGTGATTGTTTTTCCTATTTTTTTTTCAGGACCGAATTGTAAAATAGTCGTATAAACGTGTCCAGTTTATTTTTTCTTTTTCCTTTTTCCGGCCCGGGAAAATCAATTTGAATAGCGGGATGGGTGTTGGGTGGGTGTAGCGTCTTTAATGGACAGCGCTTTCAAGAGCCTTTGCATATGACCCCAAAACAAAACACCAAACATAAGAACTTCCAAATGTCCAGGGGGACAAGAGGGGTGATTTCGCCTTGCCCTTCTGGCTACGTCACTGACATACTGAGGAGATTCTGAATGTTATCACTGGCTTTCACATCTTGTGCGTTTGCATTCTTCTCCTAAATGTGACATTACAGTGGATCGAAAGTGCAGTCTTAATGAGTGCAAACAAATGGAGTAGTACGCATGCGTGTTGCTTTACTCGCTGCAGAGACTCACGTATTTTGCTGCCCGGAAGTTAACGGTACTTAGGACCTATACGATTAGGAATATTTGTCTATCAACCCCCGTGAATTCTGATTCGCGTTGCCTCAATACAGTCGGAAGTTAACATACACTGCAGTCCTTAAAATAAATCCTCAATTCATCCCATAGCTTTGAACCAAATCCAAAACCAAGCATGAAGAACTTCAGAAGCATGATTTTATAGAAATGCTGAGAATTTACAACGGGAACAAAATACAAGAAACAATAGGCCTAGCTCCAGGAACAATCGATGGAACATTTTCGGGTGTGTGTGAACTTTGACCGCAATGTATGTCTGCCGTTGTTGCTGCTGCTGTTGTTGTTGTCTTTGTGGCCATTGTTATATCCTTCTGATGAATACGATTTGAGAAAGACTGAGATTGCGGGTAACACCATGTGAAATAAATCTCTTCTAGGAAGATGTGTGGTTCTGAAAAGAACCGGGATGAGAGTGTAACTCGAGGTTTCGGACTGGGTGCTCTAATCTGGGTGTCCTCAGAGTGTGAGTGCGAGTTACACACTCACCCCGGTTCTTTTCAGAATCACACATCTTCCTCAGTAGAAGAGTTTTGTTTCACATGGTGTTACCCGCAATCTCAGTCTTTCTCTGTATCCTTCTGGTTGTCATTTTTGTCGTTGTTGCCATTGTGGCCAATGCTACATCTTTCTCGTTGTTGTCATTTTTGTCGTTGTTGTCTTTGTGGCCAATGCTGAATCCTTACCATTTTGACAACGTCGCGACGTTGTTGTCATGCAACTTCAATGTTGCCGTTGCCTTTGTTACTGTATTGTTCTTGTCATTGAAATTGTATTGTATGATCTAATCTTCTTTTTTACCTAGATGATTGTCCTTCAGATCTGGCTAGTAAGTGTGAACACGGGGGCGTGCCTTCCAAGTCCTGTACATGTATCTGCCCCGAGGAGTATAAAGGAGCTTACTGCGAGACCTTCAATAAGGAAACAGGTCAGTCATAATTATACGCATATTATAATGCTTATTTTGAATCCCACGTACACATTTCAAGTTATCTAGTATTATCCAATTGTAATAAATTCTAAATGCCCTCTGGAGTAACGGAAACTCTTTGATGTGTTAATTAGCGCATTAACGATAATCGCTTTTTAGACGTAAAATCTGGTAGTTGGTGACCATAATATCTACCGGTCATCAAACAGTAAAGCAAGCCAACAAACCCAGTTTCATCCACAGTGCCCGAGGAAAAGGTTTAGATAAAAGCTTCTTCAGGCCCGTTCCACACTAGAGCCTTCTTAACCCGGGTTGAACTCAATCCTGAGCGAAACCGCCCCGTGTTGAGTTTTTGATTGCCCAACCCCGCGCCCAACCCCGCGTCGTTTCACACTTGATTCGTGCAAACCGAGGCAGGGCGACTTCAACCCGAAGATGAGCATGAACGATTTACACTGTGCGCACTATGCCATGAAAATTCCCACGACTCTCAACCTGGGGCGAACTCAATCCTGTTCTGGAGCAGGGTTGAAATCAATTCCGGGGGTTGACGCGGTGTTCAAGTGTGAAACGGCGCATATTTTCAGCCCCGCGTATTTTTTGTCTAGTGTGAAAAAGGCTTTATATGGCACGTCAAGTATTTTGCATTGCGGTCTTGACCAACCTACTGTGAGTGACGGAATAGTAAATAAATTAGCTAATTCCCCCATAAAATATTTCCCCAGTCTCCCCCACTGTAAATTTCACCAACGGAGAAAATAGTAACTCATAAACAAATCTAGTTTGCTGACAAAACAACAGTTTCCGAACTGATGTACATGTATTCCAAGGA
Source organism: Hippasteria phrygiana (assembly GCA_037893225.1). Taxonomy (NCBI): domain Eukaryota; kingdom Metazoa; phylum Echinodermata; class Asteroidea; order Valvatida; family Goniasteridae; genus Hippasteria; species Hippasteria phrygiana. Next base: position 555,221 of record JAZGUH010000094.1, read on the forward strand.
AGAATCTCGCAATTGCAAACAGTGAACACTGGTTTATTGAGGGTGCTGTAAGGACATCTAATGGCCTTGAAATTACTGGTATACGTTTGACAAAGCTTGTTTTCCTTCCCCCTACAAAGGTTCAGCATGCAGCGAGGAGTTCAAGGCTTCGTCAGGAGTGATCAGGAGCCCAGGATACCCTTCCCAGTATCCGAGCAACCTCGAGTGCGTCTATGCCATTGAGGTAGGATAGTAAATAAAGACAAGATGCGTTACCTTTTATACAACACCTGAATAAATCCCAGCCATCCGATCATTGGATCGTCGATCACGTGCATTGAATCATTCGTCTTATCGCACGACGCGAACCGCACCGCCAAAAAACGTTCTATCACATGGTTCTATCAAACGGTAACGCGTTTGATAGAACTTCCCCGCCGCTACAACACAGCTGTCATTGGACTGGTTCCCGGTCCCTCCGTTGTCCTTCGGACTTCAAATGTATATTATATACATATGGGGACCGGAAACCAGTCTAGGCTGTCATTCACACAAAATGGCGGACGGTGTTTCCGAACCGCGGTTTGTTTTCCTAACACTACAGACGACGAAATATTGGAACTCGTAGGCGATGCTGACGCTGCTAACACAAAGAGACAAATAAAATCTGCAGTCAAACGATTGGAGGAATTTGCAAGACACGCAGGAACAACTAGAGCAGGATGTCTGTGCTTCACGAAGCACAAATATCAGCCGGTTGTCCGTAGGTCACCAGACAATAACTATTGCTGACTACTAGGCGAACTTTGCCCTCAATCTTGAAACCCTCACATATTCCGCAATCGACACGGGTTTAGCTGACCAAATGTTGCCGAAATCGACTGAAAAGATGTGGGAAAAGAACCATGTTGCATGTTTGTCAGAAAATGACCCCTGCTGACCACCAGGTGACCTTTGACATAAATCTGCAATGACCCGATCAGAAGCTTTCGACATCGGTGTAACTGCTCAACTGTGGCTGAAATCAAATGAAAAAAGTGACAACAGTGCAATTTAGCATGTATTCCAGAGAATGACCCCTACTGACCACTGGCTGACCTTTGACCTTAATTTGCAAAGACACCATAGGTGCTCTCAACAGAGGTGTAACTGACCATGTGTGGATTAAATCAATTGAAAATGTAGGAAAAGAAGCATTTTCCGTGTTTTTAATAAAAATGACTACTGCTGACCACTAGGTGACCTTTGACCTAAATCTGCAATCAACTCACATGGGACTGGCAACAAGGTTATAACTGACCAATTGTGATTGAAATCGTTTGACAAAATGTGGGAAAAGAGCCAATTTTGCACATTTTTCAGAAAATTACCGCTTCTGACCACCGAGTGACCTTTGTCCGAAATCTACTAACACCCCACATGGGGCTTTGGCAAAGGATGCATGTGACCAAATATGGCTAAAATCGGCTGAAGAATGCGGCAGAAGAAGCGTTTTACTTATTTCAATGAAATGACCAGTACAGATTGGAAATGACTGGAAATGACCGGTGACAGATGGAATGTCCCATTCCACTCGGCTTCGCCTCGCGGAATGGAACATTCCATCTGTCACCTCATGAAATTATTTTTACCATCGCACTCATAAACATTCATTATTTGTATAATGATAAACAGCGAATGTGATGTTTAAAGTTCCTTGCGCGAATATTCCTTATGCAAATAAGGGTAAGTTAAATATTCTGGTAAAGGCAAGACACTTGCTTCTTTCCTAGATGAGCAAACTTCGTAAGAAATTCTGATGGATCAGCAGTAACAACGTGAAACGTTTTTTTTCCTATTACTTTCTGAATTGAAACTTGGGACAATCCCAATGTTTGAGTTTCGAGCTCACTTGTCGAGCAAGGACCACTGTACTGGTCGACTGCATGTACACTATCAGCGTGAACGATTCTCGTCAAACCATGGATCCATGGCTCCCTCCTCACTTGTCACAATGTAGCTCAAAAACGTTGCTAGCACAACCATCCTACTAGTTCTGTTGGCTGGTCAGGTTGTAAACTCAGTGAACGACGTGGTGGGTAGCCGCGTTAGTCAGGCAATAATCAATTGAAAAGTTATATAGCACTTTAATGGCTAACTAGGGTAAAACTTTTCATAAGCTGTGGTAGCATAGACTAAGCACTAGTTTGCCTGTCCTCACATTTTCCCGAACAAAGAAAAAAATGTGAGGACAGTTTTGTTCCCTTTGTTATACCCTCTTTTCTGTCCTCACTTTTAATGCGATACCATGACATACGTGGGGAGGGTGAGTGCACTGCCAACAAGATGGGCTCGAAGATTGGAGTGCTGTTTGTAGGCATTGATGGGTTTTTCCTATACAGTGTCATCATCCTGAAGTATTGGGCTGAGTTCATTAATGATGCGTTGCAGGGGCCGGGTTTCGGACTTTGAGTACCAGGGGGGTCCTAGTCTGTCATGTGAAAAGTATTTGAATAGCTCGTCCCGTGGTTTGCGTTTGGCTTTTCTGATAATGCTCAGCCACAGTCCCTAGGTTATACTCCAAATCTAAGAATGATTTTGAAGTTGGGCTAGGCCGTGACAAATGCCTAGGACATTTTTACCCTAGTTTCTACCCCAAGTTTACCCTTTCAAAGTGAACAAAGAAAACTGGTAGGAGCGGGATTCGAACCTGCGACCTCCGGAATACCGTACCGGCGCTCTACCAACTGAGCTATCTTGCCCTATGTTGGCGGTCTCCCAAATTGTCAGTATCTTTGTTAGTCATTAAAGTGCTATGGGACTATAACTTTTCCATTAACTCGTTGATTGACTAGCCGGGGTTAGTCCAACTTTAGTTAGGGGTTACACCAATTCATCCTCCCCCTTACGAAATGAGTAAGCAAATTACGTAGCTGTTTCCCCATTTTTTCTTATAGTGCCCAGAAGGCCAACAGGTCCACATCAACTTCAAGAAGTTCAACATTGAAGGATGGGGTTGTTTCTTTGATGTGTTTGAAGTGAAAATCGGCAAAATCATTGATGAGATTTACCCAAGCACGTAAGTGGCACTAATCATCAACGTTGGGACCACAGAAATAAGTGACTGTCATTCACAACAAGGGGCCAATTGCATTGCGCTGCTAAGCACGCGGTCAAATTTGGCTAACGGGGACCCATCCATTCCACGGTGAACGTATAAGGGGAAGTTGCCCAGTTTACTCAGAATATAAAAACAACACTTAATTAATATAACCGCGAACTCAACAAGAAATGTACTTGTAATTCTACCGTGCAGTTAGTCTAACCCAAGAGTAAAAGCCAATTCACCTTATCATTCAATAACTCGAATCCGAACACCATGTCAAGTGATTCGACTTGACTTGACTCGACTTCCAATCAACTCCACTGGAGTCACTTCTTACATGACTCGACGCGAGTCACATAAATCTGCGACTCGTGTTAAGACACCAAACTGATACTTAAAATTGGCCCTTGTAAGGCAAAACAAAATAACTTGTAACAATGGTCCTTTAAGAAAATTAACTTCGTGGTTTATCATTTGCTTTTTCATGTTTTTCATTCTGATTCCTCAAACGGTCCACATATTAAGTCTTTCAGGACTCTTAGACTGTAGATGTTTCTCTGTCTTCAACTGCCAGGGTTCAAATTTGAGTATCAGTGCCAATAAATCGCCACAAAATTTAAGATACATAATTTTGTCCAGTGCAGTGCGTAAGTTCTTTACTTCTCCCACCTCCCATTTCGCCGTTGTATACGTCAAAAATTGTGAGAGGGGAATCTTTGAATGAAATCATTTCCTACTTTTGTTTTTTAATAACTTTAAAATTGCTGCATGAAAATGATGACGCTTTGAGTATTATGTAAAAGAGACCTGTAAAATTTGTTGGTGCAAATATGGTTGCGTAATCTTTATTCGTTATGATGTAATAGGGTGTTTAATTTGAGGTTAGTTTTTACCAAGGTGAATGGCATTACTTAGGGTTTTCACCTGACTTGATGGCTGTTTGATTTGAATATCCACTGGTTGAAGTCTGTGGGAACAAATTTTAAACTGGATACTGAAATTTACCCTCAGAATCTTCCGGGATGGGAGAGTTCTGCATTGTCGGCGATAATTTATCTGGGTTAGAACAACACTTTCTTGATGCGAACAAAAAAGATCACCAGAAAGATTTTTTGCTCTGTGGGAAACATGACTGCAATCACTGACCACAAACAATGCAAGGTCTGAATACAGGTCGAATCCCTTCCCCATCGTCCCTAAATCAACCAAACCCGAGAGAAAAATTGTGTAAATCAAAAACAATCTTAAAAGGAACCCTGCCCACGGAATGTCCATTTTGCTAGACTATAGGTCATCTATGGCAAAAGAGTTCTCTTTGAAAACAGAAAATTGTACACGTCTTTTTTACATTATACTCAAAGCATTAGACTTTTCACGCAGTAATTTTAAAGTTATTAAAAAACAAAAGTAGGAAATGTTTGTTTTAAAACGCAGTAGTTTTGTACAAGAGAAGTTCGAAATCTAGGGATTGAATTAATCTGCGCGGATGTAATAAACATCATCATGGGAGATACGTTACTATCAAACTGTTACACTTTTCTCCCATATGTTGCTAAAATATCTTATTTGTCCTGTGTTTAGGTACTGTGACCTTGACTTGAATAAGGCTACCGTCACGTCCGAGAAAAACCTGGCCTTGATGAAGTTCAAGAGTGACTCTATGTTCAACTACCAGGGATATGAATTTCAGTACGAGTGTAAATAAATCCACAGTACACCTATCGTGACTAACTGTTGCTTATAAGACGGTGATATTGCCTATATACCAACAATTATAATGGTAGATTTTAAATAGTAGTGTAATCGTCATGGAAGGTGATTAGAATTTCTATACTCGTCATATCTTCACGAAGTCTTGTTCCCTGCAAGTAATTTCATTTGTCTGCTTGACGATTTTATTAGAATAATTCCAAAAGAAGAAACAACAGGAGAGTTTGACAAGTTAAATCTGACACTAAAGATTCAGTTTCGTGCAAGACATTCGGACTTCAAACAAGGATGTTCTTTTCCACTATTCAAAATCATCAAACTATTTCCTGACATGTGAGGGTGCTGTTGCTATGATGTCAATCAACGTAATCACTTTACAGTTAAAAAAAGAAGTCAAAATTTGACTTGTCACAGTTTGTATGATAAATTTGTTAATGACTGGCTACTAATAAGCACTCACGAAACAAACATTTAGAAAATTGACCCCTGGAAATAAAAGAATCCTTTTTAATTTTAATGCACAAATCAGCTATGATAATGAAGTTTTCGCCTTGTGTTACATCATTCATGTGCTTATGAAGATGCGATTGTTAAAAGGGACATAAATGCCCTCAGAATGGCAAACCAAAGATTGAAAGTTAAGGTAAACTAGAGGTACACGTCTATGGTGTGGGTTTAAGCCTTTAAAAAATCCATTTCATGTGACCTTTATTCAGAAATTGATGTTTTCAGGATACTTTCTTGCTGGTCGTTTAAAACTGTGAGCGACATGCATGAAAACACACATTACCCTAGTATAATTCAAATACAGTAACTGATTTTAAGGAATCCGAAATGTATAGATAGAGTTCTACATTTTGCGTAATTATTGAGCCAATTTTAAATTAATTTAATCTCTGTACATACCCAGGCTCGATTCGAAACCGATATTTTTTGGCGGGGAGAGCTGAACAAATTTCGGATGATAACCAGTTTCTGAAGACTAAATTTCAGAAACATTCAAAAACGGTTTCGTTAATGTTGGATTTTAGGGGTCGAAACTCCGCAATTACATACAAAACATTCTTAGGGCCTAACAAAACAAATTGTTCACAAGATCTTTTCTCTATGTGTTTGTATGTGTTTTCTCCCCGTAAAACCACGCCTGATATAAACAGTTGATATTGTCACTTGAAATCTTTCGTGGTCAATATAAGTTGCTCTCAATGTGAACATTTAAAAATTGACGGTATGAAAATATGTGTAGAGATTCATTGTGATTGTGTATCAGGATAATACAAATATAACATGACATCATAACGGACGATGTTAACAATCGTAAGTGAGAATTATTATTAAAATATAATTAAAATTACGTTTCATTAATGCCCCCAGCTATTTTAATAGTAGATAATTAGAATGAATATACACGATATAAACAATATATAATAAATGATTGCCATATATACCGACATGCATAAATGACCTGTGCACGGGTGTATGTTTGTTTATCGTTTTCGAGTTTTCGTAATTTAGTCACAGAGGCAATGTAAATTTTTTGACCACAAATTAACAAGTCTGGACACGTTTGAACCCATCCAATGCTCGCTTCAACCCGCGTTAATCCTAACACTCACTTATCACCTAGTTAATTTAATGAAATTTTGTTGAAGTTTATTCCTCACTCTCCCGTGTTTTTTTTACAATGTTAATTTTGCTTGTGCCACAGAAAGGAATACTCCACATGAAAACGCCAATAATCATGAATTAAACCAAACTCACTGAATAAAAGAAATTCAATCAATGAATTAAACCCAAAAGAAACAACTGCAATCCAAATACAAATCACAGGAAACTTCCCTGATCCAATCACTTGATGTGCACACACAAAAGGAAAATCCAAATATTTCCTATAATCTTTAAGTATCGAACTTTTAACTTCAATCTTCTAACTTTTGAGCTATTTCAAAACTGCTGACTTCTTTCAAATCGAGTGTTGACACGATTTTGTTTTCCACACGACTCTTTAAATTTCACTTCAAATCACTTCTCATATCAACGCACACCTAGGGGCGGATCCAGGGTTGTTTGCAGGGGGGGGGGGGGGGGGGGGGTGAGGGTTTCTGAAGTTTGCCCAGAAAGGTGACTCCCAAAATGTTTCGTCTGCAAAAACAAATTACAAGCGCAGGCGGGGGGGGGGGTGGTGGATGGAGGTGAGGGGGGTGGGGGGGGGGGGGGGCATTTAACCTCTTTGTTTTGTTCTTACCCATAGGCAAAATAAGGTTGATGCTTTTCTGGTTTGCAACTTTAGGCGTAGGCCCCTACAAGCGAAAACAAATTGGCAACGAGCAGGGGGGGGGGGGGGGTGGTCGACCCCCCGCCCTCCCCCGGATCCGCGCCTGACACCTGTGGTAAAACTGATGATCGATCAGGTTTAATATAATTACTGATATAACAGTTTACGGTGGGCCCACCAACATTATTCGCGATTTACGCGATCCTCGTTTATGCCGGTTTCCACACGGAAGTGGCCGATGAACCCTCTGAAGATCGTCCATCTGCAGTCTTGAATGTACACGTATAGTCGCTGTCCGTTCTTCGGCTCTCCGGAAAGGGGTGTCTGCATTCTTTACAGTATGGACCCAACTTTCGGCATAGGCATGTCGGCTCTCAGCTCTAGTGTTTTGAGCCATCTGAAATTCACAAATCGTAGCCTAAATTGCCAATTCCTAAACTCATAATTAGTGTCGACATTCCTAAAAAATTGACAAACTGTGACGTCATCATGTACTCAAATCCTTCTAAAAATCTTAATGAAATACCTAGCTCTTAAGACTAGATCTAACCATATACGATCTCATATATCTAAATATCCAAAAGATAGCTTACGAGCACAATGACATCATACAATTCAAAATTCAAAATAACAATAGATAGGCCCTTTGAACTAACCGTTACTACATCATCCTATATCGGTATAGGCCTACTCATAGCTGATCGAGCCGATCTCCTACCTGAAATGGGTAAAACGGGCTGAAAATCTCTCCGGTTCTATACTATTATGTGACATGCTAGCGATCGCCATCTAGCTGTAGCAATTTCCGCGCGCAGTTGTTTTTTGTATGCGGTTCCGGCTGCGATGTTCTTTTTCCTAGACAATAATTGCCATCGGAGCGTACAAGACAGGTTCTCAGACTTGTTTTCCCTTGAAATAAAGTTCTCCACACCACAAATTAGAAAGAAAAAAAAGAACTATAAACTTATTCATGGTTTGAACCTAGTTCATTGTAATCAAGGGTCTTACGCTCTACCGATATAGCCATAACAGTAGAACTGGAAAATCGGTTTACTGAAACCCTATAACAGAGCAAGTTCGATCAGGGAATATTGGTAATTTCATTCGTGATATACCTTACATCTGCGCAATAACATCCAAGTGCGAAAGATAGGTAGTCGAACTGTATGATGTCACTGGTACCCACTTCACGTGTCACAGTTTAATTAATTAATTAATTAACTAACTAGTAAGAGCAGTGTTGCTATTGATGACCAGTGCGACCATGCCCGGCTGCGATTTTTCTCCTAAACACGTCCGAATGGATGGATTGTTGAGCGCCCTCTACAATACTTTAATATACGTACGCATATAGGGGGTTTCTCAAACCCTGGCTTCGGTTTGGGCTTCGGCTTCGTCTCCAGCTATTCCCCAGTCCCATTGCCAATCTGAAGCCTTGAATACGTAAATATATTAACAGACTCAGGCTCCGGATTAAAACATCAGAATTTTATATATATGTAGCAAAAACAGTATCCAAGATCTTGCCAAATCTGGGACATAAAATTACGCGAAGCCGAAGCCCACACCCCCGAGCCCAAGCCAGAGTTTAAGAAATGCCCTATAGGTATATAATGGGTGCGTTCGATTAGCTTGCACCATAAACACGGGGTTACACCGCGGGGAAGCCACGAAATGAGGCAAATCGAACGCTGCGGTGTATTCGCCTAGGCATCCTGGGAAAATTAAGGGCAAAGGTCGTTTGGGGGCGGGAACTTGGGCAAACATGTCAACACAGGCTCGCTGTTGGGATCTATTCTGCCGGCAAAATCCTGACCATGACGACATGATAATTATTAAATTCATAATTTACACACAGTCTAGTCCCTAACTGTTGTTAATGTCAGGAAAATACACCCTTTGCTTTCCAGTGTTGGAGGTCTCGAGACCGGCCTCGGCCTCGAGGCCGGCCTCGAGGCCGATTTTTATGGCCTCGGCCTCGGCCTTGGCCTCGGAGTGCAAGGCCTCGGCCTCGGCCTCGGCCTCGGAGCGTTCCGGACTCGAAGATCTGGTCGAGGCCGGCTCGAGGCCGCCCACTTTGACCAATTTTCCTACCAATTCAGATGTGTTTTCTGTTTTAATTAATTTAAATTGTTTACCTCATCAAACTTTCGAGAAGCTGCCACAGTGAGTTCCGTGAAACAAAATAAAGTTCAAGCAGATACGCACTAATTAATGAACTGGTATTTGCATTATTGCACCGTGGAGCTATAGATAGCTCTCCGATTGCACGTACTCACTCACGTACGTACATGTATATGTATCATCTTCTTGTAGAACCAGTCTACTCCCGCTAATAGACTACATGTAGTTCCTGGTCCGGTCCAGCACTTCACGCGCCCCATGAACTGCCACTATTATGTTACACGTACTCAGGAAGCATCTAATCTTCTTTTGTTAGATAATCAGTCTACTCCCGCTATAGACTGGTTCCTGGTCCACCACTCGGCCCTGAACGAGTGAACGTTAAAGCGATAATCATAATGGCCGGCAGTGAAGTTGACCGTTACGCGTGCTCGCGCAACGCGAAGCCTGTCACATGTCTACTAATCTATGTACCCATAACTGCATGCCCTTGCAAAGACTGTCCTCTCTGTTCCAGCTAGTATTGGTTCCAAGACGTTACTATTGTACTTTTGTACTTTCGCAGTTGCAATGCACAGGCAACGCGATAAGATTTTGGATCTGTAGTAAAGTCTTGGATAAGTTGGCATTTCGGGGGCGCGACCAGACTGTGGACTGTGATAATGATGGACGGTAATTATGCAATCAGCGACCGAGTTTGAGCACAATAGACGGATCCAGTGAGCGTCGCCCGATGGTGTTCTGACCAATCACATTCGTGGTTTATGTCCGACATGCGTGCACGCGCATGTGACGCGCGCGGCTGCAGATCAATGGTCATGATGCCTCGTCATGTCCTATGTATTTGCGCGTAATGAATAATTTATGATAAGGCTCAAACTCGGTCACTGATTGGAGTCCTCGGAAAAGCGAGGGAGAATCGTCGAAAAGTAAAGAAAAAGTTAAGAATTGCCTGCCAACTTATCCAAGACCCTTGTGGCGATCCAAAATCGTGCACGTTTGACAAACACCGGCTGCGGATTCGGCTGCATTTTGTAAACTACGCATGCGTGAGGCCAGAACGCACTTACAAAGCCGGGATTTCGAGGACACAACGTTAGTGAATCTGGCGCGCGGGCGCCTCCGAAATAACAACACAAGGGTCTTGGGCCCAAGACTATGTTCCAGCCAGCAGTGCTCCAGTGGAGCGCATTTTTAGCAGAGGAGGGATTATTATGAGGCCCCACCGTGCAAAGCTATCCCAAGAGATGCTGGAGACCCTTATGTTCTTGAAATGCAATGAACATATCCTTTGAGTAACCTGCCATTGACTTGAAAATAAAAACAAATCCAACAAAATCTTAAAGGTTGTGTACACGACTGGTAATCCTCTAATTTGTTTTTACTGAATTATTACGAAATACCTTACTAGCCTGTAAGTTAATAGTAGTCTCAATCATCGTGTGAAATGATAGCACCAGGTGTGCTGTCGTTGTCAAGAAAAGAGGAAATTTATATTGTTTTCAATCGTTGTAAAACTGCCCTGTAGCCTTTAGTCAAGGCGCGCGTGGCTACCCGGACGAGTGGCGCGCCCCGGAAGTACATGCTGGCATTCGGGGCGCGTCACGTGTCCATGTAGCCACGCGCGTCTTGATTAAAGGCTATCATCCGCCCGACGGTTGAAAACGAGCGCCGTTTTTCTCTCGTTTTTCTCGCCATCCAAGAACGCAAAACTTTGAACAGGTCAGTGGAACCATATTTCCTATAAAATACTAACCCGCAAATCCGCCCATTTCTGAAAATTGCAACAATGACCAATCATGCACACTGCCTTTAACCTTGATTTAGTGGATTATTTGTTTATTACGTGTTTAGTAGCCGGCCTCGGCCTTGGCCTCGGACGTTGTGGCCTCGGCCTCGGCCTTGGCCTCGGACGTTGTGGCCTCGGCCTCGGTCTCGGCCTCGGAGGTTGTGGCCTCGGTCTTGGCCTCGGCCTCGGAGGTTGTGGCCTTGACTACAACACTGTTGCTTTCCAATGTCACAATTTGTACATTTACTCACTCACATCGAATTCGACTTCGCCGCCATGTTTACGTTTTCAGCTAGGCGGTGACGTCATTTTTACACCCGGGCAGCCACCAGATACCCGCTCGCTAGTTTCGGTAGTTGTGGTTGACACTGGGGCAGACACGAGTATCACGATGACTAATCGAACGAACCCAATGCAATGAATACACCGATCCAGTTAGCCGTCGTCGTCAGCCAAGCATTTCGATTGCTCAGTCGATACGTTGCAATCACTGATCTCTATACACTGGATTGGCTGCGAAGCTCCGCGATTGAAGCCACTGCGCGGCCATCTTGCTATATTCAACACAATTGCCGTTTTCCAAGCCCCTGGCTTCAGCTCCGTCTCCGAATTCAGCCCATTGCCAAACTGCATTCATGCATGTAGTTTATGAATGGGCTGAAGTTAGAGACTTAGTTGAAGCCTGGAGCTTGGAAAACGGCCATTGTGTTGAATATAGCAAGATGGCCGCGCGGTGGCTTCAATTCACGCAAAGGCAATCACCGCTGCGCTGCCAATCCAGTGTATCAGATTGTGGGTTCGAAACCTGGACGTTAAGGGCCACACTGGACACGATAACGACGACGATAACGAAAACGGTGAGATTAATGCCATTGATTGGTGGAATTGTCGCGCGTGTAATACGCACGCGTTCCATCCACCAACAGAGAGCCATTATTCGCATCGTTTTCATTTTCGTCATCGTGGCCAGTGTGACCGGCCCTTTAATGTTTTTGTTTTTTTTAATTATCAGAATTCGTTTTTTTTCTAATTTGCAGCTTTGAAGGATTTTTTTGAAAGGGAAATCAAGTCCGAAATTTTATTAGGTTCGAATTCATTTCTTTTTTTCTAATGTGTAGTCCCGGAGGATTTTTTTAAAGGGAAGTAAAGTCCGAATAACGTTCACCCCGTTCGGATGTCGTTTGAGGGGAAAATCCCTGCCCAGTAGGTTGTTCTATTGACCAGGGTTTGGGTAGACTTCAAATCAACTCGGTAATTGGACGGTTTATTCGTCCGGGGTATATAGCACATACCGCTTCAGTTGCGCAACGGTACGCGTACATCCCTGATCTCAACATGCGTGTGCTTCACATGTCGAAACTTCACGAACGGCGGGCGTACGTGCCGCGCAGGTTTAATTTTGACGGTGCCTGCAGACAAAACACGACTGTCTAATGACTTGTCTTCAAGTGTAGGGTTTGGGTAAAGTTAGTCCAACTATTGTCAAATATAATTCACAATAGTCGTTGATTGAACTTAGTTGTTTGAATGACGTCTGATATATAGCGCCCTCGTGCAATTATATGTAAGTTAACTTAATCATGAATAATTATGCATGTTTCTGACGTGCGGAAAGAACGCCTTCTACTGGAACCGCATGGGGAAAAATTGCCTCCCGCGCAACTGTTGTACTCCATTAACCTTTTTAAGATTGGGCGGACACAATAGGAGGGCGCTATTTGATTTGGGTAAACATTTTGTGCCATACGAAAGGTTTATCTAAATCAAATAGCGCCCTCCTATGTCCGCCATTATCTCAAAAAGGCTAATTGGCCCAGAGACAAGCACACTTTACATGACGATAACACATCCTTTCATTTTCTTCACTCAAGCTCACACACCGGATCTTACCATATGGCTTGTTAAAAAACGAAAAACAAACACAGGTGCTTATTTCGGTAATATTTATTTACAAACAAAGTAGACTTGACTCAGTCTCACTAAAGGCATAAATAATCAAAATTACAAAAATATAGAATAAGCAGTGCAAATACCTATTCAACACCTATTACCAACTATACCCTAGCTCCATCCAAACCCACACACATTTGATCAACGTATCGTAATTCCCTATCCTCACTCCAAAATTGATCCTACACATCACAACAAATCCCCATCCACTTCATCCAAACGCAACCTCAAACCCAAGCCCCACAAGTCATATCATATAACACACAATCTGTGTATGCTTTATGTATGAAAGTTATACTGTCCGTGCTCTTCAACAAATCGAATTATTTTCTTCTTACATCTTTATTTTAACGAAAGAAAACTCAAATTACGTCGGGATAGGGCAAAAAGAGAGAGACAAATCTCTGTTCTAATTTACATCATCATCCCCGACGCCAAAAAAATAAAAAAATAAAAATCCATCTTTACATTAATTACGCGGTATATAGTAGTGGACCCGTCTTATTAGACGACGTCGATCCATGTATCTTAGTTCTTATCAAGTCTCGCGTGAGATCTTAAGTGACTATGCAGCCCAATGCGCGACAAGCACAGTCTGCCGCAGGTTTGGCACCGGAAATGCTGTCCAGCGGCCACGGGTGCAGTGTCCTGGGCGTGTCGTCGGGTGCGCCGCTCTTCAGCTGTTCGAACCAGCTCGGCGTCCAGGCGAGCGACACCGTCTTTGCACATGTGTTTCCAATTGGCTCGGTCTTCGGCCAGTGTCTCCATTCGGCCGGCCGCGATGCCGCATCTCTTCAGCGTCGCCTTGATGTGGTCTTTGTAGCGCTTGTACTGCCCACCGATAGACCGCTGTCCCTCGGCGAGTTCGCCGTACAGCACGCGGCGCGGGAGCCGATTCGCTGGCATTCGGATAACGTGGCCAACCCATCGCAGTTGTCGTTCAGCGATGGTTGCCTCCAAGGTCGAACATCCGGCACGTTGACGAATTTCCGAGTACGGCACCTTGTCCCACCAGTGGAGTCCGAGGATGCGCTGCAGACAGGAAACGTGAAACCGTTCCATCGTCTTGATGTGACGGCGGTACAGGACCCAGGCTTCACAACTATAAAGTAGCGTCGAGACGCACACGGCGTTGTAGACCGCTACTTTGGTCTTGATAGTTAAATTCCTGCTGAGGAACACTCGTTGCGAGAGCCGTCCGAAAGCAACGGCGGCAAGGCGAACACGGCGCTGGATATCATCCATTAGATCGTGGCTGTTGTTCAGCACGGCGCCCAGGTAAGTGAACTGATCAACGTTTGCGAGTTCAGTGTTGCCTACACGAAAATCATGCAATTTGGCATTCGGTGTTGAGAACTGCTGCAGAATTTCGGTCTTCTTGGTGTTTATGAGAAGTCCAGCACGACCATATGCATCAGCCATGCCATTAAGTAACCGCTGTAGTCCGGCCGGGGAGTGGCTGACGAGGGCTGTGTCATCGGCGTACTGAAGCTCGAAGACGTGTTCACTCGAGGTCTTTGTTTGGGCGTGAAGACGGCGGAGATTGAAGAGGCTTCCGTCAAGACGGTATCGCACGGAAATTCCGTCGTCCAGTTCAAAGGATCGTCGCGAGTAAAGGGTGACTGCAACCATGAAGAAGTTGAATATCACAGGTGCAAGTACACAACCTTGCTTGACTCCGACTTGAACGGGGAAGAATTCCGACTCCGCGCCTCCGTACACAACGCGCGCTGCCATGCCGTCGTGGAAGTCCTTGATGATAGCTAGGAAGACTGGCGAACATCCAAACTTCTTGAGGACTTTCCACAGAATCTCGCGATTGATGGTGTTGGTGAGATCGATGAAGGCAGCGTAGAAGTCTCGGTGCTGCTCACGACACTTCTCTTGTATGAGCCGTGCCACGAAGATCATGTCAACCGTACCACGCCCGCGACGGAAGCCGCACTGCGATTCAGGCAAGACGACGTCCGCGACATGCTGGAGAAGGCGGGCGAGCATCAGGCGAGCCAGTATCTTGCCGGCGACCGACAGCAGCGAGATGCCGCGGCTGTTTCCGCAGTCGGCTCTATCGCCCTTGCGCTTGTAGATCGGCACTACGTTGGCGTCCTTCCACTGTTGAGGCACGCGCTTGGCTGCCCAGACTGAGCGGATAAAGGCGTGCAGCCGCAGGAGGAGACGCTGCCCGCCGAACTTGAAGACTTCGGCCGGGATGTGATCAATACCAGACGCCTTGTTCGACTTTAGGCCGTTGATTGCAACTCGAACTTCCTCCAACGAGGGTGCCACATCGAGACAGTCGATAGTCGGAAACGAAGGTAGATCGTCCAAGAACGATATATCCGTAGGGTTTCTTCGGTTGAGCAAGTCGCTGAAATGTTCAGCCCACCGCACCAAGATACCACTACGGTCCTTTATGATGGTCGTTCCGGTACTGTCTCTCACGGGGCAGGACGAGTTCACGGTCGGCCCATAGAGAGCTTTCACGGCTTCGTAGAAAGACTGGCTGTTGTTTGCGGCTGCAAATCCCTGGATCTCTTGTGCTTTCGCCGTCCACCAGTTGTTACGCATGACACGGAGCTCACGTTGAACTCGAGCACGCAAAGCTGCCCAACGATCATGGAGAGCAGCCGAGTTTGGGCTATGCAGATACGCGTCGTGAGCGGCGTTCTTCTCGTGAAGAAGTGTGTGGATTTCCATCGAGTTGTCGTCAAACCAGTCCTGGTGACGTTTCTGGACGGCTCCGAGAGCATCTTCGGCAGCTGAAGAGATCGTTGTTGCGAGAGTCTCCCAGTCAGCATTAAGAGCCGAAGTGCCCAACGGGGCATCGACAGCTTCGGAGGGAGCGTCCAGACGTTCATGCAGCAGCCGTTCAAGCTCACGGCGAACCGTCAGAGACCGCACAGCACGAACATTGAGTCGCTTCCGAGGCTTCTGCTTGCGAACAGGGGGACGGATGTGCATGCGCAACTGGCAGCGGATAAGACGATGGTCGGTCCAACAATCCGCACCACGCATAGCCCTGGTGATGATCATGTCCCGCAGATCGTCACGACGCACGATAACATAGTCAATTAAGTGCCAATGCCTTGATCGTGGGTGCATCCATGACGTCTTGTACTGGTCCTTGAGCTGGAACATCGAATTGGTGATAGTGAGACCAAACTCAGAGCACAGCTCAAGCAGGCGGAGCCCATTGTTGTTGGTGTTTCCAATACCGTGCCGACCGATGACGCCTTGCCATACATGGAAATTCAAACCGACTCTTGCATTGAAGTCACCAAGCAACAGTACTTTGTCGGTCCGAGGAACGCACTGAAGTGCAGAGCGAAGAGCGTCGTAAAACGAAGTCTTTTCTTCGTCACAGGAGACAAGAGTTGGTGCATAAGCGCTGAGCAGGGTGACAAAACGGCCCTTTGCGAGCGGGATAAGCAGCGTCATCAGGCGCTCGCTGACGCCAATCGGCGACTCGGGCAGCGACGACAGCAACGACGAGCGAATGGCGAAGCCGACACCATGGACGCGCGGGGAGCCGGCCGGGCGACCCTTCCAGAAGAATGTGTAGCCTTCACCGAACTCCGTAAGCGAGCCTTCGTCAGAGAAACGAGTCTCACTGAGCGCGGCGATGTCAATGTTGTAGCGGCTCAGTTCGGCGGCGACCAAAGCGGTACGACGCTGAGGACGACTGTTGTCGGTGGCGCTGTCAAGCAGAGTGCGAACGTTCCATGTCGCAACGTTCAGCGCCTTCAATTCTTTTTTCCCTGTGTTTCGAACGCGTGATGGGACGTTCCGGCGGACGCAGGACTTTGGCGAGTGCCCGTCAAAAGTTGGCGCGGGCTGCTGCGAAACGAGGACGTGAGTGACGAACTCGTCCGTCCTTTTCAAAGACATGGAGAACTTGTGCAATTGATGTTTAGAGTGAAGAAACGGGTGCACAATCCGTAGCCCACTATCTTGGAGCGTGCGACAGGGAACCCGATGGCAAGGAGAATCCGGGACGACCGGCTGCCACAGCTCTGCACGCCGGATATACCGCCAGCGACTCGGTCCCTCCGACAGACTTTGCCTACGTCCGGTCTGAAATATCAGGCTCGACGCAGTTACCGCCACCCGGGTGGGTCTCCCAAGGGGAGAACCTCGGACCCGCCGTCAGAGGATCTGCCATCAGAGTTCAGTGTTCAGTGTTCAGTGTTCAGTGCCCTAGGACTCTTCTGGCTCAGATGTAGGATGAGGGGTGGCAGTGGCTCCATTGGGTTCGAATCGGCCAACCAACCCGGCAAGTTCAGTGGTCGAGTGGTTAACATGGTTAAGACGTCTGCACTAGTAAGCAGGAAGCCGTGGGTTCGAATCCCGCCTGAGTAAGCCTGTGAATTTTTCCCACAGGCTCTCGGAAAACACTGAGCATACAGTGCTCCATACATTACGTCGTAATAGGACAAAAAGAGAAAAATCTCTGTTCTAATTTACATCATCATCCCCGACGCAAAAAATTCCATCTTCACATTAATTTACAAATATGTTTGTATTTTTCGGGGTGAAACTCGAAAAGAGCACGGACAGTTATTTTTAACAAAACAAATCAACTGTTTTTAGAGCACTCAATGTGCAGCTAATTACGTAATTAAATTTTAGCAATATTAATTTATATAGCAATGTAACATGTTTATATATCTTGTAGTACGGGGACTCCATGGCGTTTCACAGCTTGCGTATATATTATTGTGCGAAAAACTTTATGGGCACTCTGACATATAGCCTCGTCAGAAGGGTACATACACATTTATTTCGTTTATCTGCACGCTGTTTGAACCTTTGTACAAAAGACTGATAGGACTTTAAATTGTTCATCGCGCAGGGCATGCATTATTTGGTCTAGCTTATGGCAAAATTAATATCATAGCTAGTGTGAAATCTGCCTGAAGGTTATCTGTTCAGCAGCTCTATCATTCACAAACACGCACAGTCATTAAAGAAGTAATTCAAAGAGGTTTTGTGTACAGTTCAGATTAATAGTATCAATTTTTAATCACAAAATACCGTACCAGCATTTTTACCATAGGGCCTAAGTCCACGAATGGGTAAGATTCATTCTCAGATAAAGAAACGTGTGTTGCTGGTATGTCTAACTTTCATTTGAACTTGTTTCTTCAACACTCGCCTTCTGCCCTACATTTCGATTGAGTCAACTGACAAGACTGTTCGGTTAGTTAAGTGCTGCTTTTAATTTTGGAGGACTGCCCATTGGATGTTGTGTGAAATAGCGAGTGTGTTATTGTTACCACAGTAAAGTTGTCTGGTTGCGAATTGCACATTCAGGAACGTAAGTGATTGAATTTGATATTGTTCTATTTATATCGAAAATGGGCATACATATGACGAGCTGTTGAATAAAGTTGCTTGTTTTTAAACAAAACTCAGTTGGTATTTTACAGTACGTCCCAAAACAAGGAAACCGGGAAACATATCAATATCGGTATTTCTCCATTATGGGGAATAAATATTATACCAAAGGATATATATCAGAAAGAGTGAGTTCTCAGCCCGTATGTGACACCCATTGTGATCTTATTCGCTCAAGGCTTCATACCGGAAAAGCACTTTGCAAAAACTGGTCAGAATTTTATTTTGAATACTTTTCGGATTATTCGTCTTAATAACACAATGTCATTCAACGTGCCATCCGTGTTCATACCAATACGGTGATGGGCACCAGTTTTGCTCGCAATTTTGTTGATTTTGATAAAGGGCATTCATCTCTGTACTGATATAGAGTTTTAAACATCGTCTATAAGTTTCGTGGTCTGGCAGAAACTTGTGATTTA
The DNA here is from genome assembly GCA_037893225.1 of Hippasteria phrygiana. Lineage (NCBI taxonomy): Eukaryota > Metazoa > Echinodermata > Asteroidea > Valvatida > Goniasteridae > Hippasteria > Hippasteria phrygiana. Next base: position 573,952 of record JAZGUH010000094.1, read on the forward strand.
ATGAACCCCCAAGAAAACCTAAGAAAAACGTCAAACGGCAAGAATATGTACAGAAATCGTAAAGAGATCAAAATGGCCATTATTATGGTGCCCTTGTGCCTCAACTAAAACGTGTTCAAAACGAAATTCGCATCGTACTTTAGGCGTAGGCCTTTACAAGCAAAAATAAAATATAATATAATTAAATTAAATTAAATTAAATTAAATTAAAATAATAAAAAATTGCCAACGAGCAGGGGGGGGGGGGGTTTCGACCCCCCCTTGGATCCGCGCCTGGAATTTAGGACTGGTGAGCAGGGGCGGATCTAGGTTTTACCCAAGGGGGGGTTTACCTGAGGTGATTGGCCTACACACCCTTAGCGTGCCGATTTTTCGACACCCGACACTGGTTTATTTTTTTTTTCAGCCCAAGGGGGGGGTTTAAACCCCCAAAACCCCCCCCCCCCCCCCCCCGTAGATCCGCCACTGGTGAGTGTCACCCTAAAACATTCGTTTAGGCGACACAAAAACCGAGTACGCGTGCCGAGTCCATTTTTTTTCCAGTTCTGAAAATCGAGTTTGGGCCGAGTACTTAGTTAGTGGTACTCGAGTTGTAAGTATACGAGTACGATCAGTACTTCAACATTGGACGTCACCAATCCATAATGGACTGCCTATGAAGTGATGGAGACTGAGAAACAAACGGAAAAAAGGGTTTCCACAAGGCAGTTATAAAAAGGAGGTTGTCTCAACAAGGACATTTGTGCACAAAGTCTATGGGGTATGGTTAAGTACAGGAACAAAGCAAAGAACAATGCTTGCCTTTAATTCACAGGAATGTAAATTTAGGGATACATGTACACGTATTATGTTTATTAAGCAGAGAAGCGTGCCGTGTGGTTTACCTGCCCCATACTAGACATTATTGTGATCAAGGCGGCCTACACGTGGTGGCATTACGAACATCTCAGGGTATCTGGTCACGTGGGTTAAAAGGGTCAAAAAGAAGCATTACATCGCCATTACTGAGATTTCTTTAAATGTAGTGTACACGATTGATAATTCTCTGTATATCGTTTCCCAACGATTGTCGGCCGACAATCGTTGGAAATAGTCTATTTCCCCTAGCTGATAATTCCCTGACATCTATAAGTTTCTCCGTTTTGTCTAAAGTATGGTCAGGGAACCAGACCAATAGAACAGATTTGTTTTCTCTCTACGCAGACTACGGTTTCCCGGCATACCGGTATATGCACACAAAACTGGTCAGTGTTTTAGTATTTGCTAGCACCCTATAAAATACTAACCCCCAAATCCATTTATTTCTAGGAAATTACAGCAAAAGTAAATGGTGTAGGGGCCTACACTACCTTTAAGACGAACATGTTTAAAGTGCAGTTTTTCGTTTGTTTGACAGAGTGCTTCAGCTGAAAGCATGCCTATTCTGGAGATACACACCAACCTCGGCGCTGATGCATTGCCGGCTGATTTCCACACTAAACTGATAGAGGCGGCTGCCTCCATATTCGGTCGTCCGCAGCATGTAGGCACCAATAGACCCAAGACGTAATGACGTCCGGCTTTGTTTATAATGTGCGCTTTCTTATGGGAGCCAGCCTGGTGGGGACGATTGTCTGGCGTCCCGACTGGCTCCCATAGGAAATCGCACATGTAAACAAAGCCATTACGTCATTACGTCTTAGGTCTATACATGTATATGATTCTATACACGAATTTCACATAATTATTAGCTCCTGTCTGCGCACTTCCGGGTTGAAAGCGAGGCTCTCAGTGATAAACACACACAGTGTTATTCAACAAATCCACTCATGCATGCATAAATCACAACAAAATGACAGCGTAACGCACGGTCAGCATGGTCAAGCGGTACCGGTTCGAAATGACAAAAATCAACCAAATTCATTCTTAATCGACTTGATGTTCAACTATTCCACAGGGGCAATTTGCTGCTTGAGTAATTTCACCCGAATTATACCATGATTTGTTTTTGTTCAACATTTTTGGACTTTTAGAATTATCCTTTTTTGTGTGTTCTCACAGTTAAAAAATTTAACATTTAATGTTAGAAGGATTTTCACCTCACTTAGGGGGCGGTTTCAATAAGTCCTTATGATAAATATTGAGTTGGCCTGTTTTGTTTAAAGATGTGCGCTTTTCAAGTTTATCCATGAAAAATGTAAAATATATTTAGAATTTTTTTCTAGCTGTAAGGAATGCAGAAGTTATTTACTTATTGAGACATCGAACAAAAAATCGAATAATCGAAGTTATCGAATAATTACTTTACAAGATCCCAAGCAATGTGTGTACCAGAGGCGCAAAAGCAAACCAAGAGTTCGAGTATAAGCCTTTCTTCGGACGGTTGCAGAATGGAAATACAATAGAACAAAGTAAAACAGAAAAAATCCAATATGTTGTGTGCGGGAAGTACATCTATTGTCTTGAGGCCTAATGTATGTATTTTCTTTTCTTGTAGCAGATTTGTTTTGCATTTTGCCTTGGTAGCCAAATAAGTACATTGTAATTTTTCAGTGCGAAATGAATGTAATGAGTGACCAACAGAAAATTGTAGTTTTCTTTATCCTGACTTTGTATTCCTGTAAAGGTAATGCTAGTGGTACTGTCCACAGATGAAAAGTTGTACCTGGGATCCGGTGCTTCAGATCCCGTATTCCTCCTGCGAGTGTTCAATGCCGATGCCTTCACAGACATAAAGGAGAACCGCCAGATCATCCATGATCTGTCTGACTTCTTGACAGGGAAGATGGGAATCCCTGAAGATAGGTTTGTATTTCAAATTAGCTGATTGCAATCAACATCAGGCGCAGGCGGATCCCATGCGAGGGTAAAGGTTGGGGCGGGGCAAATACCAGTGTTGTTTGCTAAAATATAGTGCAACAGACGCACCAATAAGCCATTTCGGTATCTCATAGGTCAAAGGTTATTCGGGATAAAATTGCTGACGTGGTAAGGCCGGTTCACACTTCATGCGAATACGAATGAGAAGCTACGTAGCGAATTTACGACGTAAACGCCAAATATTCGCGCTGCGAATTTGCAATAGTTGAACACAATTAAACTTGTGCGAATCTTCGCCGCGAATGTTTCATGACGTCAAATTAGCTTCGCATTCGTTTTCGCGTGGAGTATGAAGGCCGGTTCATACTTCACGCGAATGCGAAAGCGAAGCGAATTTTGTGATGTCAAAAATGGTTGTTTCAGTGTGACGTTCGCCGTTACCCAGGCGAATTCGCTTCGCCCTAAAATTCGCTTAAAGTATGAACCGGCCTTATACCGCGAACACCCATTCTAATGATTGAATTTAACACGTGCGCGTTGTGCGACCACCTTTTGCGTTCACACGCGCGCGTTAGGTGACACGGGTCATTCGGGATAAAGTGTCATTGTGCACATGCGCAGTTGAAATACCGATCTGGCTTATTCCGAGTATATTTTACTCCAGAATGACACCAATGCGTAAAGTTATAAACTTCGCGGTAAAACGTCGCGGTTTGATGAGTCATGATCAATAACCACTTATCTCCATGTAATAAAAAAAGATCAGTGTCAATAACCCTATAAGTTGATGACGTTACGTACTGTTTACCGCAATGCATCACGGGGAAAATGGGGGTCACCGCCGCGGCTCGTATACGATTTACACCAGTTTTCACGCTCATTTTGACCTTGTGGCTCCCGAGGAAAATCCCCTGCACAGTAATCCTCTTTTTTACACGGCTTTATTCGGATGTAGGCCTATACTTAAAACATTATACTCAGATTATTGTAGGCCTACTCCTACTCGATGGCCAAAATATTCCGAAACGAGTAGTACTAGGCCTATATTCGCCCACAGACAGGACTTAACTCGGATAAAAGTATGCGACAACAAGACTGCCAAAAACGCTGACCCGGTCAAAATGTTCCAAAAAGGTAACCCGTTGAAAAATTATCCGTCAGCACTGTAAAACCGGTGAACACATGACGCGTTTATAATCTAAACACTATTGAACATTAAAGGGACACATTGCCTTGCTATTTGGAAATGTTCCTTATCTTTTACAAGAGTTGTTCATGCAAAAAAAAACACGTATAATGTGTTGTAATTAGTGAGTAGTGCTTACAAAACAAAAAATTGGCCTTTGATCCCTGACATCTGACCCGCGAAACATAGACTTATTTCCAGTAGTAAATACTACCGTCTAATGCGCAAAATACGCTGTAAGAGTCTTTAGGCTGGCGCCGCAGCCAGTGGCATTGTAAACCTATCAGATGATCGCCAGGTACCATTCTCTACCTCGCGACACATATCGCCAGTGCTGCGCGCCGTGCCACAGTACATCAAAATGGATCAACAGAACGTACTTCAACCAGCTGCGACTGGAAATACGACTGGTGAATACGGTCCGCCATTTTGTGGAGTCAAACATTTGGTTCTACAAAATGGCGGACCGTTATTTGTCACGAAATTAAACAAAAACCACGCAATTTAAAGGGATAGTTATGTGAATCTTTATATTCTACTTTTAAAAAAGCTCCCCAACCACATCCATTTCAGTTTTATAGCCCAAATCGCAAAATCTAAAGCAATGTGTCCCTTTAAAACACTTAGGCTTTTTCACACTAGACACAATCTCGGGGCCGGCCCGGGGCGACGCGGGGGTGAGAATGTGCAACGTTTTACACTAGCCATGTTCGCCCCGGGGCCATCCCCGAGATTGGTCTCGCCCCGGGGCGAACTCACCCCTGCTCCAGGCCAGGGGTGGGATTTTTCAACCCGGGGCGAGACCGACCTCGGGGGTGGCCCCGGGGCGAAATGGCTAGTGTGAAACGTCGCCCCGCGTGCGGGGTTTTGTACAACCCGGGTTGAGACACAGGTGGCCTCGACAAAAGAATTCCAAAGGTCCTGTCAAAGCGCGCGCTATTGTTAATTGTATACAGCTTGGCCAAAAGCGCAGCGCCATTATTCTGAAGCGCAATATGTGGCAGAGGGACCCCCTAGGCCCTCTACCCTTTTGTGTTGGTCATTGTGTTCCCGGAATCTCAGGAATTATTTTCAGCGAGGAGGAAGTTAGGAATTTAACTGGCCATCTGGGGGTCGATGATATACAAACTAGTGTGAAACGCTCATGCCCAACCCTGGGGCGAGCTCGCCCCGGGGTTGGCTGGGGTAGGTTTGCGCGAAACGAGTGTGAAACGACGCGGGGTTGAACTCGGGGGTGAAAACGCCGGCGCGGCCCCGGGGTCGCCTTGGGGCCGCCCCGGGGCGAGTTCGCCCAGGGGTTCGGCGCTCTTGTGTGAAAAGGCCTTTAAGGCGGAGTTTTTCTGACGTTGGTGGCGTCATTTCATTAACCACAATTCCTAATGTACATTGTATATTATTTTAATTATATTCCTCACACTGCGCGACTGGCCAGGTTACGCAAAAGATTCAGGCATTGTCGATTCTAAGCAATGTAATTTCTGATTTGGTCCGGGAAATTTGGATACGCACTTTTATTCTGCGTACGAGCCTGTTCTGTGTGTTATTTTATTAAACAATAATCCAGTACAGGTTTCCTGCTTGATTTATCTTGCTTCAGTATTCGCATCCTCCTGTTCAGTGCTCCTTCTACTCACATTGGTCTTCCTGGGGGGAAATTGCTGGCTGATGTCATACAAGAACGCCAGCAAGCTAGAGATGTCCAACAGCCACAGCAAGAATAAAGCCAGTAAACCAACCACGCCCAAGACTTGTCTAATGAAACCACGGGAACATCTTCTAGTGTAAGGAAACACATGGCTGATTTTGTTCGGGAGTGACTGTTTCACTGCATTGTTAGCTGATACTGATCACAAAGCTCACTGGTAGACGTGAAGGAGCACTTGGGTCCGAGGAAGATGGGGCTAAATTTTTCTAGTAAAGATCTTTCTTTACCCTTATACTCTTCCGCTATTTTCTTTCCAATCTTTAGCAGTAGGCCTATAGCATAACATAACCCCATAAGCAAGTGGTTTCTAAAACAAGCAAAATCATGCTAGCAAAATGAATTATCTACGTCCTCTGAACAGTTTGCTTCAAAACTCAAACTTTATGCCATGTCGAATTCAAATAAATCCAGGAATTAAAGACGCTGCCGCAATTGACGTTTGAACGATCGTAGATACGGACTTTGTCTAAGTTCTGGAAGAAGCCGGACACAGCTTCAAACGTCAACTTCTGCCGCGTCTAATTTAATTCACAATTCACTGTAAATCTTTTTTTTATGTTCATCATGGACCGCATAGTGTAGTGATTAGCCTTTTAGAGGTATGGCGGACACAATAGGAGGGCGCTACTTGACTTGGGTATAAATACAAAGGTTTTACCCAAATCAAATAGCGCCCTCCTATTGTGTCCGCCATACCTCTAAAAGGCTAATTGCATTGGAGCGCTTATAGAAGTGAACTGGTCATGTGTGATGGGCGCTGCGTTGGTGAACCTGCCCCACAGGGAACATGCACTACGATCGCTCCTTGGCGGTCCACACATCCTGGTTTTGTTTACATTTGATGCCGTCTGGTCACGTGGGTGAAAAACATCTGTAGCCTAGTGTCACACACAAGGGGGAGGGGGTGTCTCGTCTCGGTGGTGTTTCCTGTCCAGAGTTGCAACGGCGTAGCCAGGGCCCTCTACATGGGGGGGGGGGGGGGGGCGCCTAATTTCTATTAAATTAGTTAACTGAGATCACTTTATATATAGGACTAACACTTGGCGCTCATCGTCACAGTATTTTTCTTAATACTATTATTTCCTCCGTTTGCAAAATTTACAGTGTACAGACTATTTTTAGGGGGGGGGGGGGGGGGGGGGGGCATGCACATGGGGTGGGACATATCCTCTCTACTCGAAGAATTTACATCTATCCATGTATTGTATTGAATATTAATGAACATCTTCAATTTGTCTGTGCAGTCGCATGTTCAAGGCTGGTTTCAGGCTTGGGAACGCAAGGGAGCTAACATCCCAAACTTTCCAACTCATTGTGCGAGATCAGTTCAGAAATGACGAATGTGGAAACAAACCCAACAAAAAACAAAAACAACTCCACCACAAAAAATAGGGACAGTAACACTGACATACATCATACATGTAATTTATTATCGCAGCAATCTGGTGCGTACTTTCAGCCGATCAGCACCTTCTCATTTTTTTATTATTCATAAATAATTACTGGACATTATTTAGTCAATCATTAATAAAGGAAAACAAAGATTTGAGAAAAGCTCCCTAGTTGTTTCCAACACAAAATTTTCAGAATCATATTACATTTCAAAATATTTTGGCAATTTCATGGCCCCAACCCCTCTCCCTATCCAAATCCCACATATGCTGCTGATTTTAATATACATGTACAGCATAATTATTTGAAACCAGCTTACATTTTTGAGTACTAGCCAAACTGGGTAAGCACATTGCAGTATTCAAATAAAAACTAGTTTATATCATCACCTGAACAAGATGGTGTTACAAATAAAGGCTTCATTTTTGTGAAACTATATAAAGCTTTTTCTGTTGATTTTGATTTGCCTTGAATTAAATAAATGCATTATGCAATAATATGCATATAGTTATTCACGAGTACATAAACCTGTTGCGCAGAATTGTAGAACTATAACATTTCAAAACTGCACATGTAGGAAACCATTTGCTTGAACTGAAATCTTTAGAAGTCACTTTATTTTGAAAAAAATATACATGCACTGGGAGGCAACCTATTACAGACATTCAAATCACAATAATTGATAACGTGGGTTGCATTAGCGATCCCAACACTTCACAACTGTCTTGTAGTAAACTGTAGTTGTCTAATGTACTCTGAAGATGCATTTATAAACGTTCCCAGGTGGCAGCTACATGTAATTAGTAGCATTTCCAGCTGGTTATACATCCAGTTCAGGCTGACACAAAATGAACTTGCAAAATGCAGATTGTCAAAGCGGCACATTGACAAAAGGCATATTGCTTTGCACTGTGCCAGAGTTGTATTCGAGTCCCTGCAAGTCCTTTCACAAGTCTCTGCAAGTCCCTGCAAGTCCCTGCAAGTCCATCACACAAGCCCTCCAGTCCTAATCCTAATCACAAGCTATTCAAATGAGCTATGAAAAAGGCATTCCTTTGTCATTGTTCGTCCAGTTACTTGTGACCGGCTTTATGAAAGGACTTCTGACTGGGCTTGCAAAAGGACTTGTGAAAGGACTTGTGAAAGGACTTGTGAAAGGACTTGTGAAAGGACTTGTGAAAGGACTTGTGAAAGGACTTGCAGGGACTCGAATACAACTCTGCTGTCTGCATACACCCTCACAAGAATTGTCAAGGGGGACCCCCCACCTTACACCCCCTGGATGGAAAGCTGTAGTAGGCAGATTAAGCAGGGCGTATATGTAAAGGCATTTGGCAGCAACACGTAAAAAAAATTGAACACTTTTTAATGCAAACTTTGGTCCTGAAAATCTGAAGGAATTTGTTTTATCTTACCACTTGAAAATGGCCATTCTGCCCCCCCCCCCCCCCCCCCCCCACCCCCAACAGGTCTTTATCAATTTTTCACATTTCCGGCGAATTGCTGTCCAAGCTACCCCTAGCCAAACTAAGTGCACAAAATATCTGATGTAGGATTGGTATTTAAAATTGTACATTTACCCATATGTGGGGTAGGGGGAACTGTTAAGTGCTTAACCCACACACAGAACCATTGATCTGTGTGTGTGTGTACGTGCACTGTATATATCTCCGAGGACAAGAGAAGAAAGGAAACACAAAGAAACCTTTCAGTCCTCGAACGTAGAGTCTTTTGTTGAAATCGGTCCTCGAACGTAAGGATACGTGCTTAGTCTATGGGGGTTGGTTATATTAAAGGAACAATAGGAAACACAAAGCATTGTCCTCAGACGTATTGGGGAAGTACGACTGCGTGTGTGTGCGTTTGTATAGCTATTCAGACCGTGGACCTTTAACAAAGAGGACAATAGGGTCCGCGATTGTGTCAAGGTCCACGATTGAAAATCGTGTACAAAACCAATGGGAGGCCTTCCGAAAAAGTTAGAGTATAAACAAAAGAGGAACAATGGGAGGTCCACGATTGCACCCGTTTACATGACTGTGTGCGTGTGTATGTTCCTGACCAAATTTCAAACAAAAAAGCTGGTTGATGTTGATACACAACATAAATCTCAACGTACAAACGTGTGTCTCATGACCATTTTTCATTTAAGCATATACTCGAAGAGTTCATGCCAAAAGTAAGATTTACATGTACAGCACTATTTTTAAAAATCAATCTGCTACTCCAGACTGGAATAACCTACCTCCTTCAGGCATCAATGCTCCTAATCTTGAATAGTTTAACCCCTTGCGTCCGGGTTACGTCTATTGACGTCTATAGAAAATTACCACCCAGCCGGACGACGTCTATACATGCATTCTCTGCATTTTCAATCCACTGTTGGATTATTGTGTAACGCTTGGCTGCACAAGCCTCTTGTGTCCGTTTCACTTGGCTGCACAAGCCGGCATTGCACCCAGCTGCTCAATTACAACACACGTACTCATCAAGGGGATAACACCGCGTTTACACTAGATCCAGCACAGGGATTAAAAGGGGGATCTAACCCGGCAAGGAGGATCGAAGGGGGATCGACCGCAAGTGTAAATGCGAGGTGTATCAGGTTCTGATCCGGATCTGATCCACCTTTCTCGATCCCCCTTTCGGGGGAGATTCAATCCGGATGAGACCTCGCAATGCTCGAGTGTAAATGCAATTGGTGGATCAGACCCCACAATTCGACACAACCACATCCGGTATGCGTGACGCAGTGGATTATAGGAAGCCAGAAAGTCCGCGAAAAAAATAATGTGTATTGAGGAGCTGCGCACGCTGCGCTGGTCCCATCCGGAACCGTGTTGCACTGCAAATGCGTTGTTTCTTAGGAGGGGGCTAATCGTACATGCAGCCTTTATGTTCAAATGGGATGGAGTTAAGGTTCAGGGCCGTGACCAAGGGATCTTCTGGCCAGACCTTGTGTTCTTTTTGTAAAGAAAAGGGGGAAGTGCTTTTGAAGAGAAAATAGCAAGGAAGAACTGGTTTTTTAAGTGCAGGCAACGTTTTCCAGACTCGTACCATCTCCATGACGGCCATTCTCTGAAGATGTGTATGCTGAAAGTACGATAATATCAGGGGAACCGACATGATTAAGGCAGTAATGAAAACATCCATCTCCATATCCCGTAATGAGACCGACAAAAAATAACAAATGATGCAACAAAATCGTAACCAAACGGCAAGCATTTACATACAAAGTATGTTACGTTTTTACACAAATTTAATAGCCCGCGAAAAATGAATGCAAGGTAGCCACTACACACACTCAATGACCTTCCTTCCACTGTAAATGCTGGATTGAAGGAGGATCGGGATCAAACTTAAACGCGGCACAGTTTATTTGCCGTTAAGCTTCCCCGTGGTTTTATTACCCCACAAAACCCGATCCACCTTTGCCGGATCCAGTGTAAACGTGGTCTAAAAGTCCCAAAGCTGCATGCCTGTTCAACACCAATGCCCCCTCACCTTGAGCCCCACCCATGCCAATGCTAGCAGCATGTGGCTGTAGCCTTTTTGCTGGAGGATGTAGACAGATGCAATCAAAGCCTGAAAATGATCCCATTACACTCTGATCCCAATCCTTGTTCCAGTACCTGAATTAAAACATAAATACAGACATTCATAAATATCTTGGACACTCTGTGTAGTCAAGTTAAACGGTAAGTTTGAAGAGTAAACACTGAAAAAATAATGCAAGGTTTGGAATATACAGTGTGTATCAAAAAAAAAAGTAATCCGAAATCAAGGGGTTAATATACCAAGGTTATTTAGTTTGACAATCTACATGTGGTTTACCAAGAGGCCAGTTCGGTATTTCAAGTGCGCATGTGCACAATGATACAGTTATCCTGAATGACCATTGTGCGTATGAACGCACAAGGTGGTCGCACAACGAGCACGTGTTAGATTCAATCAGAATGGGCATTCACGTAACATCACGTGATATTACGTCAGCAATTTTATCCTTAATAACCTTTGACCTTTGACATATCAAAGTGGCTTTTTAAGAGGAGCTCCTCAGCTTTCCATTGATACCTTTCTTGCATCATTGCTGTCACACATGACCGAGGACATTTTTATTGAAAATGACAAGTTGAAATCGCATTTTTCCAAGTTTGGTTAATCATTGCAAGTCAGGATAATCGGTGCAAGTCAGGATAATCGGTGCAAGTCTGGCAAACGCCAGCCTCCTAGCAAAAGTCGATGCCGGATGTGAATGCGAGGTGGATGCTGTTGGAGGTCCAGTCTTTTGATTCTGTTGAATGTCGCCGAAGGCAATTTCGTCCCATTTCGTCTTGCGCTGGTATCCTTAGGAAGCTCCAAAAGCTGCTGCCTTACTGCTGCAATGTTCACTTCCGATGGCCCAGTGAGCCTAAACTCCCCTTGTTGCGGTTGAGGCTAGTGCCATGCTCTTGGAATTTTCTAACATTCACCCAGATGGTTTTGGCTGCTGGAGGCTCCTGATCTGGGAAAAGTTCCATGAAAGCATTACAAGCTCACTGCAAACTCAAGTTTGGTGAAATTTAACCACGAAAGTCCGCTGTTCAGTCTTAAGTTGAACCATCTTTTCAATTACTCAGACTGTTTGTAAACCTATACACTGTAGGCTCATCTTAAATACCCATCTTAAAGGAAAGGATGACGTAACCGATGATTACCAGACCAGCTTAAAAAACTTACATAATCAACTTGGCAGTCAACAAGTAATGCGTCCATTTCAGACTGACTTTGCACCGAATAACCAAACGCGGAAAAATGCGATTTCAACTTGTCATTTTCAATAAAAATGCACTCGGTCATGTGTGACAGCAATGATGCAAGAAAGGTATCAATGAAAAGCTGTAGAGCTCCTCTCCATTGGTAAACAACATGTAGATTATCAAACTGAATAATCTTGGCATAATAACCCCTTGAATTTTGATTACCTTTTTCTATACACAAGCTTGTTTTAACAGGAAATACTTTACTTTTGGTGTCAACATAAAACTGAAGATCAAACATCATTGGAAAATACTTTTAACAAGGATTAACCCTAACTTCCTAGGGTGTGTGAAAAATCATATTGAAATTGGAGGATTTGGGATTGTTAGGGTTAAAACTGTGTAAATGGCACAGATGAAATACTTAAATTTGGGGACTAAAAGAGCAATTAAAAGTTCACGACTGGTGTTCAATTTTTGGAGATCGCAAGTTGACTTAAAGAAATTTAGCATTATTATACAGAGTAAAACTAATACAGATTATTATTAACATACCTTAGGTACTGATGAATATCATGCCTAGTTTCTGGTAGCCAACATATGCTTCCAGCTAGCAATTCACTATTGTCTTGATGGAGGCCTAAATGGGTGATGACTGGCAGGCTACTGTCTGATAACGAGTGTCTTAAATCTGGCATGCAGATAACGTGCTCTTGGCTGGCACATGACTGGCTTCTGCCTGGATTGCGACTGGCTCCTCTCTGGGTTTTGGTGGCAGCTACCCCGGTTGTGGTTGGCAGCTCCCTGGGTTGTGGCTGGCAGCGCCCTGGGTTGTGGATGGCAGCTCCCTGGGTTGTGGATGGCAGCTCCCTGGGTTGTGGATGGCAGCTCCCTGGGTTGTGGATGGCAGCTCCCTGGGTTGTGGATGGCAGCTCCCTGGGTTCTGGATGGCAGCTCCCCGGGTTTTGGTGGCAGCTCCTCCGGTTGTAGATGGCAGCTCCTCCGGTTGTAGATGGCAGCTCCTCCGGTTGTAGATGGCAGCTCCTCCGGTTGTAGATGGCAGCTCACCGGGTTGTGGCTGGCAGCTCCCTGGGTTGTGGATGGCAGCTCCCCGGGTTTTGGTGGCAGCTCCTCCGGTTGTAGATGGCAGCTCCTCCGGTTGTAGATGGCAGCTCCTCCGGTTGTAGATGGCAGCTCACCGGGTTGTGGCTGGCATCTCCCTGGGTTGTGGCTGGCAGCTCCCTGGGTTGTGGATGGCTGCTCCCTGTGTTGTTGATGGCTGCTCTCTGTGTTCTGGATGGCATCTCCCTGGGTTCTGGATGGCATCTCCCTGGGTTCTGGATGGCATCTCCCTGGGATGTGGATGGCAGCTCACCGGGTTGTGGCTGGCATCTCCCTGGGTTGTGGCTGGCAGCTTCCTGGGTTGTGGCTGGCAGCTCCCTGGCCTTTGGTCGTTGGCTGGTGAGTAGCTTCTGGTTGGGACCAACTAGCCTGTTGCTGGTACACCAACCCGATTCATGGTTCAAAAACAGGGCAGATTAATGATTGCTTAATTCAATCACTTGACAAATATATGAAAATGTTTCTCCTGGAATTTAGCTTGACCACTGTTTTTTGTGTGTACAAACATAACTTGGGAAATATATGTAAATATATGTAAATATATGCAGCATTTTACCAAGGCGCCAATGTGTTCACAAGTTTTATTTGCATTCATTCCACGGCCCAAAAAAAAGAAAAAACTGTTTACTGACAAAAAGTAAAGTACTCACTTCATTTGGTTATGACTGGCTTGCTACTGTCATACTGGTATATATGTAAGGTAGTCAGTTGTAGACGGTCCAAGGCTGTGTTGGAAATCTGGCAGTGTACATCTTGGTCTGACTGTGGGGAGATTACATGGATCACTAAAATTACTCTCACAAATGATTCATCAGAAAATTTATTGATCACATTAGAGTATTTCTGCATCTTAGACATCTTAAAAATTCCCCAATGTTTTCATTACTTGTAATCTGATGATAGTTTATACTTAATTAATGATTCAGCTACTTAAAATTTGGTCAAAGATTTAAATGTAAGCTTTTCACATTAGCATCACAATGAATTTCACGGGATGTTTTCAGTAAACTGAAAAAAAAAAAAAAAGCATCTCATATTCTCAAATCCCAGTACTCTTCATACATGTAGGACTTCCTTTTTATTGTTTCTTCAAAAGAGTGCCTACATATACAGATGAAATTTTTACCTGTAATTTTGTTGCGCATTCAAAACGTAATGGCAAAACAAACAAAAATGTTCCGAGCAAATCAAAGATGGTCTGTATTACACTATGCAGACCTACATTTTCTGCACTTACCTTCGGTCATACATACCTTCCTTCTTCACAATAACAATGCAAGCACCACTTCAAACATACACAATGCCTGCCCTCCACAAGCACCCATGCCTTGCACCAAATCTCATCACTCCAGAAAAAAAAAACAAGATTCAAAATGTACACAGCGTACCTTCACAGATGATCATCACCTCTTGAAACAAATAAAAAACCAAACTCTCATTGGCCCAAATAAAAGAACTGTACCAGTCATTGTCCGGGACCAACATGTCCTCTGTCAGGCTTTTCTCAATGAGTCACACAGAATACAGGTTTAAAATGTCATCATTTACATCAGTCTGGCTAAACTGCAGTAGGTGATTGATACACACATCACTCAAAACACGAGGAACATGCACTTTAAATTTAGAGAATGGTCTTTTGTGTTGGGATTGATGTATCAGTACTCACAATCAGACATATGTTTACAGGTAAACACATTAAAAGAGGGAAATGCTATAAATGGTTCCAAAACAATGATGAATACACATTAAAAAAACATCAATGTATTTTTTGTGTTTTACTAATTCATCGAGACGTTGGACAGAAGAAAAAAAATCACTAGACGTGTGGACCACACACACAAAATCTCTTTCTGGCTGTGATATCATGAGCTATAAAAAAATGGTTGGAACACACCTGCACACACAGTCGTGTTTTACTATACTACTGAGGACTCAAGCCGTTCTCTTCCATCGTTTCTCTTGTTTGGACTTAAACTTTTTCTCAACAAGTCCCATAAGGTTTGTACATGAACACTACTGAGGACTTGGGCTCAGGTCCTCAATTGTATTGTAATCACTAATCCCCTATTGCCCAAAAGTACTCAGACATCATGGATAACCTGTGCACAGCTATACCATTAATTTGTGCATGGCTCCAGACATCTCAAGCAAAGCAAGACATTTTTTCACCACCAATGGCATCACAATCAGAAAGAGTGTTTGTGCGCAAGGGCCAGCCCCATGTTTTTTTTCTATCATACATGTAGGTCATAATCACTGAAATTTTTACATATGTATTAATTGTTATTTCAGAACCATATATAACATTTTTCCTATTTCTATTTCTGTGAATTCTTAAGACATCACAGGTCTACTACATACGTGATGCGATCAAGCAAAATCAGTCTGAAGTAGGCCCTGGTCAATTTTGGGATTTTTATATGTATTCTATTGTAGTATACTTCAAGCTTCATATTAGTGAAAACCCCATGTGAATACGACCTTCGGTTAAAAAGTTACAAATAGTTGAACACCGGCACATTAAAAAGAAAGAAACCGAGAACATTAAGTTTAAAGTTACATTACTTTAATTGAGTAATTTGTAGCACACTTATAATACATGTCATATTTTCATGTGAAAGAAGAATGTTTTTCCCTTCTGTTTTTGTAAAAAAAAAGTCAATTTTGATTTTTCCACCCCTACAAACATACATGTACATTTGGCTCATATCTCAAAGTTCCGACTGATTTTGCTTGATCGCATCACATATACATTGTACATGTAGGTTATGTTATGTACGTACACATAGAAAGTATTGCAAGCTTCCTCGTCCACACAAGCAGCACAAACCCACAAATCAAGCCTTTGACAACCTATGTATATTGTCAATTCAAAATCCTCTCATTCTTTATTAGTCACAATGTCAATCCCTCCCCTTTACAGGTAGCATCGTTTGCTTAAAACACTCCATACACATGTACATGTAAGTCATATTCAAGTAAGCTTCTGCCACACTATTTGCAGAACACTCTGCAATCGTACTTCATCATAATAGCTCTGTGATCATATGCTGCAGCACCACTTAACATTTACATCCTCAACTACACCTCCTTCCAAAGATCCTACATCCACAGCTGTTTATGAGATGCAAACACACCCGAATCTTATCCCGAAAATCTTAAAAACTTTCAGCAATTGTACATCTTTCCCAAACATCATAATGCATGGATTACATGATCACACATACTTTTGCTAAACAGACTACATGTACTTGTCACTTGTTCTTAGTAAATATAATACACAGGGATACAAAAATCTAAAAGTAAAAAAAAAGAAGACAAATTCAGAAATCTTACATTCATCTTAAAGCAAATGCAACTTGTCACAACTACTACAATATGCCATACACTCGAACAGTTCCAACACCTCTACGTACATGTACATTTGTATGTGAAGTACACTTTGATCCATTACGAACAACCAAAGCATGGTTTCCATACAGTTGCAATGAACAATGATATCATTAAAAAAAATCCTGGTCAAATAGGGAAAATGGTACTTCAATGGTGATGAGGGACAACATTGAATTTACAGCATGCTGCATGTACAACAGTGTGTATCTGAATGGGGCCTAATACAGTCTCGTGACCTGATGACACTGTCAAACTTCACCAACCATCTTGTTTGCATCAGTCGCAATCAAAGTTTCTAAATATCAGTGGTGCCATCAGGGACAATGGGTCGTATGAATAAAAACTAGCATTTGCTTTTACTACTAATTTGTAAGCATTTACTAGCATCTGTATGAATAATACAAATGAAACAAATGCTTTTACTGGAAAGCATTTGCTAAAAACCAAAAGTATTTACTTTTTGCTTTCCATCATTTGGTAGAATATTAGCATTTGCTTCATTTGGTATAAATAAAAAGGAATAAATGTTTCAGATTTGGAGTATTTACTAGTAATTTTTCAAGGTTGGGTCGGGGCTGCCTTGACAAAAGAGAAGCAAATACTAGTATGCAAAATATGAGCTTTTATAGATGTGGTTAGACAGGAAAAGGTATTTGCATAGAAGAGGAAGCATCTAGGATCAAAATACAAGCAGGTGTACCAGGTTTGGGGGAAAGAAATGAGACATAGACGGCTGACCATATATCTTGGAACATTCTGGGGATGGAAAGGGTCAGCACTGACTGCAAAGCAGCAACTTGAGGTTCCGATTTAATTCAAACATCCCCGTCAGTGTACGAGCCGATGTGTGTGTGTGGCTGTACGTACACACAATAAAGACTTTATTGTTATGAACCATTGGGTCTGCAATCAAACGCAAGTATACATACAGTATGAAGCATTTACTACCATTTCAGTTAGCAAATGCTGAACACGGTAAAAATGAACTTTTATTTATACGAATTCAAGCATTTGCTTTTCCTTAATGCTTTTACTCCCAAGTAAATGCTTTCCCTTTTTACTTGTACTTCCTAGCATTTGCTAGTTTTTATTCATACGGCCCAATGTGTGTGCATTCATTACGACTATAATGGAAATCAGGCCGATGTGTCTAAGCATGCACTGCACTCCTGAACATACAAGTACACACAGTCGTACTTTCCCAATACGTGCAAGGCCAATGCTTTGTGTTTCCTATTGTTCCTTTAATATAACCCGACTCCATAGACTAAGCACGTACTTCTACATGTACGTGCGAGGACCAATTTCAACAAAAGACTTGACGTGCGAGGACTGAAAGGTTTCTTTGTATTTCCTTTCTCCTCTTGTCCTCGGAGATACATGTACGTGTATTTACAGAACCTGTACACAACATATGCATGTGTAAGCCAATTCATTCAGTTGCTCAGGGCTGAAATCAAGAGCCAAGGTCTACTAAGCTGGCAAAACTCCTGTCTGGTCAGTAACTTCTTTGAATTATCTTAGTGTCTGGCTCACAGCAAACCTACTTGCTGATGGTTGCACATTTGTTTGGCTATTCATGAAAACGTAAAAATATACTGAACAACTTAATTAGTAAATAATGATATTGGCTGACAGTCTACTGCAGGTTTACACAATCATATTTCATGACTTTCCAATAATAACATTTCCATTTGTAACAACTCTCTTCTCAATTACAAATTTTCATTTATACATTCATCTCTCAATATTTGACAGGCACTTAAATTTTCAATTTAGGTCTACAATCTGTTTGATAAATCCAAACTGACAATTTTCCAGAATATCTAGGTTTTTTCTTCAACCAATATTAGCAAGCATTCCTACAGCACACAGTATGCATACATTTGAAACTGTACATGAACTCGCTCCCCTAAACACGTAACACCACAAAATGCAATTTAATGCATATCAAACACATGTATCACACAATAAATGCTAGTGACTCCTACAAAAGGACAAAATCCATAAATTGTCCTGCTTCTTTTGAAAATTAATTTCTGTTTTCTTCTTCTGGTAGTGAGGACAGGGGTAATAAATAAGCGCTTTTCCTTAGAACACATGCGACTCCATCAGTACATTTGACCCAAACACACACACAAAAACTAAAAGAAACATGAAGCTGAATATTCAATGCAACATCCAAAACTGACTTAAGGAATCTGCTAGGGTATCCAGGGGCTGATTTCACAAAATCCTAGGATTTAAGAAGAGTCCCAGCTATAAAATCAATCTTACCTAAGGTCAATCCTAAGATCGATTTCACAAAACCTGTCTTAAGCAGGACGCGTCGGAAATATAATAAAACAGTAAGATACAATTTTAAATTTACAACAGCGACGGCTATTTTAGTGAACACGATGGGTAATCCTCCAATTTTTTTTACTGAATTATTATGAAATACCTTAATAGTAGGAAAGTTAATAGCAGTCTCAATCATCCTGTGAAATTATGGCACCAGGTGTGCTGTTGTTGTTAAGAAAAGTGGAAATATATATCGTTTTCCAACGATTTCCAGCTGGAAATCGTTGGAAAACTGACCTGTAGCCTTTATTCAAGGCACGAGTGGCTACCCGGACGAGTGGCGCGCCCCGGACATGCTGGCATTCGGGGCGCGTCACGCGCCCAGATAGCCTTGACTAAAGGCTATTATCCGCCCGACGGTTGAAAACGAGCGCCGTTTTTTTCGCCACTCAACAACACAAAACTTTTAACAGGTCAGTGGAACGATATTTCCTATAAAATACTAACCCCCAAATCCGCCCATTTCTGAAAATTGCAACAATGACCTATTGTATCATGTACACTGCCTTTAATATCTGTAATGCTGTGTTGATGAAATGGCTGTCAGAACCTTGGGTGTAATAACTTATATGCAAATGTCATATATTTTTTGTACTCTTTCCACGTATAATGTTGTGTTATCTTTAATCTCATTAGTATTAGAGCTGGGTATAAACTAGTAAGGAGTGAAAAAATACCCCTGCCCCCCCCCCCCCCCCCCCAACGCCTTGAATGTTCAGCACATCAACCCCCCCCCCCCCCCCAACAACATTTATTTAATTGCTTTTGCCTGCCCTCAAAATGTAACTTTTCTAGTTAAGTAACTGTGAATACAATTATGTTACATAGTCCTGCAGTTCTTTTTTAACAGTACTAGGCCTACTTATTGTCTATTTTTCCGATATGACATGTTTGGTGGAAATATACGTAAACAATTTGAAATTAATCAATAAAACATGCCATCCATGTCATGTTTTGTACTCGTGTGTCATGTGCCCTGTATATGTCATTAATTTCAAATGTGCCTTGTTAAAATTATTTAATCCACCATGTATTTCAGTATTATGGGATATTTGTAACATTAGTAATGTTGTCATTGGTCAGGTGTTGACGTTTAGTAAAGTGAAGATCCCGTAGCTTTATAAAGCACTGTACAATCCCCACGGTAGGTACAATGTACACGTAGGCCTACTTCCGATGATAAACATCATCTAAAATGAAAAGTTATTGTGCTTGGCCATAGCATCAAAAGCTCAGCTTATTATGTGAAACTTAGGGCCTAGCCCAATTTCAACAGTGCAGAATTCTTTGTAATCAATAAACCATCACTATGCATGAAATGACCAAATGACGTACGTGTATATAAATATACGCAGTATATTTACACATCAACACACTGAATAATGGTGGCGCTAAACAAAATTAAAACAAAACGTTTGCGGGCGGTATATTTGCTATTGGCATTATTCATAATTATTGACTGTCGTTAGAACAATAAGATATAAATTATTAACGTCTGTTTATTATTTTCCAATTACCCGTGTTTCATGTTGTATTTGTTCACCAACCCGGATTCCGTCTGTCTTCGTGGTCAGCCAACAGTAGCAACCATTATTGCATCAAGCAGTCAGCAACGTAAATGTACAATTCGTACAAATATAACACAATGTTATCAGCTAAGAAGACCCATACACCGATCTTAAATGTAAGTTAAGAACGGTTCTGCCCCGTCGTCAAGGTAGTTATAGGACATGTTAAACCCTTCTTATCTTTTGTGAAATCGTTCTAAGGACACGTCAAAAATTAGGACGAGTTAGACCGCGTTCCCACTCGAATTGGGAAAAGGTGGATGTGGATCAAGATCCGGCATTTTGGTGTGACCGTTGTCTAACCGCAACGAAACCGCAAGTCGCGTTCCCACTTATGCTTGATCCACCTTTTCGAACGGAAGTGTCGAGTCACTGAGTTCGGTATTACGCATGCGCTTGCTTGCTGAGCGCGCGCTGTACTGTGGCTGCGTTGCATGCTGGGACGGGTCAAATACATGTGCGATGTTTTGTTTTGATGTTCGAAGTTTCAACATGGAGGAAGAAATCCAAATGTTCTCAGTCTGATTTTGCCCATGGATGCGGAGAGCAGTCCAAACTTAATCGTAATATTATAAGTACTGGCTCGAATCGGATCGTAAAACGTATTTTCTTCAAACTTTGCTCGGTTGTTGTTCTATGACACGCTGCAGGCTATACACTAACACTGAATTATTTGTGGATGGAAAAATAAGTAAAACTAGAGGCAAGTGTTTGTGGACAAACACAGGGCTGTTTCGAATTTTTTTATTGTTAGTTTGGATGTCAAATGTGTATGCAATATTTAAAGTTGTTTGTTAGTTAACAAAGACGGAGGGATGAAGATGTTGTTATTGGATGTGTGAAGGATTGGTTTAAAAAAAGGAATCGTGTACAAATGCTATGGGAAATAGCCTAGCGAATGCCCCTTTAAGATGACATCACATAACATGTAATGACTTCATCATAACGTCATGTCAATTTTCATCTATGACACCGGGTGGCATACCTAAATAGTGTGTTTCAACTGAATCGGACTTGTACATTTGTAGATATATGGCTTCGAAAAATGCCCCTTTAAGATGACGTCACGTGACATGTGATGACGTCATCATGACGTAAAAGTTAGGCACACATTCTGAGCAGTTGGGGTAAGTGTCTGCCAAGTTTAAAAGTAGCCATGCTGGCCGGTAAAAATGAAAATGTTTACAAATGCTATGGGCAATAATCTAGCGAGTGCCCCTTTAAGATGACACCACGTGACATGTTATGACTTGATCATAACGTCATGTCAATGTTCATCTATAACACCCGGTGGCATACCTAGATATTACGTTCCAACTTAATCGGACTTGTACTTTTGTAGATATATGGCTTCGAAAAATGCCCCTTTAAGATGACGTCACGTGACATGTGATGACGTCATTATGACGTAAAAGTTAGGCACACATTGTGAGCAGTTGGGGTAAGTGTCTGCCAAGTTTAAAAGTAGCCAATGTGGCCGGTAAGAAAGTAAACGTTTACAAATGCTATGGGCAATATTCTATCGACTTGAAAAAAGAATTTGCTTATGACGTCATCATGACGTCACACAATTTTCGCTTTTTAGGGCATATCTTTGAGACATACCAAAGCTATAACAAAAAGAATTTTACTAATTTCTTGTTTTGTTCGCTAGATATATTGAAAAGAATGTTACGATTTAAAAAATTCAAAAATTCAGCGACTTGAAAAAAGACTAGAAATTAACCCCTTTTATAAACAGCAAGCACATCATAGCCATGGTTATCTGCCCGTCCCAGAATTCCTTTGTGTTATATTGAATTGGTCTAAATTTTGAAATGTCTCTTAATCCTTACTTGAGTGAGCCACGATCATGAAATTTAGGAATTACGTACAGAAAAATTCAATGATTACATTTTTGTAATCGGATTGACCCTTACATGCGTTAAAAAAAAAAAACATTTTGATGACGTCATCATGACGTCACACAATTTTCGCTTTTAAGGGCATATCTTTGAGACATACCAATGCTGTAAAAAAAATAATTTTGAAAATATCTTGTTTTGTTCGCTAGATATATTGAAAAGAATGTTACGATTTTAAAACTTCAAAAATTCAGCGACTTGAAAAAAGACAAGAAATCAACCCCTTTTATAAACAGCAAGCTCATAATAGCCATGGTTATGAGCCCGTCCCAGAATTCCTTTGTGTTATATTGAATTTGGTCTACATTTTGAAATGGCTCCTATTTCTTACTTGAGTGAGCCACGATCACGAAATTTTGGAATTAGGTACAGGAAAATTCAATGTATACGTTTTTGTAATCAGATTGACCCTTACATGCGTTTAAAAAAAAAAATATTGTTGATGACGTCATCATGACGTCACACAATTTTCGCCATTTAGGGCATATCTTTGAGACATACCAAAGCTATAACAAAAAGAATTTTGAAAATATCTTGTTTTGTTCGCTAGATATATTGAAAAGAATGTTACGATTTTAATACTTCAAAAATTCAGCGACTTGAAAAAAGACTAGAAATCAACCCCTTTTATAAACAGCAAGCTCATAATAGCCATGGTTATCAGCCCGTCCCAGAATTCCTTTGTGTTATATTGAATTTGGTCTACATTTGGAAATGGCTCCTATTTCTTACTTGAGTGAGCCACGATCACGAAATTTTGGAATTAGGTACAGGAAAATTCAATGTATACATTTTTGCAATCAGATTGACCCTTACATGCGTTTTAAAAAAAAAATATTGTTGATGACGTCATCATGACGTCACACAATTTTCGCCATTTAGGGCATATCTTTGAGACATACCAAAGCTATAACAAAAAGAATTTTGAAAATATCTTGTTTTGTTCGCAAGATATATTGAAAAGAATGTTACGATTTTAATACTTCAAAAATTCAGCGACTTGAAAAAAGACTAGAAATCAACCCCTTTTATAAACAGCAAGCTCATAATAGCCATGGTTATCAGCCCGTCCCAGAATTCCTTTGTGTTATATTCAATTTGGTCAAAATTTTGAAATGGCTGTCATTTCTTACTTGAGTGAGCCACGATCATGAAATTTTAGAATTACGTACAGAAAAATTCAATGTATACATTTTTGTAATCGGATTGACCCTTACATGCGTTAACAAAAAAACACATTTTTGATGACGTCATCATGACGTCACACAATTTTCGCAATTTAGGGCATATCTTTGAGACATACCAAAGCTATAAGAAAAAGAATTTTGAAAATATCTTGTTTTGTTCGCTAGATATAATTTAATGAATGTTACGATTTTCAAAATTCAAAAATTCATAAAAAATCACGTGATGACGTCATCATGACGTAAAAGTTCGGCATGCATCCTGAGTAGTTGGTCTAAGTGTCTGTTAAGTTTAAAGGCAATCGGCTGCATAAAAGTAGCCAAAGTGCCTGGCAGAAAGAAATCGTGTACAAATGCTATGGGCAAAAGTCTGAAAAAGAAGAAAAAAAAGAAAAAAGAAAAAAAAAAAAAATCTTAACGAAAACAAGGGCTGTTTCGAAAAACTTTCGAAACAGCCAATTACACGAATGAAAAAGGTTTAGAAGCGGACGACTTTCCAGTATGGAACGAAAGGAATACACATGTACGCTGAATGGATGCATGCACGCTTGCATCGCGCACGTGGTAACACATTTTGTATACAGCCCGTAGTTCAGTAGTTGTTTATCGTGCATGTCGTGCACGTGGGAAATTTTCACATGAGCTATACGCCTAAACGTATTTCTTCGTTCATCAGACCGCAAACTTTTCGCGCCTCTCGTGCACCAGCCGGATGTTGACAGGTCAAATTGCCGGATCAGATCCACCTTTTGCGTTCCCACTTGATCATGATCCACCAATTGCAGGATCTGATCCACCAATTGGGGGATCTGTATCCTGGTCTGAAGGTGGATCAAGAAAGGTGGATCAGATCCTGATCCACCTTATAACGGTTAGCGTTCCCACTACACACAATTGCAGGATCTGATCCACCAATTGGGGGATCTGATCCGGCAATTTGGCAAAAGGTGGATCAGATCCCCCAATTGGTGGATCTAGTGGGAACGGGGTCTTACTCTTCCCAACTCGAGATAAGATGAGTCTTAGCACTTTGTGAAATGCAGCTGTCAGAATGCCAACCCTAACCCTGCCAGACACAGCACAGTGCATCTGTGGTGACAGCTTGACCTTGCCGCACTCAAGTCAATGTGACAAAGTATGCAATCTGATGCGTCTGGCAGGGTTTCTAGCCAAAATACCCTGGAGGGTTAGGGTTAAACATTATCACAGAGAAAAAGCAAAAACAAAAACAAATTTACACGCAAACACAAAAAGGAATAAAACATCTTACACACCACGATTAATATATTCCACTATCAAAATAAAGAGTGCTAATACATGTACATATATTTTTTGTTGAGCAGGAATTTCTAACATAAAAACTCCATGTACATGTGTAAGAAGATAATTTGGTTACATCTTTATAAGCTTGGGTGGTTTACTGGTAAACCGTTTTTACCCCGGTTTTATTACAAAACCGATCTGCTTTTCTTAAAAACAGTAAACCCAATTTCTGACAAATTCGCTTTGCTCCAGACTGAAAGTACAAGAACTTGTTTGTGCATGTTGTAAATACAATGTAGACCTGTACATGTAGTTTTACATTTATGTTAGATTGTTTACAACCACTTCCCCCCCCCCCCCCCCCCAATCATGGAGACACATACACGAATGTATAATGGATACAATATATGCTGTCAGTGGAAAAGCAAAATGCACACATGGCTTCCTCCAGTGTATGCACATGTTGCATTGGTACTGGTTGATTGTATCATGATAAAAGCCCATATTATTGAGGAAACCAGACTTTGTTTTATTTACCATGGAAACCAGTGATATGGGAGCATCCACTATTTTGATGGCCATAATACATTTATACATATATGTAAGTAAAAACCACCCACGCTATGTACATGCGATCTGTAGTCTTACATACATGTACAGTATGTATAATGTACAAACTGCATGTCCAACTCCAGGCACCATTGTATATGGGCATTGTACACATTGATTTAGCCTTACTGCAGATGATAACTCCATGGTTAAACAACGTAGGGAAAAACAAACTTCTGCAGTCAAATTAAAGTTCATGAAGACTAAATCATACAATGTACATGTACATGTACATGTACATGTACATGTACATGTACATGTACATGTACATGTGCAAGTAGGATATTGTCAATGATTGTAAAGCACTTTTTTACATGGCATGGGACTACAGTAATTTCAACAAATGTTTTTTTCAAAAACAAGCGTAAGTTTGACATGAATCAAATCTATTTATGAACCGAACAGACGTGTGCACGTACACATCTTCTGCCCAATCATCCAAGACTCAAGCACCAATCCACAACAATATTCTGAACACAATCTTACATATCTACTATAGAAGTGGGAACTTGCGGTGAGATTCCCACGTCACAATACATGGCTTTCTCTGACTAAATGTACATTGTATATACAAATGTACATGTACATGTGTAGCTGCATATTTTGAGGATTATTTTTTTACTTCATATTATCCATTGTTTTTTTTAACACTAACTACCCCAAGCCTTGCAAACTCCAACAGCAGGTTTTGTCAAGTTTTGATGGGTTCAGTACTGCAGGGCCTCTATTTGAACCATTACTTTACATGGAGCTACATGTACATGATGCCCCAATTTGTCTCAAGTCCAAAGAATGTGCCATAGGTATACTGCAGTGTTGGATTTTGACAGGTTAAGGAAGCCTCCTAGTAAAAATGCCTAAGGGGGTTAGGGTTAATGAGTTTGAAAAATGCAGTCGAGGTGTTTGACACCAAAAAAGAAATTAACAATCCCAACTTGCATGCATTCCATGATACCACAATGCACTATTCCGTTCACACTATTCAAGAATGGCCAAAAACACTGATGTTTTTATGTCTTACATGTAGGTCTAGTTCTGGGCAAGGACATGAAAAAATGGCATGTAAATAATGCACTAATACATGTAGGTATGCTTTTAAAACAAATAAGTCTTACATGTACTTCCTGCAGGTTGCAATACTGCCCTTCCCTCTCACACATACATGTACAATGTACATGTACATGTTCTGTTCCGTTCCGTTCCGTTCCGTTCCCCCACCCAGCTGCCTTCACCCACGCATCAGTTTAACCATACACATGGAGCAACACATTTTCACACCAACATTTAATTTCCAATAATATTTCAGGCAATACACTTCACACTGCTGCCAAATTTCCCTCAAAACCCAATCATGGCCTCCCAATATACACATATTGCAGCACATCAATGGGGGATTCTTCTCAGACACCTGAAACCTCGCACATGTACCAGGTCATTAAAAATAAACTAATTACTGATGAAGGTACATGTAGAGTACATGTACTTACCAAATGTGACACAAAAAAAGGTCCGTGTACGGACGTACATGAAACAGTATCATTTCAGTTATTCATCACTTATCAATAACACTCGCCTTAAATATACCTAAACAATTGATCTGCAGTTTAGTGTTGAAATTCAAATAAAATGGGAAAAAAACAAAACTGCAAAAAATATAGTTTTAAAGGTTTTTGTTTCTTTTCCATGAACAAATATGATAGATCTTCTCCACAAAATAATTACAAACACTTAAAAACTTGTAGATAACACTGGGCCACAAATTTGGTGCCAAAATTAAGCCGAGTAGATTCTGATACATTTTCACAGAAAATACCAATACTAAATCTCCAAACTTAAAAAACTTTTGCCCACAATGGGCTTAATTTACAGCTCTTTTGACCTGTTTTATTTATGGAGAACTCAATCAATTCAGCAGACTTCTTTTCCAGAAAATCAGAAGGAAGAAATGTGTTTAAATCAGCCAAAATTTATGTGTTATACATACAAGAGAACAGATAAAAAAAATTGGTTTTAAGTTTGCAAACATGTCAGAAACATTTACCAAAGTGCGAATTTGATTTTTTTTCAAATGACATGTTGAAGGTAAAAATTCTGATTCCTATTAAAAAAGCTTTGAGGTATGATATACAAATATAAGATGAAAACAAATCAAACCTGGAAGTGAATCTGCATCAAGCAGATGTGTCATGGATCTATAAAAGTTCTGAGTCCTGCACTGTATTCAAAAAGCTTGAAGGAGAGCTGTACTTACATACTACCAGGTTCCTGTCTTGCTGTCTCCCATCAGGTAGGCAGGACTTGCCGATTCATTAGCACTATTCTGACCAGTCCCCCAACCAAGAGACTGCTGGCTGGAACCATAGCCTCCGCCACCAGTCTGATTCTGCTGCATCGGCTGCTGGTTAGGCACAGTCGATGACCCACTGCCTTGTGACATCCCCACCTGCGGCTGCTGCGTTGGCTGCTGTTGCTGCTGCTGTTGTTGCTGCTGCTGATTTCCTTGCTGTTGCAAGCCCTGCTGCATGCCCTGGGCCAGCATGTTGCTCATCATGCCCCAGCCTGCCTGGCTGAGCGCGGCCAGCATGGCTTGGTTCCATGGGAAATTCCCCATCTGTCCAGGGCCTTGCCCGCCAGGATTACCACCCATACCTCCCCCCATCCCACCCCCCATCCCACCGACCATTCCACCACCCATCCCTCCACCACCCATGCCAGGACTGTTGGGTACTTGTCCACCCATACCACCCTGATCTCTGTCTCTAAAGTCCCTGTAGTTCCCCCCACCACCTCCCATATTACTCCCACCGCGACCTCCTCTCCTTGCTCCCTGGTTGTAGTCACCTCGGGAATGATACTGTCCTTGCCCTCCAAAACCTACAAACATTAGGTAGAAAATGTTAAAGCAATAAAACTAGGCATATATGTTTGACTTGATATTTCTCCTGTCAATGAATAGGTTGTCTGTCCACAGCAGGTTTAGCAGCTCTCATATATTGTTTGCATTATACATGTACACATATGCCACTGTACGTACACCACTGGCTGTAAGAAGTAGTACATGTACTTGTAACTATAGCAAAAGGTCAACGTACCCATCAACTGTTGATCCTCCGTCCCACCCCCTCCTCTAGTTCCCCCACTCACAGGATGCCCATGACTTGACACGGGTCTGTACTGTGGTTTGTTTTCACTGATGTTTACCAAGGGTTGAGATTTAGTCATTCTTAATGCAGAAAAATCAGGGATCTAAGTGAGGATTTTGTCAAGAGCCCAATAGTAATGCAATGGAAGCCTGAATGAAGCCGAAAATTAGCCCAACATTTTCCATGAAAAAGCCTGAAGTAAGGCTTTTTCATGAAAACTGACATCCCCGAAAATGGCACTCTATGAAGGGGATATTGCTCATAGCAGTACCATACATGTACAAGCAAACGAATAATTTGAAAATAATTATCTCCATATCTGAGGCCAGGCAGCCCAAACTAGTGTTGGGCGGTTCCAGAATTTCTGAAGCCGGTTCCGGTTCCCTAAAAAGAACTGGTTCCGAGTCGGAACCGGCTCCTGGAAAATTCAATGAAAAACATAAGCCCTTGAAATTACATGTAAAGTGAATGGTGTCACCTTGTGAGGCCCGTGCTTTGTGGATTTCGACGTCCAATACAAGTTAATCCACTACATACATGTATCTGGTTTTAAATGTGTCTTTTTCCTGTGAAACTGATGGAGATTGTGTTTTTAGCAAACTCAGCGTTTATTACTTTATTTTTTGTTCCTTGCCTATGATTTTATTTACCGCGACGATCGCCGCCCGTGTAGAACAGAATGATTTACTGCACTCGTACATAGGCTATACACACAACACACAGCGCCAGCCCATGCGGGCTGAGCCTGAAGCTTGCACCATAGTACAGCAGTGATTGAGCGTCACAGGAGTCAAGCTTGCTCAGCCCTCGCACTACTTGGAACCGGTTCTGAGTACTGCTGGGAATCAGCTCTGATGGACTCGGCCGGGTACCGGTACAGGTACAAAATACCCAGCTCCAAAGTTTCCAAACAAGCTTACATGTACGTTGCATGCATAAACATAAGCATTATCTAGCCACGTAGTGCCGACTGCGCGATTTTTCATTCCCCGCCCACGACTCCCATATAAGCCTTTGCAGTTACGAAGCAACAATAACACGACACGTCTACATTTTTCTCATTGGCTCACGTTTAATTATTTTTATTTATGCCCGTCTAGGCAGTTGCTGGCGGTTTTCGTGAGTGCGGCTTGGAAATTTCCACAATAAAATTGATTGCACACACTTTTTTAAGAGTAATAGCAAACTGCAATTGATCGGTTATATAACAGGCAGTCGATGGGTTTTATCTTGTAATTCATTAATTACCAGTGACAAAATGCTGTTTAGCTCTGGAGTCGATCCTAACACTGGACAACATCAACAAACTTTGAATTTCGTAAATCCATCCATAGAGTGAGAAATGTTAACTACCTCCTCCAAAATTCTGGCCTCCAAACATTCCCATCTGGTTGTTGTCAGGGCTGTTCATTGCTGTTTTCCTCGAGTTCTTGGGCTCAGCATCACTGATAAACAAACTGGTTCCCTAATCAAAGTAATCAAGTCATTTTTAACAAGAGTGACTACCACCATTCATAAAAGCACAACATATGACAACTGGTGCCATCAAACTTGTTTCCTACACAGATAATCTCTAGCAGAAAGTACTGGTACCATTATTGTATTTGTGCTCAATAAAATAGGTTAAAAGGGCTTTTATCAAAACTCCCCACGCAAATTGCGGATGAAAAATTGTATCTGCAATTTTCCTTCCCCCGAAGCTAAAAAAACAAAAAATATAAAATAGGCGTCATGACTTCACGTCTATTTTCATCTATACCGCATGCCGGCCTACCTGCATACCAAGTTTACACCCAATCGGACCAAGTGTTCTCTAGATATGGGCCCTTCAAGATGTCACATGACACGTGATGATATTATGACGTCAGAGCAATATGCACGAGTTCAGCAGAGGGACTAAGTTACAAAATGTAGATGCAAACTGTTTAATAGCAAAAGTGACCATGAGAATGAAACATGTGCATTGTCTAAGGCATTTTTCACAGAACAAGAAGAAAAAGAAAACAGTACAAAAACAAAGGCTTTTCCGCTCATAGCGGAAAAGCCAATGATATTCTGCTGTATTTTTATGTTCAGAAGTTAGTAATCTATTGAGAGTCGGACAGAAGAAAATTAAGGAACATGTCCCTCCTACAAAAATATCACTTTGTGGTCATCATGAAGTCATTGGCTGCATCCAGCCGGGGAGCTTGGGTTTAGTTTGCAGGTAGTGCCATACTTATTTTGAATCACGTATTGCTATTATTCTATTTGGTATTTTTAATTTGTAGCATGGTCATTCCATGTCAAATCACTCAATTAAAAATGGAAATTTAAACATGACCCCCTTTATATTGGCTCAAATTTGGTGTATGGGGTAATTGAGGCTGACAAAGCTGAAATTTAAAGATTTAGAGATACAGAGATACATGTATGGCTATTTGAAAATTGGCGACATGCACATTTTGGACAAAATTGGCAAAAAAGGGCGAGTCATAGCGCGAAAAGCATTGGTCCGATGGGGCTAAAACTCAAATTTCAGCTTTTTGAGCCCCAATTATCCCATACACCAAATTTGAGCCCTTTTGAAGAGGGTCAGGTTTAACCCACTGGGTGATCTGACCCAAGCACTGATTTTTGTAGTTTTAGACAGCTGGTGGAAAGCACGTTTCCTAGCTAAAATCAATCTGTTGTTTTGATGTCAACATTTCTGGCAGATTAAATCATTTGTAAGTAATCAGTCATGTCAGTGGCAGATTTAAAGTATCATGATGCATAATTTAATATCTTGATACTGTATCACAGCATCTAAATATTAAGATTACTGACATATTGATGAATCATTACAAGCATATTCTTGATAAGAACACATGTGAAACAAGACAACCATAGTGCTTCTACATATACCTTTAGGATGTGGTCTTCATTGGCCACACGAGAAGCTACCTCTGGCCGCAAGAACGTGATGAAACCAAAACCTCGGAAATTCTTTGGAATGTAGACATCAGTGACTTCACCAAACTGGGAGAAGTATTCGTAAATATCTTCTTTCGTCATATCGGATGTCATGCGACCAATGAACATCTTGTTGTTATAGTTCTGTGAAATAAACCATTTATGAATGAAATTCCATAATATCGTCTCCTATTTTTTTATAACGTGCAAAAAATACATTTTATTTTAAGCCATGAAACAATAGATGTTTATATCCACAAATTATGACAATTGAAAAAGTGAATTGTTATCAGTGTTGGAGCAAAGTTTTTGACCCTCCAGGCCAAGGCAAAGGCCCTGTACAAAAATGATTACATGTACACAAAATGTAGGTGTCATCAGAATCGCTTTTACAGGCCTCGACCTTGAGCTTTTATTTTAACTAGCCCACCGGGCAAGTTAACTGGGTTTTTTACTAGCCCGCAGAAATTTTATTAGCCCACATTTAATGGACACATTGTAACATATCTCATTAACCATAACTCCCTACGGTGTTGTGGAAATATCGTATTAAAATTGGAGGATTCAGTACAGTTATAAGTGATTTTTAAACTATAAAATAGAAAAGAAATTACTGAATGATAAGGTTCTGTTTCCTTCCACTCCCTCCGGTCATTTTCGTTTCGCGGCACACACGGCAAAACATCGTACTTCCATCGTAGCTAAGCCAGACAAAGTCCCGCTCCCAGTCTTGTCTGTAGACACGTTGTCTTTTATTTTTGCTTCCTTTTTTTGACGGAATGTGCATTATTCCGCCAATATTAGTTGGTGTTTTCATTCAAATTACATGGGCCAAAAATGTGACGGTCCTGAATCATTTTTCTCAAATACTGATGATGTACAAAATAAAAATGTTTCAGTGTCAGCCGTATCGAAGCCGAGCATTGAGAAATGATCCATAGTCTTTTTTTGTGCACTTTCACGGTGCTTTTCTCCCCACACCCAACCAGTCCCATGCGTACTATTTGGCAAAGAATGTGCACAACACATTCTGAACTAGCCTTGATCAAGGCTGTCAAGCTTGTTCCCTATTTACGAGCAAGCGCCCAGCGCTGGCCTGGCCTACACATACATGCACGTAGTACGTACGTACTCCCCCACACACATCTGTAAAAAAACAGTACGAAGAATACAGTACCTGTACGTGCCCAGTCTCCGCCATACGTACACGCATAGTCGAGGCGAAAGACAGCCTTGACCCAACCGTGGCGGGTTTCTTATGTATTTCTTTACATTTTCGGCCGAAACTGGCCGAGCCAATCAAACCTTGTAAACTTTGACTCGAATATGCATATTGATGTCAGCATAGCTGCATGCACGATACACGTACACAGTCCAAAGTAAACACGCGCTTCAAATGTAAACAAGCATATATGATGCGCGCGCGTGTCATCTTATCTCATTATCAAATGAGAGAAGACTGTTTACCATAGCGCGTACTCATCATAGTGAGCAAACACGGTTGGGTCAAGGCTGTCTTTCGCCTCGACTATGCGTGTACGTATGGTGGTGACTGGGCACCAGGACTGGGCACAAACGTACTGGGTTGTGTTGGCCAGGTCAGCGCTGGGCTCAGGGAACAAAGCTTGACAGCCTTGATCAAGGCTAATTCTGAACTTGATACATGTGCGCTTGTGGCATCACGCACGCAATGAATGGCATGTGTACGTACTTAGCCATCGGGACACTAGCTTGCTGCTGTACAGTGAACTTTCTACAAGAAAGTTACAGCGAGCATGCATAGCGCTAGCGCGGCATAGTATTGACTGTGCGGGACGCCGCAGCACTGTACTCGCTCATTAAATGAAACAACAAGATTCACCTAAACTTACCAAGAACGTTTGTTTTATTCACATCAAGCAAAAGTGACAATTTTAAGCAGGTAGGTATACTTTTTTTTAACTAGCCCGCCGGGCAAGTTAAAAAGTGCTTTTCACTAGCCCGGAGCAGTTTTTACTAGACATTGTACGCCGGGCTAGCATGGCTAGTGCCAAGGTCGAGGCCTGGCTTTTAATAAGAAAAGAAAAGTGATTATTTGCAATCGGAACATTCATGAGTGTGAGTTTCTGCCAATAAAATCTTATGCCAAAGTGCTTTTTTTGTATTAGTTTCCAATATGTTTTAACTTTTGCCAAAGATAGATCACCCCACACAAATTCCAACTTATGAATAAGCAATTACAGAAATGTTATAATTGGAGGAGCCTTTTTGTGCATTTTGTTATCCCTGTGCACAGAAATACATGTATACATACAGTCGAACCCTGATAATAAGAGCACTGTTAATACAACATCCTGCTTATAACAAGGAAACAAATAGGTCCCGAGTCTTTGTTTTTCTTTGTTTTCCATTACTGATAATACATGTACAAGGTACCTGTTATAACAAGGTAAATTGTAAAGTCCCAAGGACCTTGTTATAAAGGTGTTCGACTGTATGTATGCAAAAATAGTAGAGCCTTGTTTTTGGGGGAAAAAAGGGGGAAAAAAAGGGGGAAAAAAGGGGATCATGGTAATAATGTTAGTATGTAACGTAGTATGTTAGTGTCAACGTAGATCTATACATTGTACATGTACCTATGGTGTGTAGCTGTCGAATTATTAAATTAGATTGCAGACTTTGCAGGGAGCTGACCCAGATATGAGTTGAATGATTGCAGAAAAGCAAGAATTTATACAAAATTAATGTAACATTTACCGTAATTTCCGGAATATAGGCCGCGGCTTATACGTTGATTCTCACGCTGAAAAATGTCCTTGCGGCTTATACTCCGGGCGGCTTATATGGCAACGTTTGAAGAATAAAATCAGTCACAGAAGCCGCGCCTCAGCCCGGCCCGGGCCACGAGTGCAGGCGGCGCGCGCTCCGGGCGCCGGGCCACAGGCAGTCATGTTTTCGTTGGTTGCCGTTTACGTTCGCTCTACTCACTTGTTGGAAATAAAGGAACCCAGTCCAGAGGGACCGTACAGACTTGCAAATGTACCGTAAGTACCGTTCACACCTCACAAATCGTGTGGTGCGTCTGTTCGTTTTTGTCCGTTTCATCGTTGTGTATGGTTAATGCCTTTTCACTAGTTCGTCGAATGAGGGCGCTGTCCACATGTTGTTGAGGTCAGATGTCGTTAATGCCTTTTCACTAGTTCGTCGAATGAGGGCGCTGTCCACATAGAAACCGCACTTCCATGGACAGTACGTCGCTGGTATTACGCAAAGTCTTTTGTTTTAACCAGAGCCAGAGCCTGCTTATTTATTTACATATTGAAGGCTACAGATCGGCAGTGGGACTGGGGAATAGCTGGAGCACAAGCCAAGGTTTGGAAAAGGGCCCGGTACTCGTATACCAGTGGGATTATTGCTTTGTCCGTTTGCCGACTCTCAATAATTGCGTTTTCAATAAGAATATCTTATTAGCGGGAACCAGACACTTAAATAAATTACATAAATAAATTACATTTTCATAACTCTTTCACGTCGAAAAAAACATGTTTTTATTTTTCAAAATTAACTACATGTATTAGTTCATCATCCCCGTCCTCGTAACTTTTGCTGGCCGCTTGGAAAATGTTGCCATTTTCTTTTTTATCCCCTCCCCCCCCCCCCCCCCCCCCCCCCCGTCCAAAAAAAAAAGAACCAGAAGAACTGCCGCGCGGCCCACAGCCAGGACACTCATCCAGCCCGCCAAAATTGGCAATTTTGAGGACATATGAAAGTTTATTGGGCTCCGTGCACGTCGAATGAGGGCGCTGTCCAAATAGCAACCACACTTCCATGGGCAGTACGTCGCTGGTATTACGCACCGCGCTCCTCGTTCATTTGATACTCGTATTCGGTATACCAGTGGGATTGCTTGTCTGTTTGCCGACTCTCGGTAATTGCGTTTTCAATAAGAATATCATAGCGGGAACCAGACACTTAAATTGAAGTCAGGTAAGACGGCGTCGATATTGACCCGCCAACTCGCCTTTTCTTTCCGCTGAGATGAGGGGGTAGTTAAGTTGTGCACGGAGCCTAGTGACACTCGTTCGCAAGCCGCTTACACATTTTTTACATACTAGCGCTTCAGCATGCAACACGACTTTTGTGGTTGGACGTTGTAAGCGCCGCGGCTAATACGCCGGTGCGGTTAATACGCCAACTTTAAATCTTAAATAGCAGATTTTTGCGTGCTGCAGCTTATACTCCGCGCGGCCTATATTCCGGAAATTTCGGTATCTAAAAAATACAAAAAATGTAAGACATTGAATGGCAAGACATTTAAAATGGCAATGCATTTATCATCAAGGACAAGGCTTTTGCCCTCGTGGCCAAGGCCCTAAATTCCAGCGTTAAGGCCAAGGCTCAGCATCAAGGCACTACCATCACATTTGTATGTGGTGATATTTAATGGTGTAATATTGTGACCATTGCTTGTTGGTAAAGTATGCTCTCTTAACCCTCCTATATACTTATAACTATCACAGCCTATCAAAAACTCTAAACACCAACTCTCACAGTTTGTGTGTGTTTCAACCTGTCACTTGATATGTTTTGAAATATAGGGTAGCTGGCTCCATTTTGGCATTGAGAACAGGAGGGTTAATGTGTTTCTACTCCATATCTTGGGAAAGCTTAGGAATTTCAAAGGTGAAGAATACTGTCTAGTGTTTAAATATGGTTGCTAGCCTTGTATTGTAATCACTTCTTGCACATTTTTGACACACACACACACAATGTCTTCGAAACGAAATTCATTTCAAAGGCTAGGGACATTGCATGGAAAATATATGTACATAGGTTTGAAACCAGCTCAAGTGACTGTAGCACTAAAACAGTGTTATCCTACGTACTAGCACTTCAGGGAGGGCTGCATTTTTCAATTCCATACTTGTTCCTTGCATGAGAAACAAATAAAGGTGCCCTGTTCCTGTAAATCCAATCTCTATTTCACAGACAAAAGAGATCAAGTTCTGTGAATTAACGTGCAGAAATCTTCTTTCTCTATCAATTTGTTTTGGCCCAATTATTCATCGAAACTTTTGACAATCGGAACACCGCGATTGCGCCGCGCGTGTTGTGACCAAAGTTCATGAAGTTACTGTATGTAGCGCGCCGAAGGCATGCTTCATAGCGCCGCCTGCAGGGCGCGTTTCCTCGTACACGAACATCGATGCGTATTGTGAGGTTTCCTGGGGAGGAATTCACGGTGCACAACCCCACGAATGTCAAAGAAAACGATGGGCATGCTCTTGGTTGCGCTCCTGACCCGACGCGCCTTCTTCGGTCTTGGAGACTGCGGGCTCTTCCACTGCGAAGACTGCTGTTAAATTTGGTCTCTGGGTCGTAGCCGTAGACCCAACTCTCGTCACCGCTGATGATCCTCGACATAAAGGTTTGGGTCATCCTGGGCCTGTTGACGGAGATCCTCGCAGACTTCGACACGGTGCTGCTTCTGCTCGGGATTTAGGTCCATTGTGAAATCGCAAATGCGCATGTACCAGTGGTAAAAAAAATGTGTGGAACTGTGCTGATGTTGATCAAGCGATGTAACTTGGAATACTTACGAACGTTATTGCTTACACACCTGCTATTATGCACATTACTGTGCTGCGCTCCGTTCGTTCGCAATAAGAACAGTCTCGGAACTTTCTGATTGCACCTCGTAAAGTTCACATGCCAGACAATGCTAATATGCACATGTATAAAATGTTTTTTCACACCGCCTAGGGAGGTTAGGGTTAATGGACAAGACAGGCAAAGTCGTGGAACACCTTCAAAAGTAGTTACACACACACATGTTTTGTACTGCACAAGTTCAAGAAAAAGTAGGGATGAAAATTAAAGCTTTGTATTTTACTTTTAACCCATTAGCACTTGCTTGTATACACTATATGGGTCATTTACTCCTCAGAGATTATTGTGAAAAATACTGTGAAATGCTACACTACTCAAACAATTGAAAATAATGCTCTTCGTAAATATTTTGTTGTGCAGCAAGTTTTGTATATTTGGTTGAGTATGAAACACTGTCTTCTGTCAATTACCATTTTCATCAGTACGGCCTTATACCTGTGACCTTTGACCTCTTCAAAATGAGAAAAGTAATAAAATGCTCAGTATTTCGGAAAAAAAATCATGTTTGCTGCTTGAAAATGACTTATTTTACCAAATATGCAGACACAAGTTACTCAATAATTGTGAGAAACTGTTGTAAAGTTTTTATGTCAGATCCCAAAAGCTAATGTCGGAAATATATGTACATTGAATTCACTTTTGTATGCACAAGCTTGTATGGAGTTCTTATTCATTTTGTACCATCTATCTTTTCATTCCATTGTGTATTCTAAGGAGACCTAAAAAGGAAAACTAATCTAGAAGACCAACATCATCAAGGAATATAATAACACAACTAAACGTTCTTTTTCTGAACATACATGTATATGTCGTTGATTCAAGTTGACAACTGAACAAAATTCATGCAGTCTCGATCAGCTGTAGCGTTAGCGGAACGACCAAAATTATCACGGTTGTTGAAGTTTACTTTGCCTCATTAGTTTGTAAGATTTCCCAAAAAACCTTGCAATAAATACATGAGAAATGTCAATATCACTTCCTAGAACATCTATGTCTTCACTGTTAGAGTCATATTGGTTGATTTCTCACAAGACTAAGCTTGCAAAGTCAGCCTCGATTGCCAACGGTCGCCATGATCAACGAATGTACCGAGCGTATACGTACTGTGCACTGTACATATCTCCGAGGACAAGAGAAGAAAGGAAACACAAAGAAACCTTTCAGTCCTCGAACGTAGAGTCTTTTGTTGAAATTGGCCCTCGAACGTAAGGATACGTGCTTAGTCTATGGGGGTTGGTTATACTAAAGGAACAATAGGAAACACAAAGCATTGTCCTCGGACGTATTGGGGAAGTACGACTGTGTGTACGCGCATGCACCCACATACATGTACAGTGTATGCATGTATATACACGCAAACGACCCGTGAAAGTTTGGAAGGAGCTTGGTAGTTTGACCTTTCTTTGAAAGGTCATTACGTAATTGTTTGCTATAGCAACAGTACTTTTTCTTTATTGCATCTGAAAGGGGAATTCCCAAGCTAAACGCTAATATGACTCTAGAGGTCGCTGTTCATATGGGTCTGTATGATACAGCGCAACAAAAAAGGGACCGATTTCGGGACAGTTTCGGGCGGAATGAGGAGTAATAGGCCGGGCGGTTTCGGGTGCAACGAGGACTAAAGGGTTAAAGAGATTTTGCTTTTGCTCATAAGGTATTTAGAATCAGAATAGAAACAAACCATGATTTATGCCAACCTGTACCTTGGAGTCGGGGAACTTGACATCACAGTGTCTCCCATCTATAGTATGTCTCATAGATACAACCTTGGTCTGAGACTCCACATCCTTGTATCGTACAAACCCAAAGCCCTTGGAACTACCATCACGGTCTAACTTCAGCTGTGGAACAATTGAACCAAGCATTGATTAGTGTATGCACAAAAGGATTAAACACAGGAACCCTTCAATCTATGCTTACGCAGATTACCCCCATAATGCATTCTCCATATCTATCTAATTATGTACATGTGTTGAACTTTCAGTAAGACAACACAGGAATCCCAGCATGTGATTCATGCATTTTTGGGACAAAGCACTATTGCAGCTACATGTACATGTAGCTTCCAAAATAATCTCAAGATTAAAACTACATGTATGATCGTATGGGATGCATCAAACCATGTGGTGTGTAGGCGATACTTCTGACATCAGATGACAAAGGCAGAAGCCAATTATAGGGTACATGTATAGCATATGCACAGCCATAGGTTAATACTTATTTACCATGGGATAGTCTTTCTGAAAGCAATTGGCAATAAGATAAAAATAAATGTAATAATGAGGCACACTCCAAGCCAATCAAGAAACAATCTACAGTACATGTACCAGTCTTGTTGACTTGACTTGCTGACTTGACTTAAATCGGACTCGAGTCGCAATTTGTTTGACTTGAGACTTGACTTGGAAAAAAATGACTTGGGACTTGACTTGACTTGAAAGAACATGACTTGTGACTCGACTTGACTTGAATAAATTTGACTTGCTGACATTAACACTTCTGTTAAAATATACACAAACATTCAGGCATCAGTTAAAAACAAGCCTATAGCGCAAACATGTAGCAAGCTGGGTGTTTACTGTCCAGTATACGTATGCAGGGCCCCAGCGCTGGCCGAGCTGCATGGAGAATTGTCAAAATGGCACACCAGGTTGATTTTGTACAGTGCATGCGTGCTAGCCTATGCATTGTCATTTTGCCATTGGAATTTTTATTTACTAACAATTGACTCGAGACTTGGTACTGGACTTGAACAAAATTGACTTGGGACTTGACTTGACTTGGAAAAATTTGACTTGTGACTTGACTTGACGAAATTTGACTTGGTTACAACACTGACATGTACATTGCAATTGAAAGTTATCTGAAAATGGGAATTTCTCTTCACATTTTTTCTCTTCCCAGGAAATTCATTTCCATTTCACAAAATGCGAAAAAAAATCCCAAAGTGGGAAAACACCTCCACACTTTTTCACACAAGTGGGAAAATATTTTCCCACCTTTTCTCAAAGTGGGAAAATAATTTCCCACTTGAATTTACAGGGGGGAAAGCTGTGTGAGAAATGTGAAATGTGAAGGTAAATGGGAATTCTTTTCACAAAATTTCCCATTCCCATTCACAGTGACTTTCAATTGCAATGTGCTGTATGGAGGAGGTGTTATAATAAAGCCAACATACACTTCTTGCAAGCGTTCATCAACAGGTGCATACAACTTTGCTGTATCATTTGTATGCACCGCTGACAAATCTGAGTCCTACAATCATGTGCCAAATTCACAGACACACTCAATAACACTTTGGATCAGCTACATGTACAGCAACATGCCACTTAACTTCAAAGTGCTAATTTCCCATCCAATTTATTTCAACACATCTGCTAAACATGCTTGCACTCTCTCTTGCAAGGGTATACAGGCCTTATTGACAATTGCCCATTAACATTCTGCCTGCCCTTAACACATTTCCCTGAAGAATGTTTGAGGTCCATGCAGTATAGAGATTTTAAAAGATATAGCATTTTGGATAAATTGGCCATGAGAATGGGCCACATTTGGCATTAGAGTGAAAATGGATGCTTTGCTGGTCAGTATTATGCACTTCTTTCAGTGGTGGTGTTATTTGAAGAGGAATATTACCTCCCCATATACCCCCTTCACAAAATATAAAAGAAACTGAAAAATGACAAGACAAGTTTCATTTTGGTGTACAGTTTGGTCACCTTGGAGAAGTATTTTCCCAATTTTTTTTTTTAAGTTT
The DNA here is from genome assembly GCA_037893225.1 of Hippasteria phrygiana. NCBI lineage: Eukaryota > Metazoa > Echinodermata > Asteroidea > Valvatida > Goniasteridae > Hippasteria > Hippasteria phrygiana. The sequence goes on from JAZGUH010000094.1 coordinate 614,642, forward strand.
ATGTACATGTATTTATCCCTGTTTTCTATGGAAGTTTATTCGGAGGTGCGCACCATTGCAAAACTTCTAGACACCCCCCACCTACCTTGTACAATATCCCTAACAGTCCTGAATCCTTCAATTTCAATATGATTTTGCACACCACCCACAGGGAGTTACGGTTATTGCTTTCAAAGCCGACATACATGTAATTCTGCATAAATTTCAAAGCACTCCTACGGGGTGCATCAGGAAACATCCCTCAATAATTCTGCACAAGACTAGTACACATGTACATGTAGCTGCACTGAAACCTGTAACCAACATCACTCGGTTGTTTGTGCAGTCAAACAACTTCATTATCTCACCTCACATATCAGAAGTTCTCCAAACTTCTCAAAGTATTCCCTCATTCCAGCCTGTGTGGTCTTCCATGCAAGGCCCAAGACTATCAGGTCAACGGTTTTATTGTGTGTAACACCTTGGATCTGATCTACACGCCGTGTCTTGGCCGAGTTGGCCTTCTCTTGGTTATCCTCTCCTTTGCGTTTGTTATCTAAAATGTTCATAATGGAAATTTTTATTTCAATTACACTTTTCTTACATGTTTCAGAGTGAACACAGAAATTGACATAAGTAATGGCTGGAACCTGCAACATCCAGACTACTGCACCAGTGCTCAATTAACTGAGCTATGTTGTACATACATCTTGCCCTTTGTTTATAGTAAAATGCGCACATTTTTACATACTTTTTATGGGAAAAACTTTGTGCGTACATTGTAGGCCTAGCCAGGCTCTCCAACTAAATATTTCTGTCTTGTACATGTACACACAATATACAAAGCAAGAATGACTGTACATGTAAAATAGCACACTGCAGGGCTTAAAATAGTGTACCACTGGACCATCAAACTACATGTAAGTCTAGTCTTGGTTCCAAGACGTCTGTATTGCGCGGTGCGTTGCAGCACGTACAGGTTACAGGTACAGCGCTCTCTACACACGCACACCAAGGCCACATCGCTAAGGACGTCTTGGCCCTTTCGTAGTTTTGCTCGTGAAATCGCGAGCAGAAGTGTGTGTGTATTTGCATGCGCGCATGATGTAGAGTGCACATAATCGCGTGACCTACATTTTTTATGCAAGTTCGCCCCAAACAAGGCTAAAAGCCACTCAAGGTATGGAGCTACAAGGAAAAGGAAATCAAAGATGGAAGAAATAGGAATTAACATTCCTCTTGAAACAGGAGAGATCATAATATGAAGGAAAACATGCACCAGGCAAAGAGTTCTACAGAGATACAGAACGAGGGAAAAAGCTATTGGCATAGCTTTTCGTTCTACATTTACAGTCAGAGTATATTGGTGGGAACAGGCGGAGAGCCGAGTTTCACGCTCAAATATCCCGACTGGAGTAACCAAGCTGGACAAGCCGGTAGAACATTTCCCATGAAAATACCTATAGAACAGACTAAATAAGAGCAGCAACAGCTCTCCGGTGAGAAAGTGATTGTAAGGATGATCCCAACCCTTCTCCAACCAAATTACCAATACACTTCTGTACTCTATCTCATAAAGATAAGTGACAAGCAGAAGCACCAGCCCAGGTGTGGGAACAGTACTCCATAAACTTGACGTATAGTCGTCTTATAAAGGTAAAGGATAGCATCAGGAGGTACATATTTCCGAGCTTGATAAAGACAACCAACTCACATGGAAGCACTTTTGGAAATACCTGTGATATACGTCTCCCAACTAAGATTAGGGGAGATTACAAGTCCAAGAAGACGTAGGTCATATACCTCAGGCAAAGTCAAGGGACCCATATGAAGTGAAGGGAATGAATCATCTCTAGATCGAGACAAAGACAACAATTTAGTTTTCTTTGCATTGAAGGTTACCAGCCAGTCTTTCCACCAAATCAACACACTCTCCAGATCATTGCTGAGTGAAGAGCACACTTCATTGCAAGAAGTTCTAGAAGAATTGAAAGAAATACTGTGGAGTGTAGAGTCATCAGCATACATGGCAAGCTGAGACAAGACATTAGGCAGATCATTAACCCTAACCTACCTAAATCCATCAAAATCCTTCCCCTGTTTTGGAGGATTTTGGCGGATTCAGGATACCTCCATATTAAAAACTGGGGGATTTTGATGGATTGAGGATTGTAAGCCTAGCGGTACTGCAGGATTTTGATGGATTCAGGATTCCTCCATATTGAGCAGTCACCAAAACCAACTCTTTGTGCATGAAAAAATACATGTAGGTGGATTCGGGATACTTTCTTGTAAAGTTACCCAAGGGGTTAGAGTTATTTATACCCCTTATACCCTAGTTATTTATACCCCAAGCCTTACAAACTCCAACAGCAGGTTTTGTCTAATTTTGATGGGTTCATCAGGACTGTAGGGCCATGGCACCATTGCTTTACATGAAGCTGTCGTGCCCCAATTTGTCTAAGACGTCAAAGAATGTGCCATACAGGTAGGTATACTGCACAGTGTTGGATTTTGACAGGTTGAGGACACTTCCTAGTAAAATTCCTGGGGGGTTAGGGTTATTAAATAAGCGCTTGGGAAGCATTTGCTGCACGTATCGCTGACCGGATTTGTCTTTGATTGTCTGAGACAACATTTCTCATAGTGAACAGCCAATTTGGTTGATAATATTAAAGGCAGTTCATTGCCCTTAAGCATGTTAAGTAGGCAGATTCACGCGAACTGGCATTGGTGGTGCTATTTGCAATGCCCAATTTTCTGTCGGCGATGTGACTGGCTTACAATTTGTTTTTAGTTTTTTATCATTTATTGGCAAATAATTGGTGTTTGTTAATTGTTACTAGGTAAATGACACATACAAATATTTTTATATTGATAACAAATTGATAAGAAATAAACGAATCTCAAATTTTCAATTAAAACATTTACAGGCATGAGAATGGGTGTTGTAACCAAATATAGTGTAGTGGGGGTGGGGGTCCAGGGGCGGGGGTCCAGGGGTCCAGGGGCAGCGCCCCGGTGGGGGTCCAGGGGCAGCGCCCCGGTGGGGGTCCAGGGGCAGCGCCCCGGTGGGGGTCCAGGGGCAGCGCCCCGGTGGGGTTCCAGGGGGCGAATCCCCCAGGAAACTCCTGGGTTTTAGCATATTTTATACCTGTTGAAGGCTGTTTTGGGAGATCAATTTTATACATGCACAAGATTAAGAAATCAAAGTAACCATCTTAATAATTTCATACATTTTATTTTTTCTCAAACAAGATTGCAGAAATGAAGCAAACCTGACCGCGAAATCGGTAGTCCGACGTCCCGGGAGAACCAAAATATTTTGTCCGACAACCAAATGTTCCAGGTTGCCAGCCCGAGGGGCAATTCGGCAATACTCACATTCGTTTACACTAATATTTTAAACGACGGTATTTTAGAACTTTCAGCACCGTGCACAGCGGTGAAAAAAGATTGACAATCAAACCTTGATGTTGCACGACTGTGCGTGTGTGTGCAGTGGTGCGCATCCACTCGAATCGTTGGCATAAACAACGCTGCCTGTCGGCGAACGCAACATCGCCCGCCCGGAGTCAGAAATTTGCAGCCACAGATCTTTGCTAAAACCCATGGGCCAGCGTTCGCCATAAGCATCGAACATAAGCCCTTCCACGTCCCCAATGCGACTTCGGTCATTCAACCGATTAGTGCTGCTAGCTTGAATTTAGGTGCAAATGTTCACCATTGTATGTGCAGTACGACGTGGCCGTGATTGCCATCGGCGGCGGCATGGCTGGGTGAATGCACCGTGAATCTAGTGTGGAGTACGGCACCAAATACCGGCGAGGCCGGGTTAGGCTGGAAAAAACGCGTTTTCCCGACCAACGATCGTTGACCGAGCGAGCACAAATGTTTCGTTGGTTTCTGGGGGTTTCCGTGCGTGTAGTAATTATACAGTTACATTATAATCGTTATACGTACACACGTTCAGCCGACTTTATTGAAACGGAAACCAAAACGATGTCTCAACTCAGAAATTTCACTCGGATTAAGCCAATTCGATGTCTCGGGCACGCAGGGAATTCTGGGATAGAAATTGGATAAACAAACCCATGTACGTGGGAGCGCCATTCGTGTTTTGCGTAGCGTACTCAAAAGTAGTCAATTTGAAACAGTGATAATAAGTATTAGCATGGCTCTAAATCAATTAACAAGTGCCCTGATATCAAAAGGAATATTAACTCTTACGTTCCATGGTGTTTATATAGAAACTTCATTAATTTTGGCAGGAAAATAAAATATTAAACAAATCAAACTTTCAACTTTCGCTTTCCACTGGTCAGTGCCACAACGTTCATTAAAATAACATGTAAAATCTAAATCTCTTTGACAAATTGTAACTTTTTTTGAATGTAACTTTATAAATAAAAGGAACACCAAAAACCGCCTAAGCTTCGTACACATGAAGTCCAAACTATTATAAACAGGGTGATATAAAAGAAAATCAGAAAAACCAGGCGCACTTAGTCAACAAGTATTTTTATAGATCGAGTACAGAAGCAAAAACGATTATTTTGTAACAACCCCGAGACATCTTGCGTGGCGGAAACCAGACTGGTACCATAAGCGTATTGTGCGTGGATGCCATAAGTCCATTGCCAGACTTAGTCTAGAAATTGCGGTACTGTACTACGGCTGGAGAGACGTTACCATCCATCAGGGACCAGACTTTTTGTTGCGCGTGATGCATGTTCCGTGTCTCTGCCTTGTAATTGTGCGAAGCGCGGCGAGATTTGGAACTAATTTTGCCCGTGTCTCACAGGCTGACGTCCGGTGGGCCCAGGCAATGTGCGGGGGTTCGGGAAAAATCACAACAGTTTTTTGTTCTGAGCGATAAAATGCCGATTCCAAAATCAAGTTATAGTATATTTAATGGGGTTTCCTATTATGGCAAACATTTCGACAAGTTTGGAAAATTTAGACTTGTAATATGAAGAAATCCAAGCTGAAATGGAAAAACACGTGTCCAAGACGTGCGTTGCTATCGGGCGGAAAGGTTTGTTTATCAAAGAAAACCTGGTCGTCAGGGAGTTGGCGCATGCGCGAGCGAAACATCGAACTGGCTTATAAAGGGGGATGTTCAGCTCCAGAGTGGTAATCCATCATTACCCCTTTTACAACTCACTCACCCCCCCCCCCCAAATATTATTTCAAATTTACATTTAACTCGAAGACCACAAATTTGGAGAGAAAAAAAACGGAATTCCGTTTAAAACCGGAAGATTCTCATGCCTGCATCTAGCAATTTTTTAGCGCCACCAACGCCGGTTCACATGAATCTGTTTAGCATTAGACCCGCAAACGTGGTGGTATACACCGCCACGCTCTGTTGCATTGAAAAAAAACACTATTGGTCGATAAAAGACTCCATGTCCATTGATGGGAAGATTTGTTATCGTTTTCCTGTTCAGTACTCACACATGCGCAACAAAAAGTCTGGTCCCTGATGGATGGTAACGTCTCTCCAGCCGTAGTACAGTACCGCAATTTCTACGCGAAGGATTCGGAGCACCTCGCGAAGATCTGCTGGCAATCCCAGCATCGCTCGCGAACCAAAAAGGCAATACGTTTGTACAGGAATCCACCTTTTTTCATCGAATTTCTGGGGAATGACAGGTGCTAAGCTTGCGGATTTTGGTGTAAAAGACTAAGAGCATGTGTGAGTACTGAACAGGAAAACGATAACAAATCTTCCTGTCAATGGACATGGAGTCTTTTATCGACCAATAGAGTGCTTTTTCAATGCAACAGAGCATGGTGGTGTATACCCAGGGCTTCAAATGAACGACGGCTACGACGGCCAGTGCCGTCGTTGCCCTCTTACTGGCCGAGGTGCCCCACAAAAAATCTCCCGTCTTCACGGCCAGTTTTGCCTTGCCCCATATTTACCTTGGCTGTCGTGCCCTTTTTGCAAAAACACGGCCACAACAATCCTTCATACATTGTATTTCTTTTGTTTTTACACACATATTTTGATGTCATGCCAGCCAAAACAGTGTTCATAAAATCTCGCTGCACAAGTTTAACAACACGTCGCGTCGGCGATCCCCCACACTGAATCTAGCAGGGCGACAGTGCATACGTACATGTACGTACGTGCACATACTTTGTACACAAACTGAATCTAGTCCCGTTTCGGCACCCCCACCGCAAGAATAAATGTGTGTATTCGTACATACACATACCAGCAGGAGTAGGTACGGCAGATCTTACGTGCAAAGTCAACTGACATTCTTTTTCTCAGGACTTGCATGCACGGTACACAATACGCATATGTTCGTGTACGAGGCAAACGAAGATACACATGTCACGCATGAAGTCACAACACACGGCGCGGTGTTCCGATATTGTCAAAAGTTTTGATAAATAATTATAGTCTTACTCTTAATTAAATCAAAAAATTAGCTGGCCTGACGTTTCAAACTTAAGCAAGTTCTTTCTCAAAGGCAAATGACAGAGTACAAGAAACAAACATGTAGGGAACACACATGCATGAGGGGGTGGGTGGAGAAACACAAAAGAGGGATGCAAAGGAGCATGGCAGTGGGTAAACATGAAAGGGAGGGGAAAGGACAGCCAGGAAGAAAGGAACAAAGAAGTGTGGTTATAAGGGTAAGGAAGAAGGAGTGGAGGGATTAATTATAAGATGAAGGATGAAGCTGGGGAAAGGGGACAGAGGAGTGTGGTGAAGGGGGGGGGGGGGGGGGGGGGTTAATAGAAGGTGGTAATAGGGCAAGAGAAGAAACAAAGGAAAGTGGAAATGGAAAGAAAAACAGGAAATGGAAAGAAAACCCCATGTGGCCAAGTGGGCAAGAGACCCCAAGAGGGTTAGCCAGGAGGATAATCTGTAAACAAATGACAATGGGGGAAAAATTAAGAGTTAATCATTCCCTTCCTGGATGTTGAGACCATGTGGTTGAATAGTCCGAAGACGTTTTATCCACACTTTCTCTCTGCTAAGGCGAACTGAGTCCTTGCGGTGGCCAAGTGATTCTATGCCCTGTAGAATCATATCAGAAATGGAATGGTTAGGCAAGTTGAAGTGATGACCAACAGGGGTGTCCATTTTCTTGGTGTTCACAGTCGATCAATGGCCAAAGAAATGCTTTTTGAGCGTGTTCTTGGTCTCCCCGACATACTGGATACCACAAACCCTGCAAGAAATGAGATGACATTAGAGGTGTTGCAAGTAATGTTGCCATTGGTTCTGTGAGTGGCCAGAAAAGGAGTCAGACTCCTGCATGTGAGTCTGGCAAACAACACACCTGGAATCGCACTTAAAAGTACCATGCTGTATGGGAGGGGATGCAGCCAAGGTGGGGACCTCGGCTCGAACAATCAGGTCTCGTAGATTGCGGGGGCGCCTATAAGCCAATACTGGGTTGTCAGGGGCAGCACGGGCAAGGCGATCTGAAGTATGAAGGATATGATGGTTGTCATTAGTTATTTTACGAAGGGGAGGGAGACTAGAATGAAAGGTGGTGACCAAGGGAATCTTGGGGTCGGCATTAGTGCTTGGCATCTTTTCCTTGAGAGCTAAATCTCTGGTGATAGATTTGGCTCTGGCGATGGCACGTTGAACTTGGCGGGAGCTTGTGGCCCCTGGCAACCAAGTTGTTCTTCAGTACCTGTACATGATGGGAAAAGTCAGAATTATTAGAACAAATCCTTCTGAGTCTAAGTGCCTGGCTGAATGCTATGCCTGTCTTGCAATGCCTGGGGTGGCAGCTGGAGAAGGGCAGGTACTGGTGGGTGTCTGTGGGTTTAGAATACAGATCAGTGGTTACCGAGTTGTCTTCCTTGCGGATGGTGACATCCAGGAAGTTGGTCTGATGCACTGAATACTCTGATGTAAACTTGATGGTCATGTGGAAGGAATTAATGTGATTAATGAAAGTCTCCAGACTGTCCTGATCACTGGTCCAGATGAAAAATACATCGTCAATATATCTCCACCTTACCCAGGGGCGACATGGTGCTGAGGCAAGCATGCGCTCTTCAAAGTCGCCCATGAAGAGGCATGCAAAGGAGGGGGCCATGCGAGTGCCCATGGCTGTACCGTGTACCTGTAGATAGTGTTTACCTAGGAAGGAAAAATTGTTCTTGGTTAGTACAAGTCTCATGAGGGTGCCAATATCACTGATGGGTGGGGTTGTGTGTCTTGCCTTGGCCAGGGCCGAGGAACAAGCACGAATACCTTCCTCGTGGGGGATGTTTGTGTACAGGGATGAGACGTCAAAAGTCCCAATGATGGCTGTGCTGGGAATCTTGTTCTTGATTCCTTCCAGCTTGCGCAGGAAGTCTGGGGTGTCATGGATGTATGATGGCATCTGTGGAACGAGGGGTTTGAGAAAACTGTCAATAAACAGGGAGATACGTTCTGTGGGTGAACCATTACCAAAGACAATGGGCCTACCGGGGTTGCCAGCCTTGTGAATCTTTGGAAGGAGATAAAATCTGGCAGTCCTACAGTCAGAGGGAGAGAGAAATTTATGAGCTTTCTTGGACAGCTGGTCACGTGATCGCATATCGTCAAGCACCTGTTGTATCTCTTGAGAGAATGTACCTGTGGGGTCAGAGTCAAGGCAGATGTAGTTAGTATGATTGTTCAACTGGCGGTGGGCCTCGTCAATGTACTGATGACGATCTATTATGACCACAGCTGAACCTTTGTCCGCCGGCTTGATGATGATACCCGTTTTGAACGGAAAGATCAACAATGCCGCGCAAAGATCGTTAAAGCGGACGGCACGAAGTGAATTGGAGAAGTCAGCTAGCAAATGCAAGAAAATTGATTTCTTTTTCGGGTAGGCCCCCTACATACACTGCAGGGCATAACCATCATGACCGTAAGAAAAAACATTTTAATATTTACATTTACTATATTGGCCTCCGTGCCCTTTCTGCAGATATAATTTGGCCTTGGTGCCCTACCTAATGGCCTTGGTGCCCTCTATAATTTTGCTTCATTCAAGGCCAAAGTGGCCTTGCCCTAAAAATTACCAAATTCAAGGCCTGTATACCGCCACGTTTGCGGGTCTAACGTTAGTAAAGTATAGGCTAGCATAGCTTTAGCTTGAAAATTCCAGCTCTTGGCTCATGACATTCGTGAGATTCGCCATTTAGAGCTGGAAACACTCCTATTGGGTTGGCAAGGGTCGGTTTTTTTATTGCCAATATCTTCCGTTTCCCTGAATATATCAACCAAACACTAACCCAAAATGCAGAGTAGTAATTCATGCAGCTTGTCATTCCCTCAAAATGAGAATATGCTCAAGTTAAACAAAACAAAAGTGAATTTTTCGTGCAACTTCGGTGCATGCACAAACCAGCTGTGTACAAAGTAATGGAGCGGATTTTTGAACATGAACGATGTTTTCTGATCCATTATCAACCAGCGGCACTGTGTGCGCCTCGGGGCTCGATATACAACGGCTGTTTGCTGATCGCTGTCAGTATTTCATAGCCTAGGCCTACTAAAATTGTCCTCCAAAAATAAAAAAAATTTAATCAACAAAAATGTAACGAGTAACGTTATAACTTTGCATAGGGTTAACCTATCATGACCTTGACCCCTAATTTTATTTCTAATTTGTTTACTTTTTCCATTGATATATTTAAAGGAATTGAAGCAACTTAAAATGTTCATGAACCTGCCTACCTAATATTAAGTTATTTAATATGTTACGTTACATGCTCTAGTCTATGCTCTATTTGCGCGCAATACCTTTAGGAAAAACTGCAATATACAGGTGATCTCCCCACACACCATCAGGCGGTTGTATTCTCCCTTCCACAACCCGTAGTCCTCTCAGACTGCCCGTACCAGGATTGCGGTACTTCAGTCCCGACGCGCATGGGAACTGTGCTGTCAATGTACTCAACAACATGGTGCCGTCTGGTTCTACAGGCAACTCGATTGCTTCGTCGTCTGTCAGTTCTTCCACAACTTGGATGTACGTGGCCATCTCTGCCTTCAATTGTATACCCAATCGTATTTTTGAAATCTGCATGAACTATTTGCATTAGTCACAGAATTGCTTTATGGTTTTTATCTGCCAGAAATAGCAAAAGAAAGTAACACAGTTAGGATCAGTCGGCCATTTCTTTTAGTCAAAATTGGTCTTCGCCATTTGGGTTATACCACATCCACTAGCGCAATCAGTCTGAATATTCAGTAGGTGTTGAAGCCCTAGGCCCTTTTCCAAACCTTGGCTTGGGCTCTGGCCTCAGCTTCGTCTCCAGCTATTCCCAGTCCCACTGCCAATCCGAAACCTTGAATATGTAAATAAATAAACAAGCTCTGGCTCTTGGTTAAAACAAAAGACTTTGATGTACATGGAGCAAAAACAGCGTCCCAGATCTTGCCAAATCTGGGGACATAAAATTACGCGAAGCCGAAGCCCGAGCCCAAGCCAAGGTTTGGAAAAGGGCCCTAGGGTGGAAAGCCGTTGGTGTACTGAATATTCATATTGTATATGATTCCCACTAGGGCCGCACGTACAAACCACGGACGTTTTATACGTGCGCACAAGTTGTCCATCAAGCTTGTGCAAGGTACTCAGGATACGCATGTGCAGTTGTCCATGTTTCCTACCTCCATAGTTAGGTTAAACGCGCAAGCGATCAAGTGGCCACATCGAGCAAGGGCAAAATTAGTAGGCCTACTAGGAGATAGGTGGCTTTAATCAGAATTTTTGGTGACACAGGTTTGACAAGCCTATCCTATGTAAAAAATGGTGCTGATTTAAAAAAAAAAAAAAAAAAAGCAGTCTTATTGACATCACTCAAGACATTTTGGCCATTTCGGCCACTTTTTGGCAAAAAATCAAAATTTTTGACCAGATTTTGTCAAATAATCAGAATTGTTGGCGACCATGTTTTGACAAGCCTATTCTATGTAAAAAGAAAGGGGTGCCGATTAAAAAAAAAGCAGTCTTATTAACCCCACTCATGACATTTTGGCCGTTTTGGCCACTTTTTGAAAAAATATGATTTTTTTACCATATTTTGTCAAATAATCAGAATTGTTGGTGACCATGCATGTTTTGACAAGCCTATCATTATGTAAAAAAAAAAAAGGCGCTGATTCCATAAAAAGCAGTGTTATTGACCCTATACTCATGACATTTTGGCCGTTTTGGCCACTTTTTGGCAAAAAATTACCATTTTGACCATATTTTGTAAAATAATCAGAATTGTTGGTGACCATGTTTTGACAAGCCTATATCCTATGTAAAAAAAAAAAAGGGTGCTAATTACCAAAAACAGTCTTATTGACCCCACTCATGACATTTTGGCCACTTTTTGACAAAAAATGCCCATTTTGATCATACTTGGTAAAATAATCTGAATTTTTGGTGCGGATGTTTTGACAAACCTATCCTATGTAAAGAAAGGTTGCAGATTCCAACAACACTAGCAATCGTATTGAAATATATTTTGGCCAAAAATGATAATTTTGCCCGTATTTGGTCAAGCAATAAGATTTGAGGCTTTGCATGGCGCAGATACTGATGAAAGAAAGGTTTGCGGAAACACCATGTGGAAGTATTTCTCAAAAAGAGAGAATGGTTCTTAAAAGAACCAGAGGTATAACTGGACGTTCTGGTCAGTATGCTCTGACCGTCTTCAGGAGAATGCCTAAACTCTGAGAGAGTAACCTTAAATTGCATCCTGAGGGGATGCCAAGTATGCATCCTGAAAGGATGCCAAGTTGCATCCTGTGGAGATGCCAAGTCGCTAGAATCCTAAAACAAGCTAGGATTGTGGTGTGCCCACTGAGGTGGAACAGTAGGGCAACAGTCTAGGTGGAGGGTATAGAGGACCCATCGGTCTGATGTGTGTGGTTCTGTAGGAGTGGAAGCCAGATATCATTGAGGTGAAAGCGGATATCTTGTGGGACTGTGTTGTGCTTCCGGATCTCGATGGCTTCCCGGACTGAATCGGAGCGATCAGTTCTGCCGCATCCCAATCAACTTTGTGGTCGTTGATGTGGGAATGCTTGGCAATGGACGATTTGTCAAAATCCCCTTTGTCGTCCATGTGCTGTGTTCCTTGAGTCTAGGTTCCGACCAGTTTCCCCAATGTAGACTTTGCTGCATTCGCAGGGAATACGGTATACTCCCGGCTTGGAGGAGGAGTCTTGCTTGTCTTTGTGGGTGTAGAGAGCGCCTTAATTTGGAGCTTGTTGCCAGCTGAATGGTATATACCTTGAAAACGGCTTGTCGGAAGATGCAATGGAGCTGATGTGATGCTTGACCTATGTACGGAAGGGTGACCGAGGGATGTACAGTCGAAAGATGTTGGGTAGAGGAGACCCGCGTTGGTCAGGTTTAATTATCTTGATGCGGTTGGGCTTGTAACCGTTGCGCTGGAGTGAAGTCTGGATGCGCTTGAGTTCTTGCTTGAGGTTGTCCTGGTCGCAGACATCGAAGGCTCTCTGTACCAGAGTACGGTTAACAGATGCCAGGGACGGATCTATGTTTTAACTAAGGGGGGGGGGGGGGGGGGGTTACCTGAGGTGATTGGCCGACACACCCCAGCGTGCCGAAGGCACGACTTGCTTGGGGGATCCGGGGCATTAAACCCGTACAGCCCGGGGGGGGGGGGGGGTTTAAACCCCCAACCCCCCCCCCCCCCCCCCGTAGATCCGCCACTGGATGCCTTGATGCTGGGGTGGTGAAACGACCATTGGTGGAGATAGCGATCTGTGGGTCGGTTTCCTGTAGACACTGTCTCTCAGAGAGCCATCCAAGTTCCTGGTGATCTTGACGTCCAGGAACGGGATCGTGCCGCCTTGTTCTTGTTCCATGCTGAAGCTGATGCCGGGGTGTTGCTGGTTGAGGTACTGGAGGAAGTCTTGAAGCGTGTCTGGGCCATGCGGCCACACTACGAAGGTGTCATCAACATAGCGTAGCCAGAGACTGGGCCGAAGATCCGCTGTAAGGAGTGAGGAAGACTCGAACTCCTCCATGAAGATGTCGGCAAGGACCGGGGATAAAGGAGATCCCATGGAGGTCCCAGCCGTCTGCTCGTAGAACTCGCCTTGCCTGAAAACAATTGGATGAAATACATCTCAGTAACAGATCATGGATTTGGTCGGGGGACAAGTCGGTGCGCTCAGAAAGGGTGGGGTCATGGTCTAGTCTTTCCTTAGCTAGTTGGCAGGCCTCGCCTGTGGGGACATTAGTAAAGAGTGAGACGACGTCAAAACTGACCAGCATGTCAGTGTCTGGTGATGTTGACGAACTTGAAAGGAGCTAGCTCTCCGGAGGATGTCTTCAAAAAAGTTGCCAAAATGTCAATGAGCTTCTTTTGGAATCGGCACCCTTTTTTTTTTACATAGGATAGGCTTGTCAAAACATGGTCACCAACAATTCTGATTATTTGACAAAATATGGTAATTTTCTTTTATTTTTGGCCAAAAAGTGGCCAAAACGGCCAAAATGTCATGAGTGGGGTCAATAAGACTGCTTTTTTTGAATCAGAACCCTTTTTAACAAAGGATAGGCTTGTCAAAACATGGTCACCAACAATTCTGGTTATTTGACAAAATATGGTAAAAAATGTCATTTTTTTGCCAAAAAGTGGCCAAAATGTCATGAGTGGGGTCAATAAGACTGCTTTTTCTTTAATCGGCACCCTTTTTAACATAGGATAGGCTTGTCAAAACATGGTCACCAACAATTCTGGTTAAAGCCACCTATCTCCTAGAGTATAGAGTTCGTCTTAGTGGACTTTGTGCATTTGAATTGTACACGTTCTTGTTTTTCAGGGAACCCAAAAACCTTTTAGGGTGGCCTGGTTTTTTTGTAGTGTATAGGGCCCTGTTCCATATGCGTAGCCAGCGGAGGGTGGGGTGTTAAGGGGGTATTTACCCCCCCCCCCCCCCAATATTTTCAGAGTGCCTTTTTTTTTTACCCAAAAGTCCCACCAAAAATCTAAAACCTCTATCTACGATATACCTGTTGGTTTATATAATGTCGCAAGCTAGTTTGGCAAGTCCAATAACTTCAAAGTAGATTTTGTTCTCTTATAGGAACGGGGCCCGTAAGTATAGTATACAATCGATGCAACATTAATTTCCTTCATGCTGCTGGCCCTAGTATTCCTCACTGGAAATTATAGTTGCCCTGTTCCCCCACTTAAAAATGTTACTGCCCCCTGTTCCCCCCACTGAATAATGTTACTGCCCCCTGTTCCCCCACTGAATAATGTTACTGCCCCCTGTTCCCCACTGAAAAATGTTAGTGCCCCCTGTGCCCTAAAAATATTAGTGCCCCCTTTTCCCCCTCCTGAAAAAATGTTAGTGCCCCCACTGAAAAATGTTAGTGCCCCCAGGTACCCCCACTAAAAAATGTTAGTGGCCCCCCTGTTCCCCCGATATATCGAGTGCCCTTTTTCACGTCTACCCCCCCCCCCCCCGCCCCCCCCCCCCCCACCAATAAAAATGGCCTTGCTATGCCTATGTGTTCCCC